>CM055121.1:36128402-36728402 GCA_029206835.1 Rana muscosa | reverse complement strand
AGTCTGGTGGAAAAATAATGATCAAGAGAACAAAAACTGGTCAATCGTATCAATAAAAGAACAGTTTGCGCAAAGCTAGGCGCACTTTAAAAACGTGCGATTTCTATCGAAATCTGGGCAGGGATAAACCTGCTGAATTGGGGGTATAAAGAAACGAAGAGTTTATGCCGGTAGAACATCCATAACATGTTGAGGTGAATTATATTATGTTCGGGCATCATATGTAGTTTTGCCTTACATTCATTTAGTGCGGGTTTGATGATAGGAGGCAGGTGGATGCTGAACATCTTCTGTGTCCTCAGGGAGAATTTTCCACTTTTCCAACAATTTAATACCCTCCTCTAAGGTTCTCACCAGAAATTCCTTCTCTCCCTTAGTGATTAGTAGGTTAGCAGGGTAGTTCCAGCGGTATGGAATCTGATGATTCCTGAGAGGCTTAGTTATGGTCATGAGATTTCTTCTCCTTTGCATCGTGTGCGCAGATAGATCTGCAAAAAAGGACAGTCCTTGCATACATTCAGGAATATTATTAGCCCGCCTTGTCACATACATTAGTTTTTTTTTAACTGTGTAATAATGAATTCTAGCGATGGTGTCCCTGGGCAACTTCTCAGGGATATAATGTGAGAAAAGAAGTAATGGGGACTATAGCGGTGCTAGTATTGGTATCTAGACAACAGTGGAAGACTCAATTCATTTGGTAAAGAGAAAAGGTTTTCTCATTTATTAGACAATTAATACAAAACATTTATTAAAAATATATACATATATAAGCGTTTTCACAGAGTTTTACAATAGAGCATAACTGATATGGTGGTTATAAAGATGTTAAACTGAGGAGATCATACGTGGTCCCAACATGTTTCGCCCATCGGGGCTTCGTCAGGGGAAGTATGTCTCAAATACTCAAATACATCAAAATAGCTGTTAAAATAGACAATAGAAAAAATCATGTTAGCATATTTATCAAATAAATTAAATAGAAAGAATTATATAAAGTTTAGAAGATCGATCTGTAAACAGGTCCACAGTTGGCAAAAAAGGTAGCGACTTACCACCAATGAAGCCCTAGATGGATTAAATGGGAGTGGGAGCAAGAGAAACCTCTACATACTGTAGAGGAAGAGAAAGAATCTCCTCCTCGGTGTGAGACGGAACGGAACTCCGTGCAGACAAACCCTCACAATGACCGCTTATAAGACCTAGCCAAGATAAATCAAAAAAATATATATAAATGGATAAGTAATAAATAAATGAAAAAAGACCCATTATGACTAGATTAAAGGAATATAATGGGCATATATAGGCGAAAGGCACACATGATAGTCAATGGATCATAATCAAATTTAGATGAATGGTCCGATCTGCCAGATCAATTATAGGGCAACTTAGATCATTATTTAGTTAGTTATTTATATTATACTCACTTAAAATCGAAATTATGAAAAAAAGGAGACAATAGAACAAATGGGGTGGCACCTGATTGGTGTTAAATCCACAGGATACAAGATATCCGATTGAGGTACATTCATAAGGCAGAAACCTTCAAAGAACTTGGTCCAAAAAAGAAAGAGTTCCAGAAGGTGAGATTATTCTAAAAACAAAGTATAATTATTAATTACCCAAAGGTAGACATCTTAGTAAAAAAATAAAAATAAAGATAGTGCAATAGTGGGTATTCTCATCAATGTGAGATTGGCATTTCAAGATTCATATGTTTTTTATTTTTTATTATTTTAAATTATACATGAATGAAATGGCAGAAAGATAGCTGCATAAAGTGTTAGTCAAAACTGACAAAAGAACCAACGGCCCATGCCAAGTTTCAATATTGAATAAATTGATACATTGCTTTCTGTCTTAATAAACACGCAACAAATCAGTGCCTTTAGTCAGAGAATATATAAGAAAATAACAGAAAAACATCCCTCCAGGTGCAGGGGGTTGCGATGGGGACCAAGTGTGCCCCATCGTATGCCAACCTGTACCTGGGGGGGTGGGAGTGGGAGAGGGAGCTTTTTTCTAGTGAGGATCCGTCGGTGTGCCTGGACAGGATTATATCCTGGTACAGGTACATCGACGATGTCCTCCTTTTTTGGTCAGGTGACAGGGATGAGCTTGATCTCTTTATGAAGGGGATCTCCTCAAACCGATTCAATCTAAAATTCACTATGTCTTGTAGTCAAATAGAACTCAGTTTTCTTGATTTAATGTTGCATCTGGACATGGATGGTGTTTTACACTCATCCCTTTACAGAAAGCCTTCTGCTGGGAATACTGTTTTGCATGCGACCAGCTTCCATCCCGCACCACTTGTAACCAGTATTCCCTATAGCCAATATCTTCGCATCAAACGTAACTGCAGCCGGGACGCAGAGTTTAAAAAAGCTGCTGATGAGTTATATGCTCGTTTGAAAGATAGGGGTTATAGTCACTCTGTTTTGAAGAGAGCCTATAAGAGAGTATGTGAAAAAGACTGCAGTTCCCTCATTTTTGGCCAAAAGTTCACCACTCAAACTGATCAAGTAAGAATAATTACAAGATACTCCACTGAACACCATAAAATCCGTAAGATTGTGGACAATTTTTGGCCTCTTTTGTCTGCTGATCCAATAGTTAATAAATATATTGGGAGTAAACCACAAATAACTTACCAACGGGCACCCTCTCTTAAGGACAGTTTAGTCCATAGCCATTTTGAAACTTTCCCTAACACAAAATGCTTGAATCCAGGAACCTTTGCTTGTGGGCACTGTGATATGTGCCCATATATACTTAAAGTGGAGCTCCACCCTAAATAGCAACTTTTGCTATTTGGAACCCTCCCCCCCTCCGGTGTCACAATTGACACCTTTCAGGGGGGAGGGGTGTTAAGATACCTGTCTAAGACAGGTATTTTCACCCACATCCGGGAGTCCTGTCTCCGGGAATCTGTGGGAGTTACGTCACTTCCCGCAGACTTCCCTTGGTGTTCTGGGAGACACTCGGCTCCCAGAACACAGGAGCACCAATCAGAACGGCGCAGCGCGACTCGCGCATGCGCCGTAGGGAACCGGGCATGAAGCCGCAGGGCTTCACTTCCTGGTTCCCTCAGCGAGGATGGCGGAGGGAGCAGCAAAGCGACGAGCGGTCGCTCGTCCTCTGCTGCGGACGTCGCTGGACTCCAGGACAGGTAAGTGTCCAAATATTAAAAGCCAGCAGCTGCTGTAGCTGTAGCTGCTGGCTTTTAATTTTTTTTTTTTTCCGGTGGAGCAACCCCTTTAATAGTTCAATTTGTACACTCCCTAATGGCCAAATTCATCGTGCCAAATATTGAATCACATGCCAGACTTTGGGCATTGTATATATGGCCATTTGCCAATGTGGTGGATTCTATATAGGAAAAACCAAGCGTCCTTTTTTCAAGCGAATTCGTGACCATATTAAACCTATCCTTATGAGAAAAATGGAAACAGCGGTTAGCCACCATGTGGGTACATTTCATAACTTTGATGCACAAAACATACGTTTTGTGGCTTTGGAACATATTCCACTTCATGTCAGAGGAGGAAGTGTTGATAAAACTTTGTTACAATTGGAGGCTCGCTGGATTTACAATCTAGAGGCAACTGTTTTTCCTGGGTTTAATGAAAATCTCAGCTTTAGACCTTTTTTATGATTGGCTGATCTGTAATGACCTGTAATGTTCTTGGTCTGTCCCCATACCTTGTCACCTGCTCTGGGACTAACCTGTTTTCCCATTTACCCCTCCCTCCCTTCCCCCCCCCTTTTTTTTCTTTTTTCTTCTTTTCTGTATAATTTCACTAGTTGTATATCAATTCAATTTAATAATATTAAATTATTGCTGTCTTTGATATATTTATTTTTCATTAATACATCAATTTTTTATTCATTTCATTATGCTCTATAAAGGTATGTTTTCTCTGAATTTGCTTCTTTGTGATAAAGATCTATGTCTAAATTCAAACATATGCTGTGTGTATTATGTAACTTATGTTGTTTTTCTAGATCGTTCTGTAACTTCTCCCTGGAAGCTGGCGGGTACGGCTTTTTTTGGATGGTTAACTGTACTCGCCATCTTTGACATAAGAGCGACCCCACTGATAGCCTTTGAGGGCTTGCAATGCGAACATGCATAAGGTGCTTGATTGTGACGGAATCTCTGGGCCTTACACTGCCCTCATATGGACGCCCAGGGCATACCCGGCGTAACTGCCGGGTCTTCCCAATTATACGTTCTGTTGCGGTCCTGCCTCTTTTAACATCCCCGTTCTCGGTACAAATTTTGTACCAAGCTCCACCCTACTACAACTTTATTACATCATGATCCAGCTTCCTCTCATTGGGAACCTATTGTTCCTAATGATGCTGGTGCGTGAGATCAAGCTCCCTCCCCTAGGGCGCTTGGTCTTCTGGGTCCTGTAGTTTTGGTGCAGCTTTGGGACTCTGGATGCATGCGCACAAACGTTGTCACGTCCGCACTCCGCTGGCGACGTCAGACGCCGGCCGAGTTGGTGATCGCTTATAAGCCGGCAGAGTTAGGCTGTAAACCAACCAGAGCGGTTCGGTGAGGCAGCCTGATGTCTATCCACATCGGAGAATCTGATACATTGTCTCCTGTTTACTTAACATCACAGTCAGTCTTCCCACACTCTCTGGGCTTTTTAGATTGTTATGATTGATACCCCAATAGATGTTTTTCTGTTATTTTCTTATATATTCTCTGACTAAAGGCACTGATTTGTTGCGTGTTTATTAAGACAGAAAGCAATGTATCAATTTATTCAATATTGAAACTTTGCATGGGCCGTTGGTTCTTTTGTCAGTTTTGACTAACACTTTATGCAGCTATCTTTCTGCCATTTCATTCATGTATAATTTAAAATAATAAAAAATAAAAAACATATGAATCTTGAAATGCCAATCTCACATTGATGAGAATACCCACTATTGGACTATCTTTATTTTTATTTTTTACTAAGATGTCTACCTTTGGGTAATTAATAATTATACTTTGTTTTTAGAATAATCTCACCTTCTGGAACTCTTTCTTTTTTGGACCAAGTTCTTTGAAGGTTTCTGCCTTATGAATGTACCTCAATCGGATATCTTGTATCCTGTGGATTTAACACCAATCAGGTGCCACCCAATTTGTTCTATTGTCTCCTTTTTTTCATAATTTCGATTTTAAGTGAGTATAATATAAATAACTAACTACATAATGATCTAAGTTGCCCTATAATTGATCTGGCTAATCGGACCATTAATCTAAATTTGATTATGATCCATTGACTATCATGTGTGCCTTTCGCCTATATATGTCCATTATATTCCTTTAATCTAGTCATAATGGGTCTTTTTTCATTTATTTATTACTTATCCATTTATATATATTTTTTTGATTTATCTTGGCTAGGTCTTATAAGCGGTCACTGTGAGGGTTTGTCTGCTCGGAGTTCCGTTCCGTCTCACACCGAGGAGGAGATTCTTTCTCTTCCTCTACAGTATGTAGAGGTTTCTCTTGCTCCCACTCCCATTTAATCCATCTAGGGCTTCATTGGTGGTAAGTCGCTACCTTTTTTGCCAACTGTGGACCTGTTTACAGATAGATCTTCTAAACTTTATATAATTCTTTCTATATAATTTATTTGATAAATATGCTAACATGATTTTTTCTATTGTCTATTTTAACAGCTATTTTGATGTATTTGAGTATTTGAGACATACTTCCCCTGACGAAGCCCCGATGGGCGAAACATGTTGGGACCACGTATGATCTCCTCAGTTTAACATCTTTATAACCACCATATCAGTTATGCTCTATTGTAAAACTCTGTGAAAACGCTTATATATGTATATATTTTTAATAAATGTTTTGTATTAATTGTCTAATAAATGAGAAAACCTTTTCTCTTTACCAAATGAATTGAGTCTTCCACTGTTGTCTAGATACCAATACTAGCACCGCTATAGTCCCCATTACTTCTTTTCTCACATTTTGTCAAAAATTTGGGATGAGGTGTGTTTTATTAGGTGTCTACCCTTAGTCAGACCACAAAATCTATTTATCTTCTCAGGGATATGTTTCAGTTTAGGCAGTCTATGTATTCAATCAATGATAATTTCCTCCAGGGGGAGGTCAGGGAGGGCTACTTTCAGTATGTTAGTGAGGAAAGCATTCAGGTCTGAGTTCTTTACTGACTCAGGGAACCCTCTGATTTTAATATTGTTCCTTCTGGAACGGTCCTCGAGGTCAGCGACCTTTGACTTGAGCCACACAATGTCCTCCTCATGGTCATTGTGCGCGTCCACCATAGCATTAAAAGTCTCAGAGAAGTCCCCCATTTTATCCTCTATATGAGCCACCCTGTCCCTGACCTCAGTCACTTCTGACTTGCATTGGTTTACAAGCTGCAACATGTCTGTATGTAAAGCACCTCTAAGGGACACTAGCATTTCTTTTAGTGTGGAGTCCATGACAGGCTGATTGTTTGTGGGGAAAGCTGCTATGGCATCCTGGAATTCTAATGTGTCATCGATCCGTACTCCTTCTTCCCCTTCAGCCCCCATCCCAGATCCAGGCATAGATAGCTTTTGTTTAGCCTTAACAGGGCTATTAGCTGTGGAAGAGGACTGCGAGCTTGGCAGTGTTTGATTAGAGAGAGACTGGGAAGAAGTGTCCACCATCTGGTTTTTGGCATGTTTCAGGCCGTGTGTGTGCAGAGCCCTGCACGCTGCCGGCGCCATTTTAGCTGCTGCGGCGGTCAGATGGTGAGAAGAAATACATCATCTTACCCGGTGCAGATCGTTCTCTTCTCATCCTTCCCATATTCCGCTAGTGTCCCCGCTCCTATGTGCCCCAAAACTGCCATTCCTGGGTGCCCTATGTCGCTGTGAAACGTTCCGGTCTGTTCAGGTGGCCAGGAGCTGTGTGTTCATGCGGCCATACTCCTTGCTTGCCGGCTCCGCCCCCCAAACTTGGCGTTTTGAATGCTTTTAAGTGCAAAGGAGGGATTTGGGGTCTTATAGACCCCAGATCCCTCTATAAAGAGTACCTGTTGCCGCCTATTACTGTCACAAGGAATGTGTACATTTCTTGTGACAGCAATAAAAGTGATAAAGCAATACAAGTGATAAAGAAAAAATTTAATAAAATAAAAGTGATCAGAAAAAAAAAAAAGAAAGAAAATGATCAGGAAAAAATAAATAAGGGGACAGTGTAAAAAAAAAATGTAAGCTCCCCATCCCTCCATGCTCCCGCGCAGAAGCGAACACATACATAAGTCACGCCCGCAAATGTAAACCGTGTTTAAACCACACATGTGAGGTATCGCCGTGACCGTTAGAGCAATAGTTCTAGTACACTAACTCCTCTCTAACTCTAAACTGGTAACTGTAGACCTTTTTTAAAACATCACCTATGGAGATGTGTGTGTTAATGTCACTATTATTGCCCATATCCCTGTATATTGTGTTTTCTAAGATGTCCATCTATGATTTTTTTTGGAATACTTACCACTGACACCACCAATTGTGGAAGGTAGTTCCACATCTTTACCGCTCTTACAGTAAAAAACCCTTTAACAGTTTAAGGTTGAACCACTTCTCCCCCACACTTTACACAGTGCAGTTCAATGGGTTATAGCTCTAAATTGACACCCTTCTTACGCCCCCTGGTCATAGGTTTTAGATTGCATGAAGTCTATTAAGATCATGGAGAAGATTCATCTCACCATTTCTGACACAAATATAGGAAATGAGATTAAGGCCCCTTTCACACTGGGGCGGGCAGGAGCGGTGGCGGTATAGAAGCGCGATTTGTAGCGCTGCTATACCGTCGTTCTTACCGCGGTATGCGGTCGCTAGCGGGGTGAATTTAACCCCCGCTAGCGGCCGAAAAAGGGTTAATACTGCCCGCAAACCGCAGCTATTGCAGCGGTTTGTGGGCGGTATTACCGCGGTGTCCCATTGATTTCAATGGGCACCCGCGGTAAAGGAGCGGTGAACACACTGCTCCTTTACCGCTGTAAAGAAGCGGCTAGCAGGACTTTTGGAGCGGTCCTGCTAGCGCACCGCTTCAGTGTGAAAGCCTTCGGGCTTTCACATTGAAGGCTACAGGGCAGGACTTTTTCATGCGGTATAATAGCACTATTATTAGCGCTAAACCGCATGAAAAACGCCCCAGTGTGAAAGGGGCCTAATGGTTCTCCTACTAGAGCTGTTCGTTTTTTGATGTGTACTTATCTCGCTGGATATGTTTGTGTTGTCAACTGCCTGAAACTCTATGTTTTAGTGATATTACCACATATTTACTTTGCATATTTTTCTTCTACTATTATTGCCTTTGGCTGTATGTCTTTGACCTTATATTAGAGTGCTTGAGAGACCGGTATTTGTCTTTTTTTTTTTTTTTTTATGTTTCAGTTTGGGAATTGCTTTAGACTATGTGATAGATACGATGCACAGTTATTTGGTTCTTCCATTATCCTTCAACTATCCTTCAATTATCCATTATTAGCACCCACATTGTGTTTAAAGATTACCGCCAAAAGGGAAGCTTGGTTGGCCTCCAAATAAATACCTTAGTATTATAAGCATTGGAAAAGTTAGTAAGGTCCATAGCTGCAATATTAACTTTGTTCTTGTTCATACGGTGTGTGGGAATATACAAGTGTGAACCATGAAATAGCTGCTGTTTGCTTATCAATTGCTTTAGATCATTTATTTTTCTAGTTTTCTGAAATCATGCTGTTCTAATAAATGATGACGTGGCCCAGAGTAATACTGTATGTAAAGGAATTGGGAAGAGTATTTAGGCTCAACAATCCACTATTCCATTTTACAGCCATTTCAGGAGCTATGAACATAATACTTGTGAACAGTAATAACATTTGCAACCATGTTATATTTGTATATGTAGCACCCCCCCCCCCATATTTGGGGGCGCTATGTGGAAATGTAGGGGTAGTCTGAGCCGGTAGTTTGGCTCAGACCAATCAATGATTTAATATTGCTCTGCTCTGGGTGTGATACTGCTTGGCAGTAGTGTTCTCCTTTGCCTGTAGGTGGCACTGGCACCGCTGGCATAGGTTAACCTAGAGGGGGGTATCACAGCACCTTTGATGTTCCCTCTCGGCAGCTGTGCAGGGGGCGTGGTCTACCCGCTGTGCATGGTGGGATAGGGTACATAAGGGGCAGACGCCGTGAGGCGATTCCAGGGGGACCCCAAGGCGAAAGGGGGGACCTCTGGTCCAGTGAGTGTACTTTGTGCCACGCATGGCACGAGGTGCGCGAGTGTGTTTAGGCCTCTGGCACCTTCAGCCTGAGGCCCTGTTGCTGCATCGTGGGCCCAGCTCCACTGACAGGGGCCTACGCTTCAGAGAAGGATTCCAAGCTGCCCGTTTGTAGGGGGCCCATCTTGAGGAAAGGAGTCCAGGGGAGGATCAGTCCCAGGAGATTCGCAACGGTACTGCTGTCTCTGGGAAGAGGCCTGGAACTCGCCTAAAGAGGGATTCATAGTCTCTGATATCTGTGCTCCATCCCGGCTGCTAGGACCGCTCTGATAGGGACTATCCGGGTGAGCAATACCCACTCAGGCTTGAGTGGCGACAAGTATAGATACTGAACTTTAAGTGTTGTGTGCCTGAACCTTCCCCTACTTCTTTCAACTTTCTGCTCTCTCTCTCTTCAAGTTGACTCAAAGAGAACAAAAAGAATAAAGCCTTGCTGATTAGGTTTTACTCATGTGTAGACATTGGCCTTATTCCTGGAGATTTTTATTTGCCCAGACAACGGAGCTAAAGGATCCAATCCAGAGAGGTATATGCTGCAGACCCAAAACAAAACCAGCCGGTCCCTTAAATGGGGGTAAGTTCTATATATAGATAACATTTCTTTTTACCTACATACTGCAGAAAATGTATTTAACTAATGTATGTAATCATAATAAAAAAAAAAAAAATTGCAATATGATTCAGTTGTAGGAATTGTAACATCCTTGGCCAACAAGTTAGCTTTAAGACATCAAATTCCATCACTGTAATCACTGTTAATTTTTTGTCAATCAATTGAAACTTTTGAGCTGAGTGATTACTTTTCCAAACTAAACAGACAAGGTCGGCTTTACTGTACTTAATCACAAGCTTTACTGTACTTAATTACAGTGCTATTGACAAGTGTTGGTGTATCAGCACATGCCTGCTACCCTACACTAAACTCCACAGTAAGGTCATCTCAGGACAAGACAATAAGGGGGCTTGCGTGCACCAGTAGGCACGTTGACAGTTTCATAGAAGCTTCTGGATGCTCCTTTTCTCTGGTGGCCTATTTGATTCTTATTATGGGAACAGTCATCTCTCGTTTTTTTTTGGTCTGGGCAGCAGAACAAATCTCTGGGAAATGTTGCCTTACAATGAGTTTTTCTGTTCTATAAGACTTCCCAATTCTGCTGCTTGGACCACTGTTGTGCTTGAGTGGTTTCATGGGCATGTGTAGAGCACAATAATGCAAATTCTAAACATCCTTTGTTTAGTCTCCTACTTTTCTTTGACACAATGAAACTTTTAATTTCCCTACTATTGTTATATTTCCACAGATTTCTTGGTGTCTGTTTCTAAAATATTTTATTAATTTTAGCAGGAGTAATCACTTTGTGCTTGACCAATTGAAAGCAATTATCTAAATGGTGTGTATAGAAATTAAAGTTTTAAATGTGTTTTTAACTTTTTTTGTTTTGAGAAAGCTAGATGCACAATTACCGGTACTAATATTTGTAGTTCATAACACCCAGTAATAATTTTACCAATATGGTAACAAAATTAATATAAAATTGAATTGGATGCTATAGTGAACACCTTTTTTTGCTGTTTAAACTCTGTCTCGTACACACGACCGTTTTTCATGACGAGAAAACTGCCATTTTTTAGATTGGTCGTGAAAACCGGTCGTGTGTATGCTCCATAGCAGTTTTCTCGATGAGAAAACTGCCCACAAAAAAAATAGAACCTGCTCTATTTTTTCTTGTCGTTTTTCCTGTCGTTCTTTTTTCACGTCGCGAAAACCGCTCGTGTGTATGCTTTTCCGAGGGGGACAAAAACACGCATGCTCAGAATCCAGTATGAAACGGGAGCGCTCATTCTGGTAAAACTAGCGTTTGTAATGGAGATGGCACATTTGTCACGCTGTAACGGACTGAAAAGCACAAGGCTGAAAAGCGTGAATTGTCTCTCACCAAAGGGTGGCACCATTCGAATGGAACTTCCCCTTTATAGTGCTGTCGTACGTGTTGTACAACACCGCACTTTTGCTCAAGTGTCTTGGTTTTTTTACTGAACGTGTGTATGCAAGGCAGGCTTGAGAGGAATCACGACGAATCACGTTGAGAAAAACTTTGTTTTTTTTGCATGACAGGAAAAATGGTCGTGTGTAGGCGATTGACATTTCCCTGGTGGTCTAGGTGGGCATACCTGGTGGTCCAGTGTGGGTGCCCATCCCTGGTGGTCCCAGCGGCACCCTGGTGGCCCTGGGCGGGCATCCAAGGTGGGGCTGCGCTGATAAACAATCAGCACAGACCCCCCCTGTCAGGAGAGCAGCCGATCGGCTCGCCTCTGTCAGACTCGAGTGAGGAAAAGCCAATCAATGGCTCCTCCTGTTTACATTGTGATCAGCCGTGATTGGACACAGCTGATCATGTGGTAAAGAGCCTCCGCAGACTGACACACCGAACCCCTGATCTCTGTGATGCGCGCCCCCACGGGCGCGAGGCGGCTGTTAGACTACTGGACGTCATAAGACGTCCAGTCAGGATAACTGAACCATAATTTTGCTATAGGCCGGGCGGGAAGTGGTTAAATGGTTTATTTGAAGGGTTAATTATTTTTAATTACATTTGCTAAATAATCTATGTATTAGTTTTATCAGTTCATTAACATGCAGTCCTACGTTTTTTTTTAAAGAATGCTTTTTTTCAAGCTGCCTTTTCCATTGCACTCCCCCATTTTTAAATTGTGCCTCTTTGAGAAATAGTGAAAAACGAACGTAGGCAAAAATTTCTCTTAAAAAATCTGTAGGTTTTTCTTTTTCACTTACAGCTTTCAGAGTTTGTAAAATAACCTTGACCAGTAGAATAAAAGGACAATGCTCCTGATTTTTAACCGCTTGCTGACGGCCGCACAAGGATTTATGTCGACAGAATGGCACAGCTGTGCAAATGGGCGTATATATATCCCCTTTAATTTGCCGGGGATGTATATCCCCTTTAATTTGCCGGCCGTGTGGTCGCACGGGACTGTTAGTGTAAACACAACATCTCCCTGTTCTTCCTAGTGACGTGTCACTGATCGTCTGTTCCCTGTCATCGGGAACAGCGATCAGTGACGTGTCACGGCAAGCCACACCCCCTAACAGTTAGAATCACTCCCTAGGTTACACTTACCTTCAGCGCCCCCTACAGGTTAACCCATTCACTGTCAATGTCATATTTACAGTAATCAGTGCATTTTTATAGCACTGATCGCTGTAAAAATGACAATGGTCCCAAAATGGTGTCAAAAGTGTCCGATGTATCCGCCATAATGTCACAGTCACAATAAAAATTGCCGATCGCCGCCATTACTAGTAAAAAAACAATATTAATAAAAATGCCATAAAACTATCCCCTATTTTGTAAACGCTATAACTTTTGCGCAAACCAATGAATAAACACTTATTTACCAAAAATATGTAGAAGAATATGTACCGGCCTAAACTGAGGAAAAAAATATGTTTATATATTTTTTGGGGATATTTATTATAGCAAAAAGTAAAAAATATAGATTTTTTTTCTCAAAATTGTCGCTCTATTTTTGTTTATAGCGCAAAAAAAAACCGCAGAGGTGATCATATACCACCAAAAGAAAGCTCTATTTGTGCGAAAGAAGGACATCAGTTTTGTTTGGGAGCCACATCGCACGACCGCGCAATTGTCCGTTAAAGTAAAGCAGTGCCGAATCGCAAAAAGTGGCCTGGTCTTTGGCCAGCCAAATGGTCCGGGGCTGAAGTGGTTAAAGCACCGCAATATTTGCACAAATGTTTATCAAAAAAATATTTTTGCAAAAAATACACTAAAATCATTATTAGTGGATTCATACATGTCAAAAACTTACTGCATATAAAAGTTAAAACTATATTGAGTTAATAAATAACAAATATTTGTACATTTTAAAT
The DNA here is from genome assembly GCA_029206835.1 of Rana muscosa. Lineage (NCBI taxonomy): Eukaryota > Metazoa > Chordata > Amphibia > Anura > Ranidae > Rana > Rana muscosa. The sequence continues at coordinate 36,715,199 of CM055121.1, read as the reverse complement.
TGCACCTTTTTGTGAAATGGTGAAATCTGAAGGGTACGCAAAACTAAATAGAAACAACGTACTCTAAAAATCCGGAGGTTACCATTTTTCAATTACAGCTTTCAGAATTTGAACCATATATTTTCTGAAAGCACATGACCTGTGCTACAGATTTTTTTTGGTCCCACATTAATTGAGAAAAGTTTAATCAAATAGCAATTTTCACTAAAAATACACTAAAATCATCACTTGTGCACATAAACACAACATATTTTACAAAATTCCTGCTAAATTGCCACTAAATCATTGTTCACATGTGGCATACTAAAGTGTACTCCAATGGAGGGCCATGTTTACCTGCATGGGGATGCACAGGTGTTCTGTGCATCCCCGTAAGGCTGTCCTATTTATGTAAATTGGGACGCAGCAGCTGCACAGGCATAGCTGCTGCTCCCAATCTGACATCCATGTGGGGGTGGGGGCACGACCTCAAACACAGAGTGTGAGCTTAGGGACGTGCACCCAGACCTACATGGATGTCAAATTGAGAGCAACGGCTCAGTTCGTGCATTTCCTACATCCCAGATGACATGAATGGGACTGCCTGCACAGGGATGTATGGAACACCTGTGCATCCCTGTACTGGTAAACCAGGCCTTACAGGGATGTATGCTGTGTATGTCCTGTGTGAACAAGGCCTTAGGCCCCTTTCACATGAGCAGACCGATTTGGACCAATTTGGTCCCCCTGTCCGTTTTTCAGGCGGACCACCCATTGTTCTCTATGGAGAGGCTGATGTAATTGGGCATGTGTCCGTTTCCACCTGCCTGCATCCGATCCGTTTTGGTCCGCTAAAAACAGACGGATGGGGATCCCATTCCTCATCCATCTAGCAGATCAGATCGGATCGGATGGAGATGGGCAGGCTGTCCGTTTCAAACCGACTGCCCCATAGAGAACAGCAGGCTGTGTCCATGTCCACTCTGCATTAGCTGAGAAGGCACAGACCTGTTATCCCCTTGCTCAGCGGGGATCAGTGGACAGATGATGGGAAAGGGGCCTTATCTTTATTATTTATTTAGAACTTTTTTTACTATATATATATATATATATAATTATATCTATAGATATATATTTCTCTTTTCGTCCATGGACGGACACATCTCCTTAATTCTTGACAGTTGGGTTATGTTCCTGTTCATAGGAGAGGACTAGGAAAAACATGTAGTTATCTTAAAACATATAACTTTAACAGAGTTGAACAGCCCCGCCCAGGGGGGTGGTCCCTCCGTACATAACCTTCCTACCTGCAGTCAGCAGCCTCAGTTTTTTTCTGCCTAGCAGAGGAGATGGACGTGGCTCCCTTTGGGACCTGAGTCCTGATTTTTTATTTTTTTTCTCTTATTTTATTTTTAAGATCTTCTATCAACTGCCGGCTGGGCATGACAGGCAGGATATTACAGATCCTTGTAGTCCCCCCCAGTCCGGCCATCAAGCGTGTTGCACTCCCTTGCAAATAGGCATCGGGTCTGTCACGACATACCCCATGACTCCAGGGGTGGCTGGTGAGCTTCTGCTCCAGATTCCACATATGACTGGGCTGCTTGCTGTCTCACTCACAGTGGATCGGGCCAACAGCTACTCTGTACCGTTTGGTTGTAGGCCTGTCAGGAACGCACCAGCAGGTCCTCGTTTGGACGGGTAAGTATAGTTCCCCCTGCCTCGGCGGGTGTGAACAGCTGGGCATTCCTGGGAAAGGGGGTTTTCCTGTCCTCCCCTTCCCTGTTTTCTGTCACCTTTATCCCTTTTGCCCCAGCGGGGCTGGCTGCGACCGGGGCGTACCTGTGGGAGGGCTCCGGGTCCCGGTGGGGGTCCGTGTGGTGTAGCTCGTTTCTCTGTGGGGGGTGCTCTACTCCGGGGAAGCCCATGCCTGGCCTTCTCGTCCACATGGCGGTGCTTGGGCGCCATTTTGACAGGGCTGGCAAAATTTTCAAGGTGTTTTCTATTGCATTGCTTTTTCCCATTGGCGGCCATCTTGTCGTGGCCGCGCTCTGGCACAGTTGCTATTGCGGCAGGCCATTTTCTTGTGGTCGCGCCCTTTCCTGAGGCATCCGGTGGCCATCTTTGGCGCAGTGTGGGCCTATAGTGCTGGCTCCTGGATGGCAAGCATGATTCTCCTCACAACTTCCCTCACTGTTTCCACACACACTGCTTATAGAGCAGCATGGATATTACAGTGATACACAGTCTTAGTGTATAGAGGTGGGCAATGACGCTGATCAGTCTCATTCTGGGCAGGTGTGTCCCCTGGGTGACGCCCCGGTCGGTGCAGCATGGAGGGGGGGGGGACTCTGGTCATTAGTTTGACTAGTCCTGAGAGATTTCTGTGTGACATGGAGTCAGTATCTGAGAGGCAACAGCCAGTGGCCCTGCACCTGTAGTTTCCCGCCATTTCCTGAGGGATGCTCTTACTCTGACAGGACCACTGTTCTGAGGGTCAGAGGTTGTTTTTTGTGTGCAGTTTGGTGCTTGCTTCAGCAGCACTTATACTCAGATTGGATTTAGAGAGGATTAAGCGCCCTCGGCGCCATAGTTTAAACATACACAATTATGTTTATAGTGTCTGCTTGGATTTCCTTCGGGTGCTCCGGTTTCCTTCCACGCTCCTATGACATGCATGCCTTTGGTGCAATGCATATTATAAACAATATGTTTATATATGACACTAAATATGTTTATATATGACACTAAATACATTCACAGCATATGTCTGTATGGTTATTCTCTGTGTCTGCGTGGGTTTCCTCTGGGTGCTCCGGTTTTCTCCCACGCTCAATGTCATGCGCGCCTTTGGCGCAATACACAGTATGAACATACACAATATGTTTATACACAACACTGAATGTATGTATTATTGCTCTCTGTGTCTGCGTGGGTTTCCTCCGAGTGCTCCGGTTTCCTCCGAGTGCTCCGGTTTCCTCCCATGCTCCAATGGTATGTGCGCTTCTGGGCTATGCACAGCATAAACATGTTCAATATATTCACACATACTAAAATACATACACCGTATGTCTATGTACTATGCTCTCTGTGGCTGAGTGGGTTTCCTCCCACGCTCCAATTGCGCATTTTGGCGCAATAAATAGTATAAACTATGTGTTTGTACAATCAGCACTTATCAATGAAGTAGCTGCTGAAAGGTGTCAGTCCCTTTTTTGGGTCGCACTCGACCCACTCTGTATTGACAACTGACTCTTCATAGATGGGGACTGGGTTTGTCGCAGAGGTCCTTTTTGGTCCCTCAACGCACGTTATTCCTTGTAGAGCATTTTCATAAGGAGATGTGTTTTTGCCTATGAAGTTGACCCCTGGTATCAGGGGTACCACTTTCCCGGCTGGGGGGTCACCTGCCTTTCAGAGGTGATCAGAAGTGATGGCTCGGACTGTGTTCGCCATGCTGAGGTCAGCGTTACACCCGTTGGTGGCTGCGTTTCTGGTGTCTCTGACACTCAATGACTGGGCAAAGCTTTTGTACCAGGCAGTGGAGGAGCATCAGCTTCCTCTATAAGTCGACCAGCAGATGCACTGCGACTGATTTAGCCTCTAGGGCCTCTGTGTCCGGGGTGGTTTTGCGCCACCTGAAAAGGCTGATATACTGGTCCGCTGACGAGTTTCTAGGGAAGCTCTGACAGATTTGCCTTTCTTTGACTAACAGTAAAGGCACCATGCTGAGCATATTGTAAGCTGGGACCTTCCTTCTCCAATATATTGTGGTGTTTCTTGGGGGTTGTCATACCCATACCGCTGCAGGACAGATTCAGATCTGTTCATGGCTCTTTGCCCTCAAGGCCCTGAATGCCTTTGTGTAGCCGTCCGGTTTTTATGACCATGGAGTTTGTGAAGTGGTCGCTTCATAAAAGATCAATGTTTTTCTTTCTTATTCACCAGATGGTTTATTTGTCCTACAGTCTCGTCGGACTGCCCTGATGGGGCAGTTCAAGACTGGGTGGGGATTTGGAAATTCAGGATGGAGTCGGTTCGCTCCATCCAGGGACGTCCCTGGACTTCAGGGACGTGAGCTGGTATGTCCCCAGATGCGACAAGCACCAGAGGTTCCTGTGATTAGCGGTCAGGGAGAACCACCATTAATCTATGACTCTCCTTTTTGACCTAGCAGCATCAGGAGTTTTCACCAGGGTGCTCGCTTTGATTGTAGCCTTGCTGAGTCAACATGGCATTGTCATCATTGGTCTCTGCATGGTTTTCTTTTTTAACCTGTTTTTAGTTTAGAATTAAAGGAAGACATGTCTATAGTCAGTCACCATCCTGGGGCTGGTTCTGTGCTCATCAGAGGTGAGTATTTTTCTTCCTCCAGAAAAGTTGCGGATGCTCCAGGGGGCAGTGAAATGGGTCTCATGATGGCCTCCTTCGAGGCAGCACCGTTTGTCCGAGTCCACACTCGGAGGGGGGATTCAGTCCTATGGAACACATCCCCATTGTCTCTGAATCATCAGATTCAATGAATCACCTAGTCAATGCCTCTCGGACTTGATGGCTGACATTCCGGCACGTCTGTCCGGGAAGTTTTTCCCTTCTTTTCTATTGAAGGGAGGTTGGGGGGGTCCAGTCGGTCCAGGTCACTGAACTCTGGACGAATCACGTCTGCCAGTCAATGTTCTTGAACTTCGGACGATCAGGAAGTTGTGGAGACTACAAGGCCGCCCGATCAGGTTCCAGTCGGACAATGCCACGGCTGTGGCTTATGTCAACCTTCTGGTTATCCTGCGGTGGACGGGAAGAAGTGTGCCGGCTCTGTCGGCTGTCTACATTATCGGTGTGGAACTCTAACTGGTGGACTATTTGAGTCACCAGTTGTTGAACAAGGGAAATGCTCTTGCACCCAGAGGGGTTTCCACTCCCTTTGCCGGAGGTGGACGTCAGACGTGGTCCTCCTGGCTTCGCGACTTGTTTCCATGATGCTGAGATTCGTGGTCCGGTCCAGTGATCCCTGGGCAGACGTGTCAGATGCGTGGAGGCTAGTTTATGCTTATCCTCCCCTGATGTGGCTACCTCGGCTGCTCCTCAATGTGCTGATCGAGGGGATTCCCAGTGATCCTAATCGCTCTGGATTGGCCCCGGCGTCCTTGGTACGCCGACTTCGTACACCTGGTGGCGGACGCGCTGGCAGATGCCAATGAGGGAGGACCTTCTGTCTCAAGGTCCCACACTTCATCCTGCCTTATAGCCGCTGGCCGTATGGCATGGTTATCGTCAGCCTAGTACTAAAAGACACAGGTCTTTTGGATTCGGTCATCTCGACCATGCTGAGGGCGCACTGAATTCTTCCTCCTGCAAGATCTACTATCGCACCTGGAAGGCCTACCTCTCCAGGTGCGCGGAGATGAAGTGCTGTCCACGGACATGTTCGGTTCCCAGGGTCCTGCTGTTTTTACAGCATGGAGTGGTTTTAAAAAACTGGTTTTAAGCACTACCAAGGGTCAGTCTCAGCTTTGGCTGTTTTCTTTCTATGGCCGTTGGCGTCCCATTCCCTGGTGGGTACCTTTGTACAGGAGTTTTGATGGGGCTTCCCCCAATTTGACCACTTCTCCCTCCTCGGGATTTGAACCTGGTGTTCTCGGTTCTTCAGGAACCTACTTTTGAGAACACCAGTGAGATTCCTCTCCTGACGTGATCTCAGAAGGTGGCCTTTCTAGTGGCCATTACTTCTGTCAGAAGGGTTTCTGAATTGGCGGCCTTAGTTTCTTACACAGGTGATTTTGGCTTTTCACCTGAAAGAGGACATTGTACTTTCATCCCTGTGTCCTTCGGATGGTAGCTTTGGCCGCAAAGTTTTGCAGGCGGCTGCCTTGAGGTTGCAACTCCTCTGTTGAGGAGCTCTGCTTGTTTGGGGTGAAAATGTTTTTTTTTTTCTGCCTAGCAGAAGGAGAAGATGTGGCTCTCTCAGGAGCCAGTCTCCTGGAAGATTTTGCTTTTAATTTTTATTCCTTTGGGAATTGTATTATTTTATTTTTGAGACCTTCAATCTTCTCTGTCGGCTGGGTAACAGGTTGGGTACACTGGTATCCTCGTAGTCTTCCCTGTCCGACCATCGAGCGTGCTAATCCTCGCCTTGTGTGTGTGTGAGACTCAGTTCACGACATACCCCATGACTCCAGGGGTGGCCGGGTTGCTTTCATGCTCCTGCGGTCCTCTCAAGATTGAACAGTACCTGACTAACTATCTTTCACGGTGGACCGGGCCGACAGCTACGCAGTACTACTCTGTGATAGGTCTGTCTGAAACAAGCCAGTGGGTCCCTCTAGGGACAGGTAAGTAGTCTCTCCTGATGCAGGTGAGTACATGCTGGCTGTGTTTCCTTATGTGGGGGGTTCTCCCTGTCCCCCCCTGTTATGCTGCTCTCTGCACCCTGTACTGGTGCTGTGCTGTGTGGGGGTGCTTGGGGGGTCGCTCCGGCCTGGGGGGGGGGCGCTCATGGCTCTTGGTGAACTCTGGGAAGTGTTCTGGTGTGGAGTTTGTGAATCTGTATTGCGTGTGCCATTAGCGCTGTTTTTTTAATTTAAATAGTGCGCTCGGCGGCCATCTTGCCGCGGCTCAAATGCGCAGTTATACAGGCGCCTGGCGGCCATTTTCTTGTAGCCACAGTGCTTTCACTTTAGATTTCGGCCTCTAGCGGCGCTGCTGACGGCGCAAAATTCCTCACTCTCTTCACAGATTCTTCACTCTCCTCAGGCTTCACTCGCGCTGCAGCGCGGCTCATACAGCGGAACCGAGCGGTCACTAAGGGTGGTGAGTCCTCCGGGTATCCCCTCCTCAGCCTCAGCACAGCCAGTGGGTGGACTATATTATTCACTGTAATAGTGAATAAGGTCTCAGAGGGTGGCAGTATGGAGTCTGGTTCACCTGCTTCTCCACACTTGTCAGAGGCAACTGGCAGTGCTCCTGCACCTGCGGTCCCTATGGACCAGTTGTCGGCAGTCCTGGAATCATTCCTTGTCAGGATGGAAGCGGTGTGCGAGCGCATGGGAGCTGTAAAGTGCCCCCTCCCCACACAATCTCCACATGGGGAGTGCTCTGACTCAGATATGGGCCTAGCTACTGCTGCTCAGGACCCTAGTTCTGAGGATTTTGATGTCTTTGGACAGGACATTCCTTGTGAGGAAGACCCCTGTCTTTAACCACCAACTGACAGAGTGCTTGTAAGTGAACTCATTGATGCTGTGAGGGACACTCTCAAGCTGAATGTTGAGACTGAGGAACCTCAGGTGGAAGCTGTATCCTTTGGCTCCTTTAAAGCCGTTTCTTCAAAAAAGGTTTTTCCATATGTGCCTTTTTTTGATACATTCATTGACCAAGTCTGGGATAAGCCGCAGAAGACTTTAATGGTCCCGCGGCGCATAGCTTTAAGGTAGCCCTTTGAGGAGAACCTGGTTAAGAAGTGGACTCTCCCCCCAGTGGTCGACCCCCCGGTCGCCTGTTTGAATAAGGCTACCACACTCCCGATGGAAGGGACTCCTGCATTTAAGGATCCCGCTGACAGGAGGTCAAAAGTGGCGAGTAGAACTAAGTTTACCTTATTGGGGTCCGCATTACGCCCTATAGTGGCGGCGACGCTTGTGTCTCAGACACTCACAGGATGGGCAAAGATTTTGCACCAGACAGTGCAGAAGCATAAGCTCCCTCCTGAGACCATTGCCCTTTAGTCTTTGTGTGCGATGCAACTTTGGATGTGGCCCCTTTAATAACAGGGGCCTCTATCTCTGCTGTGGTGCTGCATCGCCTTATCTGGCTGAAATGCTGGTTGGCCGACCTAGCTTCCAAAAAGCTCCTGGCTGACTTGCCCTTTAAGGGCGGTAGACTGTTTGGGGCCGCCCTGGTTGACATTATTAAAGATGTCACAGGAGGTAAGAGCACCTTCCTTCCCCAGTCTATTAAAGGAAAGGAGCCCCACCGCAGGCCAGGCCCTTCCTTTCCGGCGAAGAAGACGTTTTTTCGCCAGTCAGATTCCACGAGTAAGCCCGCCCAGACTGAAAAAAGTGCAGCTGGGGGACAAAGACGTCCCTGGGTGCGTTAGCCTACCAAGCAAGCTCCCAAGCCCGCCACCGCATGAAGTCTTGCCCCTGCCCGACTCTGGGGTGGGGGGACGTCTTTGCAGGTTCTCGGTGCGGTGGACCTCCCGGATCTCCGACCGGATGGTGTGCGAGGTGGTCACCTCGGGATACAGGATAGAGCTCCGCTCGTGGCCCCCAAACAGGTTCTTTCCCTCGAACCTCCTTCTCCTTCCTGCCCGCTGGGCGGCCCTCTTGTGGGCCGTACAGGATTTGCTCGGGTGCGGAGTAATTGTGCCGGTTCCGTCACAAGAGAGGTTTCAGGGGTTTTACTCAAACCTGTTTGTTGTCCTGAAGAAGGACGGGGTCCGGCCAATCCTGGACCTCAAGGCCCTGAATGTCTATGTGAGGGTACTAAAATTCCGCATGGAATCCATTCGCACGGTGATCGCGACACTCCACCAAGGGGATTTTTTGGCGTCCTTGGATATCAAGGACGCTTACTTGCACGTTCCAATCTGCGCAAGACACCAGAGGTTTCTGCGCTTTGCCATAGGCAAAGTCCACTATCAGTTTGTGGCTCTTCCCTTCGGCCTAGCATCAGCACCACGGGTTTTCACCAAAGTGCTTGCCCCGGTTCTAGCTTTGCTGAGACAGCGAGGAATAGTTATCGTGGGCTATCTGGACGATCTCCTTCTCAGAGCAGAAAATGGCTCAGAATTGGAGGAAAATGTGACACTAGTCAGTCAGCCCCCCCTCCAACAGGGAGGTAAGCCAGGTGTGATCACAGGGTGGATGCCACAGGACTTTCTCCAAGCATTTGGTGACGGGACCTTATTCACATATATTATCCATAAACCTATTATTAGTTATTTTTGGAAGTATTGGGAAGTCACCACCAGGACTTTTTTTGGGACTGTTTTTTCTTTACCAGTTCAGTTCACGTATGCACTGAGTGTGTTACTCTATTTATCCTATCCATCCTATCCTTTTCAGTTATGGATAAAGTTTGTGGATTACTAATATGTTTTAGTGATTTAATTTTTTAACACGTGCTGTACATTTGGATTATTTAGATATTGGTTGTATATGTCCCTTATATTGCCTTACTATTCACTGTGTTATACAGTTTTTTTTCTTTTGTTGTTCTGATTATATTCTGATCAGTCCTCTATTAGTGCACGTACTTTTGTGTCACTGTGCACATTGCACATCGCTGTTAGTTAGCGGAATACCAGCTAATTACTTACTCACTCTGTCTCTCATTTTCCCTCATTTGCCCCTTCCCCTTCCCCTCCCCCTCCCTTCCACCTTTTTTCACCTGTGTTTTGTCCTATCCCCACCGTTTTCTCATTCACACTTCCTCTCCCCTCCCCAATTTTACTTTATCTGACACACTACAGCGCAGTCACCATCACGTTTTTTATACTTTATTGTTCATTTGGACCAGACCCCTCGGTGATTGCTGCAGTATCTCATCCGTTTCCTATCCCTCCCCCTTACCTCCTACCCGTTTCACTACTCAGTTAGTGCAAGGGTTCTTTCTGTTTTATATTTCTTCAAAGGTCTTTCTACCCTCAGAGAAGTTACTGACACTTCAGTCGGCAGTGCGGGTTCTGACGTCCCAAAATCGGTCGTCAATTCGCTTCTGCATGAGAGTCCTGGGACTAATGGTGGCCTCCTTTGAGGCGGTTCCGTATGCCCAATCACACACACGGGCATTGCAGAAGGGAATTCTGTCTGTTTGGGACAAGTCCCCATTGTCATTGGATCTTCAGATTCAGGTGAGTCACTCTGTCAAGGCGTCCCTGACGTGGTGGCTGAGATCCCTGGCTCTTCGGGCCGGGAAGTCGTTCCTCCCCATCCAATGGACGGTGGTCACGATGGACGCCTGCCTGATGGGTTGGGGAGGAGTTCTGTCAGCTCAAGGGCTCTGGACTCCAGACGAATCTCGTCTCCCAATCAACGTCCTGGAATTGCGGCCGATCAGACTGTGTCTCTCCGCGTCGTCGAAGAGGCTACAGGGCCGCTCGGTCAGAATCCAGTTGGACAACGCCGTGGCCGTGGCGTATGTAAACCATCATGGGGGCACTCGGAGCTCGGCTGCGGCGTCCGAGGTCGCCCACATCCTAAGGTGGGCGGAAAGAAGCGCGCCGGCGCTGTCGGCCGTCTACATTCCGGGCGTAGAAAACTGCCAGTTCCTGAGCCGCCAGTCCCTGGACCAGGGGGAGTGGTCCTTGCATCCGGAGGTGTTTCAACTCCTTTGTCGGCGGTGGGGCACACTGGATGTGGACCTGATGGCGTCTCGACTCAATCACAAGGTGTCGAGGTTTGTGGCCAGGTCCAGGGACCCCTGGGCGGATGCCGCGGACGCGTTGGTGGCCACGTGGGGTTAGTATCGCTTAATGTATGTCTACCCTCCGCGGCAGTTGCTTCCTCGTCTGCTGCGCAGGGTAGCGGCCGAGGGCATCCCGGTTATCCTCATTGCCCCAGACTGGCCTCGGCATCACTGGTACGCCGACCTGGTATGTCTCATCGCTGACGACGTCCCTTGGTGCCTGCCCTTGAGGGAGGACCTTCTATCTCAAGGTCCTATCTTTGTTCCTGCTTTACAGTCTCTGCCTTTAACGGCATGGCTATTGAGAGCCAGGTGCTGAAGGACCGAGGCCTGTCGGATTCGATAATTTCGACCATGTTTAGGGCAAGGAAGTCTTCTAGGAAGATCTATCACCGTACCTGGAGAGCTTACATCGCTATGTGCGAAGAGCTAGACTGGCATCCACGGACGTACTCTGTCCCCAGAATCCTGCAGTTCTTGCAGCATGGTGTTGCACAAAGGCTGGCTTTGAGCACTATTAAGGGTCAGATTTTGGCCTTGGCCGTTTTCTTTCAAAGACCCCTAGCAGATCATTCCTTTGTTAGCACTTTTGTGCAGGGGGTACGCCATGTGGTTCCACCTGCCAAGCCTCCGCTCCCTCTTTGGGATCTGAACTTAGTGCTTTCGGTACTTCAGGAACCTCCTTTTGAAAATATCAGAGGTATTCCTCTTTTAACTTTGTCTCAGAAGGTGGCTTTTTTTAGTGGCCATCACTTCTGTTAGACGGGTGTCTGAGTTGGCGGCTCTGTCATGCAAGTCACCTTACCTGGTCCTCCATAAGGATAAGGTGGTGTTACGACCGCGACTGTCTTTCCTTCTTAAGGTGGTTTCGGCTTTTCACCTTAATGAGGACATTGTCCTTCCGTCCTTGTGCCCCCATCCATCACATCCTAGAGAGGTTGCGCTAAACAATTTGGATGTGGTGCGTGCCTTACGGGTATACCTGGCAGGTACTGCTTCTATTCGGAAGTCTGACTCACTGTTTGTGTCTGTCTCTGGTCCGAAACAGGGCCAAGCGGTGTCGTCTGCCACCATTTATCTGTGGATCAGACAGACTGTTAAATAGGCCTATGCCATTAATGGGCGGGCACCTCCCTTCCCGGTTTCGGTGCATTCCACCAGGGCAATTGGTGCTTCCTGGGCTTTCCGACATCAAGCGTCGGTTGCACAAGTGTGCAAGGCGGCGACCTGGTCGTCCGTTCATACCTTTTCAAAATTCTATAAGGTTGATGTGGCTGCACCTTTGGATGCTTCCTTCGGCTGCAAAGTGTTGCAGGCCGCTGTTTAATGTTGCATCTCCTCCGTTGAGGAGCTCTGCTGGTTTGGAGTGAAGTTTTGGTTGTTCCTTTACTATTTTGCTCCCACCCTTTTCTTATACTGCTTTGGGACGTCCCACATGTAATCAGTATGAGAGCTGTGTCAGTCCATGGACGATAAGAGAAAATAGAATTTTTGTACTCACCGTAAAATCTGTTTCTCTGACGTCCATGGACTGACACAGCACCCACCCTTCCTTTAAGGTTTGTACTGCTTTGTTACGAACTGAGGCTGCTAGCTGCAGGTGGGAGGGTAATGTCCGGAGGGACCGCCCCCCTGGGCGGGGCTGTTCAGCTCTGGTTTGTTCTAGAATGTTTTAACATCTAACATTCTGCCTAGGTCTTCTCCTGCAAGCAGGGACATATACCCACATGTAATCAGTATGAGAGCTGTGTCAGTCCATGGACGTCAGAGAAACGTTTTTTACGGTGAGTACAAAAATCCTATTTTTTTGTAGATAGTCCCTTTCTCTGCAGCCTGGGCTGCACTTTACATGAATGAATATGGAGTCTGTATAGAGACTCCTTATTCATTCATAAACTGGCACATAGTAACTCGGTTTACTATGATAATTTATCAGTGGACACAGGATTGATCTGTAGTGATCACTGCCTGTGTATATTATATACCGCTCAAAGTGGAGATTAAACACCAATGTGTGTGTGATAAAGTACTGACTTAGGAGAAATAAACCAAAAGCTAAATAAACATTTCAATATTTGTGTTCCTGAAAAATTTTGCATTTGATTCTCAAACTTCAAAATTTTGGTTAAGGTGACTATCAATAGGTGAAATAAATTCTCAGTAGCAAATATATTAAAAGCAAATCTGTCATGTCAATACATGGACGCTTTTGCTTAAAGAGGAAGTGCAGTCTGCTCACATAATGTGTAATAAAAACATATTTGCCATTCTGAAGCTTCCCTCCAAACACTTTGCATATTATTTTATATATACTGTGATTCTGTACTTGCCAAATATGCTGCAGAAATCTCCCTTCACGGAGTCTGGCTGCATCTATTTTAACTGTGGACCGCTGAAGCTGTTGCCTGCTTACTTCCTGGATTTACACAGACACACACCTCCAGCTCTGCAGCTCTCATTGGCCCTCTTATGACCCCCCTTTCTTGGCAAACACCCTGAGTGAGCTGTGCATGGTGTCGTAAGCCTAGGCTTTTTACCAGACTAGAAACAGGAAGTGGGCTGTATAAGGTATTTACTGGCAGAAAAAAAAAAAATGGGAAGAAGATTTAATAAATGAAAGATTACAAAATGACTGAAGATCCACTTTAACTATGTATCTGAAAATTATAGTTAAATGGTTGTCATGCTAATCCCTCGGTTTAAATTAAGATATTAATGGATCAGTTTCAAGATCCCTTTATTGTTTGCATTTGTTTGTACGTTATGCATGCAAACAATGTACTTGTATGTCTCTTTTACATGCATTGTCTGTGAAAAGCAAACTTCAGTGGATTGCTTTTCACCGAAAAGCAATAGGGCAGCTGACAGGCATTCAGGAGGCAATACTGCATTCTCCATATTCATTTTTTTGCATCCTTGGTCTTTTTCAATAGGAATATGGTTCTGCAATCATGTGCCTCATGTTTGGCTCACAGTTGAGGTGCAGCCCGATTAACTTAAATACCGGTAGGTTGTGTTCAGCAGCAGGACCACCTGCAGAACATGGATGTCAGGGAAGATATATATATATATATATATATATATATATATATTTATATATGGCTGCCTTTGCAGCTTAAGGGTAAGAAGGAAAAAAGTACAGCTCAGCTGCCTGCTTTTAACATCCTCCAATGCTGTCATTTTGCTGCAAAAATTCTACTTATGGCCTCCTGTACATTGGGTGTTTGCCCCTGGTGCATTAGGCATTGTCATTTAGCAATGGGTGGAGGGCACATGGGCACTGTCCAGCCCCATTGCCGACAACCTGTTAAACTCTTTAAAAATGCTGACAGCTGCTGAGGCTGGACTCGGCTGGGTTGTGCACCTAGCAGTAAATATTTATAGGGCAAATATGCACCCAGGAACAAATGACTGGGACACAAGAGGTCTGTGTTTTGGGCATTTGTTCCTTGGCAATTACTGCCTCAAAGTGAAGTACTGCCTGAATGTATCTACCAGCCACAGCAGCGGTCAGGCTGTCAATGGTGGGGCTGGACGGCGCACCTGTGCTCTCCGCCCACAGCTAAACAATGGAGCCCTATGCATGGAGGCTAAACAGCAATTGTGCATGGGAAAGCCAAAGGGAATGGTTAAAACCCTTGTGAGATTGTCGCTCCAAAGTAGGAGAAAAAAAACACCCAACAGGTATCACTATTGGAAGATTTTCCCTTTTGCCCTAGGTTCACATCTATGCAGCTGCTGTTGATGCTTTTTTGCGGTGCATTTTGTGTTTTTTAACCAATTAACGACCGCCCCATGTATATATACGTTAGAGGTGCGCATCTTCACTGGCCTCACGATTCGATTCGATTACGATTATCAGGTCAACGATTCGATGCGATGCATCACGATTACAGCGCAAGTGCGCATGGTTTTCATCAAAAAAATTCAAGCAGTCAGGAGATCTCCATTTTTTTAATTATATCTGTTCTTTTTAAAAAAAAGACAACACTCCCTGCATGGAGCAAAGTCTAAACAAAGCAGACAACAACTTGTACATAGTACAGGAGATGGTCGGTGACTGCGGACATGCTACAGGAGATGGTCGGTGACTGCGGACATGCTACAGGAGATGGTCGGTGACTGCGGACATGCTACAGGAGATGGTCGGTGACTGCGGACATGCTATAGGAGATGGGTCGGTGACTGCGGACATGCTACAGGAGATGGTCGGTGACTGCGGACATGCTATAGGAGATGGTCAGTGCGTGTGGACATGCTACAGGAGATGGTCGGTGACTGCGGACATGCTACAGGAGATGGTCGGTGACTGCGGACATGCTACAGGAGATGGTCGGTGACTGCGGACATGCTACAGGAGATGGTCAGTGACTGCGGACATGCTATAGGAGATGGTCAGTGAGTGCGGACATGCTACAGGAGATGGTCAGTGACTGCGGACATGCTACAGAAGATGGTCAGTGACTGCGGACATGCTACAGGAGATAGTCGGTGACTGCGGACATGCTACAGGAGATGGTTGGTGACTGCGGACATGCTACAGCAGATCAGTAGGTAAATATAATATCCGTTTTAAAAAAACAATAAAAAAATAAAAACAAAAAAATAATAATACTGGCACTTTAATGAACTTTTTTCACACTTCTTTACCCTATTCTAATCCCTAACCTAATTCCTAATTCCAAACTAACCTTTTCTGCAGTAGTGAGAAGAACTTTCCTGTTGTGCCGAGAATGGTTCCCCCCGCCGGATTCTGTTCCCCTGGCTCTCGGGTCCTATCGGAACTCCGCCCCCCCACTCCCAGCCCTGTACATTGCCGCTCCCTCCTCCTATGAATGCTAATGCTCCTAATACCGCCCCGTCCCGCCTCTCCAGCCCTCTGCTCATTAGCATTCGTTAAACAGTAGCCGAGGGCTGGAGAGGCGGGGCGGGGCGGTATTAGGAGCATTAGCATTCATAGGAGGAGGGAGCGGCAATGTACAGGGCTGGGGGGGGCGGAGTTCCGATAGTAGCCGAGAGCCAGGGGAACAGAATCCAGCGGGGGAACAGTGAGTGTATATGATGCGCTCATGTGACTGCCCTCTCTCCTCTCTGCTTTCACGTCTCTCCTGGCGTACGTGAGACGTGAAAGCAGAGAGGCGGGCCGGGAAGTCACATGAGCGCGTCATAGGAAAAAAATAACAAGGAGTGCGCATGTGCGGAGCTCAGGAGATGGCTGCCTGAGCCGTGAGCTCCGTCCCAGCCTTCCACAGCGGCGTCCATAGCGGCGCACACAGTGATTTCACATTCCCCAAAAAGTCACAGAATACTAAGGGAAGCCCGAAGAACACCCCCAGATACTTTGCTATCTTTGTTTAGAGGATTTAGGGCCGCAATTCGAGTTTGTAATGTCGGCTGGAGAATCCAAAATGGCTGCCGTACCTCAGGACTCAGCTGCAAATACACCCTGCCTCACAGATAACAGAATGGCTGGATACTCCACAGCACCCATAATCTCCTCAGGACCCCAAGGTGATTCTCTGCAGGTATATAACATCTCTCCACCTTCACCTGAGACCCTCAATACATGCTTTCTCCCAGACTATCCTCCTGCTTTTCAGGGACATAATGCAGCTAACCAGGCTTTTCCTGTTACCTCAGGAATTCCTCATAGAGTGGAATCATATCAAATTCAAAAATTCTCTGACCTTTTGGACAAGGGCCTCGCACAGACAGCTGATAGAATCACTAAGGACTTAAAAGCTGACTTTCAAAACTTAGGCTCTAGAATTGACTCCATAGAATTTAAGATGGAGGAAACTATTGCTGCTTCTAACCAAAATATGAATCTCGTCCACACAGTGCAAGAACAGCTGGATTTGGCTATAGCAAGAATTGATGAACTTGAGAATAGGTCCCGAAGATATAATATCAGGATCAGAGGTATCCCTGAAACAGTCTTGGATATTCCCAATGCAGCCCAGGACTTACTCAGAACCATTCTTCCTGATACCCCTCTCACCCGCCTGGAACTAGATAGAGCTCACAGAGCCTTAGGACCCCCTAGGAAGAATGGGAAACCTAGGGACGTTATAATTAAACCCCATTTTTATTCAGTTAAGGAGTTAGCTATGAAGCAGGCCAGGACATCACCACAATTAACATACCAAGGTCAAACAATACAATTCTTTGCGGACCTATCTTCATCTACTATTCAACGCAGAAGAGCTCTGAAACCTTTGCTATCAGTCCTGATAAAGAAAGACATCAGGTATAAATGGACCTTCCCATTTGCAGTCAAGTTCTCAGAGAATGGAAGAAACTATTCCTTTTCCAATTTCCAAGATGGGGAACGACTACTTCTACAACTGAAGCTAATATCCCAGGAAGCGGATATGGATACCTCTGCAATTAGTTCCGGATTGACGAAGCGCCCAATTCCAATTAGTCCACAATCCAGTTTATGGAACAAAGGGAAAACAAAGAAAATGAAGGACAACGGCCCTACCTGATGGAGTGACATTTTTGAATTTTTTTTTTTTCCTCATCTTTTCCTTGGTCCTAGAGTCCAAGCACTTTCCCATCTGGGAAATGTAATTTTTTTTTTTTTTTTTGTGTGTTCTCTCTTATATCACTAATTCACATGGGGGACAGTTTACAGTTTACAGTATAACGATTACAAAGCTGTGTTGTTTTTCAATCACCTTCTTTTTCTAAAATTCACTTTTAGGATGCCCTGCGGAGGGCTGGCACACATGTGCCTCGGCCTCTCCCTTGGAGACTAGTAGGTCTCTGAGGGACGGGTTGTCTACACCCCTAAGGCCAGACAGTATTTCTCTTGGTTACAAGGCTCCGGGAGGTAGTCTCCCCTCCCGGTCCCTGGTTTTTATGCTAGGAGACTTTATTCTCTTCCTCTTTCTTTCTAATCCTCTCTTTTTCACTCTTTCCTTTTACTTCTTTCTTTATTTAATATATCGTTTTCAGTACATGCCTAGTTTGTTTTTGCATCATAGATTTTCTATTACCATTCTCACATTTCTCTTGGTACGACTTACTCTCATATGGAGGGAGTTCGTGAGATTGATGCTGGATGGAAGACTTTTGGGGGTGAGTAGAGACAAATACGATAGGCGCATCCTTATGGGCTTCCATGGCTAACACCACACAATCTACTCTTAAACTTGCATCACATAATGTACAGGGGCTGAACTCTCTAACTAAAAGACGTAAAATTCTGGACCACTATAAATCCCCAAAAAATTATGTTCTCCTTCTTCAGGAGACACACTTTCCAATGCGGTATGGCCCAAAATATATACATCATCATTACCCACAATTCTACTTGGCCAAAGCTGAAACTAAAACCAAGGGTGTAGCCATTCTTTTCTCTAAGCATTGTAATTTTGTAAAGACTTTGGAACACGCTGATTTGGAGGGAAGATTTATCTTAATAAAGGGTACCTTGGAAGGGCATCTTTATTCCTTGGTCTCCTATTATGCCCCGAATAGGGGACAAGCTGCCTTTTTTAAAGTCTTAATGGATACACTCAACCCTATGCTGGAAGGCACGATAATATTTGGTGGTGATTCTAATGTTGCATTTGACCAGGTCTTAGACAAATCCAAAGCCCAATTATCTCGACCGACTAGAGAGAGTCTTAAAATAGCCAAATTACTCTCAGCATATAATCTAATAGATACTTGGAGGGAGATGAATCCTACGAAACATGATTTTACACATTTCTCGCATCCGCATAATACATATGCTAGAATTGATCATATCTTAATACCAGCACCTGTTCTCCCTTTTATTATAAGCGTCCATATTAAAGATACAACACTCTCGGACCACTCCTTAGTTATTGTATCCTTGCACTCCAATGCGCGTAATAGAACAAGGGGTACGTGGAGACTGAATGATTCTATCCTTTCTGACCCAATCAAGGTTGAGGAGATTAATGAAGCCTTGTTAGAATATTTCTCTCTCAATGAAAACAGACACCTCTGCTGAGGTTCTTTGGGCCTTCATTTGAGGTAAATTTATACAATTAGGTACGCAAATTAAAAGGGAACGTAAGGCTAATATAGAACGTTTAGAGAAAGAATATGATTACCTCAGAGCCATCCACAAACAGGACCCCTCAAAGGTATCCACTACCCTTTTAGACAAAACTAAACTAGAGCTTAATTTGATCCTCACTACACAAGCTGAAAAAGCAATCCGCTGGTCTAACAATAAATTTTACGTACACGCTAATAAAATAGGGCCACTGCTGGCCCATAAACTTTCTCCCAGAATAAGGGTCAATTCTATACCCAAAATTAGAATTTCAGGTCAACCACCCACAGCTAACCCTGTCAAGATTCTTGAAGCTTTCCATGAATTCTTTTCTAACCTTTATAAATCCCCTACTCAAATCCACAAAGACTCAATTTCCAGGTTTCTTGATGACCTTCCCATTCCAACACTTCACACCTCACATAGAGATTTACTAGAGTCAGAGTTTACCGTAGAGGAGGTTTCAGAAGTCATTAGGAATCTCAAATCGGGCTCAGCTCCGGGACCTGATGGATTGCCCATTCCGTATTACAAGGCCTTTGCTGACATTCTGGCTCCACACCTAACAAAATTTTTTAACACTAAAACATCGGGAGAACCTCTAGATATCCACCTTAACACAGCGTTTATAACTCTTATTCCTAAACCCGACAAGAATCCAGAAGAAATATCCAATTATCGTCCAATTTCTTTAATAAATAATGATGTTAAGATCATGACTAAAATTATGGCCAACCGCTTAGCTTCCTTCATCAAAAAATACATACATAAGGACCAAGTTGGTTTTATTCCAGGGAGGCAGGGACCCGACCAAATAAGAAGGGCCATAGATGTCATTTCTATACTCCACTCTAATTGGGAGGGAGGAGCGAGACAACAGGGGCTTCTTTTAGCCTTAGATCTCCAAAAGGCTTTTGATTCGGTTTTGTGGCCTTATTTATTCTCCCTGATGGAAAGATGGGGCTTCGGAAATCGTTTTTTGGGACTCTTGAGTTCCCTATACTCTTATCCGAAGGCGCAAATTCGCTTGCAAGGGCATTATTCTAAACCATTTAACATAGCTAGAGGAACTAGACAAGGGTGCCCTCTTTCCCCTATAATTTTTGCGATAGCTATTGAAACTTTAGCTATTGCTATACGCCATAACCCAAACATTCAAGGGGTCACCTGTGGAGATCAAATACATAAATGTGGCTTATTTGCCGATGATATTCTCTTATTTCTCACGTCCCCTTTAATCTCCCTACCTAACATTTGCAAGGTCCTGAACGATTTTGCCAAGATTTCTGGACTAAGAGTGAATTATACAAAATCACAAGCCCTGAACGTCTCGCTCCCTCTCTCTAACGTTTCTTCATTGAAACAATCATTTAATTTTGAATGGCAAGACTCCTCCATAAGATACTTAGGAATCACACTGACAGCTCGTACGGAAACCCTCTATGACCACAACTATCCGCCACTATACAGGAAATTGGAAAATGATCTTAAAATCTGGTCTAAGCATGAACTATCTTGGTTAGGGAAAATTAACTCAATAAAAATGACCTTACTCCCGAGAATTCTTTATTATTTTAGAGCACTTCCCATCCCAGTTAAAAAATGTCATTTAAAATCACTTCAAAGCAAAATACTAAAATATATCTGGGGTTCTTCTGGTTACCGTATATCACAAAACACCCTTTTCCGCCATAGATATAAAGGAGGCCTTGGTCTCCCAGACCTACACATATATTTCCTAGCAGCAAGGGTAGCACAACTTTCCACAATATATTCAAAGACTGAGAGACCAGATTGGGTCAGGATGGAGAATCAAGCAGTACCCAACTACTCTCTTGATTATCTTTTGTGGAGGTCACCTAAGAAACGGCCTGCCATAATGTCTCCCATTCTTTCCCAATCTTTAGCCCTATGGGACAGAGTCAGGTCCCATTCGGCTCTTATCTCTTCAGGCCATCCTCTCACTCCTTTATTTAATAACCCGGATTTTCCCCCGGGCTTAAACGTAGAAGAATTCAGATGGTGGACGGACAAAGGGCTATACCGTATTGGAGACTTTGTGGTCTCTGGGAGTCCCATCACTCTTAATTACTGTGTTACTAGATTGAAACTCCCAGACTCAGAGAGATTACACTTCTCTCAAATCTCTCAATATCTTATTACTCTTTGGAAGGACAAACCGTTGCCTCTCCAATTCACTAAATACAAATTGTGGTGTGGTCAAAATATGGATCCAAGGGGAGGCATTTCAGTGGTCTATTCGTCCCTCTCTCACTCAATGGAGAAATCTTCCTATATGATAGCTTGGGAAACGGACTTTCGGTTCAACTGGGACCTGGAGACCTGGCACAGGGCTTGCTCCAAGTCCTTTAAAGGTATTCTAAACATATGTTTAACAGAAGCAAATATTAAGGTGTTAACTAGGTGGTATCTTACCCCCACTAAATTGGCCGCCATATATCCTACCTTGGATCCTCTCTGCTTTAGAGGATGCCGACTTTCTGGATCAATGGCCCATATATGGTGGGAATGCCCGAGGATTCGTTCATTTTGGAAAAAAAAATTTATTTTGATCTCCAAGGTTACTGAATACCAGGTTCCCAGGTCCCCGTGTGTTGCTCTGCTAAATGCCATATCCCCAATATTCCTAAATTTTCTCAAATTCTTATTCATTTTATACTCACATGGGCTAAAATTACAGTCACCAAGGGCTTGGAAAAAACCTAGACCTTTCCTTTCTGATGTTATTCGAAAAGTGTCTTGGATAATGATTCATGAAAAATTGGCCAGTATTCTTAACAACACCACCGTGAAGTATGGTAAAATATTGGATCCATGGGCTAACTATGTTGGAGTTCCAATTTATTAGGTAATTTTTCCATTATACTTAGCCCTAATTTTATCAAACTAGGCATGTACTTACTTTCTACTACTTTCCTTCCTCTCTTTCCTGCTCTTCCTTCTCTCTAACCTCTTTTTCCTTCTCTTTTTCTTTTTTTCCTTCTTTATTTATGTTTTATTATTATTTATCGAGACTTCCCGGAGAAGTGTTATTGGATCCTTTGTACGGGATAATATCTTTTCATTGTTAAACCAATATAGAATAACTTTGGAGATGTATCATTTAGTTCTATTAGATACATTATTTTATCTTTTAATTTATTTATTCATTCTTCTCAAGAAGAGGCAATGATAGTCTTTATTTGAGTCCTTGTGGGAGACTGGGAGTCCTCCCTTCGGGCACAGCTTGATCCCTTTTGGGGTGCCTCGGAGGGGCAGGGGCTTCCATCCCTCCAGGGGACATTTCCGCTGAGGCCTCTCGATGTAGATTTTGGGTTAAGCTCTTTTTTAAGATGTACTAATCAATCTATTACATATATATCACTTCTTTTTCTTTCATCTTCTGTAATATATTAGTAATTGGTTTGCTAATTATCCTTATTATCCTTCACTAGTTTTTTCTCCGGGAAGACATTGGTCAATACTGATTTGTATTTTAATTTCTTGTAGGTTACCTAATGTATGTATGATGTTTTTTTTTTTATTTCTTGAAAATAAAATACTTTGAAAGTAAAAAAATAACAAATGAGGAAACGGCTCTCCTGGGAATGAAGGGGCGGGGCTAGACATCGGGGATAATTGATTAATAGGTTTCCCTGCATCGGTGCCGCATCGGGGACGCCCGAATCGCGATGCAACGATTAAATTCCGCACCCCTAATATACGTTGGCAAAATGGCACGGACAGGCACAATCACGTACCTGTACGTGACTGCCTTCGTATGGGTGGGGGGTCCGATCGGACCCCCCTCCGCTACATGGAGCGGTCGGTATCAGTTTGGGAGCGATCCGTGATGAGGGGGCGGCCATTGGTTTCTGGCCACCCCCTTGCGATCGCTCCCGGCGAATGAGATGCTTCCTCTGCCTGTGTAATGTAAACACAGGCAGGGGAAGTGATGTCATCTCTCCATGCGGTGCTTTATTCGTCCTGAGCGCCGAGGAGAGAAGACATCAGGTTAGTGCCCCAACAGTACACTGACACCAGGACACATAGGCACACAATCCCCCCCCCCCCAGTCACCCCCAGATTACCCCCCAGCCCCCAGTCACAGTGTCACCGATTGCAGTGATCATTTATTTACTGATCACTGCAATCAGTGACATTTGTGATAGTAAAAGTGTCAGGGCAGTTATTGTTAGGTCCCTTTAAATCCAGGGTAGCCCCCTAACCCCCCTAATAAAGGTTTAACCCCTTGATCACCCCCCAGGTAACCCTTTAACCCCCTATCACCACTGTCACTAAGCAATTGTTTTTCTGATCGCTGTATTAGTGTCGGTGGTGCCACTAGATAGCCAGTTATTTTTTTAGGTTTGCTGCCAGGTTTTTATAGCATCAGGTACCCCCATATATTATCTAATAAAGGTTTAACCCCTTGATCACCCCCCAGGTAACCCTTTCACCCCCTATCACCAGTGTCACTAAGCGATCATTTTTCTGATCACTGTATTAGTTATGCTGGTGCCGCTAGGTAGCCAGTTATTTTTTTAGGTTCGCCGCCAGCGTCAGGTACCCCCATATATTATCTAATAAAGGTTTTAACCCCCTGATTGCCCCTAGTTAACCCTTTCACCAGTGATCACCGTATAAGTGACACTGGTTAGCCAGTTAGTTATTTTGTTATTTAGGTTCCCCGTCAGGTTTTTATATAGCATCAGGTACCCCCATATATTACCTAATAAAGGTTTTAACCCCCTGATTGCCCCTAATTAACCCTTTCACCAGTGATCACCGCATAAGTGTTACGGGTGACACTGGTTAGTTAGTTTGCTTTTTATAGCATCAGGGCACCCGCCGTATATAACCCAATAAAGGTTTAACCCCCTGATGGCCCGGCGGGTCATATCAATTAGATTTTAGCATCAGAGAGGGTCTGCGTCGTCCCAGGCAGCGTCAGGTTAGTGCCAGTAACGCCAACACCCACGCGCAAAGCATACACCTCCCTTAGTGGTATAATATCTGATCTGATCAAATCTATACTAGTGTCCCCAGCAGTTTAGGGTTCCCAAAAACGCAGTGTTAGCGGGATCAGCCTAGATACCTGCTAGCACTTGCATTTTGCCCCTCCGTCCAGCCCAGCCCACCCAAGTGCAGTATCGATCGATCACTATCACTTACAAAACACAACACACATAACTGCAGTGTTCGCAGAGACAGGCCCGATCCCTGCGACTCCAGTGCTGTAGGAGGTGATTTCACCACCACAGTTAAAAAAAGAGCATATTTGCCGAAGCATGGGGGCAGCAGGGGCGGAGGAGCGATTTTGCTCCTAATGCCGCGTACATACGGTCAAAATTCCGACGGAGGCTTGTCCGTGAAAAAGTCTGACCCGGTGTACGCGGCATAACTTTTGCGGGAGGATGCCCCCATGCTTCGTCATATATAAATGGTGCATGTATATCCATCATTAAAAGTGTGTGAATGAAGGGAGGTATTCTCATGGTGGGCATACCCACCGATCAATCTCTTTTTCGTTCAGCCAACAGGCTGCAGGAAAAAAAAAAGATTGCAATACATGTCCAGCAAGACCAGCAACGTACTGGTATGTTGCTGGTCTTTGAATGGTTATACCAGAATGATGCCTGCGGGTTTAGGTATCATCTTGGTATCATTCTTTTCAGCCAGCGGCCGGCTTTCAACTAAAAGCAATCCTAGCACTAATTAGCCTCTGGACTGCTTTTACAAGCAGTGGGAGGGAATGTCCCCCCTCCCAGATATAAAAAGCGCCATTGGGAAAGCATTTTATCACACCGATCTTGGTGTGGTCAGATGCTTTGAGGGCAGAGGAAAGATCTAGGGTCTAATAGACCCCAGTTTTTTTTTTAACCACTTAAGCCCCGGACCATTTCGGGCCATTAGGACCAGGCCTGTTTTTGGGATTCGGCACTGCGCTGCTTTAACTGTAAATTGTGCGGACATGCAATGTTGTACCCAAATGAAATTTGCGTCCTTTTCTTCCCACAAATAGAGCTTTCTTTTAATGGTATTTGATTGCCTCTGCGATTTTTATTTTTTGCGATATAAACAGAAAAAGACCGAAAATTTTGAAAAAAAATGATATTTTCTACTTTTTGTTATAAGAAAAATCGAATAAACTCAATTTTAGTCATACATTTAGGCCAAAATGTATTCAGCCACATGTCTTTAGTAAAAAAAATGTCAATAAGCGTATATTTATTGGTTTGCGCAAAAGTTATAGCGTTTACAAACTAGGGTACATTTTCTGAAATTTACACAGCTTTAAATTTATGACTGCCTATCTCATTTCTTGAGGTGCTAAAATGGCAGGGCAGTACAAAACCCCCCCAAATGACCCCATTTTGGAAAGTAGACACCCCAAGGAAATTGCTGAGAGGCATGTTGAGCCCATTGAATATTTTTTTTTTTTGTCCCAAGTGATTGAATAATGACAAAAAAAAAAAAAAAAAATACAAAAAGTTGTCACTAAATGATATATTGCTCACACATGCCATGGTTATATGTGGAATTGCACCCCAAAATACATTCTGCTGCTTCTCCTGAGTACGGGGATACCACATGTGTGGGACTTTTTAGGAGCCTAACCATGTACGGGACCCCGGAAATCAAGCACCGCCTTCAGGATTTCTAAGGGCGCAAATTTTTGATTTCACTCCTCACTACCTATCACAGTTTCGAAGGCCATAAAATGCCAAAATAGCACAAAACCCCCCCAAATGACCCCATTTTGGAAAGTAGACACCCCAAGCTATTTACTGAGAGGCATGTTCAGTCCATGGAATATTTTATATTTTGCCACAGGTTGCACAAAGTTGTCACTAAATGATATATTGTTCACACATGCCATGGGCATATGTGAAATTACACCCCAAAATACATTCTGCTGCTTCTCCTGAGTACGGGGATACCACATGTGTGGGACTTTTTGGGAGCCTAGCCGCGTACGGGACCCCAAAAACCAAGCACCGCCTTCAAGGTTTCTAAGGGCATACATTTTTGATTTCGCTCCTCACTACCTATCACAGTTTTGAAGGCCATAAAATGCCAAGATGGCACAAAACCCCCCCAAATGACCCCATTTCGGAAAGTAGACACCCCAAGCTATTTGCTGAGAGGCATGTTGAGCCCATTGAATATTTTTTTTTTGTCCCAAATGATTGAATAATGACAAAAAGAAAAAAAAAAAATGTACAAAAAGTTGTCACTAAATGATATATTGCTCACACATGCCATGGTTATATGTGAAATTACACCCCAAAATACATTCTGCTGCTTCTCCTGAGTACGGGGATACCACATGTGTGGGACTTTTTGGGAGCCTAGCCGCGTACGGGACCCCAAAAACCAAGCACCGCCTTCAAGGTTTCTAAGGGCATACATTTTTGATTTCACTCCTCACTACCTATCACAGTTTTGAAGGCCATAAAATGTCAAAATAGCCCAAAACCCCCACAAATGACCCCATTTTGGAAAGTAGACACCCCAAGCTATTTGCTGAGAGGCATGGTTAGTATTTTACAGCTCTCATTTGTTTTTGAAAATTAAGAAAGACATTTTTTTTTCTTTTTTTTTTTCTTTTTTTACATTTTCAAAACTTTGTGACAAAAAGCGAGATCTGCAAAATATTCAACATACCTCTCAGCAAATAGCTTGGGGTGTCTACTTTCCAAAATGGGGTCATTTGGGGGGGTTTTGTGCCATCTGGGCATTCCATGGCCTCCGAAACTGTGATAGGCAGTGAGGAGTGAAATCAAAAATGTACACCCTTAGAAAGCCTGAAGGCGGTGCTTGGTTTTTGGGGTCCCGTACGCGACTAGGCTCCCAAAAAGTCCCACACATGTGGAATCCCCGTACTCAGGAGAAGCAACAGAATGTATTTTGGGGTGTAATTCCACATATGCCCATGGCATGTTTGAGCAATATATAATTTAGTGACAACTTTTTGTACATTTTTTTTTTTTTTTGGTCATTATTCAATCACTTGGGACAAAAAAAAAAATATTCAATGGGCTCAACATGCCTCTCAGCAAATAGCTTGAGGTGTCTACTTTACAAAATGGGGTCATTTGGGGGGGTTTTGAACTGTCCTGGCATTTTATGCACAACATTAGGAAGCTTATGTCACACATCATCCACTCTTCTAACCACTTGAAGACAAAGCCCTTTCTGACACTTTTTTTGTTTACATGAAAAAAAAAAAAAAATTTGCAAGAAAATTATGTTGAACCCCCAAACATTATATATTTTTTTAAAGCAAAGGCCCTACAGATTAAAATAGTGGGTGTTGCATTTTTCAAACGCATTTTTTGGGGGAAAAACACACTTTTTTTATTTTTAATGCACTAAAAAACACTATATTGCGCAAATGTTTGATGAAATAAAAAAGATGATCATAGGCCGAGTACATGGATACCAAACACGACATGCTTTAAAATTGCGCACAAACGCGCAGCGGCGACAAACTACATTCATTTTTAAAAGCATTTAAAAGCCTTTACAGGTTACCACGTTAGATTTACAGAGGACTGCTAAAATGACTGCCCTCGATCTGACCTTCGCGGTGATACCTCACATGCATGATGCAATTGCTGTTTACATATGACGCTAGACCGACGCTTGCGTTCGCCTTTGCGCAAGAGCAGGGGGGGACAGCGGTGCTTTTTTTTTTTTTTTTTATTATTTATTTGGCTTTTTTATTTTATTTTTAAACTGTGCCTTCCATATTTTATTTTTTTACCATTTTTATTGTTATCTCAGGGAATGTAAATATCCCCTATGATAGCAATAGGTAGTGACAGGTACTCTTTTTTTGAAAAAAATTGGGGGGTTAGACCCTAGATCTTTCCTCTGCCCTCAAAGCATCTGACCACACCAAGATCGGTGTGATAAAATGCTTTCCCAATTTCCCAATGGCGCTTTTTATATCCGGGGGGGGGGGACATTCCCTCCCACTGCTTGTAAAAGCAGTCTAGAGGCTAATTATCTGCTAGAATTGCTTTTACATGAAAGCCGGCCGCTGGCTGAAAAGAATGATACCAAGATGATACCTAAACCCGCAGGCATCATTCTGGTATAAACATTCAAAGTCCAGCAACATACCAGTACGTTGCTGGTCCTTGTTGGACATGTATTGTAATCTTTTTTTTCATACAGCCTATTGGCTGAACGAAAAAAAGAGATTTATTGGTGGGTATGCCCACCATTAGAATACCTCCCTTCATCCACCCACTTCTAATGATGGGCATATATGCCGAAGCATGGGGGCATCCTCCCGCAAAAAAGTTATGCCGCGTACACACGGTCAAGCCTTCGTCGGAATTTCGACCGTATGTACGCGGCATAAAAGGTTATGCCGCGTACACACGGTCGGACTTTTCCACGGGCAAGCCTCCGTTGGAATTTCGACCGTATATACGCGGCATTAGGAGCAAAATCGCTCCTCCGCCCCTGCTGCCCCCATGCTTCGGCATATATGCTCTTTTTTTTAACTGTGGTGGTGAAATCACCTCCTACAGCGTTGGAGTCACGGCTTTATGTATCGTGGGAGCAAACGCTGTTGCTGTCAAGATAAATAGATCCGCGCTGCAACTGAATGGCGTACCTGCTAAGCAAATGGTGGTTAACATTAAAACAAAGTAACATTACAGTACAACAGTAAGACCTTACCATGCCATACCTGCAAAGCAAATACCAAAACAAAACCTAGTAAAAAATAAAAAAATGTTTTAACGCAACCTGTGCCTAAAATATATATATATGCCGAAGCTTGGGGGCATCCTCCCGCAAAAAATTTATGCCCCGTACACACGGTCGGAATTTTCCACGGGCAGGCCTCCGTCGGAATTTCGACCGTATGTACGCGGCATTAGGAGCAAAATCGCTCCTCCGCCCCTGCTGCCCCCATGCTTCGGCATATATGCTCTTTTTTTTAACTGTGGTGGTGAAATCACCTCCTACAGCGTTGGAGTCACGGCTTTATGTATCGTGGGAGCAAACGCTGTTGCTGTCAAGATAAATAGATCTGCGCTGCAACTGAATGGCGTACCTGCTAAGCAAATGGTGGTTAACATTAAAACAAAGTAACATTACAGTACAACAGTAAGACCTTACCATGCCATACCTGCAAAGCAAATACCAAAACAAAACCTAGTAAAAAATAAAAAAATGTTTTAACGCAACCTGTGCCTAAAATATATATATGCCGAAGCATGGGGGCATCCTCCCGCAAAAAAGTTATGCCGCGTACACACGGTCGGAATTTTCCACGGGCAGGCCTCCGTCGGAATTTCGACCGTATGTACGCGGCATTAGGAGCAAAATCGCTCCTCCGCCCCTGCTGCCCCCATGCTTCGGCATATATGCTCTTTTTTTTAACTGTGGTGGTGAAATCACCTCCTACAGCACTGGAGTCACGGCTTTATGTATCGTGGGAGCAAACGCTGTTGCTGTCAAGAGAAATAATTCCGCGCTGCAGTTGAATGGCGCACCTGAAAACAAAAAATTACATACCTGAAAAGCAAGCATGATAAAACATTGCAGAATAGAATACAGTAAAAAAGAGCAGAACAATAGAGAGAAAATAGAGAGAGAGAGAACAATAAAACAACTATTTTTGGTTTTTTTATTTTATATTTTTTTTGTGTTTTGTTTTGTTTTTTACGTTTTTTTTTTTCTTTTTTACACTTTTTTTTGTAACTTTACAACTGTAATGGTTCGGGTCTCTCAAAATGTAATGGCATCTTGGGAGACCCTGTGTAAGTGTGTCCTTGTCTGTGAAATGCTGTACCCTACGCTAAAACTTCACTTTTGAGTGGTAGCTTTCAAAACATTCACCTTGGCAAAGACCAGGCTTGTCAGGACAGAGTGGACAAAAACTACGGGTGTCACGCCTAAATCCGCGCTTGCTACAGACACGACATCTTTTTTGGGGGTGGCTTTGGGTAGGGGTACTCGGGAGGACATACGAATAATGCCTCTCATGCAGCCGGCTTACTGCATTTGGTTGGGGATGGTGAGGTGCAGAACCGCCTGGATACAGGAGTTCTGTGACTATCTCATTCTGGAATTTTAGAAGAGATAACGTCCCGCCTGAAGCTCTGTATAGCACATGAGCGTTCAGCAAAGCCAATTGGAATAATGATAGAGACACTTTTTTGTACCAGCGTCTCGCCTTACGGTCAATTAGATACGGCGCCATCAACTGGTCGTTGAGGTCCACCCCTCCCATATTTTGGTTATATTCGTGGACACAGAGGGGTTTCTCCACAACACCAGTCGCCGTACGAATTTGGACTGTCGTGTCTGCATGAAGGGAGGTAAGAAGGAAAACATTCTTATTGTCCCTCCACTTCATAGCGAGCAAGTTATTACATTTCAAGCAGGCTCTCTCCCCCAGCCTAAGACGGGCATCTACAAGCCGCTGGGGAAAGCCCCGGCGATTAGGTCGCACGGTGCCACATGCTCCAATCTGATGATCAAACAAGTGACTAAACAGTGGCACGCTCGTGTAATAATTGTCCACATACAAGTGGTACCCCTTTCCGAATAAGGGTGACACCAAGTTCCACACTATCTTGCCAGCGCTCCCTATGTAATCCGGGCAGTTGACCGACTCAATCTGACTGTCTTTTCCCTCATAAACCGTAAAGTTCACTACATAGCCTGTTGCCCTGTCACAGAACTTGTAGAGCTTGACCCCGTATCTGGCACGCTTGCTGGGAAGGTACTGCTTGAAAGACAAGCGGCCAGAAAATTTAATCAGGGACTCATCAACGCAGACAACTTGATCGGGAGTAAACAAGGCTGCAAAACGTTCGTTGAAGTGGTTTATGAGGGGCCGAATTTTATAGAGCCGGTCGTATTCAGGGTCCCCACGTGGACGACAAAGTTCATTGTCGTTGAAGTGCATGAACCGCAAAATTTGCTCGTATCGTGCCCTGGACATGGAGGCAGAGAACACGGGCATGTGGTCAATTGGGTGCGTGGACCAATAAGCATGCAATGACGGAAATTTATGTGTGCCCATGTTGAGGGAAAGGCCCAGAAAGGTCTTAAATTCGGAAACCGTAATTGGTTTCCAATTTCTGGCAATTTTAGGCAACTGGGGGTTAGCGGCGATAAATTGACCAGCATATAAATTACTCTGGTCCACAATAGATCTATAGAGATCTTCCGTGAAAAACAGCGAATAAAAATCAATTGGAATAAAATCAGCTGTTTCCACCTGAATACCGGGTTGGGCAGTGAATGGGGGAAGTACGGGTTCTGCAGAAGTGGTGGGGACCCAATCAGGATAGGCGAATTCTGCAGGAAGGGCAGTATGGGCACGACGGGCCTGCCTTTGTCTTCTTGGTGGCAGCGGGACACTACTTGTGCTTGCCACCTCGCCAGCTTGAACTGCACTTATGGGACTCGCCACGTCACCAAGTGTTACTGCAGTGCTGGATGTACGTCCAGGCTGTACTAGGCCGCTGGTGCTTGCCAGTTCACCAGAAGGAATAGCGGCGCTAGTACTACTCTGCTCCATGATACGAGAGACCTGCGGTTCTTGCTCCTCAACAACCTCAGAAGATCGGGATCGGGTACACCTGACCTTAGCAGGGACCTCAACTTCGTCGTCAGAGCTATCTGACGTGGGGCCGCTGACGTCACTGTCTTCTACGGGAAGATATTCTGAGGCTGAATCTGACAGATACGTGACCTCCTCTTCACTATCTGTCATGCTCAGAATCTCGTAGGCCTCTTTACTAGTGTACCTTCGTCTTGCCATTTTGGGCTCTAAATTTAGGGGTACACTAGTAAGATTCACAGGAAAAAAAGCACCTGACTGTCGTCAGCAAATATATCAAACGCTACAAAAAAACTGTTAGCGATCGCAGGGATCAGGCCTGTCTCTGCGAACGCTGCAGTTATGTGTGTTGTGTTTGGTAAGTGACAGTGATCGATCGATACTGCACTTGGGTGGGCTGGGCTGGGCTGGGCTGGGCGGAGGGGCTAAACGCAGGCGCTAGCAGGTATCTGGGCTGATCCCGCTAACACTGCATTTTTGGGAACCCTAAACCGCTGGGGATGCTAGTATAGATCTGATCAGATACTATACCACTAAGGGGGGTGTATGCTTTGCGCGTGGGTGTTAGCGTTACTGGCACTAACCTAACACTGCCTGGGGCGACGCAGACCCTCTCTGGCGCTAAAACCTAATTGATCTCACCCGCCGGGCGATCAGGGGGGTTAAACCTTTATTGGGTTATATACGGCGGGTGCCCTGATGCTATAAAAAGCAAACTAATCAACCAGCGTCACCTGTAACCTTTATATGGTGATCACTGGTGAAAGGGTTAACTAGGGGCAATCAGGGGGTTAAAACCTTTATTAGGTTAAATATGGGGGTACCCGACGCTATATAAAAACCTGACGGGTTACCTAAATAACTAGATAACTTACTGGCTAACCAGTGACACCAGTGACGCTTATATGGCGATCACTGGTGAAAGGGTTAACTCTAGGGGCAATCAGGGGGTTAAAATAATATATGGGGGTACCTGACACTAATAAAAACCTGCGGCAAACCTAAAAAAAAATAACTGCCTATCTAAAACACCAGCGACACGAATACAGCGATCGGAAAAACAATCGCTTAGTGACGCTGAAGTTAGGGGGTGAAAGGGTTACCTGGGGGGTGATCAAGGGGTTAAACCTTTATTAGGGGGGGGGGGGGGGTTAGGGGGCTACCCTGGACCTAAAGGGGCCTAATCCTAACTGCCCTGCAACTTTTTACAATCACAGATGACACTAAATGCAGTGATCAGTAAAATAAATGATCACTGCAATCAGTGACACTGTGATTGGGGGCTTTGGGGTGACCTGGGGGGTGATCTGGGGGTGACTGGGGGGTGATTTGTGTGCCTATGTGTACCTACGTGTCAGTGGACTGTTGGAGCACTAACCTCTGTCTTCTCTCCTCGGCGCCGGGAACGAAAAGACCGCGGCGAGGGAGATGACATCACTTCCTCCAGCCTGTGTTTACATCACATGGCGGAGGAAGCATTTTCATTGGCCGGGAGCGATCGCGAGGGGGGGGGCGGAATCGAGCGGCCGCCCCCTCATGCCTGATCGCTCCCGAACACTTAACGGCCGCTCACTGCAGTGAAGGGGGGTCCGGATGGACCCCCCAACTGCACAAAGGCGATCACGTAGATCTACGTGATTCTGCCTGTCCGTGCCATTCTGCCGACGTAAATCGGCGGTGGGCGGTCGTTAAGTGGTTAAAGTACCTGTCACTACCTATTGCTATCATAGGGGATATTTACATTCCCTGAGATAACAATAAAAATGATTAAAAGAAAAAAAAATGGAACAATTTAAAAAGAAAATAAAAAAAAGCAAAATAAATAATATAAAAAAAAAGCACCCCTGTCACGCCCTGCTCTTGCGCAAAGGCGAATGCAAGCGTCGGTCTGGCGTCATATGTAAACAGCAATTGCACCATGCATGTTAGGTTTCACCGCGAAGGTCAGATCGAGGGCAGTAATTTTAGCAGTAGACCTCCTCTGTAAATCTAATGTGGTAACCTGTAAAGGCTTTTTAAGGTTTTAAAAATGTATGTAGTTTGTCGCCACTGCGCGTTTGTGCGAAATTTTAAAGCATGTCGTGTTTGGTATCCATGTACTCGGCCTAAGATCCTCTTTTTTATTTCATCAAACATTTGGGCAATATAGTGTGTTGTAGTGCATTAAAATTTAAAAAAAGTGTATTTTTTCCCCAAAAAAATTTGTTTGAAAAATCGGTGCACATATACTGTGTGGAAAAAAAAAATTGCAACACCATTTTAATCTGAAGGGCCTTTGCTTTAAAAAATATATATAATGTTTGGGGGTTCAACGTAATTTTCTTGCAAGAAAAAAAATGTTTTCACGTAAACAAAAAGTGTCAGAAAGGGCTTTGTCTTCAAGTGGTTAGAAGAGTGGATCATGTGTGACATAAGCTTCCTAATGTTGTGCATACAAAGTCAGGACAGTTCAAAACCCCCCGAAATGACCCCATTTTGGAAAGTAGACACCCCAAGCTATTTGCTGAGAGGCATGTTGAGTCCATGGAATATTTTATATGTTGACACAAGTTGCGGAAAAAATAATATATATATATTTTTTTTTAACAAAGTTGTCACTAAATTATATATTGCTCAAATATGCCACGGACATATGTGGAATTACACCCCAAAATGCATTCTGTTGCTTCTCCTGAGTAGGGGGATACCACATATTTGAGACTTTTTGGGAGCCTAGCCACGTACGGGACCCCAAAAACCAAGCACCACCTTCAGGCTTTCTAAGGGTGTACATTTTTGATTTCACTTCTCACTGCATATCACAGTTTCGGAGGCCATGGAATGCTCAGATGGCACAAAACCCCCCCAAATGACCCCATTTTGAAAAGTAGACACCCCAAGCTATTTGCTGAGAGGTATGTTGAGCCCATTGAATATTTTTCTCCTGTCACCTGCCTGCTAATGGGCAGGGCGACCTCTGCGACATCACTGACCTAGCATGCATCAGTCAATGACGTCACAGGGGGCGGTGCCACCAGGTGATATTGCAGGGTGGTCTCACCCCTTAGCTATTTAAGAACTGTCAGACGGTGGGAGAGGAGCTTTTTTTATTTTTATTTTTTTGGGTTGGTGATGGCGGTGTGATTGACGATGGATCTACATCGGGGGACATTGTTTTTTTTACACTACACCTCATTTTTTCTTTTTGGCGAATGAGTAGGAATACTATATCCCTACTTATTTACATGGGGGGTGGTATCTGGGAGCCCCTTTGTTAAAGGGGGTTTCCAGATTTTGAATAAGCCACCTGCCCACAGATCCCCACAACCATTGGCCCCATCAATATGGGGACAAGTTTCTTTGGTTGAGGACAGGTGGCCTGGTATGGTTAAGGCCAGGCTACCTGCCAGGTTGCTTGCTCTGGTATGGATTTTGGGGGGACTCCATGCTGTTTTTTTTTTTTTTTTTTTTTCTATTCATTATTATTATTATTATTAATATTATTATGGCAATTCTTGTTTTCTCTGTTCATGGACAGACATAGCCTTAATCTTGATAAAGTGGGTATTAGCCTTCATTCAGGAGTGACTAGGCATAATGTGTTAGCATCAAAGCTGAACAGCCCCGCCCAGGGGGGCGGTCCTACTGGCTATATCCCCTCAGCCTGCACTCAGCATCTGTTTTCTTTCTGCCTAGCTAAGGAGAAGACATGGCTCCCTTCGGGCCCATAGGCCTGGAGGTTTATTTCTAATTGAAATTTTATTATGTTATTTTTTATTTTTTGTCCCTGTGATCTTCGATCAACTGCCAACTGGGTGACAGGCTGGAACCCAGATCTATGTAGTCTCCCCAGTTTCGGCCATCAAGTGTGTGCCGACCGTAGCTATGCGCTGGGTCGTCCACGACATGCCCTTCGCTCTACGGGTGGCCAGTGAGCTACACGCTCCAGGGCATGCATATGACCAGTCTATAGGGCCGAGTCGCAGCAGCCGGGCCGACAGTAACCTCCATCACCATCCGGAAGATGGTCTGGGATGCTTCCAGCACAATCCACACAGGAAGGGCAAGTAGTAATCCCCTGCTTCGGCAGGAGGACATAGCTGGGCATTCCCGGGGAGGTTGAGTAAGGTGTTTTTATCTTTCCTTTCCTCCCTCCCTTCCTTCCCTCCTCCCTAGGCTCTCTGAGCTAGGCTGGCTGCTGGGGTCGGGGGTTCACCTGGGGGGGGGGGCTCCACCTGTTAGGAACTGCGCTGTACGTCCACTAAACAAATGTTATGAGCTGCCATGAAAAGTTTGCTTACCTGTGTCTTCTCCTCCATGCTGTCGGCGGCCATGTTGGCTGTGGTCCACATTGTGTTTGGCCTCTATCTGCGCTTGGCGGCCATGTTCTTGTGGCCCACTGCGTTTGGCCTCTATCTGCCGCACAGCGGCCATTTTCTCGCGGTCCACGCCGATCAACAGCATTCAAGCGGTGCAAGCTTACAGACACGTGCTGCAGAGTGGTCAGACTGACACAGCTGACAAGGAAGCTGTTCAACTATGAAGCGGACGGCAGCTTTACGACTGTTCATGGGTGGTGAGTCCTCTGGCGGGGAACCCCTCGTCTCTGGCCAAAGAGACAAGGGGTTCGAGCGGCACTGTGGCAGCTAGGAGGGTGGGCTGTTGGTACCTTGACTGGAGTCCTTGTGTCAGGTGCGTGGGTCAGCATGGCATCAGAAGCTGACGCTTCTCCCCCTGATACACCTGAATTGGCATCTGGTGCTCCTGCACCCGCTGTGTCAGTAGACGCTATGTCGGCGTCCTGGTTTGTTGCCAAGGTGGAAGTGGCGCGTGGGAACACAAGGGGTAAAAAGTGCCCCCTCCATCTTCTGGGGACAACTCTGATGCGGAGCCGGGCCCAGCTACGGCTCATGGCCCTGGTTCTGACGTATCAGAGGATGCTGACCGTGGCCGGTCGGACAGTGAGGATGACTCCGGGTCAGCACGCAAAAAGGCTCTGATAGGTGACCTGATCACCACAGTGCGGGATACTCTAGCCGGCAGAAATGGCTGAGGCGTCGGTCCCTTTCAGGTTTTGTAAGCCGACCCACACTGCTAAGGTGTTTGTTTGTGCGTCTTATCTAGACAAGCTTTTAGACAAGGAGTGGGGCAAACCACAGAAAGGTTTTTGGTCCTTAAAGGTTGGCGATGCGTTAAACTTTTGAGGAGAGTTTCCTGAAAAAATTTACCTCTCCTCCGATAGTAGACCCTCCTGTGTCCAGATTAAACAAGGTAACCACAATTCCGATGGAAGGGGCTCCTGCTTTGAAGAACCCTGCGGACAGGAAGGCTGAAGCGGTCACCCGCTACCTATACACGGTGGTGGGCTCGGCTGTGCGCCCAACGGTGGTTGGGGCCCTGGTGTCTCAGACACTCACTGAAGGGGCAAAAATGCTGCTCCATGGGTTTAAAGCACATGAGGCTCCCTCGAAAGAGGTGGCTATGGCCAACCAGTTGGTACAGGGCCTTAAAATTTTCTGTGAATCAGCCTTGGTCACTATTCCTCTGCTGTCCAGAGCCTCAAGCTATGCGGTGGCATTACGCCGTCTGCTCTGGCTAAAAGGTTGGTCGGCGGACCAATCTTCCAAGAAGGCCCTGATGGATTTGCCCTTTAAGGGCGACAGACTTTTTGGAGCATCCCTGGAGGACATTATTAAAAATGCCACAGGAGGTAAGAGCACGCTGCTCCCACAATCCAAAAAGATTAAGGAGCCACGCCGTAGGCAAGGGCCCTCCTTCACCACGCACAAGCGTTTTTTTCGTCCGCCTAGTGCGGCAAGTAAACGATCCCAGGCCGATAAGGCGCCTGCTGAGGGACAGAAGCGTCCCTGGTTTCGCAAGCCCAACAAACCTGCGAACAAATCTACGTCCGCACGAAGGTCTGTCCCCACCCATCTCTCGGATAGGGGGGACGTCTTCGCGAATTTGCGACCTGGTGGACATCTTAGATCTCTGACCGGTGGGTTTGCGAAGTAGTTTCCTCAGGGTAGGGCTGGGCAATTTCCCCCCCAAAAAAAAATCTGCGATTTTTTTATAAAAAACTTGATTTACGATTTGATTTTTTAATTTTTTTTTATTATATTAAAGTGCATCAACAAACAAAATTGCAAAGGCAAACCCTTTCTCTAACTGCAAAGTCAGTGTGCAGTGTGCAACAAAGATTGTTAAACATCCAAATTATTAATACTGTATTTGGATTTGGCTAATAAAACAACAAAAAATCTTGAGGTTACTCTTAGTTGAATTGAACTGTGTCCATGCCTCACTGTACCCGTGTCTCACTGTGCCCGTGCTTCACTGTGCCCATGCTTCAATCACTGTGCCCGTACCTGATGCAGATTTTCATGGTATACGGATTTTACTGCTACACCGGTGGCCATTCCAGTATTCAAAAGCCGCGCCTCCTCCTCGTCTGTGATAGGCGGAACACTCAATTTCCCAGCATTCAGTGTTCCGCCTATCATGGTCAACCTCATAACACAGACGAGGATGAGAGGATGTCCGTGATAGGCTGAACACTGCCTGCTGTGAAATTGAGTGTTCCGCCTATCACAGACGACGAGGACTTGGGAGGCGCGGCTTTTGAACACTGCAATAGCCGCCGTCTGTCTGCATGACACGCTGATCAGGTAGGCAGACGGCGGCTGCGGTGAGTAGATGTAATTGGGGTAACGCCGCCCAGTGCCATTCCGGATACGCCCCCTGCAGTCCTGCTACAGAAACTTTGAAGGAAAAATAAAATTAAAATAAATAAATCATTTTCTTTTTTTTTTTTTTATCTAAAAAAAATTGATTTTCTTCAAATCGATTTGGGCTCAAAACTCGATTCAAGATTAAAATCGATTTTTTTCCCAGCCCTTCCTCAGGGTACAAGATAGTTTCTCTCTTGCCCACCGAACAGATTTTTAATTTTTTCCCTCCAACCGCCAGCTTCAGCCGACTCATCGGGAAGCGCTATATGGGGCAGTTCAAGATCTGCTGATACACGGGTTGATCATTCTTATTTCAATACAGGAGCGGTTTCGGGGTTTTTTCTCAAATCTGTTTGTAGTACCAAATAAGGAGGGGGTTCGTCCTATGTTGGATCTCAGGGCCCTCAATTGCTTTGTGAATGTACAAGATTCCAAAGGGAGTCGGTTCGCTCTCTTGTCGCTGCCCTCCATCCGGGGGATTTTCTGGCATCCTTGGACATCAAGGACGCATACTTGCATGTCCCCATATGCACCAGGCATCAGAGATGTCTGCGCTTTGTGGCCGGGGAAGACCACTACCAAATTGTGGCTCTCCTCTTTGGCCTGGCATCGGCACCGAGGGTGTTCACCAAGGTGCTCGCCCCGATTCTGGCCCTACTAAGACAGCGTGGCATCGCTATCGTGGGCTACTTGGACGATCTTCTTCTGAGGGCCACTTCAAGCTCAGAATTAGAGGTGAGTGTGTCTATAACCTGTCAGGCCCTCCGATACTTTGGTTGGGTGCTGAACACTCAGAAGTCAGTATTGGTACCGACTCAACTCCTAGTGTATCTGGGGTTGATTCTGAACTCCTCAGAGGCGAAAGTTTTTCTCCCTATGGGAGAGTTGCAGACCCTTTGGGCTGCGGTGCGGCAGTTGACATCCCAATGATGGTCGTCACGCCAATTTTGCATGCGAGTCCTGGGCCTCATGGTAGCCTCCTTCGAGGCGGTACCGTATGCACAATTCACACGTGAGTGTTACAGAAGGTAATTCTGTCCAGAAGGGACAAGTGTCCATCATCCCTGGATTGTCAAATCCGGGTGAGCCACATAGTCAGGACCTCCCTAGTTGGTGGCTGACATCACCGGCACTTCTGTCCAGGAAGTCGTTCCTTCCTTTTTACTGGATGGTGGTCACGACGGACGCCAGCCTTACCGGTTGGGGGGGGGGAGTCTGGGGGGTTCAGTCGACCCAGGGTTGCTGGACTCCGGAGGAATCCCACTTGCCGATCAGTGTCCTGGAACTCCGGTTGATCAGGCTGTGCCTCTCCAAATGGTCGCAGAGGCTACAAGGGCATCCAGTCGGGCCCTGTCGGCTGTATGCATTCCCGGTGCAGAAAACTGGCAGGCGGACTACCTGAGTCGCCAGATGCTGGACCAAGGAGAATGGTCTCTACACTTGGAGGTGTTTCAGCTCCTTTGCCAAAGATGGGGCACTCCAGACGTATATCTCCTGGCTTCTCGACTCAATCAGAAGGTATTGAGGTTTGTGGCCAGGTCAAGAGACCCATGGGCAGTAGCGACAGATGCGTTGGTGGCACCGTGGAGTCAGTACCAGCTAATCTATGCCTTCCCTCCTCTGAAGCTCTTTCCTCATCTGCTTCGCAGACTGGAGGCAGAGAGGATTCTAATGATCCCAATTGCTCTGAATTGGCCTCGGCGTCCTTGGTACGCCGATCTAGTGCGTCTGGTAGCAGACACCTCTTGGCGTCTACCGCTATGAATTGACCTGCTGTCGCAAGGTCCCATACGCCATCCTGTTTTACAGTCACTGGCTTTAATGACATGGCTATTGAGAGCCAGGTGCTAAGAGACCAGGGCCTGTCAGAATCGGTGATCTCTACCATGAGGAGTGCTCGGAAATTGTCCACTAGGAAGATTTGCCATCACACTTGGAAGACCTACATATCCATTTGTGAGGAAATGAGGTGGCATCTGCATATTTATTTGGTTTCCAGAGTCCTGCTGTTCTTACAGCGTGGGGCGGACCAAAAGTTTGCTTTAAATACAATTAAGGGGGAGAGATCTGCCCTGGCTGTCTTTTTTCAACGACCCCTGGTGGCTCACTCTCTAGTGAGAACGTTTGTACAGGGGGTTCGGCATGCGGCCCCTCTGGTCCGCCCTCCACTATCTCTGTGGGGCTTGTATAGCAGACGTCCTTTGGCGTCTACCCCTACGAGAGGACCTGCTGTCACAAGGTCTCATATGCCATCCTGCTTTACAGTCACTGGCTTTAACGGCTTGGCCTCTCGGTGCTTCAGAAACCACCATTTGAGAACATCAGGGAGATTCCCTTGTTGACACTTTCTCAGAAAGTGGTCCTTTTGGTGGCTGTTATGTCAGTTAAGACAGGTTTCTGAGCTGGCAGCCTTTTCATGCAGGGCTCCCTATTTGATCTTCCACAAGGATAAGGTGGTGCTGCGTCCGCAGCCGCCTTTTCTTCCTAAGGTCTTATTGACCTTCCATCTCAAGGAAGACATTGTACTGCCATCCTTGTGTCATCATCCGTTGAATCCTAAGGAGACGACGTTGCATTCCTTGGACGTTGTCCGAGCTCTGAGAGTATACTTGTCTGTTACTGCTCCGTTCCGCAGTTCAGACTCCATGTTTGTTTCGGTGGCTGGTTCCAAGAAGGGCCCAGCGGTCTTGTCGGCCACCATCTCGAGGTGGATCCGAAAGATTGTGATTCAGGCTTACGCCATAAAGGGTCGGACGCCTCCCTTTCCCGGCGCATTCGACCAGGGCAAGAGGTGCCTCTTGGGCTTTCTGACATCAAGCATCTGTTTCCCAGGTGTGTAAGGCGGCGACCTGGTCGTCCGTTCACACTTTCACTAAACTTTACAAGTTGATGTGAGTGTATCTTTGGATGCTTCTTCGGCCGCAAAGTTTTGCAGGCGGCTGTTTAGAGTTACAACTCCTCAGTTGAGGAGCTCTGTTTTGTTTTGGGGTGAAGTTTAATTTTATGCTGTTCCCACCCCTCGTTTTTTGACACTGCTTTGGGACATCCCACTTTGTCAAGATTAAGGCTGTGTCCGCCCATGAATGAAAGAGTAAATAGGATTTTTGTACTCACCGTAAAATCCTTTTCTCTGAGTTCATGGACGGACACAGCACCCATCCCTCCTTTTTAAGTTTGTACTGCTTTTGACGAACTGAGCTGCTGAGTGCAGGCTGAGGGGATATAGTCAGTAGGACTGCCCCCTGGGCGGGGCTGTTCAGCTTTGATGTTGTTAACACATTCTGCATAGTCACTCCTGAATGAAGGCTAATACCCACTTTGTCAAGATTAAGGCTGTGTCCGTCCATGAACTCAGAGAAAATGATTTTACGGTGAGTACAAAAATACAATTTTTGTTTCCAGCTGTCAGCATGAAAGCCAGCTTCCCGGCCCACTCCTTAACAACCAGCTATACACATTTTGTTATGGAGGAAAAAAGCATGTAAAAACATATCAAAAATACAACACTTGCATTTTTGGTGCAGGTCCATTGAATTCTATTACACACAAAATGCAATTTGTTGCAGCAAAAAAAGTCCCTGACCCTTTCCAAAAATGCACGGGCTAAAAAAATGCATAGATATGGATGTGTACCATAGGAAACCATGTTAAATAGACTGTGGTGCGTTTCTGCAAACTGCAAAAGGCACTAAAAAACTTTTAGGTGTGACCCTAGGGTTACTCCATATCTGGTTAAAACTC
The DNA here is from genome assembly GCA_029206835.1 of Rana muscosa. Lineage (NCBI taxonomy): Eukaryota > Metazoa > Chordata > Amphibia > Anura > Ranidae > Rana > Rana muscosa. Next base: position 36,673,723 of record CM055121.1, on the reverse strand, counting down.
TGCCTGATAGAAAGTTAAGCTCCTGTGAGTACACAAACCGCTGTAAAACATGAGAGGAATTTAAACACTTCCCTTTGCTATTACCAAAAAGAAAAAGAAAAAAAGTTTTTGCTTTACTTTAAAATTGTTGAAACCAATCATCTATTTAATTTTTTTTCCAGCATGCAACATTTTGAGAGATTTTTTTTATTTTTAATTTAGTCCTATTTTATATAATTTCTACATTTTTTGTTTCCTTTATATTTTTTTTTTCTGTTCACAAATCATTAGCTAAAATTACAGGAGAGGAAGCTTAAAAGGAGAAAAAAAGTGTAGTCGCTCGGTGTTGGCATTTTGGCAGGTGTTTGCAATACATAACCGAACCTGTTATTTTGACATGCAAATGTATCTTAAACACAGGTTTCAACATAAGCTGGGATTTTTTTTTGTAATTGAAAATGCTATTGCAGTTTGTATTACTAAATGAATAGAAAATACAAAAAAAAAAAAAAAAATAGAAAAAATAAATCTTACTTTTTTTTTTCCCACAGCATTTCACACATAAAACATTAAACTGCAATCGTTTGCCGTTTGCTTTTTATGTGGATTCATTTCTTATTCCATCTTCATGCAAATAACAGCTGAAAGCCAGTGTATGTTTACAGAAAATAGTTGACACACTGTGTATTTCTTTATGTGGAATACATGTAAACACAGATAGGTAGTATTTTGTAAGCAGTTGGGGTTTGAGATTCTTTATTTATAACATTCTGTTGACAAGTATTATTTGTTACATGTCTAGCTCCTATTTGCTGTGAATATTATCAAAAAAATAATTGGCTTCTCAGATAATATAATAATATCTATTAGCCACCTGCCTGCCGAGAAATGACAACTCAGCAACATCTCTGTGGTGGCCCTGCCTAAAAATATAATCTCGCTATGCCCCCAGAGTCCTGAGCTCAGCATCAGTCTGACATCCAGTTCCATCCCAGGGTCATGGCTACGGTGGCATGATAGTATGGATGCAGTCTTGTAAGGAATCCCAGAAAGGGGTGTTTGTTAGGGTGCAGAAAGGAAATATAAATATGTAAATACTTTCTTATAAGGTGTTTTTTTTTGTCCATCTATATTAATATTCACATTATGTTTCAGCAACTTTTGCATTAGATGTCGCATCACCCGATAGAATAGATAATGTGTAATATACCTTACATAACTTGGCAGAAGTCATAAAGTTGACATAAGGTCAATAGCTTCTCCAAATGTTAAAAAATGTTATTTGTTTGTATTTGTTTTTTTTTATTTTCTAAATCGTTAAAGTAAACCTGTGCTTTGGCCATGCAAAGCAAAACAAAATTTTCTTTAACCCCTTCCTTACTGGGCACATATACCCCCTTCCTGCCCAGGCGAAATTTCAGCTTTCAGCACTGTCACGCTTTGAATGACAATTGCGCGGTCGTGCGACGTGGCTCCCGAACAAAATTGACGTCCTTTTTTTCGCACAAATAGAGCTTTCTTTTAGTGGTATTTGATCACCTCGGCGGTTTTTATTTTTTGCGCTATAAACAAAAATAGAGCGACAATTTTGAAAAAAAAGCAATATTTTTTTGATTTTTGCTATAATAAATATCCCATTTTTTTTTTTTACATATTTTTTTCCTCAGTTTAGGCCGATACGTATTCTTCTACATATTTTTGGTAAAAAAATCGCAATCAGCGTTTATTGATTGGTTTGCGCAAAAGTTATAGCGTTTACAAAATAGGGGGTAGTTTTATGGCATTTTTATATATATATATTTTTTTATTAGTAATGGCGGCGATCAGTGATTTTTTTCGTGACTGCGACATTATGGCGGACACATCGGACACTTTTGACACTAATTTGGGACCATTCACATTTATACAGCGAACAGTGCTATAAATGTGCACTGATTACTGTATAAATGTGACTGGCAGGGAAGGGGTTAACACTAGGGGGCGAGGAAGGGGTTAAATGTGTTCCCTATGTGTGATTGTTACTGTGGGGGGAGGGGACTGACTGGGGGAGGTGACCGATCTGTGTCCCTATGTACAAGGGACACAGCATCGGTCCCCTCTCCCTGACAGGACATGGATCTGTGTGTTTACACACACAGATCCATGTCCTTGTCTCTGTAACCGCCGATCGCGGGTGCCTGGCGGACATCGCGGCCACCAGGCACGCGCATCGGCATCTCAGTGATGCGCCGGGCGCGCGCGCGTGCCGCCGGCAGCGCTCGCGCGCCCCCCAGTGGCCAAATAGCGGAGGCCGTATATTAACGGCCTCCCGACATTTGACAACCACCTTGCGGCCGTATATTCTCGTACGGCGGGCGCGAGGTGGTTAATGGACAGTGCCAGGAGTAAAAAAAAATACCTTGAACTCTGAATGGAGCGACTCAGAGCTTAGGTCTGGATGGCTTTCTGTTTTTCTCAAATGAAGCAGTGGGATTGTGATAGTTGTAAACCTAAGTATGAGGGGAAAGAGAAAAAATAGGATTTTTTTTTGCACTCACCGTAAAATCCTTTTCTCTGACGTTCATGGACTGACACAGCATCTTGATAAAGTGGGTTATGTTCCTGCTCATAGGAGAAGACTAGGCAGAATGTTAGATGTTTTAACATACATTCCATTACCAGAGCTGAACAGCCCTGCCCAGGGGGCGGTCCCTCCGGTCATAACCCTCCTACCTGCAGCCTCAGTTCGTATTAAAGCAGTACAAACACAAAAAAGGAGGGGTGGGTGCTGTGTCAGTCCATGGACGTCAGAGAAAAGGATTTTACGGTGAGTACAAAAAAATCCTATTTTCTCTTACCGTCCATGGACTGACACAGCATCTTCAATCTTGACAAAGTGGGACGTCCCAAAGCAGTATCAAAGAACGAGGGGTGGGAACAGTATCAAGGAAAAACCAAACTACACCCCAAACAAGCAGAGCTCCTCAACGGAGGAGTTGCAACATTAAACAGCCACCTGCAAAACCTTGCGGCCGAAGGAAGCATCAGAAGATGCAGCCACATCAACCTTATAAAACTTTGAAAAGGTATGTGCGGACGACCAGGTTGCCGCCTTGCACACTTGTGCAACAGACGCTTGATGTCGGAAAGCCCAGGAAGCACCAATTGCCCTGGTTGAATGTGCTGTAACCGGAAAAGGAGGCACCCGCCCCTTAAGGGCATAGGCCTGTATGACAGTCTGCCTGATCCACCGGGAAATGGTGGCAGACGAAACCGATTGGCCCTGGTTTAGACCAGACACAGACACAAACAGCGAGTCAGACTTCCTAATCGAAGCCGTAGCAGACAGGTACACCCGCAAGGTACGTACCACATCCAACATGTGGAGCGCAAACTCTCTGGGATGCGAAGGACGAGGACATAAATATGGAAGTACAATGTCCTCATTAAGGTGGAAGGCCGAGACCACCTTCGGGAGAAAAGAAGGCTGTGGGCGTAGCACCGCCTGATCCTTATGGAGGAACAAGTATGGCGGTTTGCAAGACAAGGCCGCCAATTCAGAAACCCTTCTGACAGAAGTAATGGCTACTAGGAAAGCCACCTTCTGAGACAAAGTTAAGAGAGTAATCTCTCTGATGTTCTCAAAAGGAGGTTCCTGAAGAACCGAGAGCACCAAATTCAAATCCTAAGGAGGAAGAAGCAGGATCCTGGGAACGGAATACGTCAGTGGACGCCAATCCAGCTCCTCGCACATAGCAATGTAGGCTCTCCAGGTACGGTGGTATATATTCCTGGAGGAAGATTTCCGTGCCCTCAGCATGGTCAAGATAACCAAATCTGAGAGACCACGGTCCTTCAGCACCTGGCTTTCAATAGCCCTGCCGTTAAAGCCAGCGACTGTAAAGCAGGATGAAGATGGGACCTTGAGACAGAAGGTCCTCCCGCACAGGCAGTCGCCATGGAACATCCGCCACTAGGTGCACAAGATCAGCGTACCAAGGATGCCGAGGCCAATCTGGAGCGATGAGGATCACCAGAATCCCCTCGGCCTCCACCCTGCGAAGAAGGCGAGGAAGCAACTTCAGTGGAGGATAGGCCGATCAACCGATACCGACCCCACTGGGCCACCAACGCGTCTGATGCGTCTGCCCAGGGATCCCTGGACCTGGCCATAAATCTCGACACCTTGCGATTGAGTCGAGAGGCCAATAGCTCCACATCTGGCGTGCCCCACCTCCGGCAAAGGAGGTGAAACGCCTCTGGATGAAAGGACTATTCCCCCTGGTCCAACATCTGGCGGCTCAGATAGTCCACCTGCCAGTTGTCTACTCCTGGAATGTAAACGGCCGACAGAGCCGGCGCGCTTCTTTCCGCCCACCTTAGGATGTGAGCGACCTCGGACACCACAGCTGAGCTCCAAGTTCCCCCCTGATGGTTGACATAAGCCACCGCCGTTGCGTCGTCTGACTGGATCCTGGATGCCCTGACCAGGTGACTCACCTGGATCTGACGATCCAGTGGTAATGGAGACTTGTTCCAGCAAGATAGGATCTCCCTTTGTAAGACTCGAGTGTGGAATTGGGCATACGGCACCGCCTCAAAGAAAGCTACCATGAGTCCCAGGACCCTCATGCAAAAACGGAGTGACAACCATTTGCGGGACGTCAGCACCCGTACCGCAGATTGAAGAGTCTAATTTTTCTAAGGGTAGAAATATCCTCGCCTCCAAGGAGTCCAGGATCAATCCTAGGTACTCCAGACGCTGAGTCGGAACCAGGACCGACTTCTGAATGTTCAGCAGCCAGCCAAATTCTCGGAGGGCCTGACTGGCTATCGCCACATTTTCCTTTAATTCTGAGCTAGAGTCTGCTCTCAGAAGAAGATCATCTAGATAGCCCACAATAGCAATGCCTCGCTGTCTCAGCAAAGCTAGAATCGGGGCAAGCACCTTGGTGAAAACCCGCGGTGCTGACACCAAACCGAAGGGAAGAGCCACAAACTGCAAAGCGCAGGAACTTCTGGTGACCCACGCAGATTGGGACATGCAAGTAGGCGTCCTTGATGTCCAAGGATGCCTGAAAATCCCCCGGGTGGAGCGCAGCAATCACCGAGCGAATGGATTCCATGCGGAATTTCCGATGCTTCACAAAGGCATTTAGGGCCTTGAGGTCCAGAATTGGACGGACTCCGTCCTTCTTTGGGACCACAAACAGATTCAAATAAAATCCCTGAAACCTCTCCTTTGCCGGTACCGGTACAATTACTCTGCACCTCAGCAAGTCCTGCACTGCCCCTAATAGGGCAGCCCGACGCGCCGGAAGGAGAGAGAGCTTTGAGGGAAATAATCTGTCTGGTGGCCAGGAAAGGCACTCTATTCTGTACCCCGAGGTGACCACCTCACATACCCACCGGTCAGAGATCCGGGAGGTCCACCGATCCGTGAACCTGCAAAGTCGTCCCCCCACCCCAGAGTCGGGTGGGGCAAGACTTCATGCGGTGGCGGGCTTGCTTGCCGACTTGTTCGGCTTACACACCAAGGGACGCTTCTGTCCTCCAGCCGCACTCTTGTCAGCCCAGGAGAATTTTCCTGTGGGATCTGACTGACGAAAAAACCTCTTCTGAGTGGGAAAGGAAGGACCCGGCTTACGGCGCGGCTCCTTTGCCTTAGTCGGCTGAGGAGGAAGGGTGCTCTTACCCCCCCCTGACATTTTTAATAATGTCATCCAGGGAAACACCAAATAGCCTTCCGCCCTTGAAAGGCAAATCTGTCAGGAGCTTCTTAGAGGCCAGGTCAGCAGACCAGCATTTCAACCAGATCAGGCGATGCAAAACCACCGCAGACACTGAGGCCCTAGATTAGGAGGGCAACGTCCATAGTGGCATTGCACACATACACCATGCCCTGTACCATTTGGTCTGCCAGTGCAATGCAATCCGGAGGAAGATTATGTTCCTGCACAGTCTGGTGCAGAATTTTCGCCCATTCAGTGAGTGTCTGAGACACCAGGGTCACCGCTACAAGAGGACGTATCGCGGATCCCAGCATGGTGAACATGGCTCTGCTCACCACTTCCGACCTCCTATCAGTAGGGTACTTAAAGGCAGGGGTCCCCTCAACCAGGAGAGTTGGGCCTTTATTCAATCAGGTATCCAGGGGATCGACCACCAGAGGAGAGGCCCATTTTTTAATCAGGCTCTCCTCAAAGGGGTACCTAACCGCCAGACGCTGTGAGACCGCAAAGGACTTCTGCGGTTTGTCCCAAACCTGGTCTATGAATCTGTCAAAGAAAGGTGTATAGGGAAAAAACTTCTTAGAAGGATTAACTTTAAATGAACCAAAGGAGACTGCCTCCACCAGAAGTTCTTCAGCCGCAGCATCCAGCTTGAGAGTGTTTCTCCACAGCATCAATGAGTTCACTAACAAGCTTCCTGTCATGTACTGACCCAGATAAGGAGTCTTCCTCACAAGGAATGTCCTGGTCAAAAATATCCAAAAATTCATAGCTAGGGTCCTGTGCCGCAGCAATGCCCATATCCAAATCAGAGCACTCCCCTGGAGATGGTGTGGGGAGAGAGCGCTTTAAAGCTCCCTTGCGCTCGCACGCCACTTCCATCCTGGCAACAAATGATTCCAGGACTGCCGACAACTGGTCCATAGGGACCGCAGGTACAGAAGCACTGCCAGTTGCCTCTGACATGAATGGGGAAGCAGGTGACACTGACTCCATGATACCACCGCACCCTCTGAGACTTTGTCAAAATGTGAGAAAAAAAAAGTCCACCCCCCGGCTGCACTGACTGTGGGGGGGGTTACCCAGGGGACTCACCAACCCAGCTAGGACCACTCGGTTCTGCTGCCTGTGTCCCGCTCCCAGCGCGAGTGAACAGTGAAGTGACTGTGAGGAGAATCGCACCGTTCTTAGGCAGCGATAGAGGCCAACTAGCACAAGAAGAGCGCACAACTTCAAGAAAATGGCCGCCGCAATTATAAGTGTGCCACAGCGTGGTCACAGCAAGATGGCCACCAATGCAATTTTCAATATAAAATAAAAAACATAGTAAAACACGGCGCCTAGCGGCGCAAGAAAAAACAGAAGGCCCAGGTTGACATAAGAAGCATCCCCACATAGAATGCAGACCCCCACCGGGACAGAATGACCCCCAGGCACCCCACGCCAGAGCAAGGTGACAGAGTAGTAAAAACAAGGGGGAGACGGGGAAACTCCCCTACCATAAGAACAAACAGCATATACTCACCTGCTGAGGCAGGGGAAACAATACTTACCCATCCAGCTAGGACCCACTGGTGTGTTCCCGACAGGCCTATCACAGTGCAGTACTGAGTAGCTGTCGGCCCGGTCCACTGTGAAAGATACAGCAAAACTGTTCAGACATATGTGGACCCTGGAGCAAAAAGCTCACCGGCCACCCCTGGAGTCGTGGGGTATGTCGTGGACTGATCTCACGATGAGCGAGGATCAGCACGATCGATGGTCGGACTGGGAAGACTAACGAGGATAGCAACTACCCAACCTGTTGCCAGCCGACTGTTGATAGAAGAATTCTCAAAAATAAAATAATACAAATTTGAAAGGAATGAAAATATTTCTTCAAGAGACTGTCTCCGAGAGAGGCTCGCAGGTAGGAGGGTTTTGACCGGAGGGACCGCTCCCTGGATGGGGCTGTTCAGCCCTGGTAATGGAATGTATGTTAAAACATCTAACATTATGCCTAGTCTTCTCCTATGAGCAGGAACATAACCCACTTTGTCAGGATTGAAGATGCTGTGTCAGTCCATGGACGGAAAGAGAAAATAAATTGTATCCAAGATAAGGAAAGGTAAGAGGGTCTCCATGTAGATATTTTCTATATATTAAGCAATTCTTGTTTTCTTTCTTTTTCTGACTGACACTTCTGCAAGATCTGACTGCTTATTGCTTTATGGCTTATTAGCAGTTTGTGGATTAGTTACCATGAGGGCTGGTTTGTAATGTTTGCATTTGGGCACTAAAACCTGCATTCAGTGCACATTGTACAGCAATAAAATGATTCACAGGGTGCTATACAGGTCCAGGGCCATGGTCCACCTCAATATGGCCATTAAGACCCCTTCAGGGGTATGCCAACCATGATTGGGCAGTCTGAACCATGGATGGATATGTCCCTCCCACTACATTATATCCTTTTATCCTATGAAACGTGCTTCAAGCTAAGCACACAAGTGTTTTTGAAGGCACAGGTTGTGTGTGGCAAGTCACTTTTTTTCCCTAGCCTTTATCGTCTCCACTTTATTCAGCCTTATAATGTATTATAACATTGACATATTTAAATTTGGTGGACTTTTCTTCCACCTCACTATTGGAAGTTCCTGTCTGGCTAGTGACTTATAAATCTGGCTAGTGCTTATAAGACTTCTTACTTTGCACTCTGGCCATCATCATCATCCACCACCAATAGTGCAAGATTGTTTGCTGTCTCATCTGTGCCCTATATCTGATACCATGATTTTGCCTGTTGCTTGATAAGGTGCGAACAGCTGTATATGTTCTTCTGCTCTCCTCTCCCTTACTATATTAATTGGTTACAACCTGATTTACCTGTCTCACTTACATTTACAGAAGGTAAGGAGGTCTGAAACATCTTAGGGGGCTACTGAAGATTTTACTACCAAATTTAATGAAGTTAAATATTCAGCTTTTTGCTACATGTTGTTTGTGGTGGGCTCATTGAGGCAGTGGATACTAGTCTCCAGCTAGGCATGCCTAGTTTTGCACTCCCCCCCCCCCCCCCCCCCCACATATTCAGTGTCTCGCAAAAATATAAAAGTATTCACCCCCTTGGCATTTTTCGTGTTTTGTTAACAAAAAAGAGAGAATAAAGTTCCCCCAAGAGGGCCAAAAATAGGACACTATAATTGATTTAATGATTTATTAAGTAGAAAAAACACACACAACAATTTCATGAAAAAAGTGATTGATTATGTACCCTACAGATAAGTTAAAAAAGACAGTGTTGTCATGTATTAAAAAGGGGGGTCACAGCTGTGCATACATCACACACACAATCCCCACATTCATGCAATCACACTGATCAACAAATAGCTCCAGTAAGTTCAGAAATATGTATGAAGCTCAATCCTTAATTAGCAGAAGAGTAAATATTATTTCAGTTTCAAAACAACTCCTGGTTACTATTTGGGATTGATGGATCAGGTGGCCCATCCAAATGTAGGTGGTGTTGAGCGAGTTGGTTAGTTCATTGCTGTCCTAGAGTCATATATATGGTGTTAAATTGCAGTCCACAAGGGGATGATTACAAGTCCCTTATTATAGATTGATATCTGGACAGATTCCACCTGTTAAAGCAAAGATTCACTGATGCTTGGATACTCCGAGAACGGACTTGGCATAGAGTCACTCAATACACTGATAGCGTGGATACATCTCAATAAAGTGTAAGATGGGGAGGCAACATAAGAACAACACCACCACAGCTGTTTAGTAGTTTGTTAGAGACACTCTCACCAAGTCCTATGTGTCAGCCGCTTCCATGTACCTCTGGTCCGGGTTGAGTTGTCAAAACACCTGGAGGATTTCCCGCTGTATGTGGAGTGCCGTTCATGCAAACTAACAGTTTCAGCCGATAAGCATAAAGGCGCCGTTCAACCACCGTCTCAGTGCTTCGCTCGTGCAGCGAGCAAACGATCCCCCGTCCGATGTGCTGACGTCACACTGACACGTTTCACTAGCCAATCACTGCTAATTAAGGATTGAGTTTCATGCATATTTCTGAACTTACTGGAGCTATTTGTTGATCAGTGTGATTGTATGAATGTGGGGATTGAGTGTGTGATGTATTCACAGCTGCGATCCCCCTTTTTAATACATGACAACACTGTCTTTTTTAACTTATCTGTAGGGTACATAATCACTATTTTTTCATTAAATTGTTGTGTGTGTTTTTTCTACTTAATAAATCATTAAATCAATCATAGTGTCTTATTTTTGGCCCTCTTGGGAGAACTTTATTCTGTTTTTTTTTTTTTTTTTTTTTATATGCATTTTTAGCTGCAATTTATTCTGTTTTATATATAGTATGATAATGCATGTACCGTATATACTCGAGTATAAGCCGACTCGAGTATAAGCCGAGGTACCTAATGTTGCCACAAAAAACTGGGAAAACGTACTGACTTGAGTATAAGCAGAGGGTCAACAATGCCTCACTGTTCCCATCCTTACTGTTCCTATCCTCACTGTTCCCTATCCTCACTGTTCCCTATCCTCACTGTTCCTATCCTCACTGTTCCTATCCTCACTGTTTCCTATCCTCACTGTTTCCTATAAATTTTACATTGGAAATAGTACCTGTAAAGAAGTTGCGGCTGCGGCATCCATCGTTCAAATTCTGCGGTCTCTTCCTGTTCCTTCTGTGATAGGTGATTCTCATCAGACACTCTCCGCCTATCACGAACATTCTCTCATCCTCAGTTTCCCAGCAGACACTGTGTTGGGTGTTCCGCCAATCACAGACGTCTGCTGGGAAACTGAGGATGAGAGAACGTTTGTGATAGGCGGAGAGTGTCTGATGAGAATCGCCTATCACAGAAGGAACATGAAGAGACCGCGGAATTTGAGCGATGGACGCCGCAGCCGCAACTTCTTTACAGGTACTATTTCCAATGTAAAAATTTCGCTGACTCGAGTATAAGCCGAGAGGGGGGGGGGGGGACTTTCAGCCCAAAAAAGGGCTGAAAATCTTGGCTTATACTCGAGTATATACGGTATATGCTATTCTGCAGTTTATTATGTTGTATACACCATCCCATTCTATCTGCTTATAGCTGAACTTCAGGAATTGGGCTATATTTGCCCTTGCTTGGGACCTAATCGCACTGCAAAGGTTAAATGCTCCTTAGACTAGGGATAGAGAGATACTGAGTAATTCTTACCTTATTCCTTCTCCAGCAGAGTCCCTTCAGCTGTGTCTCATGCTTCCCTCATTATGCACAGTGCAGGATAATAGCCCTGCACTGCATGTACTGAAAGTGCACTTGGAAGTGCAGTCACTGTAGATCCAAGGGAGACATGCAAGGAAAATAAAAAACACATGATTGGATGATACAATCAGCAGAGCTTCCCCTTGTTTCTGATCTACCCTTCAGATTTACATAGACTTCACTTCCAGTGCAATTTCAAGTGCAGTTTGCACTTGTTGTGCAAAGTGGATTTTCCTTTCGTAAATAACCCCCAAGTTTGTTTTTGTTTTTACATGGTCAAATTATGAACAATTGAATCTGAACTTCAGATGTGTTTTTTTTTTTTTCTTTTTTTTACTGCATAGTTACATTGGTCCATCATGGACCAATGTAAGTATGCATATTTTATACCTGTGGGACTGTGGTGTCAATGAATAATCAATGAAATCAATGAATAGTTAATGATATTGGTACTACTACAGTTAATGCAGTCTTCCAGGTCATGGGCTGAGCAGCTACACTTTTGCATAGTGAACACAGGGTTACGTTTGCAAGTTAATAAAAGCTAATGAGGAACCTTCAGTTAGGTCTTCATATAAATATTACTTTATGGGAGTTAACACTTCTTCAGGGTCGTTGGATTAACCACTTCAACCCCAGGCTTTTTTTACCACCTCAATACCAGGCCTATTCTGGCACTTCTCTCCTACATGTACAAATCATCGTTTTTTTGCTAGAAAATTACTCAGAACCCCCAAACATTATATATATATTTTTTAGCAGACACCCTACGGAATAAAATGACATTCATTGAAACTTATTTTCTTGCACGATATTTGCGCAATAATTTTTCAAACGCCTTTTTTGGGGAAAAAAATGGTTTCGGAAATTAAAAAATAACAAAACAGTAAAGTTAGCCCAATTTTTTGGGAAAATATGAAAGATGATGTTACACCGAGTAAATATATACCTAACATGTCACGCTTTAAAATTGTGCACACTCAAGGAATGGCGCCAAACTTCGGTACTTAAAAATCTCCATAGGCAACGCTTTCATTTTTTTTTACAGGTTACTAGGTTAGAGTTACAGAGGAGGTCTAGTGCTAGAATTGTTGCACGCGCTCTAACGCACGGCGCGATACCTCACATATGTGGTTTGAACGACGTTTACATATGTTGGCAGGAATTGCGTGTGCGTTCGCTTCTGATCGTGAGCTACCGGGGACAGGGGCGTTTTAATTTTTATTTTATTTTTTTTTTTTACACTTATTTTACTTTTTTTTGATCACTTTTATTCCTATTACAAGGAATGTAAACATCCCTTGTAATAGGAATGTGTGTGACAGGTCCTCTTTATTGAGAGATGCAGGGTCAATAAGACCCCACATCTCTCCTCCAGGCTGGAAAGCATGAGATCGTGAAACAAATTTGACTGATCTCATGTTTACTAGCCGCAATGACGGCTTTGTTTACATCTGAGGACCCAGGTGTGACGTCATCACATCGCACCCGGGCCTCCGACGGTCATCTATATGCTTCCTATCGTGCGCCGGACAATTCATTCTCCGGGCCCCCGATGGCACGGGAGAGCCCGGAGAAGCACAGGATGGCGGCAGGAGGGGGGGAAGTCCCCTCCCGCCGCCTATAAGAACGATCAAGCGGCGGAACCGCCGCTATGATTGTTCTTATGGTGCACAGAATCGCCGGCACAACAGAAGGATATCTGAATGATGCCTCTAGCTGCAGGCATCATTCAGATATCCCCCTACAAAGCCCAGGACGTCATAGGACATCCACCCAGGATGGGAGATCACATCTGTGTACGTCATTTGACTATGGCTGGGTAGGGAAGTGGTTTAATACTGACTAGCAGGGCTAATTCTGCAGGGGCATGTTATATGAATCATTCTATACTAAGCACATCAGAATAAAGTGCATTTGATTTGATTTTTGTCACTGACCATTGCTATACTGTAATAGACTTTGCTTTCAAAAACTTGTCTAATGAGCAGTTAGGTTGAGTGCAGATTACTGTTATCCTTTCAAACAAACCCCACTTATTTTAGTGAAAAAATCTTAACAATACAGAATCTAGATGTTAGAGCTGCACGATTATGGGAAAAATGAGAATCGCAATTCTTTTGCTTAGAATACAGATCACGACTCGCTCACGATTCTCAAAAAATCTCTCACTCCTCCCTATGTCACCACACACCACCCACAGATCTACATTTTAAAATGGTTAATTAAAAAAAAAAAAAAAAAATCTATATCAAAGTTAAACTCAACAGGAAAAAATTGTATGGATGTATGTATATATATATTGTATATACATCCATACATTTTCAATTTTTTCTTGTTGAGTTTAACTTTGATATAGATTTTTCTTTTTTTTTAAATTAACCATTTTAAAATGTAGATTTGACTGTGGGTGGTGTGCAGCATGGTGACATATGGAGGACTGAGATTACCCCCTCCTATGTCATGGGCTTTCTTTCTGGGTATCGATCAATCAGCAGCAGGCAAGCAAGCAGTAAGTACAGTAATATATTCATTATATAGATATGATGTGCTCACATTTGTGTTGGGAAATCGGCCATCGGATCAATGCTGGACTGGTGCACACTCACTGTGGTGTTTCCCGGCCGAAAGGACGTGGTACCGCCCACTCCCAGGCATCCATCCAGCGGCGCATCACGCTCTCTGCTGACTGACGTTATTGCCGGCTGCTGACGTCAGTTTTCGATATTGGCGCCATTAGCTTTCCACGCTGGTTCTGACGACTTCTCCTCGGTCCAGTCTACATCAAGGGGGAGACACAAAAAATCGAGGCAATCCAGGCCGGAGATCGCGCGCGGGGGAGGGGGGGTGAATCGAGATTGTGATTAAAATATGATTAATCGTGCAGCTCTTCTAGATGTTATATCGCACATGCATCCATTTTATATGAACATCTATACTGACAGATTTTCTGGATAACTGCTACAGCAGTACTATTAATGGATTCACCTACGTACATCAACTGAACAAAATGTACTTCTATGTTGTGTTAAAGTATGTTGATATGGAAAAGCACCATAAATTACTGTCAAACGATGTCAGCAAGATTGTATTAGTAACAGTGGAATTTGAAGATTTCATCTCTTCTTAGTCTTTACTTTTATCTTTAAAGTCTTTGTGAAATTGATCATAAAGATTATTTATTTCATTTTCACGTGATGGTGAAGCAACTAATCCCTGCTTACTGCTTATTGTCACTAATAATCTGTAACCAGAATGAATTCACACTTTCCTGGAGAGGCACCTCAGACATCAGAAGCCATTTCTTGAAGCAGCTGTGTAACCTCAAGGTTATATCCGTTGAAATGATTGCCATGTCTAATCAGTCTTTCTGTCCTCAGATAAAATAATTACCAATTGCAAGTGAATGGTAATGATTGCATTGGGAATTACATTTTGGCTCTAAGATGCTTAAAGGGGCAGCACCTTATATCCAAGTCTGAAATGTGCCTTTTTGTCTTTAATCTGGGACCTTTTCCTAGTATAAATGTTGTCTTTATTATGATTTATACCTATAAAATTATTCTGGGGAAACTGATTTTCTTGAAGACATGTAAAGCAGTTCCTACACTTTTTTCTGCCATATATTTATATACTTCTAGACCTCTTATGCCATGTACACACGACCGGTTTTACCGATGAAAACAGTCCGGTGGACTTTTCTCATCGAACAAACCGATCGTGTATGGGCTCCATCGGTCTCTTTTCCATCGGTGAGAAAAAATAGAACATGTTTTAAATTTTTCCGATGGGAAAAAAAACAATAGCAAATTCTGATCGTCTGTGTGGAACTCCATCGGACAAAAAACCCATGCATGCTCAGAATCAAGTCGACGCATGCTCAGAAGCATTGAACTTAATTTTTCTGGGCTTGTCGGAGTGTTTTACGTCACAGCGTTTGGGAAGGTCGGATTTTTGACTGACAGTGTGTAGGCAAGACTGATGGAAGTCGGCTTCATCGGATTTCCGATGGAAAAATCCATCGGATTAGAATCCATAGGAAATCCGATTGTGTGTACAGGGCTTTAGTGTTAATGAGGAGATGGAGACCCTGCTGCTTGCACATATAAAAAGGGCTGCAGGGGCTGGGACAGTGATAATGGGTGATTTTAACTACCCGAAAATTGACTAGAGTAATGGCACTGCAGGAACAGTTAAAGGGCAATAATTTATAAACCTATTACAATTTTATGGTACAGTTCAAAGAGGCCCCCGGCTAGAAATTATGCTCTGCTGGATCTGGTAACCTCAAACCATGCAGAGTTTATTACCAATGTTCATATCAAAGAACATATGGGTAGCAGTAATCATAACATGATTTCATGTAATGTTACAGTGCATCCGGAAAGTTTTCACAGCGCTTCACTTTTTCCACATTTTGTTATGTTACAGCCTTATTCCAAAATGGATTAAATTGATAATTTTCCTCAAAATTCTACAAGCAATACCCCATAATGGCAACGTGAAAGAAGTTGGTTTGAAATCTTTGCAAATTTATTAAAAATAAAAAATAAATAAAAACATCACATGTATTCACAACCATTTCCATAACACTCAAAATTGAGTCCAGGTGCATCCTGTTTCCACTGATCATCATTGAGATGTTTCTGCAACTTGATTGGAGTCTACCTGTGGTAAATTCAGTTTATTGGACATGATTTGCAAAGGTACACACCTGTCTATATAAGGTCACAGTGTTAACAGTGCAGATTTAGAGCAATACGCCAGAGAGGTATCAGTAGGATAGTTCATTTCTCTCTAAATAATCGGCTAATGTCAAAAAACAAGATAGAACGAGAGATAGCATCAGAATTAGATTTTCTAAGGAAAATGCAACTAGATGCCTTTATTAGAACTAAGTTAAATACGTATGCGGAAGTCAGGCTACCGACGAGGTTTGAAGAGATATGTTTGAAAGGTGAATCAGTAAAACATTCTCTATCATACTTCTATGCTATATTAACTGAACTGGAAGCTCCACAGGAACTCACCTTTCTTTCGGGAATGGGAGAGAGACCTGGGTGTAACATGTTCTCGGGAGCAGAGAAACAGGATCCTGGTGTACAATCAAAAAGCATCAGTGACGAGTAGGTACCAAGAAGGGGCATATAAAATACTCACTAGATGGTACAAAACACCAACGGTATTTCACCGGATATACCCCCAAATATCAGAAATCTGCTGGAGGTGTAAGGAAGCAGAAGGAACTATGCTTCATATTTTCTGGGAATGTGCAAAAATTTAAGAATTTTGGAGATTGGTAGCTTGAACTATTGAATTAGTAACATGAATCGTGTTTGGAGAAAATACGGCTACATATCTATTATTTGATATCCCTATCTCAGTTGAAAAATATAAAAATTCCTCACTGAGACATTTGTTGGTGGCAGATAGGGCATGTATCCCTGTCCTGTGGAAATGTGAAAGCCCAGAATCAAGAGCACAATGGTTTGCGAGGATTGCAGAAATTCAACAATTGGAGAATCTCACTCTGACAATGAAAGATCAAGATGGGAGGTATCGAAAGACATGGGCCCCATACATAGCATACAGGGAAGAGACAAGGGCTGATGAATGAGGGAATGCGGCAGTCGGTGGCGATGGGGGGAGGAGCGCGGCACCGTAGGGGATGGGCTGTTTTTTTTTTGTTTTTTTTTGTTTTTTTGGGAAGGGAGTGGGCGGGGAGGGAAAGGGAAAGTGGAGCTTATAGTAAGTAAAATACTAATTCTGGAAGTAACAAAATGTATTTAATATAATGTAATATAAAAGGCAAAACTAAGACTATGTAAGATTATTTGGAATCATGTCAAGAAAACTGGAGAAAATAAAGAATTTATAAAAAAAAAACAAAAAATAAAACAGTGCATGTCAGAGCACAAACCCAGCCATGAAGTCCAAGGGATTGTCTGTAGGCCTCTGAGACAGGATTGTATCAAGGCACAGATCTGGGGAAGGGTACCCAACAATTTCTGCAGCCTTGAAGGTTCCAATGAGCACAGTGGCCTCCATTGTCTGTAAATGGAAGAAGTTTGGAACCACCATGACTCTTACTAGAGCGGGCCTCCCAGCCAAACTGAGCAATCAGGGAGAAGTGCCTTAGGGAGGTGACCAAGAAAACCTGATGGTCACTCTGACGAAGCTCCAGCATTTCTCTGTGGAGAGAGGTGAACCTTCCAGAAGAATGTATGGTAGAGTGTCCAGACAGAAACCACTCCTTAGTAAAAGGCACATGACAGCCCACCTGGAGTTTGCCAAAAAGGCACCTGAAGGACTCTGACCATGAGAAACAAAATCCTCTGGTCTGATGAAACAAAGATTGAACTGTTTGGCCTGAATGGCAAGTGTCAAGTCTGGAGGAAACCAGGCACCACTCATCACCTGGACATTACCATCACTAGAGTGAAGCATGGTAGTGGCAGCATGCTCCTGTGGGGATGTTTTTCAGCGGCAGGAACTCAGATACTAGTCAGGATTAAGGGAAAGATGAATGCAGCAATGTATAAACACATCATTGATGAAAGCTCTCTGGACCTCAGATTGGGGTGAAGGTTCATCCTCCAACAGGACGACGACCCTAAGCACACAGCCAAGATAACAAAAGAGTGGCTAGGGGACAACTTTGTGAATGACCTTGAGTGGCCTAGCCAGAGCCCAGACTTGCACCTGATTAAACATCTCTGGAGAGATATTCAAAGAATGGGATATGGGACTTTAACGGTGCTAAAATATCAGTAGATACAACAAAAACTTTTTATAAAAAATATAAAAAAATTATTGTTCACATCAATTAAAAAACTGATGTATACCTGTAGTGGTTAATGAATTGTATATATCTACTACCTAGCATGTAACAGTAAATGGTTGTATACAGTTGACAATGGCGTCCATTTGTGTTCAACAGTTTCGCCTGTAAGGCTTTATCAGGACTGGACACAGGAATACTTTAATGAATATTACAATAGAAAGTTCCAACTTTAGATGCTAAAGAGAAAAACATATATTAACATTGATTTTTATAACATATCAATATAAAAAAAAACAAATCTTGGCAAGGCATGCATGCATGTTCTTCAAACAAGAAAAAAAATAAAATAAGGAAGAAAGAAGCCAAATACAAATTAAGTCCATTATTCCTAAAGCACTCCCTACCTCAGGATGATATAGAGGTCATTGCAATGGAGTCAAGAGCTCCCAAGGTGCGCATGTACACATGTCACTCCACTCCGTCCGGGGATGGTAATGGCTCCCGTAAATGGGGGGATGATATATAGACATATTGGTCAAAAATTCATGAAGTGCCTGAAACATATGTTAAATTGCTTATTTAAGAAAATTATTTTTTTGTATGTATATAGAAACATATGGAAAGGTAGCACAAATCCATGGGCAAGCATGCCCTGTGGAGACAACTGCACTCACCTTCCTCAAGTTATGCGATTGAAAACCAGAAAAGGGAGCTCCATGGGAACCGGGATTAGAGGGATGACTAGTCTTCATACACTTGCTCTATCATACTATGCCTATAAATGTATAACAAAGGAAAAGTGCCCTTTAAGTAAGACAACATGAATTAAGCGTAATAGCACAATAAGGTTGAAAGCATATCCTCACCCAAGGGTATGTCCAATGAGAATCATAACAATACCCCTCCTGGGGCTATCAAGGGTTTCCTGCTAGAGAGGTGGGCTCTGAATGTTGAAGTCCAAACGCCCAAAACAGTGGACAGCAAAGGACAGATACTCCTCCTGTGAGTGAGCAAGCGCCCAAACAAACAAAGGGACCTATGAATGAGACTCCTTCTTGATAATATACAATCTAAGGTAAATGCTAACAGCGGTAAATACCTATAATGCAAATCCCGGTCCAGCATGGGCTCCCTGTGTGATCCCGTCATGGCTGTCGCCATGTGGGATTTAAATATCTCCCCCAAAGGCGCCAAAACGTGTGACGTCATGTCCCGCTAGCACCTCATGGACGCAAAAAGGGGGGGGGAGCCTGAGACGCGGACTGAGACATGGGAAACAGGAAGTGACATCACTTCCTGAATTGATGCCGACTGCATAGAAGGACATTCTATGCTGACACCACAGTGCTGGCACGCAAAGCCTCCATCCATCCATCCAGCTTTTGCGGATGGATGGTATAGGGACATACATAGTTCCACATGATGCCGCGCTCTATGGGTACCTCCATATGGGCAGACACCGATCCCTGCCTGGCAACCGGCTGGATCAGTGGGCACCCTTAGGCGCGGGAGCCTAGTGACCCCCCGAACGGAATCTGTGTGGTGTGACAATGACACGCACATCAAAAAAAGGGGGGGGGGGGCAAAACCACCGCAAATGATGGGAGAAGAAAAAATAAATAAAACAAGAAAGATAGGAGAGAATGGGAGTAAATGAAAAAGTGGATAACAAAAAAAAAAAGAATGGGGAAACAAAAAAAAAACTCACCATCGTTCTATGTTGGGAGAACAGTGACAGTCATGCATGGCAAGCACAAGAACATTGACACAATACAATCAATACAGACCAAAAAACTAAATTTGTATAAATTGACATAAGAATGTTAACATAATGAATCAATAAACTTGCCTCCCATGTTATTGAGAGTTATTGCTGGCATAGAGTATCATAGGCAACACCGGGGGAATATGTCCCATGTAGAATGACTCATGAGTGTGCCATTGTCCTCTTAGATGGTAGGCAAGAGAGGGAAGGGGGTCAGGAAAGGGGCCCCATCAAGAACATGGGAAGGTGAGCATGGAGGGGAAATAATGGAATGGCACCCTCATAGTCACACAGATGGTGCGTGCAATGAATGTCAGGAGTGGATAGCAAAACAGGTTAAATAAGGCTCCAAATCATAGAAATGGTTTGACGCTGATTCCCTCATTCAACCCTGGAAAACGGGTGGCCTGTAATAAATAAATCCAGCTACTTTCTAATTGGAGAAGTTTTGTGTCAATCCCTCCTCGTTCGTGCTGGGATATATGTTCCAAACAATAAAATCCAATGGACTCTGGAGAGATCTGAAAATGGCTGTGTACCAACGTTCCCCATTCAACCTGATGGAACTTGAGAGGTCCTGAAAAGGAGAATGTGAGAAACTGCCCAAAAATAGGTGTGCCAAGCTTGTAGCATCATACTCAAAAAGACTAGAGGCTGTAATTGGTGCCAAAGGTGCTTCAACAAAGTATTGAGCAAAGGCTGTGAATACTTGTGTACATGTGATTTTCTTTTTCTTTTTATTAAAATTTGCAAAAAATTCAAACAAACTTCTTACGCGGTGTGATTATGGGGTATTGACTTCAACATTATGCCACATCTCCAAACCACAGAACATGTCTATTATTTGATATAGTTAGATAGTAGCTATCATTCAATTACAGTTCACATAGCATCAAAGCATGAGAGTTCCAAAACTCAATGTTTCACAACAAGATCCCTTGTTCAAATCTTGCCACCTAATGTCCATCTCCACGAATGTGCGCTTCAAACCGCTGCATGAAAGATCTTCACAGGGTCATTAAATATGTTGCTTCTTTCCAC
Source organism: Rana muscosa (assembly GCA_029206835.1). Lineage (NCBI taxonomy): Eukaryota > Metazoa > Chordata > Amphibia > Anura > Ranidae > Rana > Rana muscosa. Next base: position 36,653,176 of record CM055121.1, on the reverse strand, counting down.
TCCATGATTTGTCCTGCCTGTAGTACATGTAGTAGAAATTATCATTATATTAAATTTGCATACCAATATATAAATTAACAGCATACCATATCATTTATAGCGTAGTTCACAATATTTATGATGGTGTTGTACTGGTTTTCACCCTATTGGCATAATCTTGCCTTTTCATGCCAATATTTATATTTATGTGCGTCAAGTGACAAAAAATTGTTTTGATGGTTGAGTTATTTGATATTAAATTTCTGTGGATATTGCTGCTAACTGTAATAAATAATATATGTTTACTCAAGTTTTATTTTTATAATGTGATTAATATACACACAGTTGCCTGTTTTACAACTAATTTGAAGGAGTTTATCAAAACTGAAACAGATCTGGAACAGCGGTACATGGCAACTAAATCCGCTTCTATTTTCAGCTTGTTTATTTAGCCTGGGTTCACACTAGTGCGAATTGGATGCAAGTTTCCCTGCATCCAATTCGCATGTCAGGAGATTGAGACCGCCTCTCACATCTCCGGGGTGGCTCCAGGTGCGAATTGCACAGGAGTCCTGTGCGTCTTCTGGTCCGATTCAGGTCCGAATTCAGCCCAAAATTCGGACTGAAATCATACCTGAAATGGTGAATGGGGACACACCAGACCCCTACTGTGAGCCGCTCCATGCTGCAGTGTGAACCCAGCCTCAAGCTCTAAAAATGAACTCTAATCTGATTGGTTGCCATGCACAGCTGCTGCAAATTTTGGCTGCTTCAAGTCCAATATATTCCTCCATTATGTTTTCAAATTATTACTTTAGTGGCCTCTTTCCTTACTGTTCCAAAGTTACAAGTAATAATGCTGAGAAAGTTTAACTGTCACATAAGCACACAACTCATATAATTATAATCTGACTTGATTGCACAACATATTGATCTTGCAGTTTTTCTACTTAAAGAATGTAGCTTGTCTTTATTTCTCACCTCCAAAAGCCTTATTGTAACATTAAAAAGCAGCTATTTTTCATTACAGCGAGCATGGAATAATATGTGGTAACCTTTAATCTTCATGATAGATCTGACCTTTTGTTAGAGTTCCCAAGTATTAAGAACTTTATGATTGCAACTGCTTATAAAATGAACTTACCGTCAAAAGTATTGATTGTCGTTACACATTTAACTTTACATTCATTATGTCACTTCTTGCTTGCTCCCAACGTTAGAAAAGATTTTTTAGCATCCAATACTTTTCAAATATGCTACCACTCTAGCCTATGCCTAGACTATGATGGCACACATTCTTAATAAATTTTAAATTGTGTTGTGGAGAACATTTTGTTAGACTTATACCTTTCAAAAAACATTGTTTTTATTTGGCTCTAATCACTAAGGGGCCTATGCATAAAAGTAATAATATTTCTATATGTGCTCTGATTGACGCTGCTATGTTTACTCTATACTGCACCTGCATTTAATGTACCATTCGTTGCAGGCAGGTCAGGGTGTAGAGTCTGCAGTGTTCGACATATTTTCTTTATATAACACTGGGGATAGCATTCCATGATTTGAAAATAGATACCCGACTTTGAAAAGTTATGTAACCAGACTGTCTTCATTCCAGATATATATTGTTTTATTATTAATTAAAAGTGCTTAATTTGCTTTGAAATCCTAAAGTAAGCTAAGGAGTTGGCACATTTGTAAAACACATCACTGCTGTTTTTTTTTTTTTTTTAAACCATGGTAAGGCCCTATAGCTGCCTTTATAAATGTGTCCTTTGGTCTTTTAGGTGTGTTATAATTGAAATCTTCCCCTATTGCTTTTAGGTTAATGAAGCAGTCCTGATTTTCAGGTCCTACTGGCTTTAACACTTTTGTGCAAGTAGTGCCAGTCCAGTTATTGCAACTTAAAAATTAAAGTTTTTTTTTTTTTTTTTTTCCCCTACTTAGAATAGGGAAAGACTACAGTAGGTGCTGCCGATATTGTGTCAATCTCGCAGCTTCTAGTGGCGATATTGACACCCTATGAGCTCCGTCGCGAGAGCCAGCGCCGAGCTGTCTCGTCTTCGGGAAAGGGAAAAATGTTCCTTTCACGATGAGCGACACGCATTGCCGATAGGCGGGGATCCAACGCGGATTCCCGCCAATACCAGGCACTGCGTTTGGTATGAATCCTGAGCGGGAACTCCACGCCAATTTTTAAAGAAAAAACTGGCGTGGATTCCCCCTCCAGGAGCATACCAGGCCCTTGGGTCTGGTCTGGATTTGAAGGGGAACCCTACGCCGAGAAAATGGCGTGGGGGTCCCCCTCAAGATCCAAACCAGACCCTTCTCCGAGCACGCAACCTGGCAGGCCGCAGGGGAAGAGGGGGGGACGAGAGCGCCCCCCCTCCCTCCTGAACCGTACCAGGCCACATGCCCTCAACATGGGGGGTTTGGTGCTCTGGGGCAGGGGGGCGACCTGCGGCCCCCCCACCCCAGAGCACCCTGCCCCCATGTTGATGAGGACAGGGCCTCTTCCCGACAACCCTGGCCGTTGGTTGTCCGGGTCTGCGGGCGGGGGGCTTATCGGAATCTGGGAGCCCCCTTTAATAAGGTGGCCCCCAGATCCCGGCCCCCCACCCTATGTGAATGAGTATGGGGTACATCGTACCCCTACCCATTCACCTGGTGGAAAAAAAATGGTAATAAAAACACAACACAGTTTTTAAAAATATTTTATTGCACCGCTCCGGAGGTCTTCTTCCGACTTCGGGGGTCTCCGGTGTCGTCGCCGCGCTCTCCGGTTCTTTCTTCTGCCAGGCCTCCGCTAACTTCTTTTTAGCTCTTTTGCTAGCGAAGGCCCGGTCTTCTCCGTTGCCTTCTTCTTCTCCCGCTCTCCAGTTCTTCTCCCGCTCTCCGGTTCTTTCTTCCGCCGGGCCTCCGCTAACTTCTTTTTAGCTCTCTTGCTAGCGGAGGCCCGGTCTTCTCTGTCGCCTTCTTCTTCTCCCACTCTCCGGTTCTTCTCCCGCACTCCGGTTCTTTCTTCTGCCGGCCCCTCCACTAACGTCTTTAGCTCTTTTGCTAGTGGAGGGGCCGGTCTTCCCGTCGTCTGCGTCTTCTTCCCTCTTCTCCTCCTCGATGTTGACTTGTCGCTTCCTCTCGCAGTAATGATAAATCTTCGGTCCGCAGAGATTAATATAGGCTTCTCATGACGTCACAGTCACATGGTGCCATGACGTCACAGTCACATGCTCCGGGGCACATGGCCCCGGAGCATGTGACTGTGACGTCATGTGAATCCTATATTAATCTCTGCGGACCGAAGATTTATCATTACTGCGAGAGGAAGCGAAGAGTCAACATCGAGGAGGAGAAGAGGGAAGAAGACGGCGACGACAGGAAGACCGGCCCCTCCACTAGCAAAAGAGCTAAAGAAGTTAGTGGAAGGGCCGGCAGAAGAAAGAACCGGAGTGCGGGAGAAGAACCGGAGAGCGGGAGAAGAAGAAGGCGACGGAGAAGACCGGGCCTCCGCTAGCAAAAGAGCTAAAAAGAAGTTAGCGGAGGCCCGGCAGAAGAAAGAACCGGAGAGCGTGGCAACGACACCAGAGACCCCCGAAGTCGGAAGAAGACCCCCGGAGCGGTGCAATAAAATACTTTTAAAAACTGTGTTGTGTTTTTATTACCATTTTTTTCCACCAGGTGAATGGGTAGGGGTACGATGTACCCCATACTCATTCACATAGGGTGGGGGGGCCGGGATCTGGGGGCCCCCTTATTAAAGGGGGCTCCCGGATTCCGATAAGCCCCCGCCCGGAGACCCCGACAACCAACGGCCAGGGTTGTCGGGAAGAGGCCCTGTCCTTATCAACATGGGGGCATGGTGCTCTGGGGTGGGGGGGCCGCAGGTCGCCCCCCTGCCCCAGAGCACCAAACCCCCCATGTTGAGGGCATGTGGCCTGGTACAGTTCAGGAGGGAGGGGGGGCGCTCTCTCGTCCCCTCCTCTTTTCCTGTGGCCTGCCAGGTTGCGTGCTCGGATAAGGGTCTGGTTTGGATTTTGAGGGGGACCCCCACGCCGTTTTTTTCGGCTTAGGGGATTCCCCTTCAAATCCATACCAGACCGAAGGGCCTGGTATGCTCCTGGAGGGGGGAACCCATGCCGTTTTTTTATTTAAAATTTGGCGTGGAGTTCCCGCTCAGGATTCATACCACACACAGTGCCAGGTATTGGCGGGAATCCACGTCGGATCTCCGTCTACCGGCCTCAATGTCAGCAATGTGTGTTGCTCATTGCGAAAGGAAAAACAACATTTTTCCTTTCCCGATGACGAGACAGCTTGGCGCTGGCTCTCGCGACGGGGCTTGTAGGGTGTCAATCTCGCCGCTAGAAGAGGCGAGATTGACACAAAATCGGCGGCACCTACTGTACATACTTGGATGCAGCATGGGTCTACATACATGCACAGAATTTTGTCTGTTTGCAGACTGATTATTCATCGGTCAAAAGCGAATTGGCCACTAACTTGACAATGACAGCAGAACCAGGGACAACCCCCCCCCATTTACAGCTCCCACTCAATTCTCCTGCAGAAACCTTGATCCTTTGCCCAGCTCCTCTAGGTTTTCTCCTTTAGGAGCTAAACATATTTTTGTTAGCTTATCAACAATCCCTTACAAATGGTGAAGCATGCAGGTGTCAAAGTTCACCTTTATTGGAAATCAGTTGTATGTTACATGATGGTAATCGTGAGTAGGCATACATATCCAATACAATTTATTTAAATAGATATACATAAAATAATGGCAAATTGTCACATAAAAGCTGGCAGTAAATATCACATAATACATATAGTAAAATAGGTCAGGTAAAGCATATAATGGGCAAAAACACGGCATATAGTAGCTCTATGCATTTTGTGGATTGTATGAGTATTGTAGTATGATGGAATGAATACCTATATGCAATGTACAGGAAAAAAGTTACTACTATATGTGAAAATAATGGCTGCCAGCATCAACAATAAGACATATTGTAAACAAAAACTAGAAAATAAATGGATGCAGCGCTGTGAATAAAAAAACACTGTAAAAATGTATCAATAGGGACAATAAATCTGTGTATCCAAAAACAAAACCACACAGCATGTGTGGCAGTGAAAAGCACAAATGCTAAGATGTGTGCACACACCAGTCCTGGTGTGCACACACCAGTCCAAACATAATCAAACACCCAGCAAGTGTCTATGTGTACTATAAAAAATGAAATCACATACATATGACAAAATGTGTATATAAAAAGAAACAGTTCATAGAATGGATGTGTAAAGTACATGGGGCAATACTGAATATCCAGAATCATTGGAGAAAGGGATTTCATATGAGATCATGTAAATATGCAGTGTCCCAATTATCCAATGTAAAACAATGTTGACATTCCTGTGGATGTGAAAAATGCTTAGCGAACACGACACGCCAGCGGCGGTGGCTCAAAAAGGCAACAAAATTATCCTCTCAGGCTCACGTGCAGATTGGAACTCCTATGAAGGACAACTTCCTATATCCGCGCCAGACAGGGTGTGCATTGAAGATAGTGGCATCCCCAGCATTAGTATATCCGAACTCCAGACACCGATATAGACCATAAAAAAGAATGAGAAAGGCCTCCACGTAGTGCAGATGAATCGGATGGTTTGTTGTAAAAAAAAAAGGCTTAATTTATTCCAAGTAAAACACACAAAAAGCAATAAAAGGGTACAGGTGTCGTGAAGGATGGTTGTAAGGAAGTGATCACAAAAAAAGTTCATATAGGGCGTAGTAAAGCTTAAAGCAGGCTATGTACCCGTCACGTTTCACACAAATGTGCATCAACTGGGGCATGAGTTGAAGGCACTATACCAACTACCTAGTAAAGTGGAATACTAAAAGAGCTAATATGTAGTAAAAAGTGGATTCAACAAACAAAAGATAAATAAATGGTGACGGCTGCAATCATACAAGAGAATTCTGTGGCCTCCAATGTGAAACTTAAATAATATAATGATGTGCTATGCACCAACCTTCTGTGTTCCACAGTGATCTCACACCTCAAAAATAAAACAAAGGCTTCTAGGTCCACAGTTCCGGTGCATGCACCAGCCGATGATCCCCCTACCAAGATCGCTGCACAGATCTTCTAAGCTGCTGGCGGTGAGATCACTCACAAATATGCTCAGTTGCTACCGGGATTTGTAAGTAATTTGTGGACATGTGGAAAAAAATGCAGAGAAACAGATCATTGTGCAGTAACGCCACACCACAGTCTACTGATCAGCTGTGTGTGTGGTTACACTCACATATCCTGGATACAGACTGCGCTAAATAGCTCAGTTAGAACGATGTCCTCATTCGGCTGCTGTAAGCATCACTAAGCTTAGTTCCAGCAGCCAAATGAGGACATCGTTCATCGGGGGATCATCGGCTGGTGCATGCATCGGAACTGTGGACTTAGAAGCCTGTGGATTTGCCTTGTATATCCACCAGGGGCCAAGTATCTGAGTGGTATCAGTGTTATGTGGTTGGGACTGTTCATACATTCCACATTGTATTAGCACTTTATTTATGAACACTGTGAATTTTAGCACTCAGCACTTTGTATTGTCACATAGCACTCGTGGTTTTGTTTTATTTTTGAGGTGTGAGATCACTGTAGAACGCAGAAGGTTGGTGCATAGCACATCATTATATTATTTAAATACCAACTACCTAACACTCGCTTATTTAGGTATTTATAATTATGAATTCCCTAAACTGCTACACTGTTACGACCCTGTAGAACAGCTTGGGATGTGGTAGCTCCTGGCATGGATCAGGAGGAGTGGGAAGACGTTTGGGAAGCTCCCTTCACCAGGCTAATCTCTGCTAGGGACCGTTTAATACACTTCAATTTTTTTGCTGCGGATTTCATGCAGGTCTTTTGGGACTGTCCAGCTATAGGTCCCTTCTGGAGGGAGGTTTTGGGTTGCATCAATTAAATTACTAGAATTTCTGTCCCCCTCTCCATAGAAATGTGTTTATTAAAGCTGGTTGATTTGCTCGCTACTACTCAAGCTATACCTACCCTAACTATTGTTATTATTTTATGCCAGGAAGTTAATTATACTATCTTGGAAGAAAACCTCAGCACCTTCTGTGGCAGCATGAAAATCATTGGTGAATAAAGCTGTCCCCCTGTATAAAGCCGTATATATGCGAGTAGGGGTGCATTTACTAAATTTGATATACTGTTTCTGACTGATGACAGAACTAACTCAGTTGCTCAGCTGTGAACTTATGGTATTTTCCCCGATGGTCTTCATTGTTACATATAAATTGGTGGGGAGGACATTATTTGTACATATTAAGAATTTCAATAAAAAATAAAAATAAAGAATGAAAAAAAAAAGGTACCTTTTGATCTGTCCATCGGCAAGGCTCTTTCCTCACCTACTATAATCAGGTGAAACTGCTACATCTCAGTGAATGAAATCATGGCAGTGCTGCCACTCTTGCATTGGCTGTGTTCCCTAGAACCACAGCTTGGCACAGTGATGTCACCGTGGATTGTTTCTTGATGTTAGTCACCACTGATAAGGAAGTTCCTAGGTACACCAAACCTAGCACTACCAATCTCCATGAGCTAGACCACACTGATTTCTGCCCACTGACACATCCCAGTCCATGAGCCTCATGCATGGTGTTACAGGAGAATCAACAGAGCTGTCAGATATGACACTTTAAGACTGCATATGTCCTTCCACTATGCCCTACATCTTTTCTTGTGGGAGCACTCATTAATGATATTAGAGAACATTTATTTAGATTTAATATCCAAATGATGTGTGAGCAGAGCTTACAGTTGATGCATGTCCATGTCCTAACAATGGGAAATGCCAAACAAAAAACAAACAAACAGGTATTCAGACAATATATTTATTGCTACATCCAATTTAAAAAGAGTGATCTCTTAATAAAAACATATAGCAAAATAAAAATTGCAGCTATGTGGAAAATATATATACACATTGTAGGGGGGGTCCTTCCCTGGGAAAAAGGTAGTCCAGATGGCAGGTTTTCTTAAAATCTGACTTGTAGCCAGTTTTATTTAAAAGGTTGCATGAAAATGAAACAAACAAACAGAAAATAAATCCTTGCCATCCAGGCACTATTTAAACATTTCAGGTTCCTAACTCACAGGTGAAGGACTTCTCCCAGTCAACAAAGATAATGCAAACCTTTTTTCTGTCTTTTACAAAGCAAACTTCACATCAGTAGCTCTCTCAGGTTTTGGCTTCCTGAGTGCCAGGCCAAGAGCAATCTCTTGCTCCAGTCCTTCTTTATACCACCTGCTGGTGGACTGTAAAATCTGGTCTGGAACCAACCCTGCCAAGGTGGCTGGTAAAACCTGGACCGGATTCCACCTTAGTTCCCTTGAAATGAAGGCATGCAAGGTGAAACATAGCACCCATCACCTCACCTTTCATAATGTCACAACATGAATAAGTTACATTAAAGATAGCAACAATTACCTGGGGGGGGGGGGGGGGGTGGAGAAAGTCAGAGGGAAACCAGAAGGGAGCGATCCACGGTGGGGAGAAACAATATACCATGGACATAAAAAAAAAAAAAAAAAGACAAAAACAAACAACTGAATACCAAAACAATTCACCTAATACACATGGGTCCACAATATATGATGATTAACCATGGGTAAATCACATAAAGCATACATGAAGGTGGGGAGCCCACCAGAAAAAGAACCGGGAGAACAAAACAGCATACAAGTGGAAAGATATATATATCTGTAAAAAAAAATAATGCACATATATTGCGGGTTGACAGAGAGGCTTCTCCAATACCACCCATGATGCAGAACAAGTTTTTAACCTTAACTTGGGTATGTGGTTAGAAACTTCTAATATGATCTGCATCATGGGTGGTGTTGGAGTCAGTCAAATCCAGTGAGGAGGGAGCGAGGGGCAGGGCCCAGCTACGCTGTGTGTCAATAGATGCAGATAGCTCTGCTCATGATCGAGCACACATGTGTGCTCCCTTGGGAAGTGGCTTAATCTGGTGGTGCACTGAGAAGAGGAGGAGCCTAGAGCACAGGCAATGGAACCCAGAAGAGAAGGTTCAGGCCGCTCTGTAATATAATTGCACAAAGCAGGTAAGTAGGACATGTTTGCTATTAAAAATATATATATATATATATATTTTTTTTTACAATCACTTTGACATATTTGTGTGCTTTATTTATTTGTCCTTCATAATTGTATATTACCTCACTCAAATCACCATCCTGTACATGTGACATTTATTTTTTTTATATTTACTTATGTTGTCTTCCCCAGTGAAAGATCTAAGTAAAGAATTTGAAATAAAAGGAATTGTGTTAACCATTTCCAGCTCAGCCCTTATTCTGGCACTTTGTGCCTACATGTAAAAATCATATATTTTTTTTTTCTCAAACTATTCAGAACCCCCAAACAATATATATGGGACCCTAGGGAATAAAATGGCTGTCATTGCAACTTTTTCTTTCAATACGTTTTTATTGTTGAAAATACTCAACATTACATCAGGAAACAGATGATAAACAAAGTTGTCAAGGGTAACACATTAATAGTACAGAATATAGAATATATTGGCATATATTTATTACAAAGGGTAGCTGTCAATGAGGAATGGTTAATCCCAACTCTTCCTTAGGATCATAACGTATTGGATCATGTAATGTAATGATGATGATCTGAGCATATTAGATAAAAATGACACCTGATCCATCAGGATATTAGCTGTGCTTGAGACCTTGGTAACCCATTGTACCATCTAACCTAAGTCTAAAGACAATCAGTTTTTGACTACAACTTGTAAAATAACAAAGTGCAAGAGGTAGTGTGGAGTTGTGTTTTTAAGGGAAGACAAGTCTGAGAAGAAAAAGAAGAAATAAAGTATAGATATCAGCCAGCCCCATGTGATCCCCTCCCCATCTCCAACACAATTTACAGTGTTAACAAGAAATGCCTAATTAGGATGTCCAAGGTTCCCATGTTGCCTCAAATTTAGCAGCTGAGTCCATCAGGGAGCTAACCATTTTCTCCTGTGCCATCATCCAGGAAAATGTTTTGCCTGGCTTTGACAATGGAGACGTTTGGTTGTTTACAGGCTTGTGTTATGGTTAGTTTAGCTCCCAAGAGAGGAAATTCGATTTTGGGTGGCTTAGTTGGTTTTAGGGATCAGAGCATTATGTAATGCTATTGAGGGGTCTTTTGGAACCTGGCATCCTGTAACCTTTTGGATCATTTGAAATATTCTGTTCCAGAATCCTCTTATTCATGGGCAATTCCACCATATGTGCATCATAAATCCTAGAAGCGAACAGCCTATGAAGCATTGGGAAGATACTGATTGGTACATTCTAGCTAACCTGGAAAGAACCAGGTACCACCTGGTTAACACTTTTAGATTTTCTTCTATCAGGGCCATGTTGTGTATACCTCTGTAGGATCGGAAGAAGTATATATTCCAAATCTCCACATCCCAGCTGTCTTGCACCTGGTCATTGCAACTTTTTATGTCACACAGTCTTTGCACAATTTATTTACAGCTCACAATATTTCACCTAAAGTAGGCTGCTCATCCCCCTCAGGGGAGTCTAAAGTGTCATTAGCTGAATTGGTAGCTGTTTCTTTAATGTCTGCCAGGTCAGGACTGGGGATGATGGAGTCAGCATCCATGTGCAGCCAAAAACAGCTTACCTCAGCCCCAGGGTCAGCCTCAGCCTGTATCTGCATGACAGCTAACTTTTGGGTGAAGAAGAAAATAGTGCCATCCTTACCAGATGAGCGAGCAATCCTGCCTGACTTGCTAGCTGAATCCTTTGGCTTGTCCGGGCCATGTGGTGTCCTCTGTGGGAGTGTGGCTGCGCCATGTTGAAGCTCCTGGGCCGCTACTTCTTCTTTTGATTTGCGGGTCAGCATGAGGGCGATTTTTGGCGATACATGTGTCAGCAGGGAGCTGTGCTGAAGAGCAATCATGCAGTGGTGGTGCAGAAAGGAACGAGAGTCAGGGAGAGGATCATAGTAGGGAGCCCTGTGAAGCATGTCCGCTCACATGCCTGTTTCAGCCACTGCAAATACCTTGTTATTGCAAAAAATTTAGATGCAGTGATAAATTTTAGATAGCATAGTTAGAGGGCATATAGTCCTTTATTTATTTTTTTCTTTCAGTGAAGTTAAATCAAAAGCAAACATTTATTTAATTGTAGTTGACCAATTCTTAGATGTGATGGCTGCATCAGCTTTCTTTTTTAGGCTTTCTTTCCTTTATTTTCATCTAGGGATCCAGCCAGTAAGTCTGGTCTTCAACAAAACAGGCTTTCCTGCAAATGTAGCAGTTTGAGTATTGAGAAAACTATTTACCACTGACAGTGGTGCTTACAGTGATCAGCCTTTATTCATGTAAAAACCTTTATCCCAATAGAAAAAACTGGCAATGCTGCTGTCCAAAGGTGTCCCTGGGTTCCTTCACCCAGATGTGGGACACTTTATAATAGGAGGTGTGTAACTGGCCACATCACCAAGTAAAGATATAGAGGAAAAAGCCTAAAAAAGAGAATGAGTGCAGTTACCATATTTAAGGATTAGTAAGCAGCAATGAGTTACATTTTTTGGTTTTGGGTTTAGTACCACTGTAAAACAGCTATTCCTATATATAATTTATAACCTTTTTTTATATATGTAAAACAACTATATTTGCTCTATACTTTCACAATTTATACTTTCTTATTTGTATTGGCACACAGTGGTTACACTTTATGGCTTATTGCAATTCAGGTCCAACTCTGAAAGTGCATTCTCGTTGTATGTGATACCTTAAGAGACATGGTAATTGCACTGAGCCACTAAAAAGCTCACTCTAGTAGTGTTTTTTCTAGTGTGGTGTTGTATTTTTATTTTTTATTTATTTTTTAGCTTCTAGAGCATTATGGTGATTTATATCTATATACAGTATATATCTAGATAGATCTATATATATATATATATATATATATATATATATATATATATATTAGGATATTTGAGGAGATCTGTAATGCTTAGCCCCTGAACATGTTATACCTTCCTCCCCTGCACTCTCCTCTGTGGCCATTTCTGTAAAATGCCTATGTTTAGGTATGGGGAAGCATCCTCCCATGAAGCAGTGCTCAGAACTACTGGACTAGTAATATGCCTGAAACACTGTAATGTCACTTGATAGAGGTTAAAGTCACCTTTTCTCTAAACTCTAGCACTGGATATTTTTGACTGTGGCATAGGAAGGGGTGGCAAAGACAATGCAAGTGCAAAGTGGTTTTGTAGTTGTTTTTTTTTAGATCCACTGTCTTTTTAACTGTGAAAATATTTCCTCTCAGAATGAGAAATTATAAAATTGTAGCAGACTTGTTAAATACTATATATTTGACAATATTTTAACAGACTTTAAACCAGCTGTCTGGGTCGTAGATACTTGTTTTTTTTTACAGATTAATGACTGGTCCTTAGGTCAATCTTTGCATAAAACAATGTACACTATATCCAGCCCATAATTATCTGATAATTAACTGACGCCAGACAGTGGAGGGTAGTGAAAACAGCCTTTGACCCAGGTATATACTTGACTGTATCTTTCACGGTACATGGGTGTTAGGATATCGCAAGCTATGCAGCTACTTTTCTACCTTCTAAACTGACCTATTTACAGATCTATGTGTAACTGGATAATCTCTCTGCTGAAGTGATTTGTGATGATTAATTTTCATGGTGGTATTTCTATTGACAATTAAAATGTTCTGTAACAATTTGCATCCTCCAAGAGAGTATAGGTAACCTAGATCTCAGTCCTTGCTCCTAATGCTGCAAGGATAACCTCTTTCCACAAGGACCAAACTGATGTAAAGAATGCTGCTAATGTGTTGTCTGTCATCCAGTAAATGTATCCAAAATAAAAAAAAGGAAAAATGCAGATGCACCCCAGATGAAGGACAACTTCACTTATACCTGTCACATGGATAAAAGAGGAGGTGGGTGCAGTCTGAATTTTACACCTACCAGCTTGCCCCCCTTGATCCTCCAGTTTGCTTTAAACTTCTGACAGACAGAAATGTGTGCACTAGGTGTAATGCCCTCGTACACACGACAGGTTTTCCTGACATGCCAAAAACCAACGTTTTTCCCGACTTGATTCCTCTCAAGCCTGCCCTGCATACACACGTTCAGGCAAAAAAACACTTGACCAAAGCGCGGTGACGTACAACACATACAACGGCACTATAAAGGGGAAGTTCCATTCAAATGGCGCCACTACTTTTGCTGATCCTTGTGTTAGTAAAAGTTTGGTGAGAGACGATTCGCGCTTTTCAGCCTTGTGCTTTTCAGTCCGTTACAGCGTGATGAATGTGCTATCTCCATTACGAACGCTCCCGTCTCATACTTGATTCTGAGCATGCATGTTTTTTTCCCCTCGGAATTACCATGTCTCCGTTTTTCGCGACGAGAAAAATACTGATGGGAAACACGACGAGAAAAAAGAGAGCTGGTCTTAATTTTTTTGCGGGGAGTTTTTTTTTTTTTTGTTGAGAAAACTGCTAGGGAGCATACACACGCCCGGTTTTCACGACCAATCTAAAAAATAGCATTTTTCTCATCGGGAAAACCGGTCGAGTGTACAAGGCATTAGAGCTGCATGATTCTGGAGAAAATGAGAATTACATTTTTTTTTGCTTCGAATAAAGATTACAATTCTCTCATGATTCTCGGCGTAACATCATCGTTTACATTATACAAAAAATTTGGGCTAACTTTACTGTTTTTTTTATTTGTTTATTATTAAAGTGTATTTTTTTCCCAAAAAAATGTGTATGAAAGACTGCTGCACAAATACAGTGTGACATAAAATATTGCAACAACTGTCATTTTATTCTCTAGGATCTGTGCTAATATATAAAGTTTTGGGGTTCTATGTAAATTTCTAGCAAAAAATACAGATTTTAACTTGTAAGCAACAAGTGTCAGAAAAAGGCTTGGTCTTTAAGTGGTTAAACGGACCTCATTTGCAGACCGAAGTTCATCCCTTTGATTTAAAAGAACCAAATGATACAATGTTTCTTTGTCTTGCAGCGCAATGTTATGATACATTTTGCCTGTTTTTTTTTTTTTTTTCCTTTGCTCTGCACTTGTTACATGAATCGTGGAAATGCTGGGTTAGGATTGGGGGAGGGGGGTTGAATTGAGATTTTTTTTTTTACGATTAATCATGCAGCTTTACTAGGTGTCTAAATAATAATGTAATAGTCCAGAAAGGGTAACCCCTTACTTGTTTTGTTTTGCAAATATTTGTGTACAGCAAAAAAAAAAAAAAAAAGGCATGATACCAGTAGGTGACATAGTGCAGTAGTTCAGATACATGGGGAATGTTATCATGCATTGCTTGTAAATATTTATTACATATAATCCAAACCCAACAATTTCTTGCTGACCTTTCCATAATACACTGTTTTACAGTTCCACTGCAGTGTACATAAGTATAAAAAAAAGTACATTTGCAGATTTGTGTCTGAAAGGTTGTGCATCCACCATTGGAAAATGTTTTCAGCAGTAGTCTCGTAGAACCATATCTCGTAAGCTAGAACATATAACATAGAACCCTTAGCCTAGGGAATGGCAACTCATCGATGTCGTTGACAAGCAGAAGGGAACCTGGACAGGAGGTGCAGCATTTACTGGAACCAATTGGTGGGGAGGGTAGATAGGTTGATGGGGGCTATCTGAAAAGCAAAAGTAATATAAAACAGTGCACACTTTTCTCAATGCAATGGTAGACCCCAACATTATCCCAGCTCACAATCACAAAGATGGATATTTGCGTACATATTTTAGGGCACCTGGGGCTGTGGTCTTAACATTTAGTTGCTATAGGTTATTGTTGTTTGTTCCTACTTGCGTCTAAAATGGACTTTATTGGTTAGATACAAATCCTCCTCAGGCTCACCTCAACCCACCCCCTGAGCCGGTAACGACCCCTTGGGTGTCTCAATCCACATTTCCCACTGCTTCCTCCTCAGAAATTTGTACTACAACATATACTTCTGTATAATATTCAAGTTTTATAATATTCTTGCCTTAACCAATGATGCACTATTCTTTTGAATCTAGTCTGCTAGACCTTTGTACTTGCGTTATTGATACACTAGTATTGCGGCTTGTTTTTTTTTTTTTTTTTTGTGAAACCCAATAAAAAGTGTAAAAAACAAAAAACAAAGTTGCATTTTTAGTGCTTTTTTTGGTGTTCTACTTTTAAGTACAATGAAAGCTGTATTTAAAAAAAAATAAAATTAAAATGAATATGCAGCAAACACAACGCACAGATGTAAATAGTTGTATGTCATTTAAATATGACTGGTTTACATACCATTGAAGAGAAAACACAGGGAAATGCATGAGCTAGCAAAGTAAAAACAAAATCCAGAAAATCTAATGGCATGTTGCCATATCAAAGAAGTGCTTTGTACATAGTCTAAAGGCACTCACACCATGGCCAGTGGTGTAGAATCACTTGCAACTCCAAGCTTATTCCAGTTCTGTGTGTGCTACCAGGCTGAGGAAAGTGAAAATACCCCTCACAAGCTCTGAACTGAAGCTCACTATGGGCTGTATGCATGTTGGTACCAGTGGATTTTTCTAACAGGCTGGGGTTTCCATGGAAACATGTTTCAGAGATGTGCCCCTCTTTCTTGAGTCCAATGCTGTGTACACATGACCGTTTTTAATGTCATTGAAAAAAACGTTGTTTTTCTCGACGTGATTCTTTTCATGCCTGTCATGCCTACACACTATTGTGAAAAAAAATGCTCGAGCAAAGCGCGGTGACGTACAACACGTACGGCGGCACTATAAAGGGGAAGTTCCATTCGGATGGCGCCACCCTTCATGTTAGTAAAGTTTGTTGACCGACGATTCGAGCTTTTCAGCCTCGTGCTTTTCAGTCCGTTACAGCGTGACAAATGTGCTATCTCCATTACGAACGCTAGTTTTACCAGAACGAGCGCTCCAGTCTCATACTTGATTCTGAGCATGCGCATTTTTTTCACGTCGTTAAAGCCCACACACGGCCGTTTTTCATGACGAGAAAAACAACAATGTAAAAAACGACGTGAAAAATTAGAGCATGTTCAAATTTTTTCATGACCGTTTTTCACGTCGTGAAAAATGCTCTGAAGCCCACACACGATCATTTTTAATGACCATTTTAAAAAATGTAATTTTTCTCGTCATTAAAAACGGTCGTGTGTACACGGCATTAAAGAGGGGACACGGCCCTGAAACCTACAGGTAGCAATTTAGTAGTGCAGTTGCTCTAAAATGGACAATGCTGATCTGTAGTTTAATGCAGTTTATTAAAAAGTTGAAAACAAAGTAATATATTCATGGTCCTAAGTTTTAGAGTGGTAAGCAGAGTATTCTATTAGCATGAGAATATTGCACTACACAGCACTACCACTGTGCTCATTGACTAAAGAAATAACAGTATGACATCCCTCTATGCTATCTAGTACAGACAGTCCACCATAAATTCCAATGTCAAGTAATTCCAGAAAATTAACAAATTTAAGCAAGCTACCCTTTAGTAATTTGCTTGTACATATGTATACTTCAAAATAGTGCTCATTCACAACTTTTATGACAACATGAATATAATTGAACTAGAGGCTCTAAGACTTACCTGCTATTTCCAAAATAGCTGGCTAGAACTTTGCTCTAAAGTGACAAATATCATTCAATTTTGTTATCCCTTATAACACCCTTATATCTTTACAATATTTGTGCATTAAGGCTTTAGTAAGTTTTGTCGTTGTTCCCTCTCTCATATTACATTTCTCTAATGATCATTAGACTGATGCTATGAACCCTTTGTAAAATATTGACCTTTAAAAATCTGAACTGCAGAACTTGTGTACACTAAATCTGCTTGGAAATAATGACATGGTTGCATCTTACACATTTGGTTGGTGTTATTTATATGATTATTTTTTTAATTTGGCAAAAATCACTTTAAGTGACATACACAGCTGTATGGATATTATCTATGCAGTGACCACAACATTTTATGAGCATATACTAAATTAAAAAGGGGAGCATATATTGTGTAATTAGGCTAAATCCATATAGTTAAGTATACAGGCAGTACTGCATCTGTAGTTTGGGATAGTTGTAGTCTGCATTTGTGAATATGTACTAAGCACAGGGTCCAATTTAATGCAGGTTGCAGGCTGCCTTTTTAATAAAACTGCATATATAGACAGGCTAACAATAATTGCCTATAGAGGAAGGCATACAAGAACATTCAGTTCTCACAGGGGAGGTAAAATATACCCACAATATTTTGTGACCTGTTTTAATTTTCTCTTCATTCTGAGAGGTCCCATAGGTCACTTGTTGCTTTATAGTTACAAAGTTAAAACCACCATTACAACCCCTTTTGGCTAAATAAATGAATGTTGCATTGTTACTCAACTGCAGACTGTAGCCTAACACAGAACGCAACTTATGCAAGGGACTTCTCAAAGCCGGTCCAAGTACAGATTTGCAGCTTCTGCTGGGCATGTCCTCCAAGCATCTGGAAGTCGTACAATGCTGGGAATTGTATGCCAGTAAATATATCTAGTTTTCCTTTCTATAGAAATTGCTTATGTAACTCATAAGTTGAAACACGTGTGGTGGATAACTAATATATGCGTGTATGAGGTGGTTCAACTGTGAGATCACTCTTGACTTCTCGAGTACAGACTCACTTGAGCCTTTCATAAGATAAGAGAACAAAAATATGTACACAAAGTATAGCAAAGGTTTGCCTAAAACGGTCAACTTGTCTGAAGAAACCTTAAAGTGGTTGCAAAGGCAGAAGTTTTTTTTTTTTTTTTATCTTTATGCATTCTATGCATTAGGATAAAAAGCCTTCTGTGTGCAGCAGCTCCCCTAATACTTACCTGAGCTCCCTCCGATCCAGCGATTTTGCACAAGAGACTCAGCTGTTCGGAACTCTCCCTTCTTTTCATTTGCTGAGACAGCAGTGGATCGCTATTGGCTTCTGCCACTGTCAATCAATGTCGGTGAGACAATGTGGAGAAAGAGGGGGCAAGGTCAGGCCGCAGCTCCGTGTTTGGATACACAGAGCTCGGCTCGGGTGCCCCCATAGCAAGCTGCTTGCTGCGGGGGCACTCAACAGGAGGGAGGGGCCAGGAGTGCCAAAGAGGAAAGCTCTGTGCAAAGCCACTGCACAGAGCAGGTAAGTAGAACATGTTTGTTATTTTTGAAATAACAAAAAAAGAGACTTTAGTATAACTAAAAAGCTAATCTGCGGGGGAGGGGGAGGTTCGTTTTTTCTTGATGGAATGCAATACAACGAAGTGCATGCTAACATTGATACTGCATAGATGGCAAACCTTGTATTCATGTAATGCTACTGTCCCACGATATGTTTTAATGTTTGAATTATGGCATCGATAAAACTGCTCACTTGGAATGTGCGTGGGCTTGGGGACAAGGTAAAGAGATCTGCAGTTTTCTCATTTCTCAAAAAACAACGAGCCGACATTGTGGTGTTAGTGGAGACACACGTTGAGGGTCGGCTCCAGATGGCACTCCGCCGGCCATGGATTGGGTGGGCATATCATTCATCCCACTCGTCCCACGCCCGCGGAGTCTCAGTTTTGATTGCCAAGACGGTACATTTTGAGCTGTGTGATGTTCATTCTGACTCACAGGGGCGCTATGTCTTTCTTTCGGTTAAATTGTATGGTGAACCTTTCCTACTGATGGCATTCTATGTACCTCCACCATTTAATTCTACTATACTCACAGAGGGCTTGCTATATATGACTTGTCATCCTTCGATTCAGGCGGTGTGGCTGGGGGATTTTAACGCTACGTTGAACCCTACATTAGACAAACTGTCGCCCTCGCCATTATCTACTACAGCTCCAACCCACACTAGATTCTCCCGACTTATCTCTTCCTTTAATCTCACTGACACCTGGCGTTTTAAATTCCTGCTCACTCGAGCTTACTCCTGTTTCTCAACTACCCATAACACCATGTCCCGTATAGATTTTATATTCATTTCTAGTACCCTTGCCCCAAGATTACTGGGAGCTGAATTTGCCCCCAGATTACTTTCAGACCATAGCCCATATTTCATTAGCCTCTCCATCCCATTAGACAAACCGCCCCGTACGTGGCGCCTGAATCCGTGTTGGCTCACCCTGTTGTCGGAGGATGACGAGCTTGGTAACAGTTGGAGAACTTACTTTTTAGAGAATGACGGATCTGCATCCCCAGACGTAGTATGGGAAGCCTTCAAACTGCATGCACGTCTGACTCTGACCTCCTTTATCAACAGGCTGAAGGCTAATTCATCAGCCATACTGGACGGGGCAATGCGGGATCTGTCCTCCTCTGAACAGGGATACATGTTGAACCCCTCTCCTGATGGAGCTGCCCGACTCAGGTTACAAACCAGGGTGGTTAATCAGCTACAACACGAGACGGCCAGGAAAATTTTTTTCTTTGCCAGACAAAAATTGTATGAGCATGGGGAGAGAGCGGGTAAACTGTTGGCCTACTTAGCACATAGTGAGGATAGACCCCCTACTGTCATTTCCCTCACTGGCCCTAATGGGGAAAAGATTACGGAACCCCAGGCTGTCACTTCCAAATTTAGGGACTTCTTTTCTCAACTCTATACGTCCCAGGTTTCTACCACTGACTCTCAATTGGAAGATCTACTGGCGGAAATCATCTTTCCACAGCTAGACGATGCCCAAATGGCTATGCTAGACGCACCTCTTACACTCGACGAAATAACCACAGCGATTGGGAGCTTCGCCAGATCCAAGGCCCTGGGTTCAGATGGGTTGCCCATAGAATTTTACGCCCAATACATCGAGATACTTGCCCCCAAGTTATTGTCCCTCTTCAACCATCTATTTGACAATTTCACCTTACCCCCATCGATGGGCGAGGCGGTAATTATCCTCATACCTAAGCCAGGCAAGGACCCAGGCCTCCCGGAATCTTTTAGACCAATATTGCTCCTCCAGGTAGACATAAAGATTCTGGCTAAAGTACTTGCCCTACGCCTTAACCAAGTGATTCTAACCCTGATCCATGCTGACCAAGCTGGATTTATGCCGGGGCGTAACACCACCTTCAACCTCAGAAAATTGTATATTAACTTACAAGCGACACATACTAATGCTGGGTCCCGGGTGGTGGTGGCTTTGGATACTGCCAAGGCCTTTGACTCAGTGGAGTGGCGGTACCTTTGGGGATGCCTCCGTGGCTTTGGTTTTGGACCTAAATTTATTAAGTTGGTTCAATTATTATATCTGGCACCCAGGGGTAAAGTAGTGGCCAACGGGAGGGCCTCCCAGACATTTGACTTATCCAGGGGCACTAGACAGGGCTGCCCACTGTCTCCGCTCCTCTACGCCTTGGCGGCGGAGCCCCTTGCAATCTCCATTAGAGAGGACCCCGAGATTCAGGGTCGCTGCCTTGGTTCCCTGACTGAAAAAATTAGCTTATACGCAGACGACACGCTACTATACCTGGCCGACTCTGCCACATCTCTTCGGAAGGCGTTACATACAATTGAACACTTTGGTCAGTTCTCTGGCCTTAAAATTAATTGGGAGAAATCTCAAATATTGCCTATGGATAGTTTCCCCTCTCCCAAGCTACAGGCACAGTTACCACTCCAGCGAGTGAACACTATCAAATATCTTGGAGTATTGGTGAATAGTAC
This sequence comes from Rana muscosa, assembly GCA_029206835.1. Taxonomy (NCBI): domain Eukaryota; kingdom Metazoa; phylum Chordata; class Amphibia; order Anura; family Ranidae; genus Rana; species Rana muscosa. Next base: position 36,632,367 of record CM055121.1, on the reverse strand, counting down.
ACCGGCTGACTATGTATCCCTGAACATAGAACCCCTTTTCGATCTCATCAAGTCTAGAACCCAGGTATGGGCGAGACTACCGCTCGGCGTGTGGGGCCGCATTAACATTGTTAAAATGATATTATTTCCTAAAATATTGTATATACTCTGGCACACACCCGTATACTTACCCTTGAAATTTTTCAAGTCAATGGAGGCCATACTCAAGACATTTATTTGGGGTACCAACAGACACAAGCTGGCCTGGAGAGTCCTTAAGAACCCTACTGACCTAGGTGGAACAGCCCTCCCTGACTTAAATCTTTATTACCTTGCGTCCCAACTGTCTCAACTATACCACATAGATAAAACCGACAGACTCAGATTCCTCACCCTCCTCTGTCCACGGTGGGCACAACTGACCACTGACCCACTCACTGCAATTGCAGTGGGACATAGTGGGAATAACTCCCAATAGAGACCGTGGGTCCCTATTGTACCAATATAGGCGCGTATGGGACATCACCACTAAAACATTAACGACCCCTAAACACAACAATTATACCCCCTTATGGCACAATAGACTACTCTCATGCCGCGTACACACGACCGCTTTTCTCGACGAGAATAACGGCATTTTTTTTCCGCCGAGAAAACCAATCGTCTGTGGGCTTTATGTCGTTATTTTCAACGAGAAAAACGGCATTAAAAACGACGCGAAAAATTAGAACATGTTCTAAATTTTCTCGCCGTTTTTCACGTCGTCGTTTTTTTCATCATGAAAAATGATCGTGTGTAGGCTTTAACGACGTGAAAAAAGCGCGCATGATCAGAAGCAAGTGAGGAGAAGGGAGCGCTCGTTCTGGTAAAACTACTGTTCGGAATGGAGATGGCACATTCGTCATGCATGAAATTATTACATCGTTTAATGCAGCGCATTCTTTTCTTCGTTCTAATGCTGCAATATTCCAATTCTCTTGCTGCTGATATTCTCCCAGAGTTAGGACAATCTTTGTTCTTTAGTATTTATTGTTTTATCATGATTAATCTCTATTTTGGTGAGCCAGATCTCCCTAAATACCCAAACATTTTTACATTATTTTTTTTTTTTTTTTTTTTTAGATTTTAATTTGTGGTATTAGATTTTAGACTGTTTTTACATATTATTTGCTATTTTGGAGTGTGTCAAGTTACCACAACATTATTATTTATTCTAATTTGGCCTCAATGAGGTTAGTGTCCCTTGTTAATTTCACAATTTTTTATCCACTGTCCCTGCCTACTCACTTACAAACTGGCTATTTAGAAGAAAAACACATGTTCATTTTGTATCTTCCAAAAAAAATTCCATTTATTATGGCCTAATAACAAATTAAAAGGTAAGCCAAAACAAAACCATATGTAAAGTACAAATCAAGAAGCCAGGAAGACAGCACTGGAGACCCTGCTGAAATTAGTGCAGACCCAGATCACCACAGCAAACACCAAAGCATGTGAAGACAAAAATTGGGCCCATGTGAGGCACATATCCTGGGCTCATTTTCGGGTTTTTTGTTTGACCTTCCCTGCAGCCTTCCTTGGAGGCTGTGTCCGTGGAGGAGGGACTGGAGCAGGAGCAGGGACTGTTACAGGAGCAGGGACTGTTACAGGAGCATGGAGTGGGGCAGGAGCATGGAGTGGGGCAGGAACTTGAGCATAAAAATATGAAAGGTCCACAACGTCTGTGAAATCCTTCAGTTTGTTCAACAGGCCCATATTGACCACCTTCAATATTAGGGTTTCACATTTCAGCCTCTGGTCCAGTTCCATTTGGGGCAGTTTCTCCCCAATAAGGGCAGCAAATCCCTCTGCAGCGGTGGGGGGCTCTCGGAGTGCAGTAGTAGCCTCCCTAATTAGGGCCTGGGTCTCCTCCTCCATTTGAAGCAGCCTCCTTGATCTTTTTGCTGGAATCCGCAGCAGAGGGATCTGGGGCCTGGTGTTGTGCTGGGTCCCACTGGGGCCTGCCTCTTCCTGGGTCCCACTGGGGCCTGCCTCTTCCTGGGTCCCACTGGGGCCTGCCTCATCCTGGCTTCCAGTGGCACCTGCCTCCTCGTGTGTCCCACTGGGGCCTGTCTCCTCCTGGCTTCCAGTGGCACCTGCCTCCTCGTGTGTCCCACTGGGGCCTGTCTCCTCATCCTGTTTAAAAAAGGTACATCGAGTTAGTTTTGCCTTCATCTTTCACACACATTTGTCACCTCATGACATTTGGTAATTGAATGCTACTAAATATTAAAGTGAATCATTCTGACACCAGTATATTTCTTTTTGGTGCCCTTAATTTTTGGCCACTGCTGTCTATTGATATGTCAGACACTTTTTTATAACTCTTAACATTTTTCACACTTTTTTTACAAACTTTTACAACATTCAACTTTTATTACTCTAAATATTTTGTGAAATATTATACCTGGCTCCAAATATTTAAATCAGGCTCCTCCAGGACTTGAGGTTGTTCCTCCAAAGAGACCTCAACTTGGCTGGAGGCTTGGCTGCAGGGAATGCTGGAGGGAAGGCTGGAGGGTTGGCTGCAGGGAAGGCTGGAGGGTTGGCTGCAGGGAAGGCTGGAGGGTTGGCTGCAAGGAAGGCTGGAGGTCGTTCTGGGTGGAAGGCTGGAAAGGGATTCCCTGGATTCCAGGTGTTCATCCAGGAAACTCAGGTGCTGATAGTACCACATATTTGGGATGTATCGGTCCTCTGCACCTGCTCCTGACCGCAGGGATTTTAGCACTTTATTCCGTTGAGCCCGGTATGTGCCCCTAATGGTCCCAATTTTTGTGTTCAGATCCTGTAGTGTTGCTGTGGGGATCTGAGTTTTCACAAATTCCAGCAAGGTCTCCAGTGCTCTCTTCCTGGCTTCTTTATTTTTATTATGTTTATTTTTAGTCTGCCATAAAATTGGAAGATTCTTCCATCTTTGCAGGAATTCCAACATAAAATCTGGGTCCTTAAATACCTTCATTTTCTCTGCAATTCAAAACCCAAATCAAAAAAAGGAATGTCAGTCAGGACTTCTCCAAATCTTTCTCACCATATATAGGCCACTAACGTAGCAATTGATCAGTCATCATAGAGTTGAGTGGACACCTGGATGTTTGTGTTGAACTCTTTTTAGCTAACTTTGTAAAAAGCTAGAGTTTGTGACCTGACTTTCCCTGAACCCAAACCCCATTGAAGTAAATGTTGCCCTGTAAATCGTGGGAATAAAAGGACTCCCCAAAAATAAAGGAGTACCTCGAACTGTCCCTGCACCAAGTGTCATTTAAAAAAAAAAAAAAATTAAACTAAATTCACTCCTGGGTATAATTAATTGTTGTCTCCTGTCAATTGCAATACATAGGAAAGTCATTGATACAAACATTGGGAAAGCATTGTGGTTCCCCCAAATATCCATACCAGGCCCTTCAGGTCTGTCAAGGATTTTAAGGGGAACTCCCCCCCCAAATTCTGGGAAAAAATGGCGTGGAGTCCCCCTCCCAAATCCATAACAGACCCTTATCCGAGCACGCAACCTGGCCGGCCACAGGGGAAGAGGGGGGGACGAGAGAGCGCCCCCCCTCCCTCCTGAACCGTACCAGGCCACATGCCCTCAACATGGGGAGGATGTCCCCATGTTGATGGGGACAAGGGCCTCATCCCCACAACCCTTGCCCGGTGGTTGTGGGGGTCTGTGGGCGGGGGGCTTATCGGAATCTGGAAGAGCCCTTTAACAAAGGGGACCCCCAGATCCCCCCCCTATGTGAAATGGTAATGGGGGACATTGTACCCCTACCATTTCACCTTAAAAAATGGCATTATCTAAAAAATGACACTACACGGTTTTTGACAATTCCTTTATTATTGGTATTGTTTTTCAACCATCTTCTTCCTTCTTCTTTTCTGCATTCGAGTTTCTTCCTCCATCTTCCTCTTCATCTTCATCTTCCTTCTTGCTTCGGGCTTCTCGTCCGCATCTTGCTTCGGCTTCTTCTTTGTTCTCCCGCCGCTCCGTTTGAATTGGAGTTTCCCGCTGTGTGATGCAAAGTTAGGCAGTTCTCCTCTAGGTCCGCTGCGAGCCGGGGGACCCGCCCCCCTCTGACTGCACGGGGAAAGTACCTGTGAAATCTCTGTGCGTCAGAGGGGGGCGGGGTCGCCGGACCAAGAGGAGAACTGATGAACTGAGCGTCCCACAGCGGGAACCTCCAATTCAAACGGAGCGGCCGGAGAAAGAAGAACCCGGAGCAAGATGCGGACGAGAACACCGAAGGAAGAAGGAAGATGAAGAGGAAGAGGAAGATGGAGGAAGAAACACGAAGCGAGAATAGAAGAAGAAGGAAGAAGATGGAAGAAAGCCAAACAAAAAATTAAAGGAATTGTCAAAAACTGACTACTGTCATTTTTTACATTTTGTACACTTTCTTCGTGAAATGGTAGGGGTACAATGTACCCCTTACCAATTCACATAGGGGGGGGGGGCCGGGATCTGGGGGTCCCCTTTGTTAAAGGGGTCTTCCAGATTCCGATAAGCCCCCCGCCTGCAGACCCCCACAACCACCGGGCAAGGGTTGTGGGGATGAGGCCCTTGTCCCCATCAACATGGGGACATCCTCCCCATGTTGAGGGCATGTGGCCTGGTACGGTTCAGGAGGGAGGGGGGGCCGCTCTCTCGTCCCCCCTCTTCCCCTGCGGCCGGCCAGGTTGCGTGCTCGGATAAAGGGTCTGTTGTGGATTTTGGGGGGACTCCACGCCCTTTTTTTTTCCTGATTTGGGGGTGGAGTTCCCCTTAAAATCCTTGACAGACCTGAAGGACCTGCAACTCGAATTTGGGGGAACCCCCACGTTTTAATTTTGCAGGTACAACTCACTTTTCAATGTCTTGCCATTTGCCGGGAGGCAAGAATTCATTTAGAGCCGCAATTGACTTTTCAAAGTTTATTCACAATTAAAAAATGACACTTTGTGCACGGCCAGTACTAACAGCACGGAAAGCAAGCGCCAAGTTACATGCATATTGCCCAACCCCGGCCCCGAACATACAGTGAATGAATGTTTATAGGTTTAATGCTCCTGGACACAGCCAAATTTAAAGGTCTGTACGGTCACTACATTTGCTGTTCGGGGCCGCTCAACCCTCGACATATCAAGTATGAAAAATGTTACGTACCCGCGATCTACACGTTCGTCTCCTCCGACCTTCTTCCACTCACTGAATGTCGCCTTTCAACGATGTTTTTTGGAGTTATATACAGTGCGCATGTGTGACGCTCCGCACGCTTTCCCGCCCCTGACGTTCGTTACACTACTTTCCCCGCCCCTTCTCGCTACTCCTTAATGACGGAGAGTGTAAACATGTCGGCGAATCACCAACATGATGTGGAAAGTGGGGAAGAAAGCAGGCCCCGACCCAGAAGGTATAAAGCCACTAACATGAGCTTTGAGGAGATGGTGGAGATGGTCACCATATTGCTCCGGGATGATTATGACGCCAAACATGGGCCCTACAAAAAGCCAAATCAAGTGAAGTCCAAGATCATGGATAAAGTGGTCAAAGCGGTATTTCAGAAATTTGGTGTTCGCAGGTCGCGGGAACAGATCCGGAAACGATGGTCGGACATTAAGTTGCGTGAGCCGGATCAATATAAAAAGATTGAAAAAGTCATCAAAAAAAGTAAGTAGATCTACATTAAATGTGATTTTTGGTAATAACGTGGTGTTGCATGTGCTTTTAAAATAATGTATGTAGTACAGTTAAAAATTTAATGTTTCATGTTTTTGGGCACACGAATCAATCGTATAAATGGTCGTTCAAACGTTCACTCAATCACAAGCTTTTCGCCCGATTCATTGTTCGAACGACATTTTATCAATCCTAAAATAATAGGCATGTTCAAATGTTTTTAGCAATGTATTCCACCAAAACATCGTTTGGGTGGTATTGAACGAGGATTTCAACGTTGGATTCTTGTGCCCAAGAACATGAAACAGAACATCATGAAATGTTTATGTGAGAAGTAATTATAAACATGTTTGTGTAGTTGTTGGTAATTAGATTTGGCTAATGTAACTAGATTCAGTGTACGGTTACAAGAGTATGCTCAGCAGCTGCTTACACATCTGGACTCATTAGCACAAGTGTGGGCCACAAGAACAACCTTTTGATGGTGTCACACACAGGTGATCCAGTGGATACCTGGTGTGTTTCCATGTGTGAAACATGACCAAAAGAGATTAATCTACCATCTTGGGAAATGGATACAATCATGTGTTCATCTCCTAAAAAATTATCACTAATACAATTGTAACACACTTCCCAAGAATGATTAATATTCCTCTTTCACGCCAAAATATATTTAGTTACACAAGTCTACCTTTTGGTTATATCTCCTAGGGCTTCAAAGAGCTAAGAGACACAAGGCTGCAAACCCCGCACCACCAACTCAAGACCCACAACCGCAGGATGTGGCAGAAGAGGGAAATGGCAACTCACCAGGTCAGTGTCATACACCACAGCCTCAGGTAATAGATGTTGGCCTGTATATTTAGTAAGACGTTTTCTTTTCACTACTTCAAGGGACTTTAATGCCTGCGGCACCAGCAACCTTCACCAGAGCCACTGCCCAGATGTTGCTGAAACAAGTGAGGGTCTGCTCTCGGGTGGTTGAAAAGATAAAAGACAACCTGTTCCAGATGTGCCAAACCAACAAAATCATGGAGAAAAGACTGAAAAAACTAGAGCATATTCTTGGGAGGGTGTAAAACTTGTATATATTCTAAAAAATATTGTTTTTTTTTTGGGTGGGGGAAATCTTTTATTTCTATAAAGGTATATTGTTCGTGTTGTACATTTTTGTACTGAGTTGTAAAAAGAGAAAAAAAAAAAAATTCCTAAAAAAAATTGGGGTATATTTTGATATAAACGTGAAAATCTTTAAACTCCTATAAAAAAATTTAATCACTAAACAATGTGTGGCTTCTTATATCAATGTTGTCCCCCCCCCCCCCCTAAAAAATTGTGTGTGTTTAGACTCTATAAATGATTGTAATTTACTTGTTAGGAAAAAACATGGGACTACAACTGCACTAGTATAACCGAGGACAGTGATGGTGAACATTGGCAACCCAGATGGTTTGGAACTACATTTCTAATGTTACTCAGGCACTCTGCAGTGTAGTTGAGCATCATGGGAAATGGAGTTGCAAAACATCTGGAGTGGCAAGGTTCACCATCACTGACCTAGGAGAAAGAACAAATACAACAAAAGAAAAGCAAACAAGATGTTTCCAGTATATTATTTTTTATTATGACCAAAATTGGTTTAAAAATGATCAGGCATTGCAATGGCCCCCCTACCCATAAAATATTCTAGATAGCGTTGCCGCACATCACGGCCGCTTTGGGGGGCCAAGCCTGTAGGGCCAGCTAACTGGGCTGCCAATGGTCCATCCAAGCACTGTGTGCCCTGAAGGTCAACTGTAGCTAGATAATTGTTTGAGTTTTTGAGTAAAAAATTGTGCAGTATGCAACAGCACATGACCAAATGGTTCCATTTATACTCCGCCATGTTTATCGCAGTCAGAAAAAGGCGGAAGCGACTGGCCATGATGCCAAAGGCATTTTCGACCACCCTTCGCGCTCTGGCCAGACGATAATTAAATACCCTCCTCTCAGGGGTGAGGGACCTTTGGGGAAAAGGCCTCATCAAATGTGGTCCAAGCGCAAAAGCCTCATCTGCCAGGAACACGAATGGGAGGCCATGTTCATTATCTTCAGCAGGTGGCAATGCCAGGTCCTCTGAAAGAAGCAGGTCTGCAAACTCAGTCTGGGCGAAAACACCACCATCAGATATCCGCCCATTTTTCCCAACATCAACAAATAGAAACTCATAGTTGGCAGACACCACCGCCATGAGCACAATACTGTGGAAGCCTTTATAATTAAAAAAAACGAGCCAGAATGGGCTGGTGGCACGATGCGGACGTGCTTGCCATCAATGGCTCCTCCACAGTTGGGAAAGTTCCACCGCTGAGAAAAATCAGATGCCACATTCTGCCATTCCTGTGGCGTCGATGGTAACTGTGGAGTCAAAGGAACAAAAAAAAATAATATACTTTACTACCTATACATTGCAAGCATGTTAGGCCAAAACACTCTGGGCAAAACATCAGTATAGCATTAATTTGGAAGGAGGATTTTAGAGCGGAGCTACGCAGCCAAAATACTATAAAATAACACAGCAGCTCCAGCTACAGCAGCTGCAGAGGTTTGCTAATTGTACACTTACCTGTCCTGGAGTCCAGCAACGTCCGCAGCAGAGGACGAACAATTGCTCGCCACTCTGCTGCCCCCTCTGCCATCCTCGGTGAGGGAACCAGGAAGAGAAGCCTTGCGGCTTCACTGCCCGGTTCCCAAACGCACATGCACGAGAAGTGCTGCGCAGTTCAGACTGGTCCTCCTGTGTTCTGTGAGACAAGTGTTTCCAAGAACACTACGGGCCTTCTGCGGGAAGTGACTTGGCTCAGGAAGATTTGCCGCAGAGATGACTCCCGGATGTGGGTGAAAATACCTGGCTTAAACAGGTATCTTCACCCCCCTCCCCCCTGAAAGGTGTCAATTTTGACACCGGGGGAGGGTTACGATGAGCGGACCCCCAAAATTTTGGATGGAGGTCCGCTTGAATAAGATAGAAAAATAAGCAACAAAAACATCACCCACTCTGATGGACCTGTGAAATTCTTTAGAGGGTGGAGGGGTTGAGATGAGTTGGGGACATCATAATTCAAATCTATAGTACTATGTAATTTATTTGTGTAGATTAGACAAAAATCAAAGAATTGGGGGGGGGGGAATCAGACAATCTAAGTACTACAATGGAGCGTCCAAAACAAAAATGGGGATTGACTAGGCTAGGTGTGTTTGGGCCCAGGATCTAATGCTGGAGATTGGTTTAAAAACAAATATGCATGTAGCCAAAAAACATAGAATATTCAAAGCTTACAACATGCAGGGGGACAAAGGGGACATTCACAGCATATTCAAATCATAGTAATTAGAGACAGTTCAAAATATACTATACATTATCAAGCATAAAAAAACATAGATTGTGATGTTTATAAAGGAGAAAACTTACCTTAAGATAGTCCTCATGAAGGACCTGGATAATGGCAGAGCAGGTCTCAGGGATAATGACGCCCAGAGCCTGGGGGGAGATGCCTGTCGAGAACTTGAGGTCCTGCAAGCTTCTCCCAGTCGCAAGGTATCGCAACGTGGCGATGAGCCTCTGCTCAGCAGTAATGGCTTCCCGCATAACGGTGTCCTGCCTGGTGATATAGGGGGACACCAAAGCCAAGAGCTGCTGAAAAACGGGGTCAGACATCCTAAGAAAATTCCTGAAATCATCAGGGTTATTCTCCCGTCCCTCTCACGCAGCAGAGGGATATGACATAATTGGTCCCTCTGGAGCAACCAATTCTTGGTCCATGAACTCCTCCTCACCCTCCTCATGGACCGGATCTGGGACATAGCAACAAGCCCAGCAGCAAGCACAGCATGATCTCGGCGACAAGAACGTACCCGCAACATGGCTTCAAAATGGTCGTCTAATCAGAACGAACTAAAAGAACGCACTGAAGAACAGCAAGGCCTATGAAGAACGAGCTGAAAAACAGTAACGAGCGGACAAGAACGCACTGCAAAAACAGATACGAACTCACTACACGCACTGAAAGCCAGATACAAACCCACAAGCACAAACTGAACTCCCGAAAACTATCTTTATCCACTTAAGCCCCGGACCATTTCGGGCCATTAGGACCAAGCCTGTTTTTGGGATTCGGCACTGCGCTGCTTTAACTGTAAATTGTGCGGACATGCAATGTTGTACCCAAATGAAATTTGCGTCCTTTTCTTCCCACAAATAGAGCTTTCTTTTAATGGTATTTGATTGCCTCTGCGATTTTTATTTTTTGCGATATAAATGGAAAAAGAACGAAAATTTTGAAAAAAAAAGATATTTTCTACTTTTTGTTATAAGAAAAATCGAATAAACTCAATTTTAGCCATACATTTAGGCCAAAATGTATTCAGCCACATGTCTTTAGTAAAAAAAATGTCAATAAGCGTATATTTATTGGTTTGCGCAAAAGTTATAGCGTTTACAAACTAGGGTACATTTTCTGAAATTTACACAGCTTTAAATTTATGACTGCCTATCTCATTTCTTGAGGTGCTAAAATTGCAGGGCAGTACAAAACCCCCCCAAATGACCCCATTTTGGAAAGTAGACACCCCAAGGAAATTGCTGAGAGGCATGTTGAGCCCATTGAATATTTTTTTTTTTGTCCCAAGTGATTGAATAATGACAAAAAAAAAAAAAAAAATACAAAAAGTTGTCACTAAATGATATATTGCTCACACATGCCATGGTTATATGTGGAATTGCACCCCAAAATACATTCTGCTGCTTCTCCTGAGTACGGGGATACCACATGTGTGGGACTTTTTAGGAGCCTAGCCACGTACGGGACCCCGGAAACCAAGCACCGCCTTCAGGATTTCTAAGGGCGCAAATTTTTGATTTCACTCCTCACTACCTATCACAGTTTCGAAGGCCATAAAATGCCAAAATAGCACAAAACCCCCCCAAATGACCCCATTTTGGAAAGTAGACACCCCAAGCTATTTACTGAGAGGCATGTTCAGTCCATGGAATATTTTATATTTTGCCACAAGTTGCGGGAATATGACAAACTTTTTTTTTTTTTTGCACAAAGTTGTCACTAAATGATATATTGCTCACACATGCCATGGGCATATGTGAAATTACACCCCAAAATACATTCTGCTGCTTCTCCTGAGTACGGGGATACCACATGTGTGGGACTTTTTGGGAGCCTAGCCGCGTACGGGACCCCAAAAACCAAGCACCACCTTCAAGGTTTCTAAGGGCATACATTTTTGATTTCACTCCTCACTACCTATCACAGTTTTGAAGGCCATAAAATGCCAAGATGGCACAAAACCCCCCCAAATGACCCCATTTTGGAAAGTAGACACCCCAAGCTATTTGCTGAGAGGCATGTTGACCCCATTGAATATTTTTTTTTTTTTTGTCCCAAATGATTGAATAATGACAAAAAGAAAAAAACAAATGTACAAAAAGTTGTCACTAAATGATATATTGCTCACACATGCCATGGTTATATGTGGAATTGCACCCCAAAATACATTCTGCTGCTTTTCCTGAGTACGGGGATACCACATGTGTGGGACTTTTTGGGAGCCTAGCCGCGTACAGGGCCCCAAAAACCAAGCACTGCGAACGCTGCAGTTATGTGTGTTGTGTTTGGTAAGTGACAGTGATCGATCGATACTGCACTTGGGTGGGCTGGGCTGGGCTGGGCTGGGCGGAGGGGCTAAACGCAGGCGCTAGCAGGTATCTGGGCTGATCCCGCTAACACTGTGTTTTTGGGAACCCTAAACCGCTGGGGATGCTAGTATAGATCTGATCAGATCTGATCAGATACTATACCACTAAGGGGGGTGTATGCTTTGCGCGTGGGTGTTAGCGTTACTGTCACTAACCTAACACTGCCTGGGGCGACGCAGACCCACTCTGGCGCTAAAACCTAATTGATCTCACCCGCCGGGCGATCAGGGGGGTTAAACCTTTATTGGGTTATATACGGCGGGTGCCCTGATGCTATAAAAAGCAAACTAATCAACCAGCGTCACCCGTAACCTTTATATGGTGATCACTGGTGAAAGGGTTAACTAGGGGCAATCAGGGGGTTAAAACCTTTATTAGGTTAAATATGGGGGTACCTGACACTATATAAAAACCTGACGGGTAACCTAAATAACGAAATAACTTACTGGCTAACCAGTGACACCAGTGACGCTTATACGGCGATCACTGGTGAAAGGGTTAACTCTAGGGGCAATCAGGGGGTTAAAATAATATATGGGGGTACCTGACACTAATAAAAACCTGCGGCGAACCTAAAAAAAAATAACTGCCTATCTAAAACACCAGCGACACGAATACAGCGATCGGAAAAACAATCGCTTAGTGGCGCTGAAGTTAGGGGGTGAAAGGGTTACCTGGGGGGTGATCAAGGGGTTAAACCTTTATTAGGGGGGGTTAGGGGGCTACCCTGGACCTAAAGGGGCCTAATCCTAACTGCCCTGCAACTTTTTACAATCACAGATGACACTAAATGCAGTGATCAGTAAAATAAATGATCACTGCAATCAGTGACACTGTGATTGGGGGCTTTGGGGTGACCTGGGGGGTGATCTGGGGGTGACTGGGGGGTGATTTGTGTGCCTATGTGTACCTACGTGTCAGTGGACTCTTGGTGCACTAACCTGCTTCTTCTCTGCTCGGCGCCGGGAACGGAAAGACCGCGGCGAGGGAGATGACATCACTTCCTCCAGCCTTGTTTACATCACATGGCGGAGGAAGCATTTTCATTGGCCGGGAGCGATCGCGAGGGGGGGGCGGAATCGAGCGCCCCCCCCCCCCCCTCATGCCTGATCGCTCCCGAACACTTAACGGCCGCTCACTGCAGTGAAGGGGGGTCCGGATGGACCCCCCAACTGCACAAAGGCGATCACGTAGATCTACGTGATTCTGCCTGTCCGTGCCATTCTGCCGACGTAAATCGGCGGTGGGCGGTCGTTAAGTGGTTAAAGCACGAAGACTGAAAAGCGCGTATCGTCTCTTCCCAAACTTTTACTAACACGCGGTAACACAAAATCAGCAAAAGCAGCCAAAAGGGTGGCGCGAACAGAATGAAACTTCCCCTTTATAGTGCCGTCGTACGTGTTGGACGTCACCGCGCTTTGCTAGATCAGTTTTTTCACGATCGTCTGTAGGCAAGGCAGGCTTGAGAGGAAACAAGAAAAATAACGTCGAGAAAATCTACGTTTTTTTTTCTTGACATGAAAAGCGGTCGTGTGTACGCGGCATTAGAGTTTCTCTTGATCCCTGACACAGAGATATGGTGCAAATATGGAATATATTATTTGCACCACATAATTTCCGATGGCACACTTAAAAACTTTGAGGACCTCCAAAATGAGTTCCTGCTGCCCAATTTTATGCTTTTTAGATTCTTCCAGGTGCGTCACGCAGCCCAAGCTCAGTTTCCCCAGCCTTTGCCACAATCTACGCCCATATTATGGCAGTGGTTAAGGGTGTGGACCCGTGAAAGCTGATCTCTGATTTTTATGTCATGCTTCTCACCCCATCATCTACCACGCTAGCTTACAACCTTAAACCAAGATGGGAAAGAGAGGTGGGCCCACTGGAGGATGAGGAGTGGAGTGAAGCACTAGACTCATGCAAGACTGTATCCCCCAAGCTCTCTGACAGGCTGACCCAGTTATACGTGGTGCACCGAGCGTATCTCACCTCCCTAAGAATCGCCCGCTTTAGACAGTTTTCTACCTTGTGCACAATGTGTAACCAAGTGACGGGCACATTCTTCCATCTACTCTGGGCGCGCCCGGTCCTTCAGGGTCTGTGGAAGCAGATTGTTGACTTCCTCCATGATGACATGGGATCCCCATTGACCCTGGACCCCAAACAATGCTTACTGGGGATATTCCCCGACTCTGAGATGGACAAATTCACTAAAACATTCTTGCATGAGACATTGTTTAATGCTAGAAAAATTATAGCCAGACAGTGGATGAGACCCACTCCCCCCAGCTTCAACGATTGGAAACTAGATATAAATAACACTCTTCCCTACAAAAAGTTCATATACATCAACAGAGGTTGTCCAGATAAGTACTACAAAATCTGGGATCGATGGCTTGAGTCCGCAGACACATGCACTGATGGTCCGTAATACTATACATCCTTCTAGCGTGCAATTCCATGAATAGCGTGGACATAGGGTTTTCCACTTATTGATAGTCACTGAATCCAGTGTTCAATCTGAACAAGTTTTTTGATCTACTGTGCCTATATATGTATAAGCCACATTTCTTTGTTTTATGCATTTCTCCAGTATTGCCTTGTAACTTGCAGAATTATGTTCCAAATGTAAATTGTTCAATAAAAACTTTTTTCTCAAAAAAAAAAAAAAAAAGCTAATCTGCACACAGGAATGCATGTAATGAACGTTTACAGTTTTTATAGCCTTATTTCACTTGTGACATGTGCTTGTCTATTTATTCAGGATCTACTGTGGTTGTTATTCAGCTGCATAAGTTTATATTGACACAATTTTTGCCCCTGCATTGCATGTAAATTGTGTACCATTCACCGCTGGTTGAACTAAACTCACCTGGCACTGGGCATAGGAGCAGATTTTTTAATTGAAATATAAAGGATTGTGAAGCTATTGTGCTTTCTCTTCTGTTTGATTTAAAAAAAAAAAAAAAAAAACTGCAATGAACAAATTTGAGGCATTTAGCTATGTTTATTACATTTTCTACACTGCTGGGAAAATATTTTGCATTCACTTTTGCATAGCTGGGAAAATAATTATGCCTTACCTGGAGAAGGCTAACCCACATTTGTGTAACCGGTAAAATATTTGGCACTTTATTGAAACCTGTGCATGGTCACAATACATAGAAAAAAATTACATTAGGTTACATCCACAAGTTATCCACATCCTTTAAAGAGCTATAGTTTGTTAAATTACTTACAGATATTGCCAGTCAGACAGTATGGATATGGATGCTCTCTCCAAGCATAGCACTAATATAACCTTTGATATGAATGGTCATATCCCAGAATGTCCCACTGCAATGCCCGGATCCAAGAGACCGCATTATCATCCAAGCCTGTATTTATTGATTCTCAAGCTGGTCATACACTAGCAGAATTGTGTTAGAAATTCTTAATTTCTCTTTCCGTCCATGGACTGACACCGCATCTTAAATCTTGACAAAGTGGGTTATGTACCTGCTCATAGGAGAAGACTAGGTCGAATGTTAGATGTTTTAACATGCATTCCAAAACCAGAGCTGAACAGCACCCGCCCAGGGGCCGGTCCCTCCGGACATAACCCCCCCTACCTGCAGCTAGCTGCCTCAGTTTTTTTTCTGCCTAGCAGAGGAGAGGACGTGGCTCTCTTCAGAGCCAGTCTCTTGAAGAAATGTTTTGTCTTTTTTTTTTTTTTTTCTTTTCTTTTTTTTTTTTTTTTTGAGATTCCTCTATCAACTGTCGGCTGGGCAACAGGTTGGGTAGTTCGCTATCCTCGTAGTCTTCCCAGTCTGACCAATCGAGCATGCTGATCCTCGTTCTGCGTGAGATCAGTCCATGACATACCCCGTGGCTCCAGGGGTGGCCGGTGAGCTTTTGCTCCAGGCTCCACATAAGATTGAACAGTTTTGCTGTATCTTTCGTGGTGGACTGGCCAACAGCTACTCAGTACTGCACTGTGATATGCTTGTCAGGAACACACCAGTGGGTCCTAGAATGGACGGGTAAGTACTGTTCCCCTGCCTCAGCAGGTGAGTACATGCTGTGTGTTCCTATGGTAGGGGGTTTTTCCCTGTCTCCCCCTTGTTTGTATTGCTCTCTGTCACTTACACTATATTGCGCTGATGGGGGGGTGCCTGGGGGTCTCTCTGCCCTGGGGGGTGGTCCACAGGGGTCTGCATGAGGTGTGGGGGTTTTAGCTGTGTCAGCGATGGCCTTGCACGCCGTTCGGCGCCATGTTTTCACTGTATTTTATTTCACATTGAAAACTGCATTGGCGGCCATCTTGCCGTAGCCGCCTGCGGTGCACTTATTATTGTGGCGGCCATTTTCTTGTAGTCGCGCACGCTTTTTGTGCTGGTTTGGCCTCTATCGCTATTGGACAGCCCAATGCTCCTCAGTCTCCTCACTGTTCACTCGCGGGAGTCGCGCTGTAGAGGAACGGACACAGGCAGCGGAACTGAGCGGTCCTAGCCGGGTGGTGAGTCCCCTGGGTAACCCCCCCACAGTCAGTGCAGCCAGAGGGTGGACTTTGTACCTCACATGGACATAGTCTCAGAGGGTGGTATCATGGAGTCTGTGTCACCTGCTTCCCCTGTCTTGTCAGAAGCAACTGGCAATGCTGCTGCACCTGCGGTCCCTATGGAACAGTTGTCGGCAGTCCTGGAATCATTTGTTTCCCGGATGGAAGCGGCGTGCGAACACAAGGGGGCTATTAAGCGCCCTCTCCCCCCTCAATCTCCTGGTGAGTGCTCTCATTCAGATATGGGCATTGCTGTGGCAGAGGACCCTAACTCTGAATTTTTTTGATAATTATGACCAGGACATTCCTTGTGAGGAAGACTCCTTATCTGGGTCAGTACATGACAGAACACTTGAGTGAACTCATTGATGCTGTGAGGGACACTCTCAAGCTGGATGTTGCGGCTGAGGAACCTGTGGTGGAGTCAGTCTCCTTTTGGTTCTTTTCAAACTAAGCCTTTTAAAAAGGTTTTTCCCTATACACCTTTTTTGACAGATTCATAGACCAGGTTTGGGACAAACCACAGAAGGCCTTTGCGGTCTCGCAGCGTCTGGCGGTTAGATACCCCTTTGAGGACAGCTTGATTAAAAAGTGGGCCTCTCCTCCGGTGGTCGACCCCCCGGTCGCCCGGTTGAATAAAGCCACAACTCTGCCGGTTGAGGGAACCCCTGCTTTTAAGGACCCTACTGATAGGAAGTCGGAAATTGTGGGCCGTGCCATGCTCACCATGCTGGGGTCCACGCTGCGTCCTCTTGTAGCGGTGACCCTGGTGACTCAGACGCTCACGGAATGGGCAAAGATTATGCAACAGTATGTACAGCATATTCTTCCTCCGGAATGCATTACATTGGCTGACCAAATGGTACTGGGCCTGGTGTATGTGTGCGATGCCACTATGGACGCTGGCCCCCTAATTTCTAGGGCCCCAGTGTCTGCAGTGGTTTTACGCCGCCTAATCTGGTTGAAATGCTGGTCTGCTGACCTGGCCTCTAAGAGCTCCTGACGGATTTGCCTTTCAAGGGCGGAAGACTATTTGGTGCTTCCCTGGATGACATTATTAAAAATGCCACGGGGGGGGTAAAAGCACCCCTCTTTGTCAGCCTCCTAAGGCGAAGGAGCCGCGCCGTAAGCCGAGTCCTTCTTTTCCCACTCAGAAGGGGTTTTTTCGGCAGTCAAATCCCACGGAAAAATTCTCCCGGACTGACAAGGCGCCTGAGGGACAGAAGTGTCCCTGGGTGCATAAGCCAACCAAGCAGGCTACCAAGCCCGCCACTACATGAAGTCTTGCCCCCGCCCAACTCTGGGGTAGGGGGACGGTTTTGCAGGTTTGTGGATAGGTGGACTTTCCAGATCTCCGACCGGTGGGTATGAGAGGTGGTTAACTCATGGTACAGGATATAGTTCCTTTCCTGGCCACCAGCCAGATTCTTTCCCTCAAACCTCTCTCTCCTTCCAGTGCGTCGGGCTGCCCTATATGGGGCAGTGCAGGACTTGCTGAGGTGCGGAGTAATTGTGCTGGTACTGTCAAAGGAGAGGTTTCAGGGATTTTATTTGAATCCGTTTGTGGTCCCAAAGGAGGACGGAGTCCGTCCAATTCTGGATCTCAAGGCTCTAAATGCCTTTGTGAGGGTTCGGAAATTTTGCATAGAATCCATTCACTCTGTGATTTCTGCGCTCCACCCGGGGGATTTTCTGGCATCCTTGGGCATCAAGAACGCCTACTTACATGTCCCAATCTGTGCGGGTCACCAGTGGTTTCTGCGCTTTGCGATAGGCAGAGACCACTATCTGTTTGTGGCTCTTCCCTTCGGTTAGCGTCAGCACCGCAGGTTTGCCCCGATTCTAGCTTTGCTGAGACTGCAAGGCATTGCTATCATGGGCTATCTGGACGATCTTCTTCTGAGACTCTGGCTCAGAATTAGAAGAAAATGTGTTGATAGCCAGTCAGGCCCTCTGAGAATTCGGTTGGTTGCTGAACATTCAAAAGTCGGTCCTGGTTCCGACTCAGCGTCTGGAGTACCTAGGATTGATCCTGGACTCCTCGGAGACAAGGGTCTTTCTACCCTTGAATTAAAGGAGTAGTAAAGTTACATGTTTTTTCACCTTAATGCATCCTATGCATTAAGGTGAAAAAACATTCGACAATACCGCCCCCCCCCCGAGCCCCCGTTTTACTTACCTGGCCCCTCGAAAGTCCCACGCTCGTCCCCGTCATCCTCTTCGTTTTTCAGCCTGGCCGCCGATTGGCTACACTGGATGGATTGAAAGCAGTGCAGCCATTGGCTGGCGCTGCTGTCAATCACATCCAATGACGCGGGGCGGGGCCGAGTGATACAGTCGGCGGCAATGGCCGCCGCTGTATCATGGGAGCGCGCCCGCAATCACTCCACACCATGCGAGCTCACTCGCATTATGGTGTGGAGTCCTTGCGGGGAGGAGCCAAGACAGCCGCCGAGGGACCCCAGAAGACCAGGATCGGGGCCACTGTGTGCAAAACGAGCTGCACAGTGGAGGTAAGTATAACATGTTTGTTATTTTTGGGCAAAAAAAAGGGAAGCTTTAGTGCTCCTTTAATTGCAGACTCTTCAATCTGCGGTACGGGGGCTGACGTTCCACAAATGGTCGTCAATCCGTTTTTTTGCATGAGGGTCCTGGGACTCGTGGTGGCTTCCTTCGAGGCTGTGCCGTATGTCCAATTCCACACTTGAACCTTATAAAAGGAGATCCTATCCAGCTGGGACAAGTCTCCATTATCACTGGGTCGTCAGATCCAGGTGAGTCATCTGGTCAGGGCATCCCTGACTTGGTGGCCGAGATCCCCGGCCCTTCGGTCTGGGAAGTCGTTCCTTTCTGTCCAGTGGACTGTGATCATGACGGCCGCCAGTCTTACGGGCTGGGGCCGAGTCTGGGGAGTTATATCAGCCCAAGAGCTTTGGACTCCGGACGAATCCCGTCTGCCGATCAATGTTCTGGTCCTCCGGGCGATCAGACTGTGCATCTCCTCGTGGTCAAGGTGACTACAGGGGCGCTCAGTCAGGATCTAGTCGGTATTGCCACGGCTTGGGGAACGTGGAGCTCGACTGCAGCGTCCGAGGCCGCCCACATCCTGAATTGAGCGAACAGAAGCGTGTCGGCTCTGTCGGCCGTTTTCATTCCTGGTGTAGACAACTGGCAGGCGGATTATCTGAGCCGCCAGCTTTTGGACCTGGGGGTATGGTCCTTACATCCAGAGGTGTTTCACCTCCTTCCCGGAGGTGGGGCACGCCAGATGTGGACCGACTGGCCTCTCGACTCGATCGCGATGTCGAGGTTCGTGGCCACGTCCAGGGTTCCCTGGGCAGACACATCAGACGCGTTGGTGACCACGTATCGGCTGATTTATGCCTATCCTCCACTGAAGTTGCTTCCGACTACTTTGCAGTTTGGAGGCCGAGGGGGATTCTGGTGTTCCTCACCGCCCCAGATTGGCCTTGGCGTCCTTGATACGCCGATTTTCTGCGCCTAGTGGCGGATGTTCCATGGAGGCCACCGCGGCGGGAGGTCCTTCTGTCTCAAGGTCCCATTCTTCATCCCGTTTTGCAGTCGCTGGTTTTAACGGCATGGCTATTGGAAGCCAGGTGCTGAGGGACCAAGGTCTCTCGGATTCAGTCATTTTGACCATGCTGGGGGAAGAAAATCTTCCTCCAGGAAGCGATACTACCGTGCCTGGAAGGCCCACATCGCTTTGTGCGAGGAGCTGGATTGGCGTCCACGGACGTATTCCGTTTCCAGATCCCATTGTTTTTACAGCGTGGTGTGATCCAAAGGCTTGCTTTAAGCACCATTAAGGGTCAGATTTCAGCTTTAGCTGTTTAATTTTTGCGGTCTCTAGTGGGCCATTCTTTGATTAGTGCCTTCGTACAGGGGGTCCGCCATGTGCTCCCCCCTATTAAAACACCTCTTTCTCCTTGGGATTGAATTGGTGCTCTCGGCTCTTCAAGAACCTCCTTTTGAAAATATCAGAGGGATTCATCTCTTAACCTTATCTCAGAAGGTGGCTTTTCTAATAGCCTTACTTCTGTCAGAAGGGTTTCTGAATTGGCGGCTTTGTCTTGCAAACCGCCATACTGGGTCCTCCATGAGGATAAGGCGGTGCTACACCCACAGCCTTCTTTTCTCCTGATGGTGGTCTCGACCTTCCACCTTTAATGAGGACATTGTACTTCTGTCCTTATGTACTCGTCCATCGCATCCCAGAGAATTTGCGCTTCACACTTTGCGGATGTACCTGTTTGCTACGGCTTTGTTTTTGAAGTCTGACTCGCTGTTTGTGTCTGTGTCTGGTCCAACACAGGGCCAATCGGTTTCGTCTGCCACCATTTCTCGGTGGATCAGGCTGACCATCATAATGGCCTATGCCCTTAAATGGCGGGCGCCTCCCTTTCCGGTTACGGCGCATTCAACCAGGGCAATTGGTGCTTCCTGGGCTTTCCGACATCAAGCTTGTGTTTCACAAGCGTGCAAGGCGGCGACCTGGTCGTCCACACATACCTTTTCAAAATTTTATAAGGTTGATGTGGGTGCATCTTCTGATGCTTCCTTTTTTCACGTTTTTTACAGGCGGCTGTTTAAAGTTGCACCTCCTCTGTTGAGGAGCTCTGCTTGTTTGGGGGGGAAGTTTTGTTTTTTTCCTTGATACTGTTCCCACCCCTCGTTCTTTGACACTGCTTTGGAACGTCCCACTTTGTCAAGATTGAAGATGCTGTGTCAGTCCATGGACATAAAAAGAAAATAGGATTTTTTTGTACTCACCGTAAAATCGTTTTCTCTGACGTCCATGGAGTGACACAGCACCCATCCCTCCTATTTTTAGGTTTGTACTGCTTTGTTACGAACTGAGGCAGCTAGCTGCAGGTAGGAGGGTTATGTCCGGAGGGACCGTCCCCTGGGCGGGGCTGTTCAGCTCTGGTTTTGGAATGTATGTTAAAACATCTAACATTCTGCCTAGTCTTCTCCTATGAGCAGGAACATAACCCACTTTGTCAAGATTTAAGATGCTGTGTCAGTCCATGGAAGTCAGAGAAAAGGATTTTACGGTGAGTACAAAAATACCTAATTTTATTAACATTTGTTAGATTTTCTAATGTTTGGCAGGTACAAATTGACATTCATTTTTAACTGCAGTGATGAGAATATTTGAAGGAAGGATGCATTTTTCTATGGGGAAAAAATAATGTATGTAGTTTACATTTTGGGAAAGTCCGCTCTACAATTGAATGTTAAAGGCAAATTTAATTTTGAAGTACTTTTGAACAACGTTTGTCATGTCATCAAATGTACTGAAAATAATGTTTGTATGCACCTTTACTGTACCTTTACTGGTATATGGGCAGTTTAAGATTGGTTATAATTTGTGCTGTAGAGTACCATATTTCTTACCACAAATTGCATACAAAGGAAACCTTTATTGAGAAAAAAATGAAGATGTTGTTTGACTGTCTTTGTTTTCATTACTTGGAACAAGTATACACCATGTCGGCTCGGTGCACCTGACCTTCATGTTTTAGGATGTTCAATTGTTAAAAAAATTAATTAAAGTCAGCAGCTAGAAATACTCTAGCTGTTGACTTACCTGTCAAGGAATCCAGCCCTGTCCTCACCTGGGCTAGTAATTTGCTGGCCTTTGGGTCCCTGGTACCACCATGCCTGTGGGAATCCATCTGTCACTCCCTGCTGCTTCATAGGCGGCTTCTCAGTGCACATGTGCAAATCATGCTGTTATCAGTGAATGGCCCCTAAGCAGGACACATCAAAAAATACATTTAAAAAATGCCAAAATTGGAGGGGGAGGATCAGCAAAAATTATCTTTTAAGCATATCAAACTAATATTGTCAGCATATCGAACATATTTATCTTCCTTTTTTTTTCCCCTTTTGGAGCATTATATTTTGTTTTAACTGAGAGATTTAATATCAAAAGATATTTCAATATAATCTATTAGGAGCCATGCACATGACCATAGTTACTTAACTGGTATCCACCGAGTATCTTGCTGGCAGAGGCCTGCTAAAGAAATGGCATCTAATGGTCAGTGTGTTTCCAATTGAATGCACAAACAAACAGATCTTTAAATGTTTTTTTCTCTTATCATCCATGGACTGACACGGTGTCTCTTTGCACTTTACATGTGGGTTTATGTCCCTGCTTGCAGGAGAAGACCTAGGCAGAATGTGAGATGTTATACATACATTCTAAAAGCCAGAGCTGAACAGCCCCACCCAGGGGGCGGTCCCTCCGGTCCCACTACAGTCAGCAGACTTCAGTTTTTTTCTGCCTAGCAGAAGGAGAAGACGTGGCTCTCTCAGGAGCCAGTCTCCTGACCTATTTTTATTCCTTTTCTGGAATTCTTTTTTATTTTATTTTTGAGAATTTTCTATCAACTGTCGGCTGGCCAACAGGTTGGGTACAAGATATCCTCGTAGTCTTCCCTGTCCGACCATCGAGCATGCTGATCCTCGCCTTGTGTGCGTGAGACTCAGTTCACGACAGGCCCCATGACTCCAGGGGTGGCCGGGTTTGCTTTCATGCTCCCACGGTCCTCTCGAGACTGAACAGTTCCTGACTGACTGTATCTTTCACGGTGGACCGGGCCGACAGCTACTCAGTACTGCACTGTGATAGTCCTGTCAGAAACACACCAGTGGGTCCCTCAGGGGATGGGTAAGTAGTCTCGCCTGCAGGTGAGTACAAAAAGCTGTGTATTTCTCTGTGGGGGATTTTCCCTGTCTCCCCCTGTATTTCATTGTCACTCTCTGTCACCATTGCTGGCGCTGTGCTGTGTGGGGTGCCTGGGGGTCACACTGTTCTTGGAGGGGCTAATGCTGGTGTGCAGATATGCTTGGGGCCTTGTTTTGTGTGTTTTGGGGCCTGAGCGCCGAGTGGCGCTGTGTGTGTGCTGTTTTCTTCACTTTTGCTGAGTCATGGCGGCCATCTTGCCGTGGATCGCCTCAGTGAAGTGTGGCGGCCATTTTCCTGTAGCCCACGGGCTCTTCAGCACTAGTTTTGGCCTCTAACGCTGCTGTAACAGCGCAAATCTCCTCACAATCTCCTCACAGCTCACCAGCACTGACACAGCGCGGTACAGACAGCGGAACTGAGCGGTCCCTGGTCCGGTTTGGTGAGTCCCCTGGGCGCCCCCTCCTCAGTCAGCACAGCCTGTGGGTGGACTTTTTATCTGAGGAGTCTCAGAGGGGGGCAATATGGAGTCTCTGTCACCAGCTTCCCCTAAATTTCAGTGGACAACAGGCAGTGCTTCAGCACCTGCGGTCCCTAGGGACCAGTTGTGGGCAGTCCTGGAATCATTTCTGACCAGGATGGGAGCTGTGTGCAAGCGCAAGGGAGCAAAAAAGCGCCCTCTCCCCACTTTACTTCATGAGGGCAGTGCGCTGATTCAGATATGGGCCTAGCCACTACCGCTCAGGACCCTAGTTCTGAATGTATTGGATGGTTTTGAACAGGACATTCCTTATGAGGAAAACTCCAGTTCTGAGTCAGTAAATGAAAGGGCGCTTGTTAGTGTACTTATGACTGCGGTGAGGGACACTCTCAAGTTAAAATGCTGCGGATGCAGAACCTCAGGCGGATACAGTCTCCTTTTGTTCTTTTAAGGCCAGGCCTTCTAAAGAGGTTTTTCCATATGTACTTTCTTTGACCAGCTCATTGATAAGATCTGGAAAAAGCCGCAGAAGAATTTTTTTATGGTCCCACGGCGTTTGTCTATCAGATACCCCTTGAAGATGCCCTACTTAAAAAGTGGGCTTCTCCCCCAGGGTCGACCCTCCAGTCGCCCGGTTGAACAAGGCCATCACTCTCCCGATGGAGGGGACTCCTGTATTTGAGGACCCCACTGACAGGAGGTCAGAAGTGGTGAGCAGAGCCATGTTTGCCTTGTTGGGATCCGCCCTACGGCCTGTGGTAGCGGCGACCCTTGTGTCTTAAACACTTACAGGTTGGGCAAAAATGTTGCACCTAGCTGTACAGGAGCATAATCGTCCTCCAGACACAGTTGCTCTAGCCCACCAACTGGTTCAGGGCCTGGTTTATGTGTGTGACGCCACTTTGGACGCAGCCCCTTTAATATCCAGGGCCTCTGTCTCGGCGGTGGTATTGCATCGTCTTATCTGGTTGAAGTGATGGTCTGCTGACCTAGCCTTAGGAAGCTCCTGACGGATCTACCATTTAAAGGTGGTAGACCTTTCGGTGCTGCTCTGGATGATATCGTCATGGATGTCATGGGAGGTAAAAGCACTCTTCTTCCTTAGACTAGCAAGGGTGAGGAGGCCCGCCGCAAACAGGGGCCTTCCTTTCCAGCAAAACGGTTTTTTTTCGTCAGTCAGAGTCCACAGGTAGGCCCTCTCAGGCTGACGGCAGTGCGGCTGGTGGGCACAAGTGCCCCTGGGTGCATAAGCCGAACAACCGGCTCCCAAGCCCGCCTTGCCTCCGCCTGACTCTGGGGTGGGGGGACGACTTTGCAGGTCACGAATCGGTGGCCCTCCCGAATCTCTGACTGGTGGGTGTGCGAGGTGGTCACCTCAGGATACAGGATAGTATTCTGATCCTGGCCCCCAGACAGATTATTTCCCTCAAATCTTCCTCTCCTTCCTACCTGTCGGGCAGCCCTCTTGGGGGCTGTACAGGATTTGATCAGGTCCGGAGTGATTGTGCCGGTTCCGTCACAGGAGAGTTTTCAGGGATTCTACTCAAATCTGTTTGTCGTCCCAAAAATAGGACGTGGTTCGACCTATCCTGGACTTCAAGGCCCTGAATGCCTTCGAGAAGGTGCAGAAATTCCGCATGGAATCCATTCGCACGGTGATCGCTACACTCCACCAAAGGGATTTTCTTCTGGCGTCCTTGGACTTCAAGGACGCCTACTTGCATGTTCCGATCTGCGCAAGTCACCAGAAGTTTCTGCGCTTTGCGATCAGCGAAGTCCACTATCGATTGTGGCTCTTCCTTTCGGCCTAGCCTCGGCACCAAGGGTGTTCACCAAGGTGCTTGCTCTGGTTCTAGCCTTCTGTTACAGCGAGGTATTGCTGTCGTGGGCTATCTGGACGATCTTCTTCTAAGAGCAGAAAGTGGATCAGTCTTAGAGGAAAGGTGACTATTGTCAATTAGACCCTCAGGGACTCGGGTGGTTCCTGAACATTCAGGAGTCAGTCCTGGTCCTGACTCAGTGTCTGGAGTATCTAGTTCTGATTCTGGACTCCTTGGAGGCAAAGGTATCCTACCTCTGGAGAAGTTGCTGACACTTCAGTCTGCGGTGCGGGTGCTGACATCCCAAAAATGGTTGTCAATCCGTTTTTTGCATGAGAGTCCCGGGACTCGTGGTGGCCTCCTTCGCGGCCGTTCCGTATGCCCAGTCACACACCAGGGCATTGCAGAAGGAGATCTTGTCCACCTGGGACAAATCCCCGTTGTCCTTGGATCTTCAGATCCAGGTGATTCACCTGGTCAGGGCGCCCCTGACATGGTGGTTGAGATCCTCGGCTCTTCGGTCCGGAAAGTCGTTCCCCTCCCATCCAATGGATGGTACTCACGACGGACACCAGCCTGACGGGCTGGGGTGGAGTCTGGGGAGTCCTGTCGGCTCAGGCCTTGGACTCCGGACGAGCCCGTTTACCAATCACTGTTCTGGAAATACGGGCCATCGGACTGTGTCTCTCCTCAGGTCGGAGAGAGTACGGGGTCGCTCCATCAGGAACCAGTCGGACACCGCCACGGCGGTAGCGTATGTAAACCATCAACCGGGAACTCGGAGCTCAGCTGCGGCTTCCGAGGTAGTCCGTATCCTGAAGTAGGCCGGAAGAAACGTGCCGGCTCTGTAGGTCATTTTACATTCTGGGCATAGACAATGGGCAGGCGGACTATCTGAGTCGCCAATCGCCAGACGCCGGACCAAGAAGAGTGGTCCTTGCATATTTCAACTCCTTTTCCGACGGTGGGGCACACCGGATGTGGACCTGATGGCCTCTCGACTCAATCGCAAGGGTCGAGGTTGTGGCCAGATCCAGGGATCCTTGGGCGATGCCTCGGATGCGTTGGTGGCCCCATAGGGTCCTTATCGCCTGATATAAACTTCGGCGATCCTAATTGTTCCGGATTGGCCTCAGCATCACTGGTACGCTGATCTGGTACGTCTCGTCGCGGACGTTCCCTGGCGGTTGCCGATGAGAGAGGACCTTGAGTCTCAAGGTCCTATGTTTCATCTGGCTTACAGTCTCTGGCTTACAGTCTCTGGCTTTAACGGCAGGGCTGTTAAAAGCCAGGTGTTGAGGGACCGAGGTCTCTCAGACTCGGTCATTTTGACCATGTTAAGGACACGGAAGTCTTCCTCCAGGCAGATCTATCACTGTGCCTGGAAAGCTTATAACGCCATATGCGAAGCGCTGGACTATTCCGTCCCCAGAATCTTGCGTCCTCTGCAGTGTGGAGTGACCCAAAAGCTTGCTTTGAGTACCATCAAGGATCAGATTTCGGCCTTGGCCGTCTTCTTTCAGCGACCTCTAGCGGGTCATTTCTTGGTTAGCACCTTGTGTTGGGGGTTCGCCATGTGCTCCCTCCTGTCAAGCCTCCTTTCCCACCGTGGGATCTGAATTTGGTGCTCTCGGTCCTCCAGGAACCTCCTTTTGGGAATATCCGGGATATTCCCCTCTTGTCTTGTCTCAGAAGGTGGCCTTTTTAGTGGCAATCACTTCTGTTTGACGGGTGTCTGAGTTGGCGGCTTTGTCCTGCAATTCGCAATATTTAGTCATCCATAAGGATAAGGCGGGGTTGCATCCGCGACCTTCCTTTTTGCCAAAGGTGATGTCGACCTTTCACCTACATGAGGGCATTGTCCTCCCGTCTTTGTGTCCTCACCCATCGCATCCCAGAGAGTTTGCGCTGCACATATTGGATGTGGTATGAGCCTTACGGGTGTACCTGTCTGCTACTGCTTCTATTCGGAAGTCCGACTCACTGTTTATGACTGTCTCTGGTCCATAACAGGGCCAAGCGGTTTCGTCTACCATCATTTCTAGGGGAATCATACAAACCGTCATTCAAGCCTATGCTCTCAAAGGGCGGGCGCCTCCCTTTCCGGTTACATAGCATTCCACCAGGGCAATTGGTGCTTCCTGGGTTTTCCGACATCAAGCGTCGGGTGCACAAGTGTGCAAGGCGGCGACCTGGTCGTCTGTTGATGCCTTTTAAGTTTCATAAGGTTAATGTGGCTGCATCTTCGGATGCTTCCTTCGGCTGCAGGGTGCTGCAGGCCGCTGTTTAAAGTTGCGACTCCTCCGTTGAGGAGCTCTGCCTTCTTGGAGTGAAGTTTTTGGTTTTTCCATTTATACTGCTCCCATCCCTCTTGACACTGCTTTGGGACATCCCACGTGTAAAGTGTAAAGAGACACCATGTCAGTCCATGGATGATAAGAGAAAATAGGATTTTTTGTACTCACCGTAAAATCCTTTTCTCTGACATCCATGGACTGACACGGCACCCACCCTTCCTTTTTAAGTTTGTACTGCTTTGTTACGAACTGAAGTCTGCTGACTGTAGTGGGAGGGTTATGTCCGGAGGGACCACCCCCTGGGTGGGGCTGTTCAGCTCTGGCTTTTAGAATGTATGTATAACATCTCACATTCTGCCTAGGTCTTCTCCTGCAAGCAGGGACATAAACCCACGTGTAAAGTGTAAAGAGACACCGTGTCAGTCCATGGATGTCAGAGAAAAGGATTTTACAGTGAGTACAAAAAATCCTATTTTTTTTTTTTTTAATTCACAGCTCAAATTTACACATGTACTTATTTAGATGTTTATGTACACAAGCCCTTAGATGAAGTTAGCTTAATTCTTTTGCACATAACTTGTATTTTTACAAATATATTTTAATGTATTGCCATAGTTGATCTTTATTTAACAAATGTGATATTACTACCTATTGCAGTATAGCAATCACTATTCATCAATGATACCTACATAAGAATGTATTATGGCAAGGTCGTTTTTCATGTGCCTGTTACTAAATATTTGTGAGAAGTAAATATCCAGTTGTAAAGTAATTATGAAATAATTACTGTTTACTTGTATGTCTAATCCCATACTGTTAGAACAATGACATTAATTACAGGTGCACACAATTATTTCAGCTGTAATGAAACTCATATACAGTAACAAAAGGTGCACATTAACTGCAATAAATATTTTATCCAGTATGTGGTACTATGTAATTACAAGTGGGCTTCATGAAATAATGTATTAAGCAGCCATTTATCCTGCTTAAGTAGTGTCACAAATAAGAACAGCATGTTACACTTTAATTTTCATGCAGATCAGTGAGCATTTTAAAAATGCAAATATTGGCTCATCAGCACTGCCCCCCCCCCTTCTTTCTCCTCCAACAAGATGACAAGCCTGTATTTGAGTGTACTGTGATTGCTGACCTTATTTTGATATGCCCCATACCAGAGCTGACCTTGTTAGAAGAGCATATCAGTACGTGTGTCACAGAAATATGGTAATTGTACAGTTTTCTGTGTACTAGTAGTATAACCAGTTAAATGTCTATTTGCAGTAGCTAATATAATGAGGACACACAAACACATCATGCTATGACAAATTTAAAAACCCTAAAGGGTAAGTTAACCCTTTCACAAAAAAATGAAAAGATGTACTAGCTCCAAAATATCTTGGCAACTCCCACTGGGCCCCCGTACACATAGCTGTTGTCATTGCCTGTGCTGCCAGTGTTGTGAAACACAATTTACAGCCCCAGAGTGATTATACCTTATAATGCTCACAATGGCAAGTGCTTATTGGTCACCACGAACATGTAACAGTGCTGACCAATGAAAAGTGCTACTTTCTTCTGGGACACCTTATCAGATGAAGCCGCCTCAGATGTGTTTCTTATTGGTCAGCATAGTCACTTGACTGTGCTGACCAATGAACGCTTGCCATTGTGAACATTATGACAGATGGGGCTGTGCATGGACCACTATGCTGATAGCATAGGACATCACATTTGCTATGTGCAGAAGGGTCTGAAGGGATGGCAAGGATATTTGAGGCTAGTTTTCCTTGAAATTTTTCATTAAATGGTGAACTCACCCTTCAAAGTGAGCCAGTCACAACCCAGGACAATTTAAAGCCCACTCAAACTCTGTTCAAATCTGCTAAATACATTCCAAGTGCATCAAAACAAAAGTTTTGCAAAGGCTCAGTTTTTTTTTCTGTGAAAAGAAGCCCTGTCTGAGTAGAAAAGCCGGTCTTCTGCCAGCATACTGAAGAGTAGAACCCATGCTGTGTGTGGAAGCAGTGGTCCCTCTGCAGAGGTTAGACATGCACCCTGCTGAATCGGAGACTGAGCCAGAGCAAGCATTTCAAGTTTTCTGATATCCGATCTTTATGTCTGACTCAGTGGGTGATGGGCTGGACATCTTCAAAGAGATCAATGCTTTCCCACAGTCCATAGGGTTCCCACTCTACATCTGGAAGTTTAACGTATAGGCTAATTTTGGATTTGGCAAAATCTGTAATTTTGTGGTACTGTAAAGAGTTTAACTTGTACCTTGCTCTTGGCCAATTATGACTATTTTTTTAGACTTCTTATTGATTAATAATGCCTCCCATCAAACCTAAGGCGCAGTAGGGAGGCTTGACAGCAAGACTGCCAGGGGTATCACATAGCCACCCCACATTGTGTTGCTGTTAGTAAAATAATATTTGTGGTATTCTGCCCGAGAGAACAATCAGACATCAGACTTTGTTATTGTTGCACAGTATGTACATTTTTGTTGATTTCAACATGTACTATGCACTTATAGTTTACCTTACATGGGTCTGCTTCACTAGAACTTAACTGCGAGCAGAATAAGGTGACAGTCTGGTATTCTACCTGACAGAACAATTAGACTTGGTTCCCATTGTTACACACTTTGTGCATTTCTGTTAGTTGCGTAGTATACTGTGTACTTACGGTTAACCAGTACTGGTTCTGCTTCACTAGAATTGCTGCTAGCAGAATAGGGAGACTGTTTGCCATACTCTTTTTTTTAATTACTGGTTCTAGGCGTACTGGTGACACAAAGTAGGCAAACTTTCTCTTTCAGGCATGCTGCTCAAAGCTTTGTCATGCCTTGTAGCTTGGCCATCTGATCTTGTTTGTATTAAGAGTAGCAAGTTAACTGGTATTGGAGTAGGGTGCGTAACCAAAGAAAATGCAGCAAGAGGTATAAATATGACCCTCCTTATGTGTCTTCATACAAGTTTTTGCCATATAGAGTTTATTTTATCTTTTCACATAAATCATTAGTAATGGATCAAAAGCAGAGCTTGTTTCACTTTCTAGTGCAATTCTTACAGCAATCACTTAATTGAACAGCTCTACTTTTGCTCAAGGTTCCTTTGTTCAATTTTTCATAAATCCGTTTTTATGCCTGTAGGCACTATTGTATGCATATCATTCTGTGTAAATATTGTTTTTAATATCAACTTTTAAAGCAACCAATCTATTGACCTCAATATTACCTCTTTAATAAACCCCCCCCCCCCCCCTGAAGTTTTATGGATTAGTTGCATTGGCAAAATAAGTCTCGATTTGTAACCTAAGGCTGACATCATTATTACACTTCTGTCTGTGGTAACAATTTTAACTATCCCGCCCCATTCAGTTTTTATTTTTGATTTACAACGTTATCTTGACACATGAAAAGATATAATAAAAGACCATGCAAGTTTAACAGGACAGGTTCCACTCAGAACTGGCCTCGCCATGGTCAACCAAAGAAGTTGAGTGCACGTGATCAGCGTCATATCCAGAGGTTGTCTTTGGGAAATAGATGTATAAGTGCTGCCAGCATTGCTGCAGAGGTTGATGGGGTGTGGGGGGGGTAGGATGGGGTCAGCCTGTCAGTGCTCAGACCATATGCCGCACACTGCATCAAATTGGTCTGCATGGCTGTAGAAGGAAGCCTCTTCTAAAGATGATGCACAAGAAAGCCCACAAACAGTTTGCTGAAGACAAGCAGACTAAGGACATGGATTACTGGAACCATGTCCTGTGATCTGATGAGACCAAGATGAATGTATTCGGTTCAGATGGTGTCAAGCGTGTGGGCGGCAACCAGGTGAGGAGTACAAAGACAAGTGTGTCTTGCCTTCAGTCAAGCATGATGGATGGAGTGTCATGAATGCCAACATGTACTGTGACATACTGAAGCAGAGCATGATCCCCTCTCTTCGGATACTGGGCCGCAGGGCAGTATTCCAACAAAATGACCCCAAACACACCTCCAAGGTGACCACTGCCTTGCTAATGAAGCTGAGGGTAAAGGTGATGGACTAGCCAAGCATGTCTCAAGACCTGAACCCTGCTGAGCATCTGTGGGGCATCCTCAAATGGAAGGTTGGGGTGCACAAGGTCTCTAACATCCACCAGCTCTGTGATGTCATCATGGAGAAGTGGAAGAGGACTCCAGTGGCAACCTGTAAAGCTCTGGTGAACTCCATGCCCAAGCCAGGCAGTGCTGGAAAATAATGGTGGCCACACAAAATATTGACACTTTGGGCCCAATTTGGACATTTTCACTTAGGGGTGTACTAACTTTTGTTACCAGGGGTTTAAACATTAATGGATGTGTTAAGTTATTTTGAGGGGACAGCAAATGTACAGTGTTATACAAGCTGTACACTCACTACTTTACATTGTAGCAAAGTGTAATTTCCCTTACCATCCATGGACTGACACGGTGTCTCTTTACACTTTACACGTGGGTTATGTCCCTGCTTGCAGGAGAAGACCTAGGCAGAATGTGAAATGTTATACATACATTCCAAAAGCCAGAGCTGAACAGCCCCACCCAGGGGGTGGTCCCTCCGTACATAACCCTCCCACTACAGTCAGCAGACCTCAGTTTTTTTCTGCCTAGCAGAAGGAGAAGACGTGGCTCCCTCAGGAGCCAGTCTCCTGACCTATTTTATTCCTTTTTGGAATTCTTTTTTTATTTTATTTTTGAGAATCTTCTATCAACTGTCGGCTGGGCAACAGGTTGGGTACAAGATATCCTCGTAGTCTTCCCTGTCCGACCATCGAGCGTGCTGATCCTCGCCTTGTGTGCGTGAGACTCAGTTCACGACAGGCCCCATGACTCCAGGGGTGGCCGGGTTTGCTTTCATGCTCCCACGGTCCTCTCAAGACTGAACAGCTCCTGACTGACTGTATCTTTCGCGGTGGACCAGGCCGACAGCTACTCAGTACTGCACTGTGATAGTCCTGTCAGAAACACCAGTGTGTCCCTCAGGGGACGGGTAAGTAGTCTCTCCTGCCTGCAGGTGAGTACAAAAGGCTGTGTGTTTCTCTGTGGGGGATTTTCCCTGTCTCCCCCTGTATTTTATTGTCGCTCTCTGTCACCATTACTGGCGCTGGCTGTGTGGGGTGCTTGGGGGTCACACTGTTCTTGGGGGGCTCATGCTGGTCTGCAATGTATGCTTTGGGGCTTTTTTGTGTGTTTTTTTTTTTTTGGGGCCTGAGCGCCGAGTGGCGCTGTGCGTGTGTGCTGTTTCATTTTAACTGCGTCATGGCGGCCATCTTGCCGCGGATCGCCTCAGTGAAGTGCGGCGGCCATTTTCTTGTAGCCCGCGCGCTTTTCAGCACTAGTTTGGCCTCTAGCGCTGCTGTAGCAGCGCGAATCTCCTCACAGTCTCCTCACAGCTCACCAGCGCTGACACAGCGCGGTACAGACAGCGGAACTAAGCGGTCCCTGGTCCGGTTTGGTGAGTCCCCTGGGCGCCCCCTCCTCAGTCAGCACAGCCTGTGGGTGGACTTTTTATCTGAGAGAGTCTCAGAGGGGGACAATATGGAGTCTGTGTCACCAGCTTCCCCTAAAAATGTCAGTGGCAACAGGCAGTGCTTCAGCACCTGCGGTCCCTATGGACCTGTTGTGGGCCGCCCTGGAATCAATTTTTGACCAGGATGGAAGCTGTGTGCAAGCGCAAGGTACAAAAAAGGCGCCCTCTCCCCACTTTATCTACTCGAGGGCAGTGCGCTGATTCAGATATGGGCCTAGCCACTATCGCTCAGGACCCTAGTTCTGGATGTATGGATGGTTTTGAACAGGACATTCCTTATGAGGGAAACTCCAGTTCTGAGTCAGTAAATGACAGGGCGCTTGTTAGTGGGCTCATGACTGCGGTGAGGGACACTCTCAAGCTCAAATGCTGCGGATGCAGAACCTCAGGCGGATACTGTCTCCTTTGGTTCTTTTAAGGCCAGGCCTTCTAAAGGGGTTTTTTCCATTGTACTTTCTTTGACAAGCTCATTGATAAGGTCTGGAAAAAGCCGCAGAAGAATTTTTTATGGTCCCGCGGCGTTTGTCTATCAGATACCCCTTTGAAGATGCCCTACTTAAAAAGTGGGCCTCTCCCCCAGTGGTCGACCCTCCAGTCACCCTGTTGAACAAGGCCACCACTCTCCCGATGGAGGGGACTCCTGCATTAAGGACCCCACTGACAGGAGGTCAGAAGTGGTGCGCATAGCCATGTTTGCCTTGTTGGGATCCGCCCTACGGCCTGTGGTAGCGGCGACCCTTGTGTTTTAAAACACTTACAGGTTGGGCAAAAATGTTGCACCTAGCTGTACAGGAGCATAATCTTCCTCCAGACACAGTTACTCTGGCCCACCAACTGGGCAGGGCCTGGTTTATGTGTGTGACACCACGTTGGACGCGGGCCCTTTAACATCCAGGGCCTCTGTCCCGACGGTGGTATGGCGTCGTCTTATCTGGTTGAAATGCTGGTCTGCTGACCTAGCCTCTAAGAAGCTCCTGACGCATCTACCTTTTTATAGGTGGTAGACTTTTCGGTGCTGCTCTAGATGTCATCGTCAAGGATGTCATGGGAGGTAAAAGCACTCTTCTTCCTTAGACTGGCAAGGGTAAGGGGGCCCGCCGCAAACAGGGCCTTTTCCTTTCCAGCAAACAAGGGGTTTTTTCGTCAGTCGGGTCCACAGGTAGGTCCTCCCAGACTGGTGGGCACAAGCGCCTCTGGGTGCGTAAGCCAAACAAGCGGCTCCCGAGCCCGCCTCCGCGTGAAGTCTTGCCTCCGCCCGACTCTGGGGTGGGGGGACGACTTCGCAGGTCACGAATCGGTGGTCCTCCCGAATCTCAGACTGGTGGGTGTGCGAGGAGGTCACCTCAGGATACAGGATAGTATTCCGATCCTGGCCCCCAGACAGATTCTTTCCCTCAAATCTTCCTCTCCTTCCTACCTGTCGGGCAGCCCTCTTGGGGGCTGTACAGGATTTGATCAGGTCCGGAGTGATTGTGCCGGTTCCGTCACAGGAGAGTTTTCAGGGATTCTACTCGAATCTGTTTGTCGTCCCAAAGGTAGGACGTGGTTCGACCTGTCCTGGACCTCAAGGCCCTGAATGCCTTCGAGAAGGTGCAGAAATTCCGCATGGAATCCATTCGCACGGTGATCGCTACACTCCACCAAAGGGATTTTCTTCTGGCGTCCTTGGACTTCAAGGACGCCTACTTGCATGTTCCGATCTGCGCAAGTCACCGGAAGTTTCTGCGCTTTGCGCTCAGCGAAGTCCACTATCGATTGTGGCTCTTCCTTTCGGCCTAGCCTCGCCACCAAGGGTGTTCACCAAGGTGTTTGCTCCGGTTCTAGCCTTCTGTTACAGCGAGGTATTGCTGCCGTGGGCTATCTGGACGATCTTCTGCTAAGAGCAGAAAGTGGATCAGACTTGGAGGAAAGGTGACTATCGTCAATTAGACCCTCAGGGACTCGGGTGGTTCCTGAACATTCAGGAGTCAGTCCTGGTCCCGACTCAGTGTCTGGAGTATCTAGTTCTGATTCTGGACTCCTTGGAGGCAAAGGTATCCTACCTCTGGAGACGTTGCTGACACTTCAGTCTGCGGTGCGGGTGCTGACATCCCAAAAATGGTTGTCAATCCGTTTTTTGCATGAGAGTCCAGAGACTCGTGGTGGCCTCCTTCGCGGCCGTTCCGTATGCCCAATCACACACCAGGGCATTGCAGAAGGAGATCTTGTCCACCTGGGACAAATCCCCGTTGTCCTTGGATCTTCAGATCCAGGTGATTCACCTGGTCAGGGGGCCCCTGACATGGTGGTTGAGATCCTCGGCTCTTCGGTCCGGAAAGGCGTTCCCCTCCCACCCACTGGACGGTACTCACGACGGACACCAGCCTGACGGGCTGGGGTGAAGTCTGGGGAGTCCTGTCGGCTCATTCCTTGGACTCCGGACGAGCCCGTTTACCAATCACTGTTCTGGTAATACGGGCCATCGGACTGTGTCTCTCCTCAGGTCAGAGAGAGTACGGGGTTGCTCCATCAGGAGCCAGTCGGACACCGCCACGGCGGTGGCGTATGTAAACCATCAAGGGGGAACTCGGAGCTCAGCTGCGGCTTCCGAGGTAGTCCGTATCCTGAAGTGGGCCGGAAGAAACGTGCCGGCTCTGTAGGCCATTTTACATTCTGGGCATAGATAATGGGCAGGCGGACTATCTGAGTCGCCAATCGCCAGACACCGGACCAAGAAGAGTGGTCCTTGCATATTTCAACTCCTTTACCGACGGTGGGGCACGCCGGATGTGGACCTGCTGGCCTTTCGACTCAATCGCAAGGGTCAAGGTTGTGGCCAGATCCAGGGATCCTTGGGCGATGCCTCGGATGCGTTGGTGGCCCCATAGGGTCCTTATCGCCTGATATAAACTACGGCGATCCTAATTGTTCCGGATTGGCCGCAGCATCACTGGTACGCTGATCTGGTACGTCTCGTCGCGGACGTTCCCTGGCGGTTGCCGATGGGGGAGGACCTTGAGTCTCAAGGTCCTATGCTTCATCTGGCTTACAGTCTCTGGCTTTAACGGCAGGGCTGTTAAAAGCCAGGTGTTGAGGGACCAAGGTCTCTCGGACTCGGTCATTTTGACCATGTTAAGGACACGGAAGTCTTCCTCCAGGCAGATCTATCACCGTACCTGGAAAGCTTATATCGCCATGTGCAAAGCGCTGGACTGGCGTCCTTGGACGTATTCCGTCCCCAGAATCCTGCGTCCTCTGCAGTGTGGAGTGACCCAAAAGCTTGCTTTGAGTACCATCAAGGATCAGATTTCGGCCTTGGCCATCTTCTTTCAGCGACCTCTAGCGGGTCATTTTCTTGGTTAGCACCTTGTGTTGGGTTCGCCATGTGCTCCCTCCTGTCAAGCCTCCTCTCCCACCGTGGGATCTGAATTTGGTGCTCTCGGTCCTCCAGGAACCTCCTTTTGGGAATATCCGGGATATTCCCTTCTTGTCTTGTCTCAGAAGGTGGCCTTTTTAGTGGCAATCACTTCTGTTTGACGAGTGTCTGAGTTGGCGGCTTTGTCCTGCAAGTCGCCATGTTTAGTCATCCATAAGGATAAGGCGGTGTTGCATCCGCGACCTTCCTTTTTTGCCAAAGGTGGTGTCGACCTTTCACCTACATGAGGACATTACCCTCCTGTCCTTGTGTCCTCACCCATCGCATCCCAGAGAGTTTGCGCTGCACATATTGGAGGTGGTACGAGCCTTACGGGTGTACCTGTCTGCTACGGCTTCTATTCGGAAGTCCGACTCACTATTTGTGACTGTCTCTGGTCCATAACAGGGCCAAGCGGTTTCGTCTGCCATCATTTTTAGGGGAATCAGACAAACCGTCATTCAAGCCTATGCTCTCAAAGGGCGGGCGCCTCCCTTTCCGGTTACGGCGCATTCCACCAGGACAATTGGTGCTTCCTGGGTTTCCCGACATCAAGCGTCGGTTGCACAAGTGTGCAAGGCGGCGACCTGGTCGTCTGTTGATGCCTTTTAAGTTTCATAAGGTTAATGTGGCTGCATCTTCGGATGCTTCCTTCGGCCGCAGGGTGCTGCAGGCCGCTGTTTAAAGTTGCGACTCCTCCGTTGAGGAGCTCTGCCTTGGAGTGAAGTTTTGGCTTTTCCATTTATACTGCTCCCATCCCTCTTGACACTGCTTTGGGACATCCCACGTGTAAAGTGTAAAGAGACACCGTGTCAGTCCATGGATGGTAAGAGAAAATAGGATTTTTTGTACTCACCGTAAAATCCTTTTCTCTGACATCCATGGACTGACACGGCACCCACCCTTCCTTTTAAGTTTGTACTGCTTTGTTACGAACTGAGGTCTGCTGACTGTAGTGGGAGGGTTATGTACGGAGGGACCGCCCCCTGGGTGGGGCTGTTCAGCTCTGGCTTTTGGAATGTATGTATAACATTTCACATTCTGCCTAGGTCTTCTCCTGCAAGCAGGGACATAACCCACGTGTAAAGTGTAAAGAGACACCGTGTCAGTCCATGGATGTCAGAGAAAAGGATTTTACGGTGAGTACAAAAAATCCTATTTTCCTCAGTGTTCAGTGTTGTCACATAAAAATATATAATAAAATAT
Source organism: Rana muscosa (assembly GCA_029206835.1). Lineage (NCBI taxonomy): Eukaryota > Metazoa > Chordata > Amphibia > Anura > Ranidae > Rana > Rana muscosa. The sequence continues at coordinate 36,594,936 of CM055121.1, read as the reverse complement.
TTACAAAAATGTGAGGGGTCTACTCACTTTTGTGAGATATATAAATATTTATATATATATATATATATATATATATATTTTTTTTGGGGGGTGGGAAATGAATGCAAATATTCCATACATCTGTTTATATTTTTTTTCTTGTTCTTGAAGCAGAAAATATTCCTACAGTGGAGACACATAGGTCAAACTTCTTTTTAATAGGATGAATATCAGTGTAACTAGTAAACTTCACACATCAGACTTTGTGTCATCTTATGTCCATGGGATGCATGTTCTGAAATTAGATCCTACAGCTATCAGAAGAAAAACGGTCACACATGATCAGCAAGCGAGTGCCCACAGGATACTTTCTCCTAAGGACATCCAAAGTGTGCAAATATATCAACTGTCAAATGCTGCCCCAAGTAAAAAGGTATCTCAGCAGAGTAAAATGGTTATTTTTCTTGTTTCACACTTCCATAGTTTTCCATCACATAATTCATACAAGGTACAATTTTTTATATACGGCCTTATGCCACAATACCTCTTGATTTTCTAATCAAGATTTGCAAAAATAAGGGAGTTTAAGTAATATTCTTTATTGAATAACTTGACCACTTCCATACCGCACAAATTCTGACACTTCTCTCCTACATGTAAAAATCATAGTTTTTTTGCAAAAAAATTACTCAGAACCCCCAAACATTGTATATATTTTTTTCTTTGTGAACACCCTAGGGAATAAAATGGCGGTCATTGCAACTTTTTATGTCACGCGGTATTTGGGCAATCATTTTTCACACTCAATTTATTTGGGAAAAAAAACATTTCATGAATAAAAAAAAAAGAAGAAAAAAAAAACAGTACAGTTAGTCAATTTTGTTTTGTATAATGTGACAGATGATGTTATGGTGGTATGGCGACAAACTTCGGTATCCATAGGTGACAGTTATTTTTTTTTATTTCACATGTTACCTGTTTAGAGTTACAGAGGAGGTTTAGTGCTAGAATTATTGCTCTCGCTCAAACGTTTGCGGTGATGCATCACACGTGTGGTTTGGACGTTGTTTACATATGCGGGCACAACGTGTTTGCTTCTGCGTGTGAGCTCACGGGGACGGGGGCACTTTATTTTTATTGTTTATTTTATTTTTACACTTTCCCTTCAACATTGTTTTTTTTTTATCACTTTTTTTCCTATTACAAGGAATGTAATCATCCCTTGTAATAGAAATGGTGCTTGACAGGTCCTCTTTATGGAGGGATGTGGGGTCTACAAGACCATCAGATCAAAGCATCAGAAAGAAAAAAAAAGAAAAAATTGACGATCTGATGCTTTTCTAACCAAAATTTTGGCTTTGTTTACTTGTGCGGCCCAGACGTGACGTTATAATGTCGCACCCGGGCCTCCGAGGATCATAGAGATTGCTGGGGACCATCTGTCCCTCGGAAATCTCTGTCTCTCTTCCGGTGCCGGCTGATTGTTTTTCCGGATCCCCGATCGCATGGGAGAGTCCAGAGAAGCACCTTAGGGCGGCAGGAGAGGGGACGTCCCCTCCCGTCGCCACTAAGAAATATCAAGCCGCTATGATCGTTCTTATTGTTCTTAGAATTGCCGGCTCTAAACGATATATGGATGATACCGGTATCTGCAGGCATCATTCAGATATCTCCACTGAAAGCCAAGGACGTCATATGATCTGCGGTATGGAAGTGGTTAAAGTGGTAGTAAACCCAAAAAACTAAAATGTAATATATTGTAGCTCACCAGTTTAGATGTGCTGGCTGCATTAGATTTTTATTACATATGATGAGCCTGCCAGTAACACAATTTCTGTCTTAGGGGGTGTTTAGTGGAACCAGATTAAATGGATTTGACTAAAAATTAAAGCTGAACTCCAACTATTGCTTTAAAAGCAGTTGGAGTAACCATTTATTTTTCATCTTTTTGGGATAAAGGTTTTACATGAATAAAAGCTAATGAACAGACAAAAACAGTCTGGCGCCAGGAAACTGGAACATCTTTTGCACTAAGAAACTTGTGAATGTCCTGCAAGAGCCCAAAAGAGAAGCTGTGTGGATGAGCACACCAGGAGGGGTGTGAATACAAGTAAAAACATTCAGGAGCAACCACAATTGAAAGCGCTGATTGGGACAGTCTTGAAAGGACAAACCGTCAAATAATAAAAACGTTGCCATCGCAGCACTGCCCCACCAAGCCAGTCCAACACCGACTGTTGCTTAAGGTACGGTCACAGGAGCATGCTTTGCAGTTGTTCCATCTATGCAAGGAGATGTCTAGATAGTTTTTAATCCAATCATATGTTATTAAATTGACACGTTTTTATCTCATTGAACGTTTTTATTATTTGACTATTTGTCCTTTCAAGACTGTCCCGATCAGCGCTTTCAATTGTGTTTTTTTCCTGAATGTTTTTACATTAATAAAAGCTGACCAATAACCCTCCTTTCCTCCAAGCACCCTGCATTTTTTTTTCACTTGCCCACTTGCGCTTCAGAGCTGTCCCAAACAAGTTGCAGCTCCCTTGTTGATCCACTATCCTCCACTCTTTTCCCCTCCCTCTGCCCACCCCTGCAACCACCACCCCTCCCATCCCCCCACCCTCCAACAACCTTTTTTTTTCTTTTGTGGCTATTATGCTAAATTTCAGGCTTGAACGACTGTTATTCACCACTTTCTTGCTAAAAGAGATAGCTCTTTTGAGGGTTGGTTCAATACTAAACCCATTTGTTGATCACTTTGTATATTAGTGAGTAAATTGAAGAGAAGGACCTCCAAGGGGGTTTTCTCAGAAATACTACCTGTGCCTTGAGCCACACCAGAGAGGCAGAAGGAGCTTAGGGAACTGAACAAGTGGCTGAGGAACTGGTGTAGGAAGGATGGGTTTTGGTTCATGGAGAACTGGGCTGACTTCTCAGTCGGTTACTGGCTCTTTAGTAAAGTACAGGCTGCACCTTAATAGGGTCCATTCAACACTGAGAGGTGTATACACAAATGCCAAGAGCCTAGCTAACAAAATGGTGGTACTGGAGTTGCTATTACACAAGGAGGACATAGACTATGTGGGAAGCTGAACCTCCTATCAAAGTTAGAAATGGCAGTGAGGTAGTGGAATGTCATCATAATGGGGGACTTCAATTATACCAATATTGACTGGGCTGAGGGGACAGCTCACTCATTAAAGGCCTGTCATTTCATGAATGTCTTACAGGACAACTTCATGTCTCAATTGGTGGATTCCCCAACTAGAAAGAATGAATTGCTAGATTTATTAATTATGAACGATCTAAGTCTGATCTCAGATGTGACAGTACAGGACAACTTGGGATCTAGCAATCACAGGACAATCACATTTAGCTTAAATCATAGGAAAAGTAGGCATGAGGTTAGCACAAGAACTGTAAGTTTCAAACAAGCAATCTTTTCTGAACTGCGCTCAATACTACAAGACATCAATTGGGACCAAATTCTAGAAACATTGAACATGGAGATAGGGATGCTTAAGGAACTTGTTAAACAAAGGTATGACACTGTGCATTTCAATGGGCAATACATATAGAAGAGCAAAGGTTAAACCTGGGTGGTTCAACTGTAAAGTAAAAAGTCTTAGTATAGAGAAAAAAGGGCCTTTAAAAAATATAAAGTGGAGGGGTCATTGTCAGCATGCCAACACTGCAAGGAATGCAATAAGAAGTGTAAGAACAAAATAAGGGAATCTAAAAAAAAAACAAAAAAAAAAACACAGGAGACATAGAGGAGAGTAAAAAAATAAAATCCCAAGTGATTTTTTTTTAGATATATTAACAGTAAAAAAGAAAAATCAGAGCACATTGCCCACATAAAAGACAATGGTGGTTACAGATGACATGGAGAAGGCAACTGTACTGAATGTTTTATTCTCCTCAGATTTTACACAGGAAAATAAGGGATATACTGACCATAACAGGATTTTTAATAACACATCACAGGATGGTACCTTGTGGCTAACAGAGGCCAAAGTCAAGAAAAGATTAGATAAGCTTAACACAAATAAATCTCCAGGACCAGGTGGCTTACACCTGAGAGTCCTCAAAGAACTCAATCAGGTTATAGCGAGACCTTTTTTTCCTAATCTTTGTGGACAGCATACTGACCGGAATTGTTACAGCTGATTGGAGAAAAGCAAATGTGGTACCAGTATTCAAAAAAGGGCAGAGACATATTCCTGGAAACTACAGGCCAGTCAGCCTAACCTCAATAGTTGGTAAATTATTGGAGGGGATGATAAAGGACTATATCCAAGAATTTGCTGAAGAAAACAGTATAATTTGTAGTAATCAGCATGGGTTTACAAAGCATCTTTCCTGCCAGACCAATCTGTTAACATTCTACGAGGAAGTGAGCTGCCATCTAGATAGGGGGAGGCCTGTGAATGTGGTGTATCTGGATTTTGCAAAACAATTTGACACAGTTCCCAATAAACACTTAATATACAAGCTTGGGTATGCAGGCTGGACCATAAGGTTTGTTCTTAGATAGAAAACTGGTTACAGGGGTGCGTCCAAATGGTGGCGACAAATAATGTGTACTCAGTCTGGATTGGGAAGTGGCGTACCCCAAGGCTTTGTCTTGGGACCAATTCTGTTTAATGTATCCATAAATAATATAGAGGAAGGGATACATAGCTCAATCTCAGTTTTTGCAGACAAAAACAAAAATAGGCATAGGCATCACATCAGGATATAGAATTTGTACAGAAAGACCTAAACAAAATAGTGGAGTGGGCAGCTACATGGCAGATGAGGTTTGATGTGGAGGGGATGAAGAAGGACTATATCCATATCCTCAGTTTGTACACAGGAAAAGAAGGGATATACTGACCTTAACTTGAGGGCTGAAAACATAAATGCAAGCTACTCACTAGGGGGAGAGCCTCTAGGGGAATCAAGGATGGAGAAAGATCTGGAGGTCATAGTAGAAGACAGACTGAGCAATAGCATATAATGTCAAGCTGCCGTTTCCAAAGCCGGTAGAATATTAGCATGCATAAAAAAAGGGCATGTACTCCAAAGATAAAACTATAATCCTGTCACTTTATAAAACTCGGGTTAGGCCACATCTGGAGTATTCTGTCCAGTTCTGGTTGCCAATCCTCAGAAGGGATGTGCTGAAGAGAGTCCAAAGAAGGGCAACAAAATTAGAAGGGGACTGGAGGACCTCAATTACGAGGAACGACTGCAAGCACTACATTTATTCTTGCTGGAGAAGAGACGGTTGATAGGGGACATGATAGCAATTTAAAAACATCTCAATGGTGACCCCAGCGTAGGAAAAACCCTATTCAGTCTCAGGGAGTGTAAGAGGACACGGTGCCACACAATGAGATTGGAGAAGCGGTTTAACCACTTAAGAACTTAGCCTCTTTCTGAGATTTGGTGTTTACAAGTTAAAAACTGTTTTTTTTTTTTGTTGCTAGAAAATAAATCAGAACCCCCAAACATATATATATATATATATATATATATATATATATATATAAAAATTCTACAGGTTGCATGTTTTGAGTTACAGAGGTCATCTAGGGCTAGAATTACTACTCTTGCTCTAATGATCATGGTGATACCTCTCACATGTGTGGTTTGAACACCGTTTTCATATGCGGGTGCTGCTCACATATGCATTCGCTTCTGCACTCGAGCTCGGCTGGACGGGGCACATTTATTTTATTTTTTTCTTATTTAATTAATTCTTATTGTTTTAATTTTTACACTGTTCTTTTTCTTTTTTTTTTAAATGTCACTTTTATTCCTATTACAAGGAATGGAAACATCACTTGTAACAGAAAAAAAGCATGACAGAAAATAAAAATGACTCTTTAACCACTTCCCTACTGTGCACGAAAACCTCCTTCCTGGCCAAGCCATTTTTCAGCTTTCAGCGCTGTCGCACTTTGAATGACAATTGCGCGGTCGTGCGATGTGGCTCCCAAACAAAATTTGCGTCCTTTTTTTACCACAAATAGAGCTTTCTTTTGGTGGTATTTGATCACCTCTGCGGTTTTTATTTTTTGCGCTATAAACAAAAGAAGAGCGTCCAGTTTGGAAAAAAAAACACTAATTTTTACTTTTTGCTATAATAAATACCCATTTTTTTTTTCAAATAACATTTTCCTCAGTTTAGGCCGATACGTATTCTTCTACATATTTTTGGTAAAAAAAAAATCGCAATAAGCGCGTATTGATTGGTTTGCGCAAAAGTTATAGCGTCTACAAAATAGGGGATAGATTTATAGCATTTTTTTTTTATTATTAGTAATGGCGGCGATCTGCGATTTTTATTGTGACTGCGATATTGCGGCGGACACATCGGACACTTTTGACCAATTTTTGGGACCATTCACATTTATACAGCGATCCCTGCTATAAAAATGCATTGATTATTGTATAAATGTGATTGGCAGGGAAGGGGTTAACCACTAGGGGGCGGGAAGGGGTTAAATATGTTACCTCAATTTGTTCTTACTGTGGGGGGAGGGGACTGACTGGGGGAGGTGACCGATGGTTGTCCCTATGTACAAGGGACACACCATCAGTCTCCTCTCCCTCACAGGACGTGGATCTCTGTGTTTACACACAGAGATCCACTTTCCTGCTCGTTTCCCGGGCAATCGCGGGTGCCCGGCGGCAATCGCGGCCGCCGGGCACGCGCATCGGGGCCTTGGGAACGCGGCGGGCGCGCGCGCCTCCTAGCTCGTTTTAAAGGGAGGACATCATATGACGTCCTCCCAGAACGAGAGTGTCCTCCACCCGCCGTCAATTGACAGTGGGCGGGGGACAAGTGGTTAAGAGCTATGGGCGGAAGTGACAAGGCTTCCGCCCTGCAATGGTATGGAGACGACTTGGGGCCATCTTCCCCTCACTCGTCTCCATACCTAACAGGACACAAAACCCTGATTGAACATGCCATTACTAACAGCTCCGGTAAGCGGCGGAGGGCACCGGAACGTGGCGGGAGGGGGGCCCTCTCCCGCTGCCGATAAAAGTGATCTTATGGTGAATCCGCCACAGAGACCACTTGTATCTAAAAGTGGACCGCCTGCTGAAGAAGAGGATACTGGGGTTATGGCAGCTAGCTGCTGCCATAACGATATTCCTCTTCAAAGTACCGCCGTATAACAACCGTTGGCGGTCCGTAAGTGGTTAACTTTAAGCTGCACAGTGGGTTTTTCACTGTCAGGGCGATAAGGATGTGGAACTCTCTTCCACAATTGGTGGCATCAGCGGAGAGTATTGATATTTTTAAAAGACTCTCGGACTTGCATCTTAAAGAACACAACATACAGGAAATATGGAAAATAATTATTGACACTGACACACCCACACCTACACAGGTTGAACTGGATGGACTATGTCTTTATTCAACCTTGCCTACTAGTAATATTACATATACAATTTTAGTACCGTATCTTGACCACTTGATTACTAACTGTTTTTGTAATCTTCCCTTGCTCACCTTTTTGGTGGTATACTTGTCAGAAGATGTGCAGTGACAAAAGTAACATTATTTTTTTTTTTTCATTTTGCTTTGTATCTTGTGAACTTATAAAGTTTTTTTCGGAACAAACAGCTGACCAATATTAAGCACCCCTGTCAGTGTTAAGTGGTTTGTCTCAACTTTCTAACTGCTAGTTTGTCTGGGCTGCTTGGTCTGTTACAGTAAGTTGAAAAACAACAGACTTACTGGCAGGATCACCAGATAAAAATAAAGGGGGAAAAATTTATGCAGACACCACATCTTTAAATCTTTGCATCAATTTTGGTAAGCTGCAATTTAATAAAGGTTTGTTTTTGTGTTTTATTACCACTTTAAGTTATTAATCAAGCAAGCCTTTTAGGAACCCTTAGGCCCTTTCTCTGACTTTATACAGTTCAAAATTTGTGACATAGGAGACACTAGATGAGAAGGAATTTGGCTCCCAACAGGATATGTTTTAATAAAGATCAGCAGATTTGGTAGAACAGCATTCGCAGTGAAAAAAAAAAAAAAAAATCAGCACCACTTTGCCACTGCAGATAGCAAGCTCTGCCTCTTTTGTTAGCTGTATCCTTTAGTGGTTTTAATCTGATAGGTGAGATGTTAGGAAAAGCAGCACAGTAATTAATTCCTTGTACTTTATTGTTCTTTACTCTTTGTCCCCCCCCCTTTTTTTATTTTTTTTTATGTGTGTCATTGTTGTACACAAAATCTTATAAACATACATAAGTGAAAGCAGAAAAAAAAAAAAAAAAAAAGGTCCATAAAGTCTGCCCTTCAACTACACTTTTAATAAAATAATACTTTGAAGATTTGTTTTGAACTTTCCTCCTGATAGATTGAGGTCATGTATCTGTGTTCTTGATCTTGACTTCATAGTAAAAATACTACCCTTTTGAACCTTATGTGACAGCAGGAAGGTAAAGTCACCTGGTTGCATCCAGGGGGGTAGATATATTTCGCCCAGATTCAGGCTTTACGCCGACTTATACACTTAGGTGGAGAGTTGTATAAGCCCAGCTAAGGCTAGTGGGCTCATGGATGACTCATACCTCTAGGGAGAGGGCTGGGCGTCGTACAGACAGGGAGTTGATGAGGCCAGCTGAAGCTTGTCAGCTCATTTAGGCCTCTATAAGAACTCCCAGCTTCATTAGATGTTAGCTCATGCCTGGAACCAGACCTGTGTGGACTGTCTAGGGAGAGTGAACCCCTGTGCGGTGAGAAAAAGCCTGTGTGGCTATTTGCTTGGACATTTAAAACCAGGGACTTAGGGACTAGGACAGCACTAGGCTGATCCCAGTTGTTAGTTAGGAAACCTGTATGTTTAGTCAGAGGTCAAGTTGACCAGGATTTATTTTGTTTATATGTTTCTTTTGGCTTTGCTGTGTTTTGTCACTGTAAATAGAAAATAAACCGCACCTTTTTTTTTGATTTTGAAAACCACAACCTCCGTTTGCTGGGCCTGTTTTGTGTGGGGAGCCCATCCCGGGGGTCACACACACCCGCTGCCGAGCTAACCCCCTCACAGTTGGTGGAGAACCAGTGGCAGTTTTTTTTAAGCCAGCATGGAGGAGATACTGAAGCAGCTGGCTCTAGCAAATGCCAATCAACAGCAGACAAATGCAGGTTTGCAAAAGAGCCTTGCAGCTCATCAACAGAGCCTTGCAGCCCAGCAGCAAGCTCACCAACAGAGTCTGGAAGCTCAGCAACAAGCCCAGCAGCAATCTGAGGCCCGCTTCATAGACCTGTTACAGAAGCAAGAGCAGAGACTACAACAAATGGAAGCAGTAATGCAGCAACGTCCGCAGACCAGTGAGGAAAGCCGTCCCACTAATACCGCGTCCTTTGGGGTGAGTCGTTTATTGACAAAAATGACTGGAGAGGATGATCCAGAGGTATTTTTGACCACATTTGAAAGGACTGCTGAAAGAGAAAAGTGGCCTGAGGAGCAGTGGGCTGGACTGGTGGCTCCTCTGTTAACTGGTGAATCGCAGAAGGCTTACTATGACCTAGAGCCTGACCAAGCAAAAGACTATGTGATGCTAAAAGCTGAGATATTGGCAAGGCTGGGTGTCACCCAGGCTGTCCGGGCTCAGCGTGTGCATAACTGGACTTTCCAGCTTGGAAAACCCCCCAGGTCTCAAATGTATGATCTCATTCACCTGAGCAGAAAGTGGCTACAGCCAGAGACTTTGTCCGCACCAAAGATTGTGGAACGTGTTGTAATGGATCGGTTTTTGAGAGCTCTTCCTACTGCCATCCAAAACTGGGTAAGCCATGGAGACCCAGAGACGGCCGATGGTCTTGTGGAGCGTGTGGAGAAATACTTGGCTACAGAGAACCTGACGGCCTCTTCCAGAGACACTCGGACTTTCCACCCTAAGACCAGACCATCCCCAGGGGCGGATAAGAGGATTCCAAGGGGTAAGGGTGGAGAGAGTGAGAGGGTGGGAGCTCTACCCCAAGTTTGGTGAGAACAGCCTGGGAAATCAGCGGCTCAAGAGGCGGCAAGAAGGATCGTTTGCTACCGCTGCCGGCAAGCGGGACATATTGCAGCCAATTGCCCGGTTGTGGAGGAACCCATGCAGTGTGACTTTCTGACGGGCAGACGTCAGTCGCTGTGTGCGACAGTCGCATGCACTGCCATTCGAGGAATTGAGAAACATTTATGCAAAATGTGTGTTAATGGTAGAAATGTTGTGGTATTGCTGGATTCAGGTAGCCTTGTGACCCTGATAAAGGCTGAGTTAGTTAAAACAGAGGTCTCTGGGAATAGCAAGGTAGCTGTTATTTGTGTGCATGGGGACACCCGAGAGTATCCAGTGACTACAGTGTGTTTCGAGACCCCCAAAGGTACCCTCTCTCATCCAGTGGGCTTAGTATCTCAGTTACCGTATGACGCCATTGTGGGAAGGGATTTTCCGAAGTTCTGGGAACTGTGGGATGATCCTGAGCCCCCCACTGGTGCCCCTATGTACCAGGAATGTGATAGCCAGAACTCCCCTGAGAGTGGTGAGGACTCTCCGGAATTTCCCTTATCAGTATTGGCAGGGGAGACTCAAGAAACTGGAGAGGAGCCCACCTCCTCAGACGAAAACCTACCGTCTGTGGAGTTTTCTGATCTTGAGGTTCACAGGGAAAACTTTGCCACAGAACAGTTGAAAGACCCCGCCCTAATAAAGGCACGCGAAAACGTAGTGAAAATAGATGGCGAGTTAGTGAACCCAGATAATACCTGCACTTACCCATACTTCAGCGTAGAGAAGGACCTACTGTATCGGGTGGCAAAAAGGGCAGAAGAAACCGTTGAGCAGCTTGTGGTGCCCAAACCTTACAGGAAGTTGGTGTTGGAGTTGGCCCATGGGCACATTCTTGGAGGTCATCTGGGGACAGAGAAAACCCGAGAGAGGGTATTACAGAGATTCTATTGGCCGGGGGTGATGAAGGACATAGAAAATTATTGTTCCTCCTGCCCTGTGTGTCAGAGGTCGGCCCCGATGCCACATTTCCGTAGCCCGCTGGTCCCTCTACCCATCATTGAGGTCCCGTTTGAGAGGATCGCCATGGATTTGGTAGGTCCTATAATTAAGTCCGCTAGGGGGCACCAGTACATATTAGTTATAATGGACTATGCCACCCGTTATCCAGAAGCGATCCCTCTCCGAAATACCTCGGCCAAAACCATAGCCAAAGAGCTATCTCTTGTGTTTAGCCGGGTGGGTATTTGTAAAGAACTGCTTACGGACCAAGGTACACCCTTTATGTCCCGGGTTATGAAGGAGCTGTGTAAATTGTTCAAAGTGACGCAATTACGTACATCTGTGTATCACCCCCAAACCGATGGGCTGGTTGAAAGATTCAACAAAACCCTAAAACAAATGTTGAAGAAAGTGGTGGATAGAGATGGAAAGGATTGGGACTGTCTACTTCCTTATCTGATGTTTGCTATTAGGGAGGTGCCCCAATCCTCTACGGGATTCTCCCCCTTTGAGTTACTGTATGGGAGACACCCAAGAGGGCTGTTGGATATTGCCAAGGAAACTTGGGAAAGTGAGAGTTCTCCCCACAGGAGTGTGATTGAGCATGTCGCCCTGATGCAAGACCGAATTGCACAGGTAATGCCCATCGTGAAGGAACATTTGGCCCAAGCGCAGTTAGCACAGCAGAGAGTGTACAACCGTGGAGCCAAGACCCGTACCTTTTCCCCGGGGGATAGGATACTGGTACTTGTCCCTACGGTTGAAAGTAAATTCCTTGCCAAATGGCAAGGCCCCTACGAGATAATGGAAAAAGTGAGTGAAGTGAATTACAAGGTCAGACAACCAGGAAGGCGAAAGCCCGAACAGATCTATCACGTTAATCTGTTGTGATTGGTCTAGTCCCATTGTGTTGGTGCCTAAACCGGATGGGAGCTGGCGATTTTGTAACGATTTTCGTCAGTTGAACAAAGTTACAAAATTTGACACCTACCCCATGCCACGTATAGATGAGTTGATCGACCGGCTGGGAACAGCCCGATACATGACGACTCTTGACCTCACAAAAGGGTATTGGCAAATCCCCCTGGCCAAATTGGCCAAAGAGAAAACCGCATTTGTAACCCCAGACGGGGCGTTCCAATATAAAAGAATGCCGTTCGGGTTACAGAATGCGCCGGCCACATTCCAGCGGAAAATGGACCAGATGCTGAGGCCCCATCGGAAGTATGCTGCGGCTTACCTGGATGACGTAATTGTCCATAGCACAGATTGGGCCTCACATCTGCCAAAAGTGCAAGCAGTCCTGGACTCTGTTCGGGAAGCGGGGTTTACGGCTAACCCCAAGAAGTGTACCATTGGGCAGGAGGAGGCCAAATATCTTGGGTACACCATTGGGAGGGGAGTAATAAAACCCCAACTCAACAAAGTCGAGGCCATCCAGAGTTGGCCACGTCCCAACAGCAAGAAGCAGGTACGAGCCTTTCTGGGAATCGCTGGGTATTATCGGCGATTCATTCCCCACTTTGCTTCTAAGGCTGTGCCCCTAACCAACCTAACGAAGGGGAAAGGGTCGGTCATGATTAAATGGACCCCCGAGGCTGAGGCAGCATTCCAATTCTTGAAACAAGCCTTATGTAGCCAGCCAGTGTTGTACTCACCCGACTTCTCTAAAGACTTTGTCGTACAAAGTGATGCGTCAGATGTGGGGTTAGGAGCAGTATTGTCCCAGGTCTGGAACGGGGAAGAGCACCCAGTCATTTACCTCAGCAGGAAGTTGAAGTCCCATGAGGTAAATTACGCCACCGTTGAAAAGGAGTGTTTAGCGGTGAAGTGGGCTCTAGATTCCCTTCGGTACTACCTGCTAGGTAGGCACTTTGACATGGTTACGGATCACGCTCCGTTAAAGTGGATGGCTCAAAACAAGGACACAAATAGAAGAGTGAATAGGTGGTTCCTGGCCCTCCAGGAATTCAACTTCACAGTAAAGCATCGCCCTGGCGTTCAAATGGGGAATGTGGATGCTTTGTCTCGAGTACATGAATGCCTGATTGCTGGTGTTCCAACCCCGAGGTTAAAACAAGAGGGGGGGGGTATGTGACAGCAGGAAGGTAAAGTCACCTGGTTGCATCCAGGGGGGTAGATATATTTCGCCCAGATTCAGGCTTTACGCCGACTTATACACTTAGGTGGAGAGTTGTATAAGCCCAGCTAAGGCTAGTGGGCTCATGGATGACTCATACCTCTAGGGAGAGGGCTGGGCGTCGTACAGACAGGGAGTTGATGAGGCCAGCTGAAGCTTGTCAGCTCATTTAGGCCTCTATAAGAACTCCCAGCTTCATTAGATGTTAGCTCATGCCTGGAACCAGACCTGTGTGGACTGTCTAGGGAGAGTGAACCCCTGTGCGGTGAGAAAAAGCCTGTGTGGCTATTTGCTTGGACATTTAAAACCAGGGACTTAGGGACTAGGACAGCACTAGGCTGATCCCAGTTGTTAGTTAGGAAACCTGTATGTTTAGTCAGAGGTCAAGTTGACCAGGATTTATTTTGTTTATATGTTTCTTTTGGCTTTGCTGTGTTTTGTCACTGTAAATAGAAAATAAACCGCACCTTTTTTTTTTGATTTTGAAAACCACAACCTCCGTTTGCTGGGCCTGTTTTGTGTGGGGAGCCCATCCCGGGGGTCACACACACCCGCTGCCGAGCTAACCCCCTCACACTTATTTACCCCCTTTATGTATTTAAAGGGTTCAATCATGTCTCCCCTTACTGTTCTTTTCTCCAGAGTGGGTGAGCTGTAGAGTGACTGATCACTGTGATTGCCAATTGGAGGCAGTGATCAGGTGATCGGTAAGACCTAGGTCTCTGTGCTGGGAGCGTGCCACACAGTGCACTCCCAGCACAAACACATGTATGCTTTATGCAGACTCACAGAAGAAGACCCACATCAGTGAGGCTGCATGTATGTGTACAGTTGGCAGTAACGGATTAAAATAAGGTGATTTATTAATGAGGAATATACTCACATGTAAGTGAAGATACAAGCACATTTTTTCAAACCAAAAAGGTGGCCTCAGCGTCCAGCATGCTGATGGCATATGTCATTACGCTATGGAGGCTCCTCTATTTCTATGAGGATATGTCTACTCCATCTATGCTGGTGCTGGCTATGTGTTGATTGCTTTATATTCCTGTATTCCTGGTACCCTCGATAAATTTTGTCATTCACCTTTTACATCCTTGAGCGTGTATTTGACCACTCTATAATTTGATAGTCCTATATTTCTGGTAAGCAGTTTGGCTTATTACACCTGGGTGTTGATTCCTGATATATCATCACCTTTGAAGCTGATATTGGTTTCTTACCTATTTTGCATATAGATTCGCTCATTTGAAATTTACATCCTAACAAGCTGTATATTAACTTTATTATACTGTGCCAAATTTGTAGAGGCCGATCTGCTGACAGCCTAAAGGTTTCTGCTGTTCAGTGGCTCTGAATAAACAGGAACAATATTGGAGGCAATTTACAGCACAGTTTAGTTCCACTTTAACCCTTTCACTGTCAGGTCCATGCAGCATATGGGCCTACAGCATTTCCAGCTGGCCATGTCTGTACGCCGTACGGACCTCATTCCTCCTTCTGCTATAAGCTCATGGTCACTTCAGTGACCATCAACTTATAGCAGAATTGTTCAGCAGACTCTGCTGAACAATCCTATAACTCTGATCAGTGGATTACAGTTATCCAGCTCAAATGTGACCCTCCCACCGCTCCCCTTCCTCTAAAAGGGTTCCCCCCGCTCTTCTTTCTTATGTCCTTTATCTCCCTTCACCTCCCCAGCATGGATTTCCTCCCCCACATCCGATCTGACCCCCCCCACCACAAAGGGGAACAACATGTGTCTCCCCGCCCCTGTGATCACCCCCCCTTCAATGGCCCCCACCTTTCTGATCCTCTGCTCTGAGCGATCCTTCCCCTCCTGCTGCCTGCAGCTGCTGCTAGAAGTCGGCCTTGTGTAGTGTGTTGGCGTTTGTGAAAGAGAGAGTTTCAGAGAGATAGACAGTGTCATTTATATTGAGTTAGATAGAGCAGGCAGGCGAGTCATTTAGCTGCTGTTACAGTGTGTAGAGGATATATATGCATCCTATGTGTTGTATATATATTTATACACTGTATTTAGTTTAGCTAGATCTGTTACTGCTGTTCTCTATACTGTGACAGGCAGGCAGGTGATTGTGCTAGCTGCAGCAGAGTTTCACTTAGTGTACTGTGTGCTTTGCATAGCGTTCACCTAAAGCTTACATGAATACAGTTAGTGGTGTTCTCATAATAAAACCACAGGCATTAATTTCATGTAGTGTACTGCAGTACTTCTGTCCTTTGCAGAGAGTTCACTTAAAGGAACCTGAATAAAATTTGTGGTGTTCTCGTAATAAAACCACAGGCAGAGAGCTGCTAGTATTTTCAGTTAGTGTACTGTGTCCTCTGCACAGTGTTCACCTAAAACTAACTGAAGACCTTTGCTGCTTTTCTCATACTAATACCACAGCAGGCAGTGGAGTCTGATAGCTGCATTATATATATATATATATATATATATATATATATATATATATATAAAGTAAGGTGCAAGTAAAGGCCTAATATTGCACTTCCCGGTGCCACCAGAATCAATACAGGTTCCGAGTAACACTTAAGTAGTCAAAACTACTAAAGGTGTAATAATAATATAAAAAATGGCTTAAAACAAAATAAAAGATTAAAATATATTAAATAAATAACATAAAATAATAACGGCTAATAACACTCAAGGGTGATGATAAAAGCCAGACAGCAGCTGTTTAAAACTAAACGAGAAACCTCATAAAGTGCAACAGTATAATAGAGTATCAAACAATGGAACTAGAGTCCAAATGATAAAACAGCGCTTAAAATTGGATAAATGTCCAATACATATAAAACATTTGCAATGATGTCGTAGCAACAGTAGATCCTAGGTCAGTGAGTGCTTCTAAGACCTGGATAAATAGTGCATCCTACACCAGATCCCAATCTTCACCACACGTGAGGCACTCTCCCCCGCCGGGGTGCAAACTCACCACAAAACTGGATAACGTGGGCCTTAAAAAATGATCATACACTCTCTTACATGGATATCCGTCATCAGCAGGCACAAGGCAGCATGGGTTAAAATCAGTTTTGGGTTCACCTAAAAGCAAAAAGACACTAAAATAGCGTAATACTGCTTTAATGAAAGAAAATGACCCCCATGCAGCGAAAATCCCCGCTACAAATGCACGTACATTTTATATAAATATATATATATGTATATATCTATCTCTATATATATATATATATATATATATATATATATATTGTGAGGGGGTTGGCTCGGCAGCGGGTGTGTGTGACCCCCGAGATGGGCTCCCCACACAAAAACAGGCCCAGCAAACGGAGGTTGGGGTTTTCAAAATCAAAAAGGTGCGGTTTATTTTCTATTTACAGTGACAAAACACAGCAAAGAAAAAGAAACATAAACAAAATAAATCCTGGTCAACTTGACCTCTGACTAAACATACAGGTTTCCTAACTAACAACTGGGATCAGCCTAGTGCTGTCCTAGTCCCTAAGTCCCTGGTTTTAAATGTCCAAGCAAATAGCCACACAGGCTTTGTCTCACCGCACAGGGGTTCACTCTCCCTAGACAGTCCACACAGGTCTGGGTCCAGGCATGAGCTAACATCTAATGAAGCTGGGAGTTCTTATAGAGGCCTAAATGAGCTGACAAGCTTCAGCTGGTCTCATCAACTCCCTGTCTGCACGACGCCCCACACTCTCCCTAGAGGTATGAGTCATCCATGAGCCTACTAGCCTCAGCTGGGCTTATACAACTCTCCACCTAGTTGTATAAGTCGGCGTAAAGCCTGAATCTGGGCGAAATATATCTACCCCCCTGGATGCAACCAGGTGACTTTACCTTCCTGCTGTCACATACCCCCCCCCCCTCTTGTTTTAACCTCGGGGTTGGAACACCAGCAATCAGGCATTCATGTACTCGAGACAAAGCATCCACATTCCCCATTTGAACGCCAGGGCGATGCTTTACTGTGAAGTTGAATTCCTGGAGGGCCAGGAACCACCTATTCACTCTTCTATTTGTTTCCTTGTTTTGAGCCATCCACTTTAACGGAGCGTGATCCGTAACCAAGTCAAAGTGCCTACCTAGCAGGTAGTACCGAAGGGAATCTAGAGCCCACTTCACCGCTAAACACTCCTTTTCAACGGTGGCGTAATTTACCTCATGGGACTTCAACTTCCTGCTGAGGTAAATGACTGGGTGCTCTTCCCCGTTCCAGACCTGGGACAATACTGCTCCTAACCCCACATCTGACGCATCACTTTGTACGACAAAGTCTTTAGAGAAGTCGGGTGAGTACAACACTGGCTGGCTACATAAGGCTTGTTTCAAGAATTGGAATGCTGCCTCAGCCTCGGGGGTCCATTTAATCATGACCGACCCTTTCCCCTTCGTCAGGTTGGTTAGGGGCACAGCCTTAGAAGCAAAGTGGGGAATGAATCGCCGATAATACCCAGCGATTCCCAGAAAGGCTCGTACCTGCTTCTTGCTGTTGGGACGTGGCCAACTCTGGATGGCCTCGACTTTGTTGAGTTGGGGTTTTATTACTCCCCTCCCAATGGTGTACCCAAGATATTTGGCCTCTTCCTGCCCAATGGTACACTTCTTGGGGTTAGCCGTAAACCCCGCTTCCCGAACAGAGTCCAGGACTGCTTGCACTTTTGGCAGATGTGAGGCCCAATCTGTGCTATGGACAATTACGTCATCCAGGTAAGCCGCAGCATACTTCCGATGGGGCCTCAGCATCTGGTCCATTTTCCGCTGGAATGTGGCCGGCGCATTCTGTAACCCGAACGGCATTCTTTTATATTGGAACGCCCCGTCTGGGGTTACAAATGCGGTTTTCTCTTTGGCCGACTTGGCCAGGGGGATTTGCCAATACCCTTTTGTGAGGTCAAGAGTCGTCATGTATCGGGCTGTTCCCAGCCGGTCGATCAACTCATCTATACGTGGCATGGGGTAGGTGTCAAATTTTGTAACTTTGTTCAACTGACGAAAATCGTTACAAAATCGCCAGCTCCCATCCGGTTTAGGCACCAACACAATGGGACTAGACCAATCACTTTGGGACTCCTCTATCACCCCTAAGTTCAGCATTTTCTGTACTTCCTCCCGTATTGCCTCCCGTCGGGCCTCTGGGATCCGATAGGGTTTTAACTTCACCCTTTCACCGGGCGGGGTAATGATGTCATGCTCTACCCCAGATGTTTGTCCCGGCAGCTCAGAGAATACCTCCTTGTTGCGAAGCACAAACTCCTTAACCTCCTGTTGTTGGGGTTGTGACAAGGTGGCTGCTATTCCAACCTCAGGATTCACGCAACCAGTTTGAGCTGGTGACCAAGTGTCTGCGACTAGGGACTCTCTATCCCTCCAGGCTTTCAACAGATTAACGTGATAGATCTGTTCGGGCTTTCGCCTTCCTGGTTGTCTGACCTTGTAATTCACTTTGCTCACTTTTTCCATTATCTCGTAGGGGCCTTGCCATTTGGCAAGGAATTTACTTTCAACCGTAGGGACAAGTACCAGTATCCTATCCCCCGGGGAAAAGGTACGGGTCTTGGCTCCACGGTTGTACACTCTCTGCTGTGCTAACTGCGCTTGGGCCAAATGTTCCTTCACGATGGGCATTACCTGTGCAATTCGGTCTTGCATCAGGGCGACATGCTCAATCACACTCCTGTGGGGAGAACTCTCACTTTCCCAAGTTTCCTTGGCAATATCCAACAGCCCTCTTGGGTGTCTCCCATACAGTAACTCAAAGGGGGAGAATCCCGTAGAGGATTGGGGCACCTCCCTAATAGCAAACATCAGATAAGGAAGTAGACAGTCCCAATCCTTTCCATCTCTATCCACCACTTTCTTCAACATTTGTTTTAGGGTTTTGTTGAATCTTTCAACCAGCCCATCGGTTTGGGGGTGATACACAGATGTACGTAATTGCGTCACTTTGAACAATTTACACAGCTCCTTCATAACCCGGGACATAAAGGGTGTACCTTGGTCCGTAAGCAGTTCTTTACAAATACCCACCCGGCTAAACACAAGAGATAGCTCTTTGGCTATGGTTTTGGCCGAGGTATTTCGGAGAGGGATCGCTTCTGGATAACGGGTGGCATAGTCCATTATAACTAATATGTACTGGTGCCCCCTAGCGGACTTGATTATAGGACCTACCAAATCCATGGCGATCCTCTCAAACGGGACCTCAATGATGGGTAGAGGGACCAGCGGGCTACGGAAATGTGGCATCGGGGCCGACCTCTGACACACAGGGCAGGAGGAACAATAATTTTCTATGTCCTTCATCACCCCCGGCCAATAGAATCTCTGTAATACCCTCTCTCGGGTTTTCTCTGTCCCCAGATGACCTCCAAGAATGTGCCCATGGGCCAACTCCAACACCAACTTCCTGCAAGGTTTGGGCACCACAAGCTGCTCAACGGTTTCTTCTGCCCTTTTTGCCACCCGATACAGTAGGTCCTTCTCTACGCTGAAGTATGGGTAAGTGCAGGTATTATCTGGGTTCACTAACTTGCCATCTATTTTCACTACGTTTTCCCGTGCCTTTATTAGGGCGGGGTCTTTCAACTGTTATGTGGCAAAGTTTTCCCTGTCCCTGTGAACCTCAAGATCAGAAAACTCCACAGACGGTAGGTTTTCGTCTGAGGAGGTGGGCTCCTCTCCAGTTTCTTGAGTCTCCCCTGCCAATACTGATAAGGGAAATTCTGGAGAGTCCTCACCACTCTCAGGGGAGTTCTGGCTATCACATTCCTGGTACATAGGGGCACCAGTGGGGGGCTCAGGATCATCCCACAGTTCCCAGAACTTCGGAAAATCCCTTCCCACAATGGCGTCATGCGGTAACTGAGATACTAAGCCCACTGGATGAGAGAGGGTACCTTTGGGGGTCTCGAAACACACTGTAGTCACTGGATACTCTCGGGTGTCCCCATGCACACAAATAACAGCTACCTTGCTATTCCCAGAGACCTCTGTTTTAACTAACTCAGCCTTTATCAGGGTCACAAGGCTACCTGAATCCAGCAATACCACAACATTTCTACCATTAACACACATTTTGCATAAATGTTTCTCAGTTCCTCGAATGGCAGTGCATGCGACTGTCGCACACAGCGACTGACGTCTGCCCGTCAGAAAGTCACACTGCATGGGTTCCTCCACAACCGGGCAATTGGCTGCAATATGTCCCGCTTGCCGGCAGCGGTAGCAAACGATCCTTCTTGCGGCCTCTTGAGCCGCTGATTTCCCAGGCTGTTCTCGCCAAACTTGGGGTAGAGCTCCCACCCTCTCACTCTCTCCACCCTCACCCCTTGGAATCCTCTTATCCGCCCCTGGGGATGGTCTGGTCTTAGGGTGGAAAGTCCGAGTGTCTCTGGAAGAGGCCGTCAGGTTCTCTGTAGCCAAGTATTTCTCCACACGATCCACAAGACCATCGGCCGTCTCTGGGTCTCCATGGCTTACCCACTTTTGGATGGCAGTAGGAAGAGCTCTCAAAAACCGATCCATTACAACACGTTCCACAATCTTTGGTGCGGACAAAGTCTCTGGCTGTAGCCACTTTCTGCTCAGGTGAATGAGATCATACATTTGAGACCTGGGGGGTTTTCCAAGCTGGAAAGTCCAGTTATGCACACGCTGAGCCCGGACAGCCTGGGTGACACCCAGCCTTGCCAATATTTCAGCTTTTAGCATCACATAGTCTTTTGCTTGGTTAGGCTCTAGGTCATAGTAAGCTTTCTGCGATTCACCAGTTAACAGAGGAGCCACCAGTCCAGCCCACTGCTCCTCAGGCCACTTTTCTCTTTCAGCGGTCCTTTCAAATGTGGTCAAAAATACCTCTGGATCATCCTCTCCAGTCATTTTTGTCAATAAACGACTCACCCCAAAGGACGCGGTATTAGTGGGACGGCTTTCCTCACTGGTCTGCGGACGTTGCTGCATTACTGCTTCCATCTGTTGTTGTAGTCTCTGCTCTTGCTTCTGCAACAGGTCTATGAAGCGGGCCTCAGATTGCTGCTGGGCTTGTTGCTGAGCCTCCAGACTCTGTTGCAAAGTTGCGTTTGTCTGCTGCCGGGCTGCAAGGCTCTGTTGATGAGCTTGCTGCTGGGCTGCGAAGTTCTTTTGCAAACCTGCATTTGTCTGCTGTTGATTGGCATTTGCTAGAGCCAGCTGCTTCAGTATCTCCTCCATGCTGGCTTAAAAAAAACTGCCACTGGTTCTCCACCAACTGTGAGGGGGTTGGCTCGGCAGCGGGTGTGTGTGACCCCCGAGATGGGCTCCCCACACAAAAACAGGCCCAGCAAACGGAGGTTGTGGTTTTCAAAATCAAAAAGGTGCGGTTTATTTTCTATTTACAGTGACAAAACACAGCAAAGAAAAAGAAACATAAACAAAATAAATCCTGGTCAACTTGACCTCTGACTAAACATACAGGTTTCCTAACTAACAACTGGGATCAGCCTAGTGCTGTCCTAGTCCCTAAGTCCCTGGTTTTAAATGTCCAAGCAAATAGCCACACAGGCTTTGTCTCACCGCACAGGGGTTCACTCTCCCTAGACAGTCCACACAGGTCTGGGTCCAGGCATGAGCTAACATCTAATGAAGCTGGGAGTTCTTATAGAGGCCTAAATGAGCTGACAAGCTTCAGCTGGTCTCATCAACTCCCTGTCTGCACGACGCCCCACACTCTCCCTAGAGGTATGAGTCATCCATGAGCCTACTAGCCTCAGCTGGGCTTATACAACTCTCCACCTAGTTGTATAAGTCGGCGTAAAGCCTGAATCTGGGCGAAATATATCTACCCCCCTGGATGCAACCAGGTGACTTTACCTTCCTGCTGTCACAATATATATATATATCCCTTGACACTGTGTGCAGCCGCTGCAGCATGGCCAACATAGAGTTCCCCCTGGTGGGCATGTCACAGATTAGGCGTGTAACGGGAGGGCCCGGGGAACCCAGAATGTCTTAGAAAGTATGAGATACCCTTGCTTCAGCTTCCCTAATGCCTCTTATGTGTAAACCACCCTGTGTCCCTACTTGGGGCACAGGGTGAAGGAGAACCCCACCATGATCTGTGATAGCCATATCCAATACGGTATATACAGGGCACATATTGGGTATATACTGTGTGTGGGCTGTGTATGTAATACTTGCTATGATGGTGTGTGATTACATTCTATTGTGGCTTGTGGGAGTTAAGCCTGTAATTATAGGTTGTGGAACTAGCAGACAGAGAGGTTAATTGAAGAGATGCTGAGGTGTTACCTGTCTGCTTATGTAATGGTAATGAACCTCACTTATGCTACAGAGCCTTTCATTGGGAAATGTGTATTGCGAGCCGTTATGTATCTATTGTGGCTTGTGGGAATTAAGCCTGTAATTATAGGTATTGTCCTCTGGCAGCCAGACAGGCTGGAGGAACACAAAAGGTCTTGCATAATCCTTTAAACTGAAATGTGGATTAGATGTAGATTGGGAGACAGAAAGGTCATGTGTCTGAGCCATTCACTGTAGTTAATTGGCTCATGTAAATTGGGTCTGGTCAGAGGTGTATGATGAGAGGAGGGTCAGAAGCTTCACTCTGTGGATATAAAAGTTGTAATGTTTTGCAATATTAAAGCAGTTCATTTTGGAAAGATACAGAGTGCGTCTCGTTCTTTTGGAAGGATTATTTTCTATGGGAAGTGGTTGTCTGACTGTGGAGGATCGGCAGTGAATTTGTGTCCAGGAGAGGGAATATCTTTAAACAGCGTTAAACCCCTTTCAGATTTGGGGTGCTGTTACAAGGCGGTTCTTGGGCAGGTTGTAATCCTTTTGCAGGTCAGCCAGCCGAGCACTGGCATTATATGACCGGCAAAAATGCCCACAGAGTTTCCTGGCCTGCTTCAGGACCTCCTGTAAGCCCGGGTACCTGTCCAAGAACCGCTGCACCACCAAGTTAAGGACGTGAGCCAAACAGGGCACATGGGTCAGTTGCCCCTGTCGGAGGGCGGAGAAGAGGTTGGTGCCATTGTCGGAAACCACCTTTCCTGGCTTAAGCAGACGTGGCGTCAACCACCTCTGAGCCTGCCCCTGCAGAGCTGACAGAATCTCTGCCCCAGTGTGGCTCTGATGCTAATGTAACCAAATATTTTTTTATTTTTTTGGAAATGTCAAATCCCTTCAAGACTGCCTATGCTGATGCTGAGAGACTATCCTCTTCCTCCTCAATAATCATGCTGATAGCTTAAAAGATTTTTTTTGGTTCTTGGCACCGACACCAGTGGCTAAGGCCCAGGTTTCAGCCCCTGTTTAACCACTTAACAACCACCTGCCGACAAATAACATCGACAAGGTGGTTGCTTAACTCTGGGAGGACGTTATATAACGTCCTCCCAGAATCGTGCTCCTGTGCGCCCCCTGGGGCGCGCACATGGGAATCTCCATGACCGCCGGGTCCAGAGGACCCGGCGCATCACGAATTGCGGTAAATCGCCGCTGATAGCGGCCATTTACCACGTGATCGCTCCGTCAAATGACGGAGCAATCACTTGTAAACAGACCGGCGTCATGTGATGACGCCGGTTCCTCTCTCCCCTCTTTGTACCGATCGGTACAGTGTGAGAGGAGAGGGGAGGGAGCGGATCAGGTCAGCTCCCTCACCCATGTCAGATCATGTCAGCTGTGGGCTGGATCTGTGACAATTGCAGTCACAGATCCAGCCATCAATCCATCCCTGCTCAGCCATCCCTGCGCAATACTCTGCAAAATACCCTGCGCAATACTCTGCAAAATACTCTGCAATACCCTGTGCAATACTCTGCAATACCCTGGTGCAATACTCTGCAATACCCTGCGCAATACTCTGCAATACTCTGCAGTACCCTGCGCAATACCCTGTGCAATACTCTGCAATACCCTGTGCAATACTCTGCAATACCCTGTGCAATACTCTGCAATACCATGCTCAATACTCTGCAAAATACTCCGCAATACCCTGCGCAATACTCTGCAATACCCTGCGCAATACTCTGCAATACCCTGCGCAATACTCTGCAATACCCTGCGCAATACTCTGCAATACCCTGCGCAATACTCTGCAATACCCTGCGCAATACTCTGCAATACCCTGCGCAATACTCTGCAATACCCTGTGCAATACTCTGCAATACCCTGTACAATACACCCTGCGCAATACTCTGCAATACCCTGCGCAATACTCTGCACAATACCCCCTGTGCAATATCCCATGCAATACCCCATGCAATACCCCGTGCAATACCCTGCCATACTCCGCAATGCCCTGCCATACTCCGCAATGCCCTGCCATACTCCGCAATGCCCTGCCATACTCTGCAATGCCATGCCATACTCCGCAATGCCCTGCCATACTCCGCAATGCCCTGCCATACTCTGCAATGCCCTGCCATACTCTGCAATGCCCTGCCATACTCTGCAATGCCCTGCCATACTCCGCAATGCCCTGCCATACTCCGCAATGCCCTGCAATACTCTGCAATAACCACTTCCCGCCCGCCGGCCGTCATATGACGTCCTTGACTTTGTGCGGGGATATCTGAATGATGGGTGCAGCTACAAGCATCATTCAGATATTAGCTTTTTCAGCCGGCGATTCCCTACACCATAACAACAATCATAGCGGCTGTTCCACCGCTTGATCATTCTTACGGGAGGCGAGAGGGGATGTCCCCCCCCCGCCGCCCTCCGGTGCTTCTACCGACTCACCGCTACGATCAAAGCCAGGATTGTTTGTTTTTTTTTTTTTTTTTTTCCAGGCTTCCCAGCCTAGAGGTGAGATGTGGGGTCTTATTGACCCCATATCTCACTGTAAAGAGGACCTGTCATGCCATATTCCTATTACAAGGGATGTTTACGTTCCTTGTAATAGGTATAAAAGTGATCAAAAAAATTTTTGGGGCGGAAAAACATGTCAAACTAAAATAAATAAAGTAAAATGAACAATTTTTTTTATTTTTATTTTTAAAGCGCCCCTGTCCCCGTGAGCTCGCATACAGAAGCGAACGCATACGCAAGTCCCGCCCACATATGAAAACGGTTTTCAAACCACACATGTGAGGTATCTCTGCGAACGTTAGAGCGAGAGCAATAATTTTGGCCCTAGACCTCCTCTGTAACTCAAAACATGTAACCAGTAAAAATATTTAAAGCGTCGCCTATGGAGATTTTTAAGTAGCGAAGTTTGGCGCCATTCCACGAGAGTGTGCAATTTTTAAGGGTGACATGTTAGGTATCTATTTACTCGGCGTAACTTCATCTTTCACATTATGCAAAAACATTGGGCTAACTTTACTGTTTTTTTTTTTTTTGTTTTTTTTTAAGCACAAAACATTTTTTTCCCGTAAAAAACGCGTTAAAAAAATTGCTGCACAAATATCGTGCAAGATAAAAAGTTGCAACGACCACCATTATATTCTCTAAGGTCTTTGCTAAAAAAACATATATAATGTTTTGGGTTTCTATGTAATTTTCTAGCAAACAAATGATGATTTTTACATGTAGGAGAGAAATGTCAGAATTGTCCTGGGTGCTCCAGAACGCCTGAAGGTGCTCCCTGCATGTTGGGCCTCTGTATGTGGCCACGCTGTGTAAAAGTCTCACACATGTGGTATCGCCATACTCGGGAGTAATAGCAGAATGTGTTTTGGGGTGTAATTTGTGGTATGCATATGCTGTGTGTTTGAAATAACCTGCTAATATGACAATTTTGTGGAAAAAAAAAAAGAGGGAAAAAAAATCTTGATTTTGCAAAGAATTGTGGGAAAAAATGACAACTTCAAAAAACTCACAATGCCTCTTTCTAAATACCTTGGAATGTCTTCTTTCCAAAAAGGGGTCATTTGGGGGGTATTTGTACTTTTCTGCCATGTTAGGGTCTCAAGAAATGAGATAGGCCGTCAGTACTTCAGGTGTGATCAATTTTCAGATATTGGCACCATAGCTTGTGGACTCTATAACTTTCACAAAGACCAAATAATATACACCAATTTGTACTTTTTTTTTACCAAAGATATGTAGCAGTATAAATTTTGGCCAAAATTTATGAAGAAAAAATTGTAATTTGCTAAATTTTATAACAGAAACGAAAAAAATAATCATTTTTTCAGTATTTTTTCTCTTATAGCGCAAAAAAATAAAAAACCCAACGGTGATTAAATACCACCAAAAGAAAGCTCTATTTGTGTGAAAAAAAGGACAAAAAATTCATATGGGTACAGTGTTGTATGACTGAGTAATTGTCATTCAAAATGTGAGAGCACCGAAAGCTGAAAATTGGTCTGGTTATTAAGGGGGTTTAAGTGCCCAGTGGTCAAGTGGTTAACGGCCGTGTATTTACAATTTTTGATGCAATGCTTTGCAGCAGGGCTCATTGCTGTGCTTCAACTACAGTATCTGTGAGGGGTTGCAGTTTTGTGGCATCAGTGCCTAAGGCACAATTTTTATGCCCTTGTTCAACAGGGGCATGTAATTACAATTCTTGATCTAATAATTCACAGCAAGGCCCATTCCTGCGGCCACCAAGAGTAACTGTGTGGGCTTACAGTGTTGTGGCACCAGCACCACCACCACCACCAAAGGCCCAATTTTTCCTACCACTGTTCAACAATGTCATGTAATTACAATTATTGATCTAATATTTAACAGCTGGGCCCATTCCTGCGCCCACCAAGAGTAACTGTGAGGGCTTACAGTGTTGTGGCAAGACCACCACCACCAAAGGCCCAATTTTTCTGCCCCTGTTCAACAGGGGCATGTGATTACAATTCTTGATCTAATATTTCACAGCTGGGCCCATTCCTGCACCCACCAAGAGTAACTGTGAGGACTTAGTGTTGTGGCAACAGCACCACCACCACCAAAGGCCCAATTTGTCCTACCACTGATCAACAATGTCATATGATTACAATTCTTGATCTAATATTTAACAGCTGGGCCCATTCCTGCGCCCACCAAGAGTAACTGTGAGGGCTTACAGTGTTGTGGCAACACCACCACAACCAACAAAGGCCCAATTTTTCCTACCACTCTTCAACAATGGCATTAATTACAATTCTTGATATAATAGTTCACAGCAGGGCGTTTCAGCGCCCACCAAGAGTAACTGTGAGGACTTACAGCGTTGTGGCAACACCAAGACCTAAGGGCCAAATTTCTGCAGAGTATATACGGCAGGCCCCTTCTTTCAAACATCCAAATTACAAACAACTCCTACTTGCAAACGGAAGGAGACAACAGGAAGTGAGAGGAAATCTACCCCTAGGAAGGGAAATTCTCTCCTGTAAGAGTTAATATGGGAAAAAGGTGTCTCCTCTCCACTGATGCTTTATCACCAATCCTTGTTTCAACAAATGTTACAGGGGTGATAACCCTTCCCTATGTTTTCCAAAAAGCTTAATGTTTATTTTTCTGGCACGAGCTACATTTAAAAAATGTGCCTGTTCCAAATTATAAACAGATTCTACTTAAGAACAAACCTACAGTCCCTGTCTTGTTTGCACTGCCTGTATACTGCTGTTCAGAGTATATAGGACCTTTTTTAAATTTGGGTGCAGGGTTCCCCTTAATATCCATACAAGACCCAAAGGGGCTGGTAGTGGGCTGGGGGTAGGGGGGGGTACCCATGCCATTTTTCTCAATTATTTTCATACATATTGCCGGGACCAGACATTACATTAAAGCCGCAAGCAGTTTTAAATTACTTTTTTTTCTTTAGAAATGTCATTTTGTGCAGGGACAGTTCTAAACACGGGAAACACGTGCCACTTCACAGGCATACTTTAGACACCCCAGGTACGATATTTAAAGGAATATTTCCCTTTTTTATTTTTTTCACTTTATGCATCATTAAAATCACTGCTCCCGAAAAAACGTCAGTTTTAAAAACTTATTTTTGCATTGATACATGTCCCTCGGGGCAGGACCCGGGTCCCCAAACCCTTTTTAGGACAATAACTTGCATTTTAGCCGTTATATTTAGCACTTTTGATTTTGAACGTTTGCGTCCATTGTATTTAATAGGGTTCTAAAGTTTTTGCAAACTTTCGGTCTGTTCGCAGGTTCTGGTGCGAACCGAACCGAGGGCTGTTCAGCTCATCCCTATTTGCCAGCCCCCTCCCTGTCTTACAGTGACACAGGCAGCAATCACTACAGATTACTCCTGTGTCTGCTGATAACTGAATGTGCTGCAGAGAAAGGGACTATTTTCAGTCATTTTCTAAAAAAAAATTATATTGGGGTCTGTTTAGACCTCTATATTGCCAAAGACCCCCCCCTCCCCCAATAAGTAATTAAATATCTAAAAATATATAATGGTGAAAAAAAAACAAAAAAAAAAACAAACAAGGCCCCACCAAGCAGATCCACCTGCTCAGCGGGGGATCTGTCTGCTGATATATTTGAATATTTGTTATTTATTAACTCAATACAGGTTAAGCTTTTATATTTAGATGGAATTTAGCAGGAATTTTGTAAATTTTGCTGTGTTTTGTATCTGTTAATACTGATTTTAGTGTATTTTTCGCAAAAAAGCTGCGTAAATATTGTAGGGCCTTAAAAATCAGTAGCACCTTCCTTTTTTTTCTACTGGTCCTATGCTTTCAGAAAATATATGGTTTGAGGGGCCTTTTACAAACTCTGAAAGCTGTGAGGGAAAATTTTCTTTCAGATTTTTAGAGGAATTTGGTTATTTATATTTTATTGTATGTTCAATTTTCACCATTTTGCTAAAAATGTGTACTGTATTTATTGGCGTATAACACTCACTTTTTTACCCTGAAAATAGAGGGTAAAAACTGTACCTGCGTGTTATACGCAGGGGGCTGTGGAAAGTTTTTTTCCTAAAACTTCCCTCCTAAAGTTAGGGTGCGTGTTATACGCCTGTGCATGTTATACGCCGATAAATACGGTAATTTAAAAATTACAAATATTTGTTATTAACTCAATACAGGTTAAGCTTTTATATTTAGTAGTAATTTAGCAGGAGATTTGTAAAATTTGCTGAGTTTATTGATTTTAAAGAATTTTTAGCAAATATGTTGTTTTGATAAATATTTGCACAAATATCACAGAGCATTTAAAATTAGGGCCAAAACAACAAATTTACATAATTATTGATTATGGAAATAGTTGTCAACAATTTGCATAGCCGATTAGTTGGCCTGCATACAGAATGCATTATTTGTTTACATTTCAGAAAAAACAGTGCAGCACACATACAGTTCAGTACACCGTCCATACATGTCAGGAAGTACCTGAGAATTGTGAATGTGTGAGGAGCAATGCCTTGTGGGACATTTTGTCCTGGGCAGGAAAAGGAAGTGAGTGATTCTAAAGGCAGAAGGTTTTATCTTGCTACAGTATAGGGCACTCTATTCTATACTTTGCAGCCCGCTATAGGGACACTCAAGGCAGGAGGAGTCAGAAGTGCCGGTGGGGACCCCAGAATAGGAGACTCAGGGCTGCTCTGTGCAAAACCATTAAACGGAGCAAGTAAGTATGAGAAGTTTGTAGTTTAAAAAAAACAAAAAAGGTGTAAACATTTCCCCCGTTCTGCCTAATGACATGTCAGAGATCTTCTGTTCCCAGTCATCTGGAACGATGATCTCTGTCATGTCCCAGTGAGCCCACCCCCCCCCCCCCCTACAGTTAGAACACACCCAGGGGAGACGCCTAACCCCTTGATCGCTGCCTAGTGTTAACCCCTTCCCCTGCCAGTGTAATTTTTACATTGATCGGTGCATTTTTATAGCACTGATCAATGTAATAATGTCACTGGGCTCCAAAAAGTGTTATTTGGGGTCAGATTTGTCCGCCGCAATGTTGCAGTACCCGCTAAAAACTGCAGATCGGCCGCCATTACCAATAAAAGTCCCTAAATTTATCCTGTAGTTTGGTTTGCCTAAAAGTTATTGCGTCTACAATCAATGTACACCTACTGTCATTTGTTTTACCAAAAATATGTATCTGAAACACAGTTAAAATACCCTGTATATCCTACTTGAGGGTATATTCAATTATATACTGTACAGTGTGTATGTGTGTGTGTGTATATATATAGATAGATATGTTTTATATATTACTTTAACAGTATAAATTAACCTTTTATAGTAGTGATTATCTGCTGTATTTGTACTATAACGTGTTGATTTTTTATTTATTTTTACCCCATCACAACAGGTGATCAAAAAAAGCATGTTGCTGCTACTAAATGTCTTATGCTGGCCATATACGTATCTATTTTCTGACAAGAATATTTGTACGAAAAGTCTTTGTACATTAGATGAATGGATGCGTGCCATTTGAAAATGTCACTTGCTTTTAACATTCAATTTTAAAATTAATGTAATTTCTGAACGAAAAACATATATTGTCTGAAATTTAGTTTGATCAATAAAAGTTTTCTATTCTGCTCCTGCAAATTTCCCCGCCACTGTGGTAAAAAATCCAATTTCAATTTGATCCCACTAACGATAAGAAAATCAAATTAATGTTCCTAAATCAAAAAAAATTGACGGTAAAATGTGTTCATGTATGGCCAGCATAAGTGACAGCAGGCACATACAGTATGCCTTTGACAAGGGAGTCCGTCATGCATAATGTTATATTACAATCCTGCCTGAAAATCTTGCAAAACAGAGTTGTTGCTCTTTTTTTTTTTCTTTAAATAAAAATGTTGATCTCTGAGTCTGGTGATGTGTACAAAATTCAACCTCTGATCAACCCAATTGTAAATATCTCTCTTGTCTGTTTATTCTGAGAGTGCATTTGATATATATATATATATATATATATATATATATATATTTCTTTCTCGTACATCACGGGACACAGAGCGACATAGTCATTACTAATGGGTTATATAGTTACCGTCAGGTGCTGGCACTGGCAACTTCCAAAACCGGAAGTACCCTCCCCTATATAAGCCCCTCCCATCCGGGAGCACCTCAGTTTTTTGCCAGTGTCTAAGGTGTTGGCCAAGAAGAAACATGTGTTTTTCACTGAGCTTGCGTACAGGTTCTTTTGGGCCTCAGTAAGCTATTCCGGATCCGACCAAAAAAGCTTCATAGCTAAACGGTCGGTACCCGGGCCTTGCAGAGAAGAGCAAGGTTC
Organism: Rana muscosa; assembly: GCA_029206835.1. Classification (NCBI taxonomy): domain Eukaryota; kingdom Metazoa; phylum Chordata; class Amphibia; order Anura; family Ranidae; genus Rana; species Rana muscosa. Next base: position 36,563,656 of record CM055121.1, on the reverse strand, counting down.
TGCCTGTAATGCTTCTCTTAGGAGAGCTGGACCCTGGGATCCAGAGCTCTGGTCATACCCACGACCAAGATGTTTTCTGTGCAGGGTGCTATACAGGTCCAGGGGAGTGGAATCCTTGGGAACCCGGTCCCTGAAGGTTTGATTACAATGCCTGCCGTGATAGGTGAAGTTTGGGCTTTTGTGGACCAAACAAAGTCCTGCGGCGGGGAACAGGTAAGTGGGGGCCCCCAGGAACTTGGTTCTATTGGGGGACCCCCAAGCCTAATTTGTCTTTCTGTCTGTTACCTAACGGTATTCCCGCTAATATCTGTGCATGCCTGTAACTACAAAAAAAAAAAATGTAATAATTTTTAATGGTGGTCAAGAAAAAAAAAAAAAAAAAAGAATGTTTTTTTATATATGTTTAGTATATTAAACTGCGGTACCTGTGTTTGTCCACTAGAGGCCGCTGTGGAATGTTTTTCTTGTCATATGGACTAGTTTCTTCTCAGAGAGCAAAGTCCAGGCAGCTGGTGAGTTCTCCTACAGGAAACTGTTTCCTCTGCCATGTTGCAGTGTTCGTCTATCCCCCGGCCTGCGGCAAAGGGGGCCCTGGCTCCTGTCCCTGGTTTCCATGTTTGAAAATTAGCGCCGAGGCGCACGTGGCCGCGCGCGTGCGCGTGCACGCGCCTCTATATATAGAGGTGGCCGGAAAAAGGGGCGGGGCCTGGGGGATGACGCTCTGTGCGCGCCGCAGCGCTTCTGCGCATGTGCGGGCGTCCCAGCAGGTTTTTAAAAAGCCACATTATTGCAGTAAGCTGGCTATGAAGTACAGAGACAGAGCTGGCAACATTTAAAGGCATACAGCAAGCGGTTGATACAGGCATCCCCTAGAAAGGCACATTAGTAGACACCAACTGTGATATAGCAGCAATTGTGCTAGACTATTCTCAGTAAAAGTGGTGTATTACGGCTGGAATACCTCAGCTTTAGGCTTAGGAATATGCCGTCCAGTAGCTCCGGAACTGAATCTTCCAGGAAGCGAAGGGGGTCTCATCGGGCTCTGAGGATCTTGGGCATACTCCTGCTGCACCAGTCTCCCCTGAAGTTCAGAGGTAAGTGACCGTAGAGACCCCGCAGGGGTACTTGGTACTGTGGCTGTCCTCAGTCACCTGCTCCTGTGTATGTAACAGAGGAGGTTTTTTCCTCAGCTCTGGGAGGATTAGAGAGAGATTGTCAAAATTTATCGCTGCCTCCCTGTCAGGGAAAGCACGCCCGATCTCCGTCTCCTCCTTCAGAGTGCCTGTTAGCAGAGCAACAGTCCCATACAGGGATCGACCTGCCTGAAGGGGATCAGGATAAGGTTGATTCTGTTATAGAGGAATCAACAGTGGGGGAACCTTTTCTCAGCATCTCAAGCTGAAAGATTATGGGTTCAGTCTCTGACTAACATGGTCCGATCAGCATTTAAAAATGCACCTTGCGGAACCATCAACCACTACTGTATCCTCGTTGGGGTCGCTAGAAGCCCCCAGACTGTTTGTTCTTTTCCACTTCACCCTTTACTGAAAGGGCTCATTTACCAGGATTGGGAACGTCCTGAGAAAATATTTATTCCCCCAAGAGATTTCCGGTGGTCTATCCCATGGAGGATAAGTTCATCAAAAAAAAAAAAAAATGGAAGGTCCCTACAGTGGACGCAGCCATCTCTTGTATGTATAAATCACTGACATGTCCAGTGGATAATGTCCAAATGTTCAAGAACCCAATAGATAAAAGATTGGAGTCCTTATGAAAATCTGCTTGGTGATACAACCAGCAGTAGCAGCTATTGGGGTCTGCTAAGCAGTGAAGGATCAGTTGAAACAGGTCTTGAGGGACTTTACAGATCAGCAGGCTTTGCCCTAGCTGATCTACCTAGAGCCTTAGGCTTTGCGGTTGACGCCATAGAGGATTCAGTCCATCAGGCCTCCCGCCTTACGCTGTCTATAGACATATGCGTAGGCTCCTATGGCTCAGAAACTGGTCTGCTGAAGCTCCCTGTAAAGAATGGCTGGTTAGCGTCCCATTTCATGGTGAACGCTTATTCAGGGAAAACCTGGACAAATATATCCAGAAAATTTCCAGCGGTAAAAATACGCTCTTGCCGGTTAAAAGCAGAGTTAGAGGTCCCTCTTTAAGGGGCCTGCTTCTCCAGTCCCTGGGGCATCGGCTGTGTAACAGTTCCGACGGCCTCCTCGGTCAAATCCCGGGGGTAAAAAACAGGGACAGTAGCAGGGTAATGAGAAACCCTGGGTCAGGGGAGGTACAAAACCTCCCCCAAAATTAAATTCATTGAAGCCCCCACTCAGTCGGGTGGGGGGAGGACTCCAGTTGTTCGCAAAGAGACCTGGCGGGACACGATCAAGACAGATAGGTGCTCTCCGCAGTAGGTTTGGGATACAGTTTGGAGTTAAAAGACTCTCCTCCTTCCCATTTTTAAGGTCAAACGTGCCAAGGGATCCCCGGAAGAGAGAGTCCCTCCTGTTGGCACTAGAACAACTATTGCTCCAAGGAGTAATTATGGAGGTTCCCCTGGAAGAATGAGGGTTCGGGTTTTTACTCAAACCTCTTTACAGTCCCGAAGCAAACGCGGACGGGAGGCCCATATTAATTCAAAAAGGGCTATACAAATTCCTGTATATCAGGACTTTCCGATGGAGTCGATCCGATCGGTGGCCACTGCCCTACAAGGGGAGGATTGGTTAGCCACGATCGACATCAAAGATGCTTATTTGCACATTCCCATCTTTCCAGTCCACCAAAAATTTCTACGCTTTGCAGTAGAAGGGCGCCATTTTCAGTTCAGAGCCTTACCCTTCGGTCTGGCCACAGCACCAAGAGTGTTCACAAAAATTCTGGCCCCATTATTGGCCAATCTAAGAACACGAGGTGTAACGATAATGGCATATCTAGACGACTTGTTGCTGATAGACCACTCAGTGGAAAAACTAGAAGTGGTTGTTCACGAGACAATCAAGTATCTGGAATATCACGGTTGGATTATCAACCGAGACAAGTCAGCCCTAAAACCAGTCAAAAGTCTGGAATACTTGGGGCTAAGGCTGGATTCAGACCAGAGAAAAATTTTCTTGTCTCGAGAAAAGGGGTCGTCTTTGAGAGATTTGATCCACTTAGTGGGTTCAAAAAGACAGCCATCCATACGCCTGTGCATGAGGCTGCTGGGAAAAATGGTGGCATCATTCGAAGCAGTACCCTACGGTCAATTCCATTCAAGGAAGTTGCAAAGGGCCATACTGTCAGCCTGGAACAAAAAAGTTCAGGCTCTGGACGTACCAATGTCCTTGTCCCCTTCCGTTCGCAGAAGCCTCCGTTGGTGGTTGGTTCCCCGGAATCTGGAAAGAGGGAAATCCTTCAGTCCGATTTCTTGGAAGGTGGTCACTACAGATGCCAGCCTTTTAGGCTGGGGAGCAGTACTGGAGCAATGGTCTCTCCAGGGCAGATGGTCGGATGCGGAAAAGGCCCTGCCCATCAATCTCTTAGAGATACGAGCAGCCCGGTATGCCCTAGTAGCATGGACATCCAAACTCCAAGGGTCCCCTGTCAGAGTTCAGTCAGACAATGCCACAGCAGTGGCATATATCAATCGTCAGGGGGGCACCAGGAGTCGTGCAGCCCAAAGGGAAGTAAATTACATCCTGAGATGGGCAGAAAGATATGTCCCAGCCATATCTGCGGTATTCATTCCAGGGGTGAAGAATTGGAAGGCGGACTTTCTAAGTCGCCAACAATTATGCCCAGGGGAATGGTCCCTTCATCCCGAGGTTTTCCGGACAATATGTCAGCGGTGGGGAACACCGGATGTAGATCTGCTAGCATCCAGGTTCAACACGAAAGTGGACAGGTTTGTCTCTTGGACAAGGGATCCCCTAGCGTGCGGCTCGGATGCCCTAGTGTTCCCTTGGGATCAGTTCAAGCTGATATATGCATTCCCACCGCCACAATTGTTACCTCGATTACTCCGCAGAATCAGGGTAGAAAAGAAACCAGTGATTCTGGTGGCTCCAGCGTGGCCCCGAAGAGCATGGTACGCGGAGATTGTAAAAATGTCTGTGGGGAGTCCTTGGACCCTCCCACATCGTCCGGACCTGCTTTCGCAGGGACCGATATACCACCCTTCCTTACCAGCCCTAGGTTTGACGGCCTGGCTATTGAAGCCCACACTCTAAAAAGGAGAGGGCTCTCTAATGCTGTGGTGTCTACCATGATCAATGCCAGGAAACCGGTATCCAGGCAGATCTACTATAGAATCTGGAAGGCGTACATCGCCTGGTGTGAGGCCAGGAAATGGCATCCACGTAAATACGTAATAGGTAGAATTCTGGACTTCCTACAATGGGCTGTAGATAGGAAGCTTGCCTTGAGTACTATCAAAGGTCAGATTTCGGCCTTGTCAATATTTTTTCAAAGGCCCTTGGCTTCGCATTCACTAGTCAAAGCCTTTATACAAGGAGTGATGCGTATTAGTCCTCCGGTTAATATTCCCATATGTCCATGGGATCTAAACTTGGTTCTGTCGGTTCTACAGAAACAACCATTTGAACCATTACAGCATATTTCCTTAGTGCTTCTCACCAGGAAATTGATTTTTCTAGTAGCCATTTGTTCGGCTAAAAGAGTATCGGAATTAGCAGCTATGTCCTGTAAGGAGCCATATCTGGTTATCCATAAGGACAGAGTAGTGTTACGTCCTCATCCAGCCTTTCTTCCTAAGGTGGTATCGAGTTTTCATTTGAACCAAGATGTGGTTCTTCCTTCTTTTTTCCCCAAGCCTACTTCGGTAGAGGAAAAGTTATTGCATTCTTTGGATGTAGTAAGAGCAGTTAAAGCTTATCTAAAAGCCACTGCTCAGATTCGCAGAACGGATACTTTGTTTATTCTGCCGGAAGGCCCCAGAAAGGGTCAGGCAGCGTCAAAATCTACTTTAGCCAAGTGGATTCGACAGGTCATAATACAAGCCTATAGCTTGAGAAGTAGACCGCCTCCGTTCAAAGTTAGGGCGCACTCCACAAGAGCAGTTGGAACTTCATGGGCAGTGCATCACCAGGCCTCCCTGGCTCAAGTCTGTAAGGCCGCAACATGGTCTTCAGTACACACGTTTACTAGGTTCTACCAGGTGGACGTTAGAAGTCAGGAGGATGTCGCCTTTGGGCGCAGTGTGTTGCAGGCCGCAAAAGATCCTCATGTCTGATAGCGCTCAGCTTATATATGGTGTATCCCCCCCCTCATTTGGCATTGCTTTAGGACATCCCATTAGTAATGACTATGTCGCTCTGTGTCCCGTGATGTACGAGAAAGAAAATAGGATTTTTATAACAGCTTACCTGTAAAATCCTTTTCTTGGAGTACATCACGGGACACAGAGCTCCCGCCCCTCTTTGGGGACACTTATTGCTTTGCTACAAAACTGAGGTGCTCCCGGATGGGAGGGGCTTATATAGGGGAGGGTACTTCCGGTTTTGGAAGTTGCCAGTGCCAGCACCTGACGGTAACTATATAACCCATTAGTAATGACTATGTCGCTCTGTGTCCCGTGATGTACTCCAAGAAAAGGATTTTACAGGTAAGCTGTTATAAAAATCCTATTTTTTTACCTAACCATATAGTTTGTTATTTATATTTACCATTGCATATAGATATTCAAAAAAAAATTCCCCCCCCCCCCCCCAATTAATCAAAACAATAATCGGCCAACTAATCGATTATGAAAATAATTCTTAGTTGCAGCTCTAGTTAAAATCAGTAGCACCTTCTAGTTATTCTACAGGTCACGTGCTTTCAGAAAATATATGGTTTGGGGGGTATTTAGCAAACTCTGAAAACTGTAAGTGAAAAATAAAAACCTCTAGATTTTTAAAGAAATTTGGATATTTACATTTTTGTTCAAATGTGTTTATTGAATTTTATCAAATTACAGAGAAATAATAACAAAAAAATAAAAAAATAAAGCAACAATCACAGTAATCACTACAATAGGTTCAAAATTAACATATGAAATCGTATATATATATCATGGATCAAGAGACAATTGCTTCACTCAATAATCAGAGTGAGTTACTTCACTTAGTCTAAATAAAGTGTAGACTCAGAATGAGAATTACAATTGAAGCCTTAAAGGTAAACACCCAAGGAGGATAAAGAAATGTATTAAAGCCTCAAAAGGTATGAGACAGAATGATCGCTGCTATATAACTCTTAAAAATCAAGTATCTGTGCCTAAAAAAACTGAGAGGAACATATGTAGGTATACTTGTTGAACCTATATATATATATATATATATATATATATATATATGAAAAATAAAAATAAAAACACAAAAAAAACAACATATAAACAAGTTGAGAAAAAGAGAAAAGGGGAAGAGGAGAAGGAGAAGAGGAAGTGACAGGAAGAATCCCCGGGGATAAATGCATCAATAGCCATTTGCTTATAGATAGTTACTGCGAGAGAGTGTAAAACATCAAGGCATCAACAAGGTGTCATCAAAGTTTGGTGGCAAAAACTGAGTTATCCATGGTTGCCAAATATCTTTAAAGAAATTTATTTTATCTTGAATTGTGGCTTCCATTTTGGCATGGACCATAGCTTGGTTAATGCTATGCTTGGTTGCATTTAATACCAAATTGTCAGTTCTCCAGGCTTTAGCTATGGTCTGTTTCATGGCTGTTGTAGGGATGGGAAAAAAAATTGATTTTAATCTTGAATCGAGTTTTGAGCTCAAATCGATTCAGTTTTGAAGAAAATAGATTTTTTTAGATTTTTTTTTTTTTGAAAAAAAAAAATAAATATTTTTTTTTCCCTTCAAAGTTTCCGTAGCAGGACTGCAGTGGGCGTATCCGGAATGGCACTGGGCAGCGTTACCCCAATTACATCTACTCGCTGCAGCCGCCCTCTGCCTACCTGATCAGCGTGTCATGCAGACAGACGGCGGCCATTGCAGTGTTCAAAAGCCGCGCCTCCCGAGTCCTCGTCGTCTGTGATAGGCGGAACACTCAATTTCACAGCAGGCAGTATTCACCCTTTCACGGACATCCTCTCATCCTCGTCTGTGTTATGAGGATGACCATGATAGGCGGAACACTGAATGCTGGGAAATTGAGTGTTCCGCCTATCACAGACGAGGAGGAGGCGCGGCTTTTGAATACTGGAATGGCCACCGGTGTAGCAGTAAAATCCGTATACCATGAAAATCTGCATCAGGTACGGGCACAGTGATTGAAGCATGGGCACAGTGAGACACGGGCACAGTGAGACAAGGGTACAGTGAGGCATAGACACAGTTCAATTCAACTAAGAGTAACCTCAGGATTTTTTGTTGTTTTATTAGCTAAATCCAAATACAGTATTAATAATTTGGATGTTTAACAATCTTTGTTGCACACTGCAAAAAACAACAAAAGGTCACAAGCGCTAAATTGGTGGATAAAGAAAAAAATATAATGGATGATAATAATAATAATAAGAAAAAAATCCCAAATATTTTGGGAAGTACAAAGTATCCAAAAGGGGGAAAAAACAGGATCCAGCGCAGCAAGAAAAAATCCGTACCCAGAAGTACAAAATACACAACATGCACACAATATAATCCAGCGCTCATGGAACATACATTATTAACTATTGAAAACTCTTGAAGAATTGATAAAAAAGCTTAGTCCATTTATCACAATAAAGAGAGGGATCCAATCCCAAATGTGCAGAGGGCAAATGAATCTTAACTCTCCAGTTGCCAGTGGTGACAAACTTGTTAAACTTGCAGTGACATCCGTGGAGCAAGGAGGGGTTAAAAAAGTCAAAACAAAGCCTGTGGCATCATCTCCGTGTGAGCACAGTACCTTGAATGATGGACAACAGGCAGACCAGCGTGTGGAGGGCCCTCCAACCCAAAAGGATGCAGAGCCAGGATCGCAGCAAGGCTGGGACAGAAGGAATCACACACAGAGTTTCAAGAGTTTTCAATAGTTAATAATGTATGTTCCATGAGCGCTGGAATATATTGTGTGTTTGTTGCACACTGACTTTGCAGTTAGAGAAAGGGTTTGCCTTTGCAATTTTGTTTGTTGATGCACTTTAATTAATATAATAAAAAAAAAAAATCGAATCGTAAATCGAGTTTTTTATAAAAAAATCGCAGATTTTTTTTGGGGGGAAAATCGCCCAGCCCTAGGCTGTTGTGATCTGCAATAAAAGTTTAAATTGTTTAATAGGTGAGTGTTACCGGTTTGAGATTTAAGAGTGCTATTGAAGGTACTGGAGGGATGGATATTGCAAACAAGGCTGAGAGTATGATAAATATATCACTCCAGAACTTTTGAACTACCGGACAATCCCACCTAGTGTGTAGATAGGAACCAAGATCACCACAGCCACAAAAGCATAATGAGGAGTAATTGGGGGCAAATTTTGCAACTCTGGAAGGGACCAAATACCAGCGGGTGAGTACTTTGTAATTTGTTTCCAAAGCTGTTATGTTTTGTGAGGAATATTTTGTATTATTCCAGATTGCAGCCCAATCAGATATTTCAAGAGTAAGATTGAGATCTGCCTCCCATTTAGCTACATAAGAAGGAGGGTCAGAAACAGGTTTAGTGATGAGTTGAGCATAGAGGTTAGAGATCAGTCCAATTGCATGGGGATCATTTTTACATTTGGTTTCGAAGTGTGATCATTTATTAAGTTTGGTTCTGCTTTGGATACAGGGTGTAAAAAAGTTTTTAATCTGCAGATATCTAAAAAGCTCAGAGTTTGGAAGACCATGTTTTTCACATAAATCTGGGGACGGTATGAAGGAAGATGAATTAATTTAGAGTTAGTCCAGGCTTTAAAAGATTTGGGGAATTTCCAGGCAGGATAAAAAAGGGGATTTTTAATAAATGATAAAAGTGGAGTGTGAGGAGATTGTAACTCATTTGTTATTTTAAATCTATTCCAAATAGTTCATGAGTTTTTGGTAACTGGGTTAGTGATTCTTTTATGATCAGAAGGTCTCAGCCATAAAAGATTGGAGATAGAATAAGGATTGCAATCTATTGATTCTAGAGTTACCCAAAGAGGAATTTCCGAGGTTGCATGGTATTTGGTTAATTGTGCTAGTTGGGCCGCGTAGTAGTAGGTAGATAAATTAGGGAATCCCAGACCACCTTTACATTTAGAGAGGTAAAGAGTATGCTTAGGTAAACGGGGTTTAGATGTATCCCAAACATATTTTGTTATTCTACTCTGTAGTATTCTTAAGAAGTATGCCGGTAGAGAGATGGGTAAAACTCGAAAAAAGTACAGAATTTTGGGAAGTATAGACATTTTAATAATATTCATTTTACCTATCCACGATATAGGGAGAGAAGACCAATGTGTTAACAAAGAGGTGATATGGCGTAATATAGGTGGGTAATTGGCTGAGAAGAGTCTTGTAATATGAGACGTGAGGTTGATTCCCAGGTAGGGTAGACGCGTAGTGGACCAGGAAAAGGGAAGGGATACCTGTGCTTGTTGTAATTCTGAGGAAGATCAGGAGATATTGAGTGCTGAGGATTTTTGCAGATTGACGTGCAAACCTGAAATGCGGGCAAATTGGTCTAACTTCTGTATTAAGTTAGGAGCAGAGATATGGGGAGAGGACATAAAAAGTAAAATGTCGTCAGCAAATAAGCAAATTTTATGCTGATGTCCAGCTATCTCAAGGCCTTTAATAGATGGATCAGAACGGATAGATTGAGCTAAGGGTTCAGTGAGAAGGGCAAATAGAATTGGGGAAAGAGGACAACCTTGACGGGTTCCTCGAAGGATGTTAAATAGGTTGGATTTATAACCTGCATATTTCACATAGGCTTTGGGATGGTTATACAGTGACGAGATCCAACTAAGGAAGTGGGGACCAAATCCCCAGTGTTGTAGGACAAATTGGAGGTAGGGCCATGATACAGTATCAAAAGCCTTTTTTGATGTCTAGGGATAACAGGCAAAGAGGTATCCGTCTTTTTTGGGCAATATGGGTAAGTAAGGCCACTCTACGTACTGCATCACCAGACTGGCGTTTTGGGATAAAGCCTACTTGGTCCTTGTGGATTAAAGATCCTATTATATTATTTAAACGTGTTGCCAAAACTTTCGCTAAAAACTTTATGTCCAAATTAAGTAGAGAGATGGGTCTGTAATTGGAGGGAGCTGATTCATCTGAATTTGGTTTAGGGGTCATGGAAATAATAGCTGTCAGTGTTTCAGGTCGGAAGGAATGCCCAGAGAGTATAGAATTGAAGGCTTCGGTCAATAGTTGGGGTTAATATATGTGCACATTTCTTATAATACATGGCTGAAAAGCCATCTGGGCCTGGACGTTTATTTAGCTTAAGAGATTTTATTGCCATGTTAGTTTCACCAGTGGTTATAGGGCTTTCAAGGCCATCCCGGTTGACCAAGGGAATAGATGGAAGTGTGATGTGGGAAAAAAAGGAATCTGCAGAGGCCTGATTTAGGGGTTCTTCTTTATTGTATAATTTGGCAAGAGGTTTTTGGAAAGTGTGAAGAATTTTTACTGGGTTACTGGTGTAGGTGTTGTGGGACAATTTTAGACGTATCGGTTTGGAGGAGTGTATTGATTTTTTAAGGGCCCGGGCAAGGAGTGTCGTAGGTTTATTGGCTTTAACAGCCAAACTGCCAAACGCAGTTTTAACAGCAGAGTTTGAGAGAAAAAGGTCAAGGTCTAGACGTGCTCTATCCAGGTGTGATTTTGTAGTAGGATTAGGGTTTGCCTGAAAGAGTGCATGGGTTGAATTAAATTCTGCCTCTAGTTTATGTTGGAGCAGCCGTTTTTCCTTTTTGAGGTATGAGGCTTTTTGAATACATGTTCCACGGAGCACTGATTTATGAGCCTCCCACAATGTCAGAGGAGAGATATCAGAGGTTTTATTAAAAGAAATATAATCTTTTAAGGCTGTCTCTAAATCTGCATAGTGGGATGGGTGGGATAGCATGAAGTTATTTATCTGCCAAGTGGAGTCTTGTGCTTTTGGAATTGCAGAGGTGAATGAGGTTAACACTGCACTATGATCAGTCCATGTGAAGGGTATAATGGAGGAAGAGAGAAGTTCAGGGGCCATAGGTACATTTATAAGTATGTGGTCTATTCGGGAAAGTGAATTGTGAGGATGTGAGTAGAAAGTAAATTGTCGCTTAGCTGGGTTTGCTTCTCGCCAGGTATCTAATAAGTGATGTTGCTGGAGTAATTGTTGATATGTGTTTTTACGGGAGATAGGTGTGCTAGGAATAGGGGATTTGTCTAAAAATGGATAAAGGACTTGATTTGAATCTCCACAAATTAGTAGCGTGCCAGTTTTATGAGTTTCAACTACCTGTAACAAGTGAGAGAGGAAGGATGAAGGGGTTTTATTTGGGGCGTAGTATGACACCACAGTAACTGGAGAGTCAGTTATATGCCCAGTAAGTATGAAATACCGCCCTTCAGGATCTTTGATCTCTGTCTGAAGTGAGAAGGGAGTTGCGCGATGAAGCGCTATCAGTACACCATGCTGCTTTGTGTCAGCCGAAGCTGTAAAAACCTGAGGGTACAAAGAGGCAAAATATTTAGGAGCGGAATTTTTAGTAAAGTGGGTCTCTTGGAGACAAATTACATGTGCCTTTGTTGAAGCTAGTGAGCGAAATGCTTTTGTGCGCTTTTGAGGTATGTTGAGGCCTTGCACATTCAAAGATAAGACATTTAGGGGGTCATTCACATATCAGGAAATCAATATAAACATACAATATATATGCAAAATATTTAAATATACTTACCCCGGGGAGGAGCTGAGTTCTAGAAGAAAAGTCAGAAAAGATGGAAAAAGAAAAGATAGGAAGAAGAATCATATAAGCATGTAATGATAAATCAAGTATGCAGAGAATAATTAAAAATATGGCGTACTGGGCGAATGGAAAATACAAACCCAGAGGCCAAAAATCTATCCAAGGAAGTCCAAAACTTTTAGCACCCGTATATATATATATATATATTGTGACAGCAGGAAGGTAAAGTCACCTGGTTGCATCCAGGGGGGTAGATATATTTCGCCCAGATTCAGGCTTTACGCCGACTTATACAACTAGGTGGAGAGTTGTATAAGCCCAGCTGAGGCTAGTAGGCTCATGGATGACTCATACCTCTAGGGAGAGTGTGGGGCGTCGTGCAGACAGGGAGTTGATGAGACCAGCTGAAGCTTGTCAGCTCATTTAGGCCTCTATAAGAACTCCCAGCTTCATTAGATGTTAGCTCATGCCTGGACCCAGACCTGTGTGGACTGTCTAGGGAGAGTGAACCCCTGTGCGGTGAGACAAAGCCTGTGTGGCTATTTGCTTGGACATTTAAAACCAGGGACTTAGGGACTAGGACAGCACTAGGCTGATCCCAGTTGTTAGTTAGGAAACCTGTATGTTTAGTCAGAGGTCAAGTTGACCAGGATTTATTTTGTTTATGTTTCTTTTGCTTTGCTGTGTTTTGTCACTGTAAATAGAAAATAAACCGCACCTTTTTGATTTTGAAAACCACAACCTCCGTTTGCTGGGCCTGTTTTTGTGTGGGGAGCCCATCTCGGGGGTCACACACACCCGCTGCCGAGCTAACCCCCTCACAATATATATATATATATATATATATATTTTTATATATGTGGTGTAGGGTAGATTCAAGAGAAAAAAATTAATAATGCAACAGCAAACTTGCTTAAATAGGGATGAACTATAAGTAATAGTGCTGATAATGGCCGATAGGCCTTCACAAAAAAGGAGGGAAAAAAAGGAAAATTGAGCAATCTCAGAGCTCCTGTGGAGAGAAGTTCCAAAATAAAACACGACAAAGCTGTTTCTCAGTCCATAGTGTCTGCAGGATTCCTGTCAGGCGAGTTGAAGTGAAAGCGTTTAGTAGGACTGTGATGATTTCTATTGCTTTTGGAGTTAGAAGTTTAATTTGCTTTGTAGGATGCAGTTTGCTTGTGTAAAGTATCTGACAAGGAGAATGATCTGTCCAATAGGTGAAGGTCCTGTAGTACATTTTGCAATTCAAAATGTAAGGAGTGGTTATTCCTGCGCTACCAATCAGGAGGAGTGGGAGGGGTGGTTGAAACTGTCGCAAGCACCTAACGGGTTAATCCTAACCTGATAAGGTGATAAATGTGGAAAGAGGGGGTGGTGCTGCGCTGTTTCTGATATGTACATAAATTGGTGAAAAATGATGCACAATGGCTATCTTATACCAATAAATAAACAGGTTTAAAAAATTAATACATAGTCTAAAAATGGTGAATTACAGTAATGAATAATATACTAGAACCATAAAACCAATACCATCAGTAAAAACTGTATAAATAAAAATAAATGTAAATAAACCTGTAGATAATTATCAAAGAGAACGTTGCTGTGCAAATGTACTAGAAAGGTGCATAAACAAAATAACCTGCAGATTGCAGTGCAGTAATAAGTGCACAAATGTGACTGCTAAATAAAAATGTCCAATAAGCAATGGAACAGAGATGGGATGTTGAACTCCAAAAGTTCATAAGGAAAAATAAATGGCAAGTGGTGCCCATGAGAAATGGATTATCAATTTCTTCAAAGTGACATTTCTGCAACTTTGCATATATAAGTGGTGCTGTGGTGAAGGGATGTGTGAATCTCGACTTCTGGTGTCACACACTAAGGTAATAGGTGGCCTCTTACCTCGCGGTAATGAGGTAACAGCTTGTGTATAATAAGGGTCAGTGAATCCTCTGTTGCGGTCCTGGCGTCAAATAAGGAAGCCTTTATATCAAAACGCTGTTGTTCCTCAGGTGTAGAATAAACCTATGTTGGATCCTAGGAATTGCTCTCATCTCCCAGTGATGGCGGGGTTAAAAGGGAAAAAAATGGGGTCTCGATTGTGAAGTACGTTTTTTTAAAAACCAAATGGTATGCTTTTAATGATACAATAGTGGATTGCTTACATAGAACTTACATGAACTCACATAAAATGACATTTAAGATAAACTTATCTCCTATACGAGCGGTGAGCTCGTTTGCCTCCGTCTGTCTGATTGCCTCTCCGTCCCTACGCGTGGCGTCACAGTCACGTGACTTCATCAGGGGATGATGGGAAGGCAATAAAATGGTCTTTAAATACTGTTTCTATTGAAATGGATGTGGCAGCCATTTTCTCGGAGCCCAATGTTAATCTCCATTGGCGGCCATTTTCCTTGAGATCCTGTCTAAGTGATGGGGGCGGCCATCTTTATGGTGGTTAAAAACAATAATAAACTAATAACAACGACAACAAATGCGCCGCCATTTTTCTTGAGATTTTTAATAGTTAGATTGGCGGCCATGTTTTTGAAGTCCTTGCATCGGTGTAGTGTGATCTCTAATATCTACACAATACCTAGCAGGACATAACTAAATACACACGAAAGGACTGTATTAGGATTAAGAAGGCATATGATTGCACATATGCAAATCCACAAATCCACAATGAATTTTAGATATATATATATTTATATTTTCTATTTTAAAGTTTTTATCATGTATTTTGGTTGCCTTTGGAGTCTTTGTGTGGATATCTGGCTCACGGGGACACTTCCTGGTTGATGTCATGTGATTCAGACGTCCCTATCGGCGTCATGTGACGCTGCATCGTGTCTCCATAGTCACAGGCGCCTTGTTGCTATAAGAGCGGGTGTCTGGCGTTCTTCCCATATCCGCTGATGAAGTCCCGCCTACCGGGACGTAACGTGCGTACGGATGGGAAGTTCGTGACGTCACCCGCAGTTCATTCACAGTCTCACCAGACGCGCTGTTGTACCTCGGCACTGGTTTAGTGCCTTTTAAATGTAAGTGCACTACTTTCGTTTTTCATTAAATTGTTTTCTATTACGGAGAAACACTATGGTCTGCTTCTATATTTTCCACATGTAAACACTGCCCTATGAACTTAATACCTGGAAGTTTTTGAATGATCCTGATGTTATATGGAATTGATGACCCTAATCCTTTTGGGGAAGTTTACATCTTCATCTGCTTTGGATTAACCCGTAAGGGAAAGTTTTTCAGTGACCCTCTATAATTAAAGGGTCCATGTTGGAAGGTGAGCGGCCAATTTATCTGTTGGTGGAGGTCTCTCACTGTGTGTGTGTCTGTTACCACCTGCATGCAATCAAGAGTTCATGTGTCATCTATGAAGATCACGGGGATTATATACTGATTTACTGTGCTGTTTTTCTATCTTTGATATATGGACTTTTAAAGCGCTGCACTATTTATTTTTATGTTATACTCAGGGATTTTGATTATTTGACCCTTAGTGTTCAGCTGCTTAGTAGTACATTATAGTTTATTGCGCGGATTTGTTTCTTTTTACATATTCTGATTTCTCAAGTTATCAACAATCACGCTGCAATAATGGATGTTTTTCAATATTTAGAAAAACGGGAAGTTAAAATTAATGAAGTTTTCTCTAGGAATTCTTCTAATGAACCTATTAATGATATCTCCCAGGCATTTCGTAAATTGGGGCATATTTTTGAAAAAAAGACTAAAACTTGGTGGGATATTACATCGTTTGAACAGTATTTATCTGCCAAGCTTATTCCTAGAAGGTTAAGGTGGGATGTGCCCCCTAATGATGGTCTACTTGACGATGATTCTATGTCTGAGTGGAGTGGCTTTTTCATCAAAAAAGGGTTTGAGCTAATTAGAATTTCTTTTGGCTCGGAAACAAAGAAAATTAAAGCTCCTTGACTCCCAGATTGGGGAGATCATTTCATTTTTAGAACCCCATAAAGAAAGTGAAGAATTTCTGAAACTTTCAGGGGAGCTAAAAAATAAGCTTATGAAATGGGATGCTGAGATTCAAACAAAGAAAAAGAAGAAGTTTATACGGGATTGGGATGATTTCACTGGAGGTAGCATTTTCAAATGGCAGAATGCTCCCCCCATAGGTGGTGGTAATGTCACTGCCAATCCCCCAGTCGAAACTCTCAATGCCACTAAAATGGCAACACCTAGAAACCAACCAGTGTATCAATATGATGTACCTCCCCCACATGAGAGGTTTTCTTCCCCTCATGATTACCCTAATAGGGGTCCCCCCAAAAGGGGTAAGAACAAAAGAGGTAGAGGTAAAGGTAATTATCAACCAACCCCCCATTATGAAAATGATTATCCAACATCATCTTATTATCAGAATGCATCCCAACCATGGAGAGATTCTCGTAATTTTGGAGATGGGGCTGACCCATCCAATAGAGGGAGGCCCCATTACCCCCAAAATAGGGGGTTTCCTACGCAAAATAGTTTTGCACCGTTAGCTAACCACTCTGACCACGATAGGGGGGATTTTTTAGGGTCACGTGGGGGATACCAAACTGGACCCCCTGTACACAGACCCAACCTAGGGGAATGGTGGAGACAATTGCCACAGTATCCACCGCCCAATGTAGGTACCCCAAGAAAAAGAAAAGACAGAGAGGAAGGAGAGGGGGTAGGCGATTACAAAAGGTCGAAACCATAACGGGAGCAGGAATTTATAATCTAAGTGGGGTAACATTAAATGATGATGAAATCAAAGTCCTGGATAGAGGGCTTAAATTTGCCCCAACCAAAAATTTGAACAAATTCCAAACTTACGTAAGTTTGCAAAAATATATTAGAAGTTTGAACATGAAAAAATATTTTTTATCCAACACTAGTAGGGCTACACCACTTGTTAGGGGTGACCATTCTTCTTTACGAAATAAATCAATATTCAACCCCATTAATGTTGACAGCAAATATATGGAGGTCTTCAAGAATATGGTAGTAAAGGATTTGGAGTCATTGAAAATTAAAAAGGTATTAGATCCACAATATATTAAACGGGGTATGGGATCTTTGGAAAAAAGAAAAGAAATTGTAATTCGTCCAGCGGACAAAGGAGGAGGGTTAGTCATCCTGAGTAAAGAATACTATAAAATGGAAATGAGTAACCTATTGTCAGATGAGGATACATATAGAGTTCTTCATACAGACCCTATGTTGTCCTTTAAGGATGAGTTACACCATATCATTGAGGATGGTAAAGATCAGGGAATATTGACCATAAAAGAGGCTCTTTACCTGGATCCATTGTTTTGCAGAACTCCTATCATTTATTTTCTACCGAAATTACATAAAGACAGTGTTAACCCTCCAGGGAGGCCCATAGTAAATGGGATTGACTCAGTGTCAGCCCGATTAGGGCAATACATTGATTCATTCTTACAACCCCTGGTAGTTAAAACGCCAGCATTCCTTAAAGACACTAAACATATTATCCAGATCCTCCAATCTCTGGGGTGTTCTGAAAAAAGTATATTGGTGACAGCAGACGTGGGGTCCCTGTACACCATTATAGGACACCAGGATGCACTGACGGCTGTGGAATGGGCTCTGTCCACCTCTACGCTGTCTGGTAGACATCAGGAGTTCCTTTTGAGTTGTTTGGATTTTTGTTTATCCCGGAACTATTTTTGGTACGATGGGGATTTTTTCTTACAAACTAGGGGAGTTGCGATGGGGGCCCGTTTTGCTCCCAGTGTGGCCAATATTTTTATGGCCCACTGGGAGGAACGGGCAGTGTTCGCATGTCGTCCCCCTGAATTAGTTTGTTATTTTCGTTATATTGATGATTTGATCCTGGTGTGGGAGGGTGATAGATCCGCTTTGGATTTTTTCATTAGTCATCTTAATGACAACAACAAAAATATTATCCTCACATGGACCATAGATAATGAGAAGGTTGATTATTTGGATCTTACCATCACCAAGGGAAGTGATCATTTTAAGTTGATCAATCACTTTAAACCCACCGATCGCAATGCGTACATTCCCCTGGGGAGTTGTCACCACCGTTCTTGGTTGTGCAACATCCCCAGGGGACAGTATATTAGGTTGCGTCGGAATTGCACACAAGTATCTGATTTTGTAAACCAATCACGAGTGTTGACCACTAGATTTGTGCAAAAGGGTTATGATGAACAGGTTCTGCTCCGAGAGGTAGAACAAGTTAAGATGATTGATAGACAGACATTACTGACTGATCGAAGTAAAACTTCTGATGGGGATTCTCACAATTTTCGAATGATATTGGACTACAATGTCCAGTATAAAAAGTTCGAGAAAATTATTGCTAAAAATTGGTCCATCTTAAAACAAGATAAGATTCTTGGTCCCGTTCTACCGGAGAAACCCCAATTCATTTATAAGAAAGCCCCGTCCTTGCGAGATCGATTGGCACCTAGTGTCCTAAACCCCCCTGTACCGTCAGATAACAGCATGTTTAGATTCCTGGGTGGATTTTACGCATGTGGCCGTTGTGTCCCGTGCAGGACCTCCAAAGTTAATCTTAAGAAAAGGAAGTCTTTTTTGGCATCTGCCACCAATAAAGAATACAATATTAAACAATTGATTACGTGCGCCACGGTGGGGGTCGTCTATATGCTGGAGTGCGATTGCGGACTCCAATATATAGGCCGAACCTCGAGACCTCTACATGTTCGTGTGGCAGAACATGTTAATAATATTAAAAAGGGGGTCAAAACCCATAATGTCTCTAGGCATTTTAAACAGTTCCACCAACAAAATCCCAAGGGTTTGAGATTCTGGGGCATAGAGAAAGTCACTAGACATTGGCGAGGTGGCAATTTTATCCGTCAGCTGAGCAAAAGAGAATCCCATTGGATTCATGAAACACGAGTTCTTTGCCCTGACGGGTTAAATGTCGAATTTGACATAAATTGTTTTATAACTGACCGTTAATTAGATCGTAGATGTTTTTTTTCATTTATTATATGTGATTTATTAATGTATTATTGTTTTAGTATGTTTATTTTGGTTTGGTGAGATTGTTGTGGGCTGTGGTTGATGTCACGTCTATATTCAGGTCTGCAGTCCAGATTTGTTTATTTATTTTTTATCCAATGTATAAGCAGCCTCTTTCTCCATATCGGTAGTAACTGTAGGAGTTGATTGCTGCATTAATATACATATATTTTATATTAATCAACTGGGCTGGTTTACTGGTTGAATTTTAGATATATATATATTTATATTTTCTATTTTAAAGTTTTTATCATGTATTTTGGTTGCCTTTGGAGTCTTTGTGTGGATATCTGGCTCACGGGGACACTTCCTGGTTGATGTCATGTGATTCAGACGTCCCTATCGGCGTCATGTGACGCTGCATCGTGTCTCCATAGTCACAGGCGCCTTGTTGCTATAAGAGCGGGTGTCTGGCGTTCTTCCCATATCCGCTGATGAAGTCCCGCCTACCGGGACGTAACGTGCGTACGGATGGGAAGTTCGTGACGTCACCCGCAGTTCATTCACAGTCTCACCAGACGCGCTGTTGTACCTCGGCACTGGTTTAGTGCCTTTTAAATGTAAGTGCACTACTTTCGTTTTTCATTAAATTGTTTTCTATTACGGAGAAACACTATGGTCTGCTTCTATATTTTCCACATGTAAACACTGCCCTATGAACTTAATACCTGGAAGTTTTTGAATGATCCTGATGTTATATGGAATTGATGACCCTAATCCTTTTGGGGAAGTTTACATCTTCATCTGCTTTGGATTAACCCGTAAGGGAAAGTTTTTCAGTGACCCTCTATAATTAAAGGGTCCATGTTGGAAGGTGAGCGGCCAATTTATCTGTTGGTGGAGGTCTCTCACTGTGTGTGTGTCTGTTACCACCTGCATGCAATCAAGAGTTCATGTGTCATCTATGAAGATCACGGGGATTATATACTGATTTACTGTGCTGTTTTTCTATCTTTGATATATGGACTTTTAAAGCGCTGCACTATTTATTTTTATTTTTATTAAATAATAATTTATAAATGATAAAGAATAAAATATAAAATAAAAACGGGTTTGAATTATATATAGTGCAATAAAAATAACCTAAAAAAACATTTAAAAATGACAAATATGTATAAAAAATAAATGAACAAATCTCCCAAGTAGGTATGGGCTAAAAATCCAAGATTTAATGACTATATCAATCTCCCAAACTAGCGAAACTTAGGTCTGGTGGACATCAGGCAGACGTCTGCAATATGAGCTTTACAAGATGTGTTTTTCCTACCAGATACATAGAAGAATAATATAATGATAAAAATAGGGGTCTACAGGGAAAAAATAAATATAAAATGCCAGTATGGGAATGGGAGAGGAAGTCATTATCTTAGCAAGAGTATATATATAAAAGTACGAGAGGGAGCGACATAGGCCCTACTAAATAAATGAATGTGTGCAGATTTTGCAATTCGTCAGCAGATTTACATCTATATTTTGAACTTAGATGTGTAAACTGTATGGAAAATGGAAAACCCCATTGATATAATATTTGGTTTTGCTGTAGGATCTGAAGGAGGGGTTTCAGTGCCCGTCTTTTAGCAACCATAGTTGGAGACAAGTCAGTAAAAATTTGATATGGATTGCCTTGGAATATAAGAGAGTCTTTTATACGGGCTGCGGCAAGAAGCTTTTCTTTTGTACGGAAATAGTGAAGTTTCACTATAATGTCGTGCGGTGATCCTGTAGCTTTGAGAGGGATCAGAGCCCTATGAATTCTGCCTATCTCCAGGCGGTCAATAGTGATTGATGGCTGCAGCTCCTGAAATAGGGCAGTTACTGTGGATTGGAGATCAATAATTGCCTCATAAAATCCACGAATGCGCAAGTTTGAACGACGGGCCCTATTCTCAAAGTCTTCTAAACGCGAGTTTAGGATGAGATTTTCTGCTTTTAAATCCACTAGTTCATGCAGGTGGGACTGTACATCAATTTCCATGTCATCTACTCTATCTTCTAGGTCAGAAGTGTGCTGACCTAATTCCCTAATTTCCTTTGACAAACTGCTTGTGATGTGGTCTGAAGTTTGCTTAAGTGCCTTCTGAAGCATCTTTTCAAACTGCTTTAATATGTTTGGGTTAATGGTATCTGTGTTGGTGACCTGTAGTGGGTCAGTATATTCATAGTCATTATCATTATCTGTGTCATTCTCCACAAGAGCAGCCTGGGATTGCTGCTTCTGCTGTTTCTGCTGTCTTTGTTTAGCAGCTCGTGAGGTGCTTGTGTGAGGAGAAGGGGGAGGTGCCATTTTCAATGCTGCTCTGGGCTGACTGACTTTGAAATTAGATGTTTTCCTTCTAAACACCCCTTCTAAACATAAATAGACTCCTTTGTCTCACCAGCTGTTCCCACACCTGGTTCCACCGGGAACCGAGCTGAACGGGCGCTTTATTCGGCTGTGGAGTTATGAGAGTCACAGAGCTTCAGCAGGGCATGTCTGTCTCCGCTGGCGCCGCCCTGACTCCCCGGATATTTAAATTTTTATGTACGTTTCATTTTCACCATTTCACAAAAAGGTGCAATTTATAGATTACAAATATTGGTTATTAACTCAATACAGGTTAGCTTTCATATTTAGTAGGAATTTTGTAAAATGTGCCGTGATTTTACTGTACTGCGAAAAATATTGTTTTGATAAACATTTGTGCATATTCTACCGGTCATGTGCTTTTACAAACTCTGAAAATCTGTAAGGGAAAAATAAAAAAAAGCAATAGAAAAATTGCAAAAATTGTCTGGCCAGCTAAGTTTAAAAGTGGAGCACAGGGCCTGGCAGCAAAAAAGGTGAAAGTAAATAAATACTGTATGTAATACTGTATGCAATTGGTTAATATATATATATATATATATATATATATATATATATATATATATATATATATATATATATATATACTGTGTGCACAAGTAAGTGAGTATTTTGACCAAATCATAATTTTTATGCATAGTGTCCAACTTCAAGCTGTATAAACTTTAATGCTTATCTTATTTAAACATATTAGGTGATGTGTATTTGTGTAATGAGAGAGGGTGTGACCTAAGGAGATCAATACCCTATATCAGGGATATGCAATTAGCGGACCTCCAGCTGTTGCAAAACTACAAGTCCCATCATGCCTCTGCCTCTGGGTGTCATGCTTGTGGCTGTCAGAGTCTTGCTATGCCTCATGGGACTTGTAGTTCTGCAACAGCTGGAGGTCCGCTAATTGCATATGCCTGCCCTATATCAATGTGTGCATAGTTATTAGGCAGCTTCTTTTCCTCAGGCAAAATGGGCCAAAAAACTGACTCTGAAAAGTAAAAAATGGGTAAAAAGTCTTTCAGAGGGATGCAGCACTCTTAAAATTGCTAAGATATTGGGGGGGGGGGGGGGTGATCACAGAACCATCAAACATTTTGTTGCAAATAGTCAACATGGTTGCAAGAAACATGAGAAAAAAAGACGCAAATTAACTGAGATTGGAGAAGAATCAAACCAGAAGCTAACCCATTTTCCTCCAGTGCTATCATATTTAAGAATTGCAACCTACCTGGAGTGCCCAGAAGTACAAGGTATTCCGTGCTCAGAGACATGGCCAAGGTAAGGGAGGCTGAAACCTGACCACCACTAAACAAGACACATAAGTTTTAAACATCAAGACTGGGCCAAGAAATGTCTGAAGACAGATTTTTGAAAGGTTTTATGGAATGATGAGATGAGTGACACTTGACGAACCAGATGGATGGGCCTGTGGCTGGATCAGTAATGGCACAGAGCTCTACTTCCACTCACACACCAGCAAGGTGGAGGTGGGGTACTAGTATGAGCTTATATTATTAAAGATTAGCTAGTTGGACCTATTCAGGTTGAAGATGGACTCAAAAGCTACCCCCAAACCTAATGCCAGTTTTTAGGAGAACACTTTTCTCTTTTGTCCATGGACGGACACAGCTCCTTAATTCTTGACAGTAGGGTTATATTCCGTCTATTAGGAGAGGACTAGGCAGGCATGTTAAAACATTTAAAAACATGTAACTACAGCAAAGCTGAACAGTACCGCCCAGGGGCGCGGGCCCTCTGGTTATAACCCCTCACCCTGCACTCAGCAGCTCAGTTCGTCAAAAAGCAGTACAAACATAAAAAGGATGGGTGGGTGCTGTGTCCGTCCATGGACTTTAGAGAAAAGGAATCTAATATATTGGGGTACTCTTGGTCAAATCAAAAAGCACCACATCCCATTGTAATTTAATATGAGAAAAAGGGGGGGACAGCGGGTATACTCAGTACCCAGGGATTTTTTGAAAACACGGTGCTTGATAGAGATAAACACAATTGTCAAAATCAATAAAAGATTAAATTTTATTACATGAAGCATAAAAACAATACACAAAATTATTAACCATCCTTCAAGATATGTAGGTCAGTTTTCAAAAAGATGCAATTCACTGCTTGATTTCCACTCAACTAGTTTTGCTCCCAGCGGAGCTTCTTCAGGAGTGTAATAGAGTAATAGCAGGTTTAAACTGTGAATACAGGATGTACAACAATTAGCAACATAGAATGGTTAAAAGTATGTAAGACTTTAATGTTGAACATTTCAGAAAAATTGATAAATTGACGTGCCCAAAGCACGCTAATGGTTAAGTAGTTCATAAGGGTAGATCATTAACACAATAGATCCGTTCACACTGAAATGGTGATGGCCCATGCTGAGCATCATACAAACACATATGTATACACTCACCGACTTACATGTGTAGCTACAAACTGGAAGAACAAATGGCATTTCCACTGGTATTAGTTGACCGGTTTGCCCAATCCACTGAAACAACCCATAGGGTTAGCAACCACAAGGGTAAAGAAAATCTATTGAAGACTGGAAATAGAAAGCATACAAAAGGTATATAGTGAATAGATGTTAAATCTAGCAAATTCAACATAATTCATCCTGAAATGGATGGAAAGACAACCTCTTGCATTGAGAGGTTGTTAGTATGGGTCACTAGATCCAAAGTCAGCAGTATGCCAATAGGGAGTTGTAAAAATCCTTATAGAGCACAAAGTGTCTATTTGTGCTAAGAAAGACAAACCCTTGGGCTGAATGATTGGAAACACATAGTGAAAAAATAACTTCACTGGTTACATTGCACTCAAGATGGTTGGGTGGGATGGATGAGCTGGTCACCAGCTGTAAATAAAAAAATATAGCAGACAAAGTGATGAGCAACCTCGGCCACTGCGAGGAGAAAGTTATCAACACAGCGGACAAGCGATTGTCCATAACAGCAGCCTACCTGGGCAAGTTGAAAAGGGGTCAGAATCCGTCCGGCTGGAGCAGGTATATCTCCAAGCCCCAGGGCGGCGAAAGATCCTCGCAGACTGTCGGCGGACCGGAGCCGCATTTAAAATACCCCCATCGCGGCGGCGTCTGACGTCATCGCCGCGATGCGGACGTACATTGGTGGATCAATGATGACGCGCACCGCCGTCCAAGAGTTGGACTGGCGTGAGCGTCATTGAGACAGCAGCCAACGTGGCGTGTCACACACCAAGCGAGGTGTGTGTCAGTCAGCTGGACGCTGCTGAGGCCAGCCGCGCCATCTTGAATAAGGGAAAACAGAATATATAGATAATAGTAAATGAACCCAGCGTCATTGAGAGAGTGGGAACAAGAATATATATGGTGTAATGACATTAATAATCAAAATCTATATTGAAGCAGCGCAGGTGGAACTCACAGAATGACTGTCAACATTGATCATCAATTTGGGGCACCCCATTGAAAGCTCGACTGGCATCACGAGTATATCAAAGCAGGGGGCCCCCGGGCGTCCGTATGGTTGCCCGGGGTGAATCATGAATTGAGCCAGTCAGCAAATACCAGATGCAATATAGAGAAAATAAATTTGGTATGAATTTTTTTTAATTATTATACAGGGACACCTGTGTCCCTGTATAATAATAAAAAAATTTTCATACCAAATTTATTTTCTCTATATTGCATCTGGTATTTGCTGACTGGCTCAATTCATGATTCACCCCGGGCAACCATACGGACGCCCGGGGGCCCCCTGCTTTGATATACTCGTGATGCCAGTCGAGCTTTCAATGGGGTGCCCCAAATTGATGATCAATGTTGACAGTCATTCTGTGAGTTCCACCTGCGCTGCTTCAATATAGATTTTGATTATTAATGTCATTACACCATATATATTCTTGTTCCCACTCTCTCAATGACGCTGGGTTCATTTACTATTATCTATATATTCTGTTTTCCCTTATTCAAGATGGCGCGGCTGGCCTCAGCAGCGTCCAGCTGACTGACACACACCTCGCTTGGTGTGTGACACGCCACGTTGGCTGCTGTCTCAATGACGCTCACGCCAGTCCAACTCTTGGACGGCGGTGCGCGTCATCATTGATCCACCAATGTACGTCCGCATCGCGGCGATGACGTCAGACGCCGCCGCGATGGGGGTATTTTAAATGCGGCTCCGGTCCGCCGACAGTCTGCGAGGATCTTTCGCCGCCCTGGGGCTTGGAGATATACCTGCTCCAGCCGGACGGATTCTGACCCCTTTTCAACTTGCCCAGGTAGGCTGCTGTTATGGACAATCGCTTGTCCGCTGTGTTGATAACTTTCTCCTCGCAGTGGCCGAGGTTGCTCATCACTTTGTCTGCTATATTTTTTTATTTACAGCTGGTGACCAGCTCATCCATCCCACCCAACCATCTTGAGTGCAATGTAACCAGTGAAGTTATTTTTTCACTATGTGTTTCCAATCATTCAGCCCGAGGGTTTGTCTTTCTTAGCACAAATAGACACTTTGTGCTCTATAAGGATTTTTACAACTCCCTATTGGCATACTGCTGACTTTGGATCTAGTGACCCATACTAACAACCTCTCAATGCAAGAGGTTGTCTTTCCATCCATTTCAGGATGAATTATGTTGAATTTGCTAGATTTAACATCTATTCACTATATACCTTTTGTATGCTTTCTATTTCCAGTCTTCAATAGATTTTCTTTACCCTTGTGGTTGCTAACCCTATGGGTTGTTTCAGTGGATTGGGCAAACCGGTCAACTAATACCAGTGGAAATGCCATTTGTTCTTCCAGTTTGTAGCTACACATGTAAGTCGGTGAGTGTATACATATGTGTTTGTATGATGCTCAGCATGGGCCATCACCATTTCAGTGTGAACGGATCTATTCTGTTAATGATCTACCCTTATGAACTACTTAACCATTAGCGTGCTTTGGGCACGTCAATTTATCAATTTTTCTGAAATGTTCAACATTAAAGTCTTACATACTTTTAACCATTCTATGTTGCTAATTGTTGTACATCCTGTATTCACAGTTTAAACCTGCTATTACTCTATTACACTCCTGAAGAAGCTCCGCTGGGAGCGAAACTAGTTGAGTGGAAATCAAGCAGTGAATTGCATCTTCTTGAAAACTGACCTACATATCTTGAAGGATGGTTAATAATTTTGTGTATTGTTTTTATGCTTCATGTAATAAAATTTAATCTTTTATTGATTTTGACAATTGTGTTTATCTCTATCAAGCACCGTGTTTTCAAAAAATCCCTGGGTACTGAGTATACCCGCTGTCCCCCCCTTTTTCTCATTTTAGAGAAAAGGATTTTACGGTGAGTACAAAAATCCTTTTTTCTCTTTCGTCCATTGACGGACACAGCTCCTTAATTCTTGACAGTAGGGACGTCCCCAAGCAGTGTCAAAAAACGAGGGGTGGGAACAGCAATCAAAACAAACTTCACCCCAAAACCACCAGAGCTCCTAAACGGAGGAGTTACAACCTTAAACAGTCGCCTGCAAAATTTTGCGGCCAAAGCAAGCATCCGCAGATGCATGCACGTCAACCTTGTAAAACTTAGTGCAAGTGTGAATGGACGACCAGGTTGCCGCTTTACACACCTGTGAGACAGACGCTTGATGTCGGAAAGCCCAGGAGGCACCTATTGCCCTGGTTGAATGTGCCATAACAGGAGGCGCCCGCCCTTTTAGGGCGGGCCCTCTGGTTATCACCCCTCACCCTGCACTCAGCAGCTCAGTTTTTCTGCCTAGCATAGGAGAAGGACCTGGCTCCCTGTGGGGACCATTGGTCCTGGAGATTTTTTTATTTTTTTTTCTACTTTTTTTTGATCCTGAGATCTACTATCAACTGCCGGCTGGGTGACAGGCTGGATAATATAGATCCTTGTAGTCCCCCCAGTCCGACCATCGAGTGTGAGCAGACGCGCTGGGTCGGCCATGACATACCCCGTTTGCTCCAGGGGTGGCCGGTGAGCTATATGCTCCGGGACTCACATATGACCGGGCTATTGCTGTTTGAGTCACAGTGGGCCGTGGCCGACAGCCACTCTGTACTGCTCGGGTGATGGGTCTGTCTGGAATGCGTCCAGCTGTCCCTGCGGGACGGGTAAGTAGGGTTCCACCTGTTTCGGCAGGATGGAACAGCTGGGCATTCCTGGGGAGGTTGACTAGGGGGTCTCTACCCTCCTTTTCCTCTCTCCCTGTCCCTTCCCTCCTCCCCATGCTTCTGTGTGAGCTGGGCCTGCTGTGTACCTGCCAGGGGTCCTCCGGGGGGGGCTCCGGGTCCTGGCTGGGGGCTGCACTGGGGGTCCGGGGTCGGCTCTCCATGGGGTGTTTTCTGCCTGCATTGTGGGGGGCCTCCGCTCGGAGGCCCAGCGTGTTTGAGGCCTTTTTTCCCATTACCTCAGGACGATTGGTGGCCATTTTGGCGGAGCCGGCGTCATTTTCGTGTAGCCGCGCTAGTGTAACTGCTGAAGCAGCCGGCACCCATTTTCTTGTAGCTCGCGCTCTTTTTCCTTAGGTAGTCAGGAGGCCATTTTCTTGTAGCTCCAGTTTAGTTTTGGCCTCTAGCGCTGGGAAAGGCTTCTGAACGGCGCGAACACCACAGAACACCTCAGACGCAGCACAGCACCTCAGGCACAGGGTGCAGGAGAGAGAGCGGGCCGCGGAGCTGTGCAGTACCTGGGTCAGGGTGGTGAGTCCTCTGGGGGGCCCCCTCGGTTCTGTAGCAGCTAGGAGGGTGGACCTTTTGGCAATCTTTCCTTTAGTCCCTAAGTGGCTGTCAGGCGAGTTTGGTCAGCATGACATCAGAAGCTTGTGCTTCTTCCCCAGACATCCCTATGATAGCAACTGGTGCCCCTGTACCTGTGATGCCTATGGACGCTCTGTCGGCGGTCCTGGAATCTTTTGTTGCCAGGGTGGAGGCGGTGTGCGGTAAAAAGGGGGGTAAAAAACGCCACTCCCCCCACCATCTTCTGGGGAAACTTCTGATTCAGACTCGGGCCTGGCTGTGGGACACGGCCCCTGTTCTGACGTGTCAGAAGATGCAGACCAGGACCATTCGGATAGTGAGGAAGACTCTGTGTCAGCACAGGAAAAGGCGCTTGTTGGAGCTCTTATCACCGCAGTGCGGGAGACTCTTAAGCTGGAGGATATGGCGGGGGCATCTACTGAGGTGTCGGTCCCTTTTGGGTCCCACAACCCGGCCCGCACTGCTATGGTGTTTCCCTACCTAACTTATTTTGATAAGTTTATATACAAAGAATGGGAACGACCGCAGCGGGCCTTTTCAGTTCCAAAGCACTTAGTGGTCAGTTACCCCTTTGAGGAGAGTGTCCTGAAAAAATATACATCTCCCCCGATTGTGGACACCCCCCCCCGGTTTCCAGGTTAAACAAGGTAATCATGATTCCGGTGGCTGATTTTAAGGACCCTGCAGACAGGAGGGCCGAGGCAGTGGCCCGGTCCATGTTCACGATAGTGGGGTTTGCCTTACGGCTAGTTTTGGCCATGGCCCTGGTGTCACAGACACTTACAGAATGGGCAAAATTGTTGCACCACGAGTTGGTTGAGCAACAGGCTTCCCGGTCTGCGTGGAATTGGCCGACCAGTTGGTCCATGGCCTCAAGTATGTCTGTGATGCGGCTTTAGATACAGCTCCCTTGCTTTCCAGAGCCTCAGTATCTGCTGTGGTGCTATGCCGCCTAATTTGGCTAAAATGCTGGTCCGCGGATCAGACATCCAAGAAGGCTCTGGCGGATTTTCCCTTCCAGGGAGAGAGGCTATTTGGAGCCTCACTGTATGACATTATTAAAAATGTCACTGGGGGTAAGAACACGCTGCTCCCACAATCCAGAAAAGGTAAGGAGCCACGCCGTAGGCCAGGGCCCTCCTTTTCTGCTCAGAAGCGTTTTTTCGTCAGTCCGGGCCCGCAGGTAAGCGTTCCCAGACCGACAAGGGGCCAACTAAGGGACAAAAGCGTCCCTAGTTTCACAAGCCTGCGAACAAATCTGCAACTGCATGAAGGTTTACCCCCGCCCGACTCTCGGGTGGGGGGTCGCCTTCGCAGCTCGTTGGACCTCCCTGCTTTCCGACCAGTGGGTTTGCAAAGTGGTTTCATCAGGGTACAAGATAAAATTTCTTTCTTGTCCACCAAACAGATTTGTTCCCTCAAAATGTTATCTTCCTCCGGCTCGTCGGAACGCCCTGTTTGGGGCAGTGCAGGACCTACTGATGCGGGGGTGATAGTACCTGTGCCGCTGCCGGAAAGGTTTCAGGGATTTTAGTCCAATCTGTTTGTAGTCCCATTAAAGAACGGGGTCTGTCCAATCCTGGATCTCGAGAACCTCAACACCTTTGTAAAAGTGTGAAGGTTCAGGATGGAATCAGTTCGCTCTGTGGTCGCTTCACTCCATCCGGGGGATTTTCTGACGTCCTTGGACATCAAGGACGCATACTTACATGTCCCCATGTGCGTCAGGCATCAGAGATTTCTGTGTTTTGCAGTCGGGGACGCTCACTACCAGTTTGTAGCTCTCCCCTTTGGCCAGGCGTTGGCACCAAGGGTTTTCACCAAGGTGCTCGCCCCGATTCTGGCTCTGCTGAGACAAAGAGGAATCGCTATCGTGGGCTACCTGGATGACCTCCTTCTGAGAGCAGCTTCAGACTCAAAATTAGAGGATTGATGTGGCGATTGCCAGTCAGACCCTTCAAGAGTTTGGTTGGGCACTGAACCTCCAGAAGTCGGTGTTGGTGCCTGGAATACCTGTGTTTGATCCTGGACTCCTGAGAGGCAAGGGTTTTTCTCCTTTTATAAAAGTTGTAGACTTTTTGGGCGGTGGTGAAGCTGTTGACATCCTGCAGGTGGTCGTCGCTGCGCTTTTGCATGTAAGTCCTGGGTCTCATGGTAGCCTCCTTCGAGGCGGTACTGTATGCTCAATTCCACACTTGAGTCTTGCAGAAGGAGATCCTGTCCAAGTGGGACAAATCTCTGTTGTCCCTGGATTGTCAAATCTGAGTGAGCCAACTAGTTAGGGCCTCCCTGGTCTGGTGTCTGAGATCTCCGGCCCTTCAGTCCGGAAAGTCGTTCCTTCCCTTTCACTAGACGGTGATCACGACGGACGCCAGCCTGACCGGTTGGGGGGGGAGTTTGGGGCATACAGTCGACACAGGGTCGCTGGACGCAGGAAGAATACCGCCTGTCGATCAATGTGCTGGAACTTTGAACGATCAGGCAGTGCCTCTCCAAATGGTCAAAGAGGCTGCAGGGACATCCAGTCAGACAACGCCACGGCGGTGGCATATGTCAACAATCAAGGAGGAACAAGAAGCTTGGCCGCAGCATTGGAGGTCGCTCACATCCTGCGGTGGGCAGAGTGGAGCGTGCCGGCTCTATCTGCCATGTACATTCTGGGTGTAGAGAACTGGCAAGCGGACTACCTAAGTCGCCAGATGCTGGACCAAGGAGAGTGGTCGCTATACCCGGATGTGTTTTGACTCCTTTGCCTGAGATGGGGCACGCCAGACGTGGATCTCCTGGCTTCTCGACTCAATCGGAAGGTATTGAGGTTTGTGGCCAGGTCCAAAGATCCCTGGGTGGACGCGACCAGGGCCGCCATCAGGAATTTTGGGGTCCCTTACACAGCTTCAGGCATGGGCCCCCTGGAGCAGAGGACCGGGGGCGGTTGACAAGTATTGAGAAGCGGGGGTGCTGCCTCTGCACAAATTATTGAGGTCGGGGGGTTGCCATCTGGGCCCTTAGAGACCTCCGGGCCTCTGGGGACCTCTGGGCCCCTTAAAAAAAAACTGTCAGAAACATTGACGCATCTCAGCATAGTGCCTACAATATGTCAGAATGTTTATACTGAAATATAAAAATAATTATTGCGTTATGGAAATAGGTAAATCTTAATTTTGGAGATTCCCCATTTCCTGCAATATCAAACTTGACGTAATTGTAGCCGTATTAGTGCAATTGTGACAGAGAAAATTAAGTACTGTCCGTGATACTTTTTTTATTTGCACTAACATAGAATTTTTCAGGACAAGCTTTCGGGGTATGTCCCCTTCTTCAAGGTCCAAGCAGTACTGATTCACAATTTTTTTAGCAGAATGTTGAAACAAAACAAGAAAAAAAAAAATCTCAGAGGGAAAGGAAAAAAACCACATACAAATCAATGGTAATAAAGATAGCAGCAGAGTTAGTGAGATAAGACAGAGTTAGTGAGATAAGACAGAGGGAGAGCTATAGACTTGAGGGGGGAGATGCTAGTCACAGAGGGGGTCATAAAACCTTAGTATAATGGGTAAGGAAACCAATATCTAAATTTAGGCCATTCGTTTTTGTGTTAAAAAGAATTATCATTCTTAGTTCAAATGTTTTCCTTTCCTGGATAGTTCTGAAATTCCCTTTAAGAACTAAAACATTGAGGTCTTCTATAGTGTGGTCTGGTTGTGAGAAGTGATGTCCCACAGGTGTGCAGAAACTCTCTTCTTTATGTTCCTTGATGGTATGTCTGTGAAAATTTTCACAGACATACCATCAAGGAACATAAAGAAGAGAGTTTCTGCACACCTGTGGGACATCACTTCTCACAACCAGACCACACTATAGAAGACCTCAATGTTTTAGTTCTTAAAGGGAATTTCAGAACTATCCAGGAAAGGAAAACATTTGAACTAAGAATGATAATTCTTTTTAACACAAAAACGAATGGCCTAAATTTAGATATTGGTTTCCTTACCCATTATACTAAGGTTTTATGACCCCCTCTGTGACTAGCATCTCCCCCCTCAAGTCTATAGCTCTCCCTCTGTCTTATCTCACTAACTCTGTCTTATCTCACTAACTCTGCTGCTATCTTTATTACCATTGATTTGTATGTGGTTTTTTTCCTTTCCCTCTGAGATTTTTTTTTTTTCTTGTTTTGTTTCAACATTCTGCTAAAAAAATTGTGAATCAGTACTGCTTGGACCTTGAAGAAGGGGACATACCCCGAAAGCTTGTCCTGAAAAATTCTATGTTAGTGCAAATAAAAAAAGTATCACGGACAGTACTTAATTTTCTCTGCAATATCAAGAAATTCTAAGTTCTTTTATCCATGCTAGTTTGAAGACAAGTAACACAAATGAATATTGCTTAAAATATTATATATATTTATTAACTAAAGTACAGTGCAAATTAAAATCAGGTACAAGTCGTGATAAAACAAATGAACGTATATACTTCTACATTCAGAGATAAATGATGATTAAGGTTCAGATAATTTTTACATACATTTCTATGCAAGCTCTATATGACAACTATATGAATATTTCACAATTCAATACTTAAATGATACTTGTACATCTAACACTTGGTAGCTCTTGAAATGTAACCTTCCGTGACTTCACGGCTTTAGATAAACAAACTTGTTTACATTATGTTATCTTTCTCAAGACAAACAGATCTCCTAATTAAACTTCTTGAAAATACGGACAATATGTTGTCCTGTGGACAATTCTTGGTAATTTAGCCAAGAATGTCTATTTAAACACAAAGCTATCTCTAATGCATTGCTTGTTTAAACAGATCCCAACATCAGGCCATTTACTAAGGTTCGCAATAGTACTGTGATATATATAAATATGTTTTTATATATGTTTCTTCCTTAATTGCCTCTGTAAGATGTCATACTGCAGTTAACCATCTCTCAGAACCAATTAACACTTACTAACATAATAGAGTGGCCGCATTTGGTATCTGTTCAAACCATCTATTGCATGTAGGATAAAAGATTTATACGTTACCAATAACTGAGAGTTCTGTCTGTTTGAGAAGCGAAGTCCCAAGAGGGACTTCTTTCACCATCGCTACATGTTTGCGTTAAGATCACCCCCTCCAGCTTCAGAAAGTCAGTGCCTTCAGAGATCAACTCTTCTTCAGCTCCCTCTGATCTTCCGCTCAAGGGTCCTCTTTCAGTCCCTTTTTCTTATCTCAGCTGCTACTTTTATCTCACTCCAAAAGTGGGTGTGTATCTTATCACTAGGTAACTTTTTTTTTGGAAGGTTGTCTTAGCAACCACATATACGCCATCTTGAACAATGTCGTTTTTAACCTGTAGGGGCAGTGGTGTATAAGGAATAATTTCTAATGTTATTTTCACGGAGGCTGAAGGTAATTTACGACTACCCTTTGACCTAGCTTAGTAGAATACCATTGATTGTCCAACGGTGTCAAAATGTGTCAAGTATACCAGACATTTTGGCGTAATGGCTCAGAGTAATGTCTTGGGAAAATCTTCCCACCTCTCTGCTAATGGGTTGTTAACATTCCTCGAAGCTGAAGTCACTTGGAATAACTTTTAACTTACTTTTGACAAATACAGCTCCTAGTATCAATACCGCTAGGATGTCACATGTTGTAATAATATATATATATGTAGATATGGGTTTATACATACATATATATCCAATACATAGATGTACTATAAGAGAAACACAACAGGAATTTTGAATAAGCCCTACAGTTTCGTAACTTATTCTGAAATACTAATTTAATTTTGTTATGCTCCCTTGAAACAAGAGTTCCTTATCTTGTTTATTTTACCAAGTGTCCAAACCTTTGAATTACAACCTGGGGAGACTGGTACGGTCAAGACCCCCTTAGTGAGACATAAGAACAAAGCCTATTCATATTGTGAATCTAATTTAAACTTCCCAAGATATTGAATCTGGGTTAACCCCTCAAAGAGAAAGTAGAAACCAAAGTCTTGTTCAAAGCATATCATGAGCTATGGGCCTAACTTTAGAGACAAAATGGCTGTCCTCTCGCTCATAATATACATGAATATTAACCATATGAAAAATACATAATATGCATAATATAAAGGCTTACATGTAATTCTTTTTACCCCAAATGTTCTGACAAAACAAATAAAAAAAGAATAAAATAAAAAAGGGGGGTTGCCATCCGTGGCCCTGGGAACCTCAGGGCCCCTTACAAAAAAAAAGTGGGGGTTCCCATCCAGGCCCCTGGGGACCTCCGAGATTCTGGGCCCCTTACAAAAAAAGAAAAAAAATGTATTTTTTTTATTTTATAAAAGGGGGGTTGCCATCTGGGCCCCTGGGGACCTCCGGGCCTCTGGGGACCTCTGGGCCCCTTACAAAAAAAAAAAAAAAGAATAAAAGAAAAAAAATTAATAAAAAAAAAAAACTAAAATTAACTAAAAAAAAGGGGGGTTGCCATCCGGGGTCCTGGAGACCTCTGGGCCCCTTACAAAAAAAAGGGGGGGTTTGCCACCTGGGCCCCTGGGGACCTCCGGGCCCCTTACAGGTGTACTGCCTGTACCCCCCTGATGGCGGCCCTGGACGTGACAGACGCGTTGGTGGCTCCGTGGGGACAGCATCGGCTAATTTATGCCTTCCCTCCGCTAAAACTTCTTTCCCGTCTGCTCCGCAGAGTGGAGACCGAGGGGATTCCGGTGATTCTAATTGCCCCAGATTGGCCTCGGCGTCCCTGGTACGCCGACCTAGTACGCCTGGTGGCGGATGTTCCTTGGCGACAGCCGTTGCGAGAGGACCTTCTGTTGCAAGGTCCTATACTTCATCCTGCTTTACAGTCGCTGGCTTTAACGGCATGGCTGTTGAAAGTCAGGTACTGAGGGACCGGGACCTGTCGGATTCTGCCATTTCCACCATGCTGAGGGCACGGAAATCATCTTTTCAGAAGACCTGTCATTGCACGTGGAAGTCATACATATCCATGTGTGAGGAGATGGAGTGGCGTCCACGGACATATTCGGTTTCCAGGATCCTGCTGTTTTTACAGCGTGGAGTGGATCAAAAACTTGCCCTAAGCACCATTAAGGGACAGATTTTAGCCTTGGCTGTTTTCTTTAAACGACCCTTGGTGGCTCATTCCCTGGTGAGTACGTTTGTGCAAGGGGTTCGACATGTGGCTA
This sequence comes from Rana muscosa, assembly GCA_029206835.1. Taxonomy (NCBI): domain Eukaryota; kingdom Metazoa; phylum Chordata; class Amphibia; order Anura; family Ranidae; genus Rana; species Rana muscosa. Next base: position 36,528,470 of record CM055121.1, on the reverse strand, counting down.
CTCCGATTTGTCCACCACTGCCTCCATGGGATTTGAATCTGGTGCTCTCGGTGCTCCAGGAACCTCCGTTTGAGAACATCAGAGAGATTCCACTTTTGACACTCTCTCAGAAAGTTGCCTTTTTGGTGGCTATTACATCAGTCAGGAGGGTTTCTGAATTGGCGGCCTTGTTCTGCAAGTGTCCCTATTTGATCCTCCACAAGGATAAAGCAGTGCTACGCCCGCAGCCTTCATTTGTTCCGAAGTTTGTTTCGGCTTTTCATCTAAATGAGGACATTGTGCTTCCATCCTTGTGTCCTTGGCCGTCGCATCCCAAAGAGGTTGCGTTGCATTCCTTGGACGTGGTCCGAGCTCTGCAGGTGTATTTGTCTGCTACGGCTCCGTTTCGAAGGTCAGACTCACTGTTTGTGTCGGTGACTGGTCCAAAGAAAGGCCTGGTGTTTCTCGGTGGATCAGACAGGTCGTGATTCAGGCTTATGCCCTAAAAAGGCAGGCGCCTCCCTTTCCTGTCACGGCACATTCAACCAGGGCAGTAGGTGCCTCCTGGGCTTTCCGACATCAAGCGTCTGTCTCACAGGTGTGTAAGGTGGCGACCTGGACGTCCGTTCACACTTTCACTAAGTTTTACAAGGTTGACGTGCATGCATCTGTGGATGCTTGCTTCGGCCGCAAAATTTTGCAGGCGGCTGTTTAAGGTTGCAACTCCTCCGTTAAGGAGCGCTGGTTGTTTTGGGGTGAAGATTGTTTTGATTGCTGCTCCCACCCCTCGTTTTTTTGACACTGCTTGGGGACATCCCTACTGTCAAGATTATAAGGAAGCTGAAAGAGAAAATAGGATTTTTGTACTCACAGTAAAATCCTTTTCTCTGAAGTCCATGGAAGGACACAGCACCCACCCCTCCTTTTTATGTTTGTACTGCTTTTTGACGAACTGAACTGCTGAGTGCAGGGTGAGGGGTTATAACCAGAGGGCCCGCCCCCTGGGCGGTACTGTTCAGCTTTGCTGTAGTTACATGTTTTTAAATGTTTTAACATGTCTGCCTAGTCCTCTCCTAGTAGACGGAATATAACCCTACTGTCAAGAATTAAGGAGCTGTGTCCGTCCATGGACTTCAGAGAAAAGGATTTTTCGGTGAGTACAAAAATACAATTTTTTCAAGCAGTGGTACAGGAAGAAAGTCTGCATCTTTCAAGAAGACCATGATATTTATGCAGGACAATGCTCTATGGCTAGCCAGTAAAGGCCTTGAAGATGAAATAATAATGACATGGCCCCCTTCCTCATCTGACGTAAACCTTATTGAGAACTTGTGGGCCCTTCTTAAACGGGCGATTTATGGTGTAGGTAAACAGTACTATTCCTCTCTGAACAGTGTCTGGGAGGCTGTGGTTGCTGCTGCACAAAGAAGTTGATGGTCAACAGAAAAATAAACTTACAGACTCCATGAATGGAAGGCTTATGTCTGTTATTGAAAAGAGGGTTGGCTATATTGATCACTGATTAGTTGTTTTTTTTTTTTATCTCAAAGATGTTTATAAATTTTGAGTTAATTTATTATTCTAACAGATGAAAATAAACAAGTGAGATGGAATTTTTTTCATTTAGTTGCATTATAATTCTGGGCAGTAATAGTTGCCCAATAATTTTGCACACATATATAATCTCCTAAGAGAGCTAAAACCTCACTTTCTTAAATATTCAGGTTTGAGGTTTATTAACATTTTGGATTGACCAAGAGCACTGTAGTTCAGTAATTAAATTAATCCTCAAAAATACAACTTGGCCAATAATTGTGCATGCAGTGTGTGTATGTGTATATGTGTGTGTATATATATATATATATATATATATGTGTGTGTGTGTGTGTGTTTTTTTATGCTGATGTCATTCCAAGCAGAGTTTTTTTTGTTTTTTTGAAGACTCCAGAGGGAATACCTGCTTGAAATGCAAAAACATGATAAATGCATTAATCATTAAAAATAATGAGAAATACCTTCCCCATTCAAAGTATAATTAAACTGCTGTAATGGACAAGCATGCCTGCATTTGAGTACCATATTTTTCGGACTATAAGACACACTTTTTTCCCCCAGAAATATGGGGGGAAATGTCCCTGTGTCTTATGGTGCAAATATATGACAGGCACCACCCCCCTCCGCCGCTGGTACCGCCCCCCCTGCCACCGCTCGCATCTTCTCCCTCTGCCACCACCGGAAGAGAGGCAGGAGAGCGGGGGACAGACTTTCAAACCCCCCCGTGGGTGCTGGGCGATCTTCCGGCTGGTTCCTGAGACAGAAAACAGAGCATTTGGCCGCTCGGGCTGCTCTGTCTTCTGTTAGGCGTAAGGGATAACATCAGGTAAGGCTGTTTGTGGTAACGTTCACTCTGCATTTCTATAGCATGGTCACTCTGCATTTCTATGGTAATGGTCACTCTGCATTTCTATGGTATTGGTCACTCAGCATTTCCTATGGCAATGGTCACTCTGCATTTTCTATGGCAATGGTCATTCTGCATTTTCTATGGCAATGGTCATTCTGCATTTTCTATGGCAATGGTCACTCTGCATTTTCTATGGCAATGGTCACTCTGCATTTTCTATGGCAATGGTCACTCTGCATTTTCTATGGCAATGGTCAGGCTGCATTTCATGGGCACTGGAAAATATTTTAGTACACCATTTGGTTCTGAATATTTGTTTTCCTTTTCTAAAATCTAGGTGTGTCTTATGGAGGCGAAAAATACAGTAAATTAAGCCATGGTTTGACGGTTTTGTTTCTTTAACCTGCTTGGTATTGAAAGAACAGAATTGCCTCATTTTAAAATCACAGTTTAATTATAGTTTACATTACTAGTTTCATCTTAGATTGAGGATTGGTGGCTTCATTAGTGCTCTTTTTTTTTTTTTTTCTTTTATTTATACCTGATGATCCTGCTGTTTTGTTGTATTGGAACAACCCTCACTACACTGTCTCTGTGGAAGAACAGCATTGTCATCCTAGGACAGGAAGTATTACATTAAGGGTGTCTAGGGTCTTGCATTCCAGTAACTTTCTGTATTCAGTTCAATATTCTATTCCAATATACTCAGATTTTGGGACATTCCCACCATATACTGTATGAAGCATAGTTTTGGCATGTTGCATAGAGTCCAGACAGAACTTGGGTAGGGCCTTGTTTTTGGTAACATCATTAAGCGACTGTGGCCCCATACGACTTATAGAAGAGGCTTCGGGGAACATGTCAGGGAGCCTGCAGGAGTGGGGCAACTGATATTTAGTACACCTTATTCTTCATTCCCTGCAGTTACCAAGCCTTTAACCTTTGCAATGTTGCAGGGGGGCACAACAAGTTGTTCCCAGAGAAAGTGAAAGTAGAGAGAAGTTGAGAAGTTTATTGTTTGGGTGCTTATATATTTTAAAGATGGAGAACAGCGAACTCCAGTTTGATTATCTGCTCTGCATTGAGTTAGCATGGATCCCTCTAGCTCTCACTTTTAGAAATCCTTGTATTTTGTTTGCTTACTATATTTTTATTGAAAATTTGGCTTTGAGCAACATCCAAAAATATTGGTATGTACAGAAATAGTACTACTGTACAAAAACCCTCTCCTTTCAGAAAATTTATGTTTTTAGGGGAGGGATTTTTTTTTTTTGTTGTTCTACTTCATTCTTCACTATATTCAAAGTTAATTAAAAAAATAAAAATAAATATTCTGGTTATACATGTACAACATTAAAGAGAACATTTGTTTTTCCCCCTGCAGTTGGCTTTCACTAAACTACTAGCTGCGTAGAATTATTATTATAAAATAGGTTGACCATGGCTATGATAATAACCCTATATTTGCACTTAATATGACAATTTTACTTCATGGCTTTGCAGTGGTGTATTTATTTGGTCATAATAAATATGTATGTAATGGTTACTTGATCAGTTCCCTAAATATGTTTTGTTAATGATAAAATGTAACAGCAAACTGTGTACAGTGATTACACTGTGACACTTCTTTTATAATATTGGCAGTGAAAATCCATTCTGCTGTATCATTCCAAATACTGAAAAGTGCCCGACATTAATTGATATTGTTTGGGAGACAGTCTCATTATTCTTTCAAGTATTGGAAGCCTCAGGCTTGAATCTTCTTGAAAGCTGGCATCTTGGTATAATGTATTTGGCCTAGCTCTAATAGCATTTTTGCTTTTTTCAGTAATATAATTGACATAAACATACTGCAGTGAGATAGAGCATGTGATAACCCAAGTACATTATTTAAAAAAAAAAACAAAAAAAAATAACACCTATCTGTAATGAATTCATGAATATTAAGTGAAAAAATTAAATACAATGAGCATGAGCATGAAAGGGAAAGGAGAAAAGTTGCATGTCATACTCCAGTACAAAATAGTATAGTTACAATTTTTACGGTAAATCAACTAGTGTGCCCAAACAAAAAACAAATACATGCCTCTCTTATTAATTTCAACTGTCAAGGTAAACACTGATGAGTGTTGATTTCTGATGCAAGTATGAGAAATATTCAAGAATATTCTTTATAGAACATAAAAAAAAAACAACAACAATGGTGTTGCTTTCCTAGTAAGAGCTTTAGGCCTCATTCACACAGGCATACTGATCTATATACCAGTATGAAGGGCCATCTTCACCCATACAGGATGCACAGGTTTCCTGTCTGCATTGCATTTGAGCAGGCTGCCTGGACGTGGCTGCGTGGAACACCTTTGCATCCCACATGGGTGAAGACAGCTCTTCACGCAGGTGTATGGTTAGGTTCAACCATTTGACGCCCTAATTGTTTTAACTTAACTTAGCTGAATTCTGAGTAAATTCAAATGTTACCCTTACAGTAGTGCACCCTATGCACTGCAAGCATTAATTGCTTGTTTTGATCTATAGATAACAGCCATCAGCAGATACTTCCCTCTCATGCCCCGGGATGTGGGCTGGCCCTTGGTGTCCTCACACACAATACTGGACACGAGTTCCTGCAACTGAGCGATGCAGAGAAGAGGCTTTGCAGGATTTGTGCAGTTGGAAGGAAACCTGCAGCAATAAGGGATAGAGTAGTAAAACTGCTTGTTATGTTACCTCTAGTTGGGGCCCTGGTGTCTCAGACTCTCACTGAATGGGCAAAACTGCTGCACCATGGGTTAAAGGAAAGACAAGTTCCCTCGGACGACGTGGCTCTGGCAGACCAGTTGGTACAGGGCCTTAAGTTTATCTGCGAGTCAGCTTTGGATACGATTCCCTTGCTGTCCAGAGCCTCAGTCTATGCGGTGGTGTTATGCCGTTTGATCTGGCTAAAGTGTTGGTCTGCGGACCAATCTTCCAAGAAGGCCCTGATGGATTTTCCCTTTAAGGGTGACAGACTTTTTGGAGCCTCTCTGGATGACATTATAAAGGATGCCACGGGAGGTAAGAGCATGCTGCTGCCACAATCCAAAAAGGGTAAGGAGACATGCCGTATTCAAGGGCCATCCTTCACTGCACACAAGCAAGCATTTTTTTCATCCGCCCAGTGCTGCAGGTAAACGATCCCAGGCCGATAAAGTGCCTGCTGAGGGGCAGAACCGTCCCTGGTTTCGCAAGCCCAACAAGCCTGCGGACAAATCTGCGTCCACATGAAGGTCTGCCCCCGCCCGTCTCTTGGGTGGGGGGACGGCTTCGCGAATTTGCGGCTCGGTGGACGTCTCTGATCTCCGACCGGTGGGTTTGCAAAGTAATTTCCTCAGGATACAAGATAGAATTTCTCTCTTGCCCACCGAACAGATTTTTTCCCTCTAACCTCCAACTTCACCCGACTCGTCGAGTAGCCCTGTTTGGAGCAGATCAGGATCTGCTGGTATGCAAGGTGATCATTCCTGTCCCAGTATAGGAACCGTTTTGGGTGTTTTACTCAAATCTGTATGTAGTACCAAAGAAGGATGGGGTTTGTCCAATCCTGGACCTCAAGGCCCTCAATTGCTTTGTGAAAGTACAAAGGTTCTGGATGGAGTCGGTTCACTCTGTTGTCGCTACTCTCCTTCCGGGGGACTTTCTGGCATCCTTGGACATCAAGGACGCATACTTGCATGTCCCCATATGCACCAGGCATCAGAGATTTCAGTGCTATGCGGTCGGGGAGGACCACTATCAATTTGTGGCTCTTACTTTTGGCCTGGCATCGGCACCGAGGGTGTTCACCAAGATGCTCGCCCAGATTCTGGCCCTGCTAAAGCCCCGTATACACGGTCGGACATTTGGCCAACAAACTTCATTTTGAGCAAGTTGGACCAACAATCCGACCGTGTGTATGCTCCATCTGACAAACTTTTTTTTTTTTTTTTGTTTTCATCGGACAAAAGTTGGGTCTGCAAACCGACAAACTTTTGGCCATCAAAAGTCCGATGGAGCAAAGTCCGACAATGTGTACAGAAAACCATCGGACTTTTGTCCGATGGACAAAACAACTAATGTTAAAATCAACCAACAATAGCAGAAGTTGACCAAAGGGTAGCAGAAAAGAGCAGACAAACCACGTGATGTTGGAAAAAGTTTTGGGAAAGTTTGCAGAAAAGTCTTGTGGTGTGTATGCTATGGGTGTGCCTGGCCAACTCCGTTCGGACAAAGAAACACGGAAAAGTCAGATGGAAGTCCGACCGTGTGTATGGGGCTTAAGACAGCATGGCATTGCTATCATGGGCTACTTGGACAATCTTCTTCTGAGGGCCATTTCAAGCTCAGAATTAGAGGAGAGCATGTCTATAACCTGTCAGACCCTTCGAGACTTTGGTTGGGTGTTGAACACTCAGAAGTCTGTATTGGTGCCGACTCAATGCCTAGAATATCTGGGGTTGATTCTGGACTCCTCAGAGGCAAAAGTTTTTCTCCCTGTGGGGAAGTTGCAGACCCTTTGGGCTGCGATGCAGCAGTTGACATCCCAAAGATGGTCGTCACTCCACATTTGCATGCGAGTCCTGGGTCTCATGGTAGCCTCTGAGGCGGTTCTGTATGCTCAATTTCACACTTGAGTGCTGCAGAAGGAAATTCTGTCCAGATGGGACAAGTGCCCATCATCCCTGGATTGTCAAATCCGGGTGAGCCACCTAGTCAGGACCACCCTGGTTTGGTGTCTGACATCACTGGCACTCCTGTCCGGGAAGTCGTTTCTTCCTTTTCACTGGACGGTGATCATGACGGACGCCAGCCTTACCGGTTGGGGGGGGAGTCTGGGGGGTTCAGTCGTCCCAGGGTTGCTGGACTCCTGAGGAAAATTCTGCCTGCTGATCAATGTCCTGGAACTTCAGACGATCTGGCTTTGCCTCTTCACGTGGTCTCAGAGGCTACAAGGGCGCCCAGTCAGGATCCAGTCAGACAACGCCACGGCGGTGGCGTATGTCAATCATCAAGGAGGAACTAGGAGCTCGGCTGCAGCATCGGAGGTCGCTCGCATCCTGAGGTGGGCAGAAAGGAGCGTGCCCACCCTGTCGGCCGTATACATTCCGGGCGTGGAAAACTGGCAGGCGGACTACCTCAGTCGCCAGATGCTGGACCAAGGAGAATGGTCTCTACACCCGGATGTGTTTCAGCTCCTTTGCCAAAAATGGGGTGAGCCGGACGTAGTTCTCCTGGCTTCTCGACTCAATCGGAAGATATTGAGGTTTGTGGCCAGGTCAAGAGACCCATGGGCAGACGCGACAGACGCGTTGGTGGCACCGTGGAGTCAGTATCTGCTTCGCAGAGTGGAGGCAGAGGGGATTCCAATGATCCTAATTGCTCCAGATTGGCCTTGGTGTCCTTGATACGCTGACCTAGTGCGTCTAGTAGCAGACGTCCCTTGGCATCTACCGCTGCGAGAGGACCTGCTGTCGCAAGGTCCCATACTTCATCCTGCTTTACAGTCACTGGCTTTAACAGCATTGCTATTGAAAGCCAGGTGCTAAGAGACCGGGGCCGGTCGGATTCAGTGATTTATACCATGAGGAAGGCTCTGAAGTCATCCTCTAGGAAGATTTACCATTGCACTTGAAAGGCCTACATATCCATGTGTGAGGAAATGGGGTGGCATCCGCGTACTTATTTGGGTTCCAGAGTCCTGCTATTCTTACAGCGTGGGGTGGACCAAAAACTTGCTTTAAGTATGGTTAAGGGGCAGATATTTGCCCTGGCTGTCTTTTTTTCAATGACCCCTGGCGGCTCACTGTCTGGTGAGTATGTTTGTGCAGGGGGTTCGACATGTGGCCCCTCTGGTACGTCCTCCACTGCCTCTGTGGGACTTGAATCTGGTCCTCTCAGTACTTCAAGGACCGCCGTTTGAGAATATTAGGGAGATTCCCTTGTTGACACTTTCTCAGAAAGTTGTCTTTTTGGTGGTCGTTACATCAGTTAGACAGGTTTCTGAGCTGGCAGCCTTGTCATGCAAGGCTCCCTATCTGGTCTTCCACAAGGATAAGGTGGTGCTGCGTCCTCAGCCTTCCTTTCTTCCTAAGGTCGTTTTTGGCCTTTCATCTCAATGAAGACATCATACTTCCATCTTTTTGTCCTCGTCCGGCGCATGCTAAGGAGGCTGCGTTGCATTCCCTGGACGTTGTCCGAGCTCTGAGAGTATACTTTTCTGCTACTGCTCCGATTCGGAGGTCGGACTCACTGTTTGTTTCGGTGGCTGGTCCTAAGAAGGGCCTGGCGGTCTCGTCGGCCACCATCTCTAGGTGGATCAGACAGATCGTGATTCAGGCCTATGCCCTAAAAGGGCGGGCGCCTCCCTTTCCTGTCACAGCGGCATTCGACCAGGGCAATATGTGCCTCTTGGGCTTTCTGACATCAAGCGCCCGTTTTCCAGGTGTGTAAGGTGGCGACCTGGTCGTCCGTTCACACCTTTACTAAATTTTACAAGGTTGATGTAAGTGCATCTTTGGATGCTTCCTTCGGCCGCAAGGTTTTGCAGGCGACTGTTTAAGGTTGCAACTCCTCCGCTGAGGAGCTCTGTTTTGTTTTGGGGTGAAGTTTGTTTAATACTGTTCTCACCCCTCATTTTGACACTGCTTTGGGACGTCCCACTTTGTCAAGATCGCTGCTGTGTCCGTCCATGAACGGAAGAGAAAATAGGATTTTTGTACTCACCGCAAAATCCTTTTCTCTGAGTTCATGGACGGACACAGCACCCACCCCTCCTTTTAAGTTGGTACTGCGTTTTGATGAACTGAGCTGCAAGATGCAGGGAGAGGGGTTGTACCCAAAGGGACCGCCCCCTGGGCAGTACTGTACAGTGTTTGATGTGATTAACACTTTCTAACAAGTTTCTGCCTAGTCACTCCTGATTGAAGGCTAATACCCACTTTGTCAAATTGCTGCTGTGTCCGTCCATGAACTCAGAGAAAAGGATTTTATGGTGAGTACAAAAATCCTTTTTTTTTTTATGTGAACCTTTTTTATCTCCGTTCAAATAAATTTTGATTGTGCACATGCTTGGAGTGAGTCTTCTATTTCTCCACAAAAGTTGTATTAGCGATCCCTTTGGATGTTTTTTTTTTTTTTTTTTTTATGTTGTAAAGAGAAACCTAATGTTACGCCTCACTTTCACCATCACAAGAATGAGCTCTCAAACACTGAGCTCATAACTACAACACATTTCATCAGGGGGAGAGGTAACGTGAGGGGTTTTGATTCAGAGAAAGAGCTCACTCCTTTGAAGGTGAGTAGTAACACTAGGCTTCTCTTAGTAATGTTGTAGAAGTTTTCCAATCAGGCTTTTTAAAGAGCATTAAATAGCCTACACCTATAGCATGGACATTAGTCAAAGCTTCATAGCTTGTTTTTATCAACAGCCATCCTTTATCTGTATAGGCAGTTTTTGGTAAAGGATGAATTATGCTTTCAAAGTGCCTAAATGCAAAACCATGTTTGCTGTAATTTTTTTTTATAAGGTGCCTAACCTACTTGCATAAGGTGTCTAGGTTGTAAGAAACTTCTACATACAAGGGTCATGCATATCGCCAACAAAGATTAATCTGGGAATCAAAACCAATAATGTAATGTTAAATCTGAAAAGCAATTTTATAAGAATTCAAAACAGTTATATTTGTGGAATCCAGACCGATAATTTTTATTCTGTTATTACAGAAGTTTATCAGAGATAAAGTAGTCAGAGACAGGGTGGATTTGAATTAACCACCTGAGACCCGCGCTATAGACGAAAGACGTCTGCAGCGCGGCTCTCAAGTGCCAGGTGGACGTCCCTGGACATCCTGCTGTTTACATCCCCCCCGCGCGCCACGGGGAACAGCTGTGCCCGCCGTGTCACATGATACCGATGCGCGTGCCTGGCGGCCGCGATGTTCGCCAGGTACACGCAATCGGCTGTTACAGAGGCAGGACGTGGATCTCTGTGTGTAAACACAGAGATCCACGTCCTGTCAGGGAGAGAGGAGAACGATGCTGTGTCCCTTGTACATAGGGACACAGATCGGTCACCTCCCCCAGTCAGTCCCCTCCCCCACACAGTAAGAATCACTTCCAGGGAACATATTTAACCCCTTGATCGCCCCCTAGTGTTAACCCCTTCCCTGCCAGTCACATTTATACAGTAATCAATGCATATTTATAGCACTATTCGCTGTATAAATGTGAATGGTCCCAAAATAGTGTCAAGTGTCCGATATGTCCGCCGCTATATCGCAGTTCTGACAAAAATCGCAGATAACCGCCAGTAAAAAAAAATATATATATATAATAAAAATGTATCCCCTATTTTGTAGGCGCTATAACTTTTGTGCAAACCAATCACTATACGCTTATTGCAATTTTTTTTTACCAAAAATATATAGAAGAATACGTATCGGCCTAAACCGAGAAAAAAAATAGTTTTTTAAAAAAAAAATTGGGATATTATTACAGCAAAAAGTAAAAAAAATTTGTTTTTTTTTTCTAAATTTTCTGTCTTTTTTTGTTTATAGCGCAAAAAAAAACAAAACGCAGAGGTGATCAAATACCACCAAAAGAAAGCTCTATTTGTGGGAAAAAAATGATAAAAATATAATTTGGGTACAGTGTTATATGACCGTGCAATTGTCACTGAAAGCTGAAAATTGGTCTGGGTACGAAGGGGGTTTAAGTGACCAGTAAGCAAGTGGTTAAATCAAGTCAATTTAAATCATGATTTAAATCACTAGTAAAAAGGCTTGATTTAAATCAACTCGATTTAAATCCAAATTTGTAAAGGGCAACTGTCATCTCTGTCCTGTAGTGGCTCCTCCTCTGACCTGCTGTTGACTCACTGACAGTACTATTACCTTTAATGGGACGGCTGGTGATGTGGCAGTGACACAATGGATCTGAAATGACAGGAGCTCTTCAAATGTGAGGACTCATTCTTGCTGGTAGTTAGAATCTTTAATATTTGCAAACAAAATGAAGGTTTCCTATTTAGAATAATAAGCTGTCATATTAGTAAAACGGCAATATCAGAACTGGTTCAGTCATACAGATTGTAGTGTACATAGATTTGGAAAACAATGGAATACAGGAATATTCCTGAACTTTGATTTATCTCAGGGTTACTGTGAAATTGTGTGAATGCATCAATGCAGTGCATGTTATCTCAGCTTGCAGAGCTTGGGTTCATTGAATGAGTTTACCAAACATGTAATATTGCAAAATATACACCTTCATGCTACATAACCAAGCTTCATTTCATGCTGAATAAACAAAATTATTAATGTATCTTAAATAGAAAACTATCTTTAGATAGATTTTTACTCCAAAAGCATTTTATTAAAATATGATAAAAAAATAAATCTATTTAAACAAAAAAAATAATAATTGATTTATTTAAAAAAAAAACAAAGATGGGAACACTGCGCTGGATAGTGAAAGAGTTTAAACAATGTGCAAAATTGATAAAGTAAAAAAAGCTGTCAGTACCAAAAATTTAGATACAAGAATTTGGAAATGTGATATATTAATAAAGTACAGCGCTAAATAAAGTGATCAAAAATCCTATGAATAGGGCTTGCTAAATTGATATACCCAATAAATGGGATCTAAAAAATTTAATTTAAAGACAAATGATGAAAAATTATTAGTCAATTAACCGGTGAAGCTAATAGCATCAGAAAACACAGTGCCTAAATGAATAGAACAATAACATATGTGAGCAATACAGCTAACACATTAAAAACAATGCAATAAAATAACACTGATTGAATCATTTTCACTGTGAAGAAAGGAAAAAACGGGGTTGATGTAGAAAGTGAAGTTCCAAACAATATGTAAAATTTGTTGCGTGCTGACGGACAAATTTTAGATGTTAAGAAAAGGCTAGTCCTGAAGAAAAACAGTCCTTATAGGGATCATAATGTGGCAAGGTGAGGAGAACTTGAAACAGGAGAAAACTTCCATCCACCAGTTAAGGCACCAGAGAAGTAGTGTTGTAGTCTCCTTACCCAAGATAATTGACCACTATCACGGCGGTCACTGCAGACACAGGGGTTTAAGGTCTCCCTATAGACCCACACCTGGTGCCCAGATAAGGATATTAGCGGTGTCTGGTATCTCAAAAAGACATAATCAGAAAGGACTCCATAGTGTAATACTGTGTGTACATTTATTGATAAGAAAAGGTATTGCACTTACAGAGTATTGGTTAAAATGGTGCGGTATATATATCAAATAGGATGAGCGTGGTGTCTCACGGTGTCTCCTCCAGGCTTCCTCCGCTTGTTAGCTTGCTGTATTAGTGTGTCTCCGTATTTAGGGGGTGTGATGACATCGGAACTACAGGCCATACCCTACGCGTTTTGTCACTACAGGATGTCATCTGAGATTGGCTGCTCAATCATTGATTTATATCCACCCTGGTTAGAGACCTCATTGATTCTACAGAGACTTTGTGAGAGAAAAGGTATTTAGGAAAAATACTGCCTAGTATTTTAAACTAGCAATTTGTCCTTCAGATTGAGAACATCTTCATTGACACTGCTTTCCAGCTATATTTCTTTGTGGTCCCTGATTATTTTTTTAGCTGTACTGTTGTAATATAGACACACAAAGAAAACTAGAAAATGCATTTCCTGCAGAAATGCGTGGGAATGCTGAATAGCTGAATTTCTAAAGCTAACTGGATGAATAGCTTAAATCCGTAAGAAAAAGTTGAAGAAGTGAGAATAGTTGGAAAAGTAGGAATGGTTTTAAAATAAACATGAATTTCTTTAAAAAAGTTTAACACCGCTAATGTATGAAAGATGTGGAATATTTAAAGGTTTTTTGAAAAGCTGACACTAAACTGAATTGTTTTTTCAAAAAATAATGTTATACAGGACAGTCAATGGAAGAAAGTGTAGAACTCTTGTCATTTGGAAGCTCAACCAGCCAAAAGTAAAAGGCGTATCACAAAGCACATTGCCTGAAACTAGACAAACATACCTATGTTTTGATGTATAAATTGTATATGACAAGTAGATCTTGTGGGCGCGAGAGCAATTTATAGAGAAGGAACTAAGATATTTTTTAAAGCTCTGTGCTCTAGCTATGACATCTTGGGTGGAGATTAGGTTGGGATTGGCTGATATTAGGAGGTTGGGTCGGGATTGGGTGATATTAAGAGATTAGGTCTGGATTGGGTGATATTAGGAGATTAGGTTTGGATTGGGTGATATTAGGAGGTTAGGTCGGGATTGGGTGATTATTTTAGGAGGTTAGGTCGGGATTGGGTGATATTAGGAGGTTAGGTCAAGATTGGGTGATGTTGGGAGGTTAGGTCGGGATTGGGTGATATTGGGAGATTAGGTCAGGATTGGGTGATTATATTAGGAGGTTAGGTCGGGATTGGGTGATATTGGGAGATTAGGTCAGGATTGGATAATATTAGGAGTTTAGGTCGGGATTGGGTGATATATTAGGAGGTTAGGTCGGTATTAGGTGATATTAGGAGGTTAGGTCGGGATTGAGTGATATTAGGAGGTTAGGTCAGGATTGGGTGATATATTAGGAGGTTATGTCATGATTGGGTATATAAATTTATATTAATATAAATTGATCATTAATCCCCACACCTAATGAGTGAGAGACAGTGTGAGAGAACCCTTCAAACAAGCCTTAATAATCCAAAAAAGTACATGCTATTGAAACAGCGACTTCACCGTTAGAGACACACGGCCTTTGTGACTGTATCGGTATAAAATTTATGTTGATAAACTTAAAAATGTGGGCATGTCAGCGATTTAAAAAAGAAGTTCACTGTGCGTTTCGCTGGGAAATGTAAATAATTCTATACAGGACAGTCAATGGAAGAAAGTGTAGAACTCTTGTCATTTGGATGCTCAACCAGCCAAAAGTAAAAGGTGTATCACAAAACTGAGCACATTGCCTGAAACTAGACAAAAATTCATATGTTTTGATGTATATATATATGACAAGTAGATCTTGTGGGCATGAGAGCAATTTATAGAGAAGGAACTAAGATCATTTTTTTTAAGGCTCTGTGCTCTAGCTGTGACATCATCCACTCTAAGCAGCCCAATAGACACTCTGTTTAATTGATAACATTTCCTGAAATGACCACTAAACTTAAACAGCTTTTTCACAAGAACTGTAAAAGATATAGCCGGATAGCTGAATATTTTGTGAACATTTTAAAGTTTGTTTGGCATCTGAAGGTAAAAGTATGAAGGAGCTGAAACTTTTGGGAGCGGAAGAAGATTTTAAGGATTTGAAGCATGCTCTCATTGACTTCAATGTTAAAAAAAAAAAAGTGTTAAAAAGCTCAATATTTTAAACAGTAGAAATGGTAGAAAAAAGTTAAAGAAGTCCCATCATTAGCTGAAAGAGCTGAACATTTTAAAAGTTGAATGGTTTTAATAGCTGAAAGTATGCAGAAGTTACGCAGAGCCAAAAAACGTACGGAATAATAAGAATAATAAAAAAAAAAAAAAAAATAACAATACTGAGAATGTTTTGGAGAGCATTCCCATTAATAATCTGCTGCTCCAAGATTGTTGGTTCAGCACTGAAGTGATATAAAGTTGTTAAAGAAGACCTTTGGTCGGAACAAAAACTTTTTCTGTAATTTATGGCAAAATTATTGTTCTTTCTTTTCAGAATTTTTGCATATACACAGACCAACCCACAAAATGTATTTAGTAAACCAGACGCCTGAAAAAGGATAATTTGTTGTCTGTGCCCAACATGTTTATACATTTAATTTCTTTCTTTTTGTTTTCTTTATATCAAGGCTCAACAAATCCTAGGTGCCAGGTCGCCATGGTGACTACAAATTGTGTCCTGGTGTCTGAGCTTTTTTCAGCCCATTCACTGTTGCAGGGATGCAGAATTTATATCGCTTGATGCTCGGGACATGCAGTTCTGGGCACTGGGCAAGTAGTTTTTTTTTTTTTTATGCATTACCCCTGCTGCGGGCAAGCAGCAGGGTTAATTTGCCAGGTGGAAACATTTGGGCTCCGCTGCCACCCGATTGCTTTCACGCACACGGGACCCTGCATGTCTCATTAATGAGAGCCTTTTACCAAAAAAATCATCACATAGGAGACTTTTTGTCCTCATGTGATGGAAAAAAAAGTAAGGTGGATTTTTTTTTATTTTCTTTAATTGAAAAAAAATAGTTACACCCAAGCACATAAAATACCTCCCCTCCCCATTTTTTTTTTACTCCCCCTCACATATGTGCACGTACAAACGTAAATGCATGCTTTGGGGTGCCTATGCATGAAAACGTCAATTGTGATACACGTTGCATATCTCCGTGCACGCACATAAACTGGCTTTTAGCTGGCGCCTAGATCCAAAGAAAATTTTTCAAGTCCTGCTCTACATACCATTTTATTTTTACTAAACATTTATGCAGGGTGCACATATGACAGTGGTGTCACAGAGAATTATGGGTTTTCCAAAGAGCAATGCTTTTTTCAGATTTAATTTTTTTCAACAAAGAAGTTAATGAGCACTTTGCAAATATGCTAAAAGAAGCTGAGAGCACCTATTGGCTGCATATAAAGCTACAAATAATTAATATGCACAGTATATTTTCTTGACTAAAATGGAAAAAAAAAAGAAGGGACCATTTTCTTGAAAACCATTTTTATTTTTAATGTATTCCTGACCTTAACGTTTCCTTCAAGATCATTGTCAGGTAGTGGGAGCCACGCATGTTGAGAAATGAGGAATGGTTCTTCATTTTTAAATCTTTCCACATGCATAAGATAGATGCATGGAGAACCCCTAAGACCCCTTTCCCACTGACGCGGTTTGCAGGCGCTATAATGCTAAAAATAGCGACTGCAAAGCGCCCTGAAAGAGCCGCTGCTGTCTCTTCAGTGTGAAAGCCCCGACGGGCATTCACATTGAGGAGCGGTGCACTAGCAGGACGGTAATAAAAAGTCCTGCTAGCAGCATCTTTGGAGCGGTGAAGGAGTGGTGTGTATACCGTTCCTCCACCGCTCTTGCCCATTGAAATTAATGGGCACCGCGGCTATACAGCCAGGCAAAGCGCTGCTGCAGCGGAACTTTGCGGGTGATTTTAACCCCTTTTCGGTTGATAGCGGGGGTTAAAAGCGCCTCGCTAGCGGCCGAATAGCACCCCGAAATTGACAGTAAAGTGCCGCTAAAAATAGTGGCGCTTTACCGCCGGTGCACCCACCGCTCGGGTGTAGAAAGGGGCCTAAAAGTAAGGTGTCTTTGTAACAGCAAAGGTTATCTTTCTGAAATTATTTTTTTTGTCAGTTAAGAAACATTTAGTGATTAGGGAAATTTTAGTTTACCTTCCCTGCATGTCAGTGTATGGCTCGTAGTTTCTATCATTTTAGACTGTACATATAAGCATGGCAAGTTTATGAGTTTTTTTATTTTTAGACCCCTTTCACACATATATGTTCATTTTGACGGACTCTGCTTGCTCAGCAGGGATTGCTCCGTTGATCCCCGCTGAGCTGGTGGATGACAGGTCTGTCTCAGGTTTGTCCCTGCACAGTGAGCAGTCAGAGCCCTGCTCTTCTCTATGGGGGATCAAATGAAAATGAACCGCCTGTCCGTTTTCATCCGATCTGCCAGATGGATATTAAATAGGCTTTCCATCTGTCTGAATTTAGTGGAGCGAAACGGATGTCAGCGGACATGTCACCGCTGACATCTATCGCTCCATAGAACTGCATGAAGCGTCCGCTCAGGTCCGCCTAAAGAACAGACAGGCGGACCTGAATGGTCCGCATGTGTTAAAGGGGCCTTATGCTTAAGAGCCCTTTCACACCGAGCTGCCCCGAGCGTCAGCGGTAAAACGCTGCTATTTTTAGCGGCACTTTACCGTCGGATTTGCTGCACTTTTCGCCCGTTAGCGAGGCACTTTTAACCCCCGCTAGCGACCGAAAAAAGGTTAAAAGCGCCGCTACAGCGCTTTTTGCCGGCGGTACGGCGGCGCTGCCCATTGATTTTAATGGGCAGGAGCGCATTACGAACGGTGAGGTCACCGCTCCTAATGCGTTCCAAAGAAGCTGCTGGCAAGACTTTTTCTGACGCCCTGCCAGCGCACCACTCCAGTGTGGAAAGCCCTCGGGCTTTCACACTGGAGTGAATGGAGCAACTGTTTTAGGGCGGTTTGCAGATGCTATTTACTCTTTCGTCCATGGACCGACACAGCTTCTCTATTGACATAGTGGGTATTATCCGTTAATTAGGAGTGACTAGGCAGAAAAACTTGTAAAAAGTGTTGCATCACACCTTCTACAGTACCGCCCAGGGGGCGGACCCTCTGGGTATAACCTCTCAGTCTGCATCTCGCAGATCAGTTTTTTTCTGTCTAGCAAGGAGTAGGACATGGCTCCCTTCGGGCCCATTGGTCCGTGGGAAAAAATAAATAAATATATATATATTTTTTTATTTTATTTTATATTTCATTTGTTGTTTCCTGCGATCTTTGATCAACTGCCGACTGGGTGACAGGCTGGATCCTCGATCCTTGTAGTCTCCCCAGTTTCGGCCATCGAGCGTGTGCCGACCCTAGCTACGCGCTGGGTTTTCCACGACATGCCCGTCACTCCACGGGTGGCCGGTGAGCCTACGCTCCAGGGCCTGCATCGGACCGCTCAGCTTCGGCTGACCTTACGACCGAGTCACAGCAGCCTGGCCGGTGAGCTTACGCTCCAAGGCTTGCATCGGACCGCTCAGCTTCGGCTGACCTTACGGCCGAGTCGCAGCAGCCTGTCCGGTGAGCGTCATGCTCCAGGGCATACATATGATCGTCCCTTTTGGGTCCAATCACAGCATGCCTGGCCAACAGTCACCTTCCGTGCGCGGACGATGACCTGTTTGGAATGTCTTCCAGCATAATACATGCAGGATAGGTAAGTAAAACTCCCCTGCCTCGGCTGGGTGATTTAGCTGGACATTCCTGGAGAGATCAAGTAAGTGGTTGTGGCCCCTTTCTTCCCTCTCTCCCTGCCTTTCCCTCCTCCCTGGGCTTCTAGCTAAAGGTTGCTGGGTGCTGGGGGTCACCTAAGGGGTCCCACTGGAGCGGGGCTGGCTGTAACTAACATTTAAAAGAAATGTCATTTCTGCGTACATGTGTGTGTGTGTGTGTGTCCCTCCTCCTCCATGCTGTTGGTGGCCATTTTGAGGTGGTCCATGCCAAGTTTGGCCTCTTGTGACTGCCTGGCGGCCATCTTCCTGTGGTTCGGCCACACCCACTGGCCCCTATCAGGTGATTGGCGGCCATGTTTGTCCACCCTGTATGTATAGATTGCCATTCGGCGGCCATCTTTTTGTGGGCTACGGCTGCTTGTCCTCTATCTTCGGCTCTGTGGCCATTTTCTTAGAGCCCACATTATCTTCCATACAGACGTTTTTGGCAGCCATTTTGCGAGAGCCTCCGGCCTCTAGGGTGCATTACACTGGCGCGAAAATTCACACAGGAAGTGCTGACAAAAGAAGCAGACTGACACAGCAGCAGCGGGACAGCATCACAGGCGCAGCACACGGCAGCATAGCAGTACCTATCCAGGGTGGTGAGTCATCTGGGTGACCCAGCCTCTCTGCAGCACAGGAGGGTGGCCTATTGATATCTTGCCTGGAGCCCTGTGGGTGTCAGCGTGTGGTCAGCATGGCATCTGAGCCAGATGTCTTCTCCCCTGAAACACCAGATTTAGCAGCTGGTGCCCCTGAGGTGTCTATGGACGCTATGTCGGCAATCCTAGAGGCGTTTGCTGCCAGGGTGGAAGCAGCACACGGGAAAACAGGGGGTAATAAACGCCCCCGTCCCCTGCAATCTTCTGGGGATATTTCTGATGCAGAACCAGGTCCAGCTACGGCCAGATTCTGATGAATCAGAGACTGCAGACCGTGACCGATCGGAAAGTGAGGAGGACTCCAAGTCCAGGTCAGTATGCGAGACGGCTTTGGTATCTGACCTTATTACTGCAGTGTGGGATACGCTAAAGTTGGAAAATACTGCAGAAGTAGCAGATACTCCAGTCCCCTTTGGGTTTCGTAAACCTGCCCGCACTGCTAAGGTGTTCTCTTGTGTGTCTTATTTTGACAAACTCTTATACAAGGAATGGGAGAACCCACTGAGGGTCTTTACAGCCCCAAAGAGGTTTGCAGTACGGTACCCCTTTGAGGAGAGTTTTCTGAAGATATGGACCTCTCCCCCTATAGTGGACCCTTCGGTGTCCAGACTTAATAGAGCCACCACTATTCCAGTAGAAGGGGCTCCTGTTTTCAAGGACCCTGTGGATAAGAAGGCTGAAGCACTCGCTCGCTACCTATACTCAGTGGTAGGCTCGGCAGTACGCCCGGCATTGGCGGGGGCCCTAGTGTCTCAGACACTTACTGAATGGGCAAAATTGCTACTCCAGGGGTTAAAGGAGCGAGATGCTCCTCCTAATGAGATAACTTTGGCCGACCAGTTGGTCCAGGGCCTTAAGTTTGTCTGTGAGTCAGACATGGATACTATTCCCCTGCTGTCAAGAGCTTTGGTTTATGCAGTAGCAATACGCCGCCTGATCTGGCTAAAGGGCTGGTCTGCGGACCAGACTTCCAAGAAAGCCCTGTTGGATCTGCCTTTTAAGGGCGACAGACTTTTTGGGGCTTCTCTGGATGACATCATCAAGGATGCCACAGGAGGTAAAAGCACTTTGCTTCCCCAAACTAGAAAGGGTAAGGGGCCATGCCAAGGGCAAGGGCCCTCCTTTACTGCACGCAAGCGGTTTTTTCGCCCCCTTAAGGCGACAGGGAAAAGACCCCAGGCCGATAAAGTGCCTGCCCAAGGACAAAAGTGTCCTTGGTCCCGCAGACCCAACAAGCCTGCGGACAAATCTGCGTCCACATGAAGGTCCGCCCCCACCCAGCTCTCGGGTGGGGGGACGTCTTCGCAAATGCGTGACTCAGTGGACTGCTCTAGTCTCCGACAGGTGGGTTTGCGAAGTAATCTCCTCAGGCTACAAAATAGAATTTCTCTCTTGTCCACCGGACAGATTCATAACCTCCAATCTCCAGCTACTACCGACCCGTCGGGAGGCCCTGTATGGGGCGGTCCAGGTTCTACTGGAACGCGGGGGTAGTTATCCCAGTTCCAGAACAGGAACAGGGTCAGGGTTTTTACTCAAATCTGTTCATTGTGCCGAAGAAGGAGGGGGTTCGGCCAATCTTGGATCTCAGAGCCCTCAATTGCTTTTTGAAAGTACAAAGATTTCGGATGGAGTCGGTTCGATCTGTAGTCACGGCTCTCCATCCGGGGGACTTTCTGGCCTCCTTGGACATCAAGGACGCATACCTGCATGTCCCCATATACTCCAGAGGTTTCTGCGATTTGCTATCGGGAAGAACCACTACCAGTTTGTGGCCCTCCCGTTTGGCCTTGCCTCAGCACTCAGGACGTTCACCAAGGTGCTCGCTCCGATTCTGCCACTTCTAAGACAGCGGGGTATCGCTATCACAGGTTACTTGGACGACCTTCTGCTGAAGGCCCCTTCAAGCTCAGAATTAGAGGTAAGCGTGTCCTTTACCTGTCAGACTCTTCGAGACT
This sequence comes from Rana muscosa, assembly GCA_029206835.1. Lineage (NCBI taxonomy): Eukaryota > Metazoa > Chordata > Amphibia > Anura > Ranidae > Rana > Rana muscosa. Next base: position 36,507,447 of record CM055121.1, on the reverse strand, counting down.
GTGGTTGGATACTAAACACGCAAAAGTCAGTATTGGTGCCCACTCAACGCCTAGTGTACCTGGGGTTGATTCTGGATTCCTCAGAGGCAAAGGTATTCCTCCCTGTGGAGAAGTTGCAGACCCTCCGGGCTGCAGTACGGCAGCTGACTTCCAAGAATTGGTCGTCACTCCGTTTTTGCATGCGAGTGTTGGGCCTCATGGTAGCCTCCTTCGAGGCGGTCCCATATGCTCAATACCACACTCGAGTGTTACAAAAGGAAGTTCTGTCCAGATGGAACAGATACCCTTCATCTCTGGATTATCAAATCCGAGTGAGCCACCTAGTCAGGAGATCCCTGGTATGGTGGCTGACAGCACCGGCTCTAATGGCCGGGAAGTCGGTTCTTCCGGTTTACTGGATAGTGATCACGACGGACGCCAGCCTTACAGGTTGGGGGGGAGTCTGGGGTGTCCAGTCGGCGCAAGGTCGCTGGACCCCAGAAGAAGCCCTCTTGCCGATCAATGTCCTGGAGATCCGGGCGATCAAGCTGTGCCTCTTCAAATGGTCTCAGAGACTGCAAGGGCGTCCAGTCAGGATCCAGTCAGACAACGCCACAGCGGTGGCATATGTCAATCATCAAGGAGGAACAAGAAGCTCAGCTGCAGCATCGGAGGTTGCTCGCATCCTGAAGTGGGCAGAGAAGAGCGTACCGGCACTGTCGGCCGTGTACATTCCGGGTCTGTAAAACTGGCAGGCGGACTACCTGAGCCGCCAGATGCTGGACCAGGGAGAATGGTCCTTACACCCGGAGGTGTTCTAACTCCTCTGCCAAAGATGGGGCACACCAGACGTAGATCTTCTGGCTTCCCGACTCAATCGGAAGGTATTGAGATTTGTGGCCCGGTCAAGAGACCCATGGGCAGACGCAACGGACGCGTTGGTAGCATCGTTGGGTCAGTATCGGCTAATCTATGCCTTCCCTCCCTTAAGGCTTCTTCCTCTCCGCAGAGTGGAGGCAGAGGGAATTCCAATGATCCTAATCGCTCCAGATTGGCCTCAGCGTCCTTGGTACGCTGATCTAGTACGTCTGGTAGCAGACGTCCCCTGGCGCCTACCACTACGGAAGGACCTGCTATCGCAAGGTCCCATATTCCATCCTGCTTTACAGTCATTGGCTTGTTGAGAACCAGGTACTGAGAGACCGGGGCCTGTCAGACTCAGTAATCTCTACTATGAGAAGTGCTCGAAAACCGTCCTCTAGGAAGGTTTATCACCGCACTTGGAGGGCCTACATCTCCATGTGTGAGGAAATGAAATGGCATCCGCGTACCTATTTGGTTTCCAGAATCCTGCTGTTTTTACAGCATGGGGTGGACCAAAGGCTTGCCCTAAGTACGATTAAGGGGCAGATATCTGCCCTGGCTGTCTTTTTTTCAGCGACCCCTGGCGACTCACTCTCTTGTGAGTACATTTGTGCAGGGGGTTCGACATGTGGCCCCTCAGGTCCGTCCCCCATTACCTCCGTGGGACTTGAACCTGGTCCTCTCGGTGCTTCAGAAGGCACCGTTTGAGAAGATTAGAGATATTCCCCTGTTGACACTTTCTCAGAAAGTGGTCTTTTTGGTGGCTGTTACGTCAGTTAGACGAGTCTCTGAGCTGGCAGCCTTGTCCTGCAAGGCTCCCTATTTGATTTTCCACAAGGATAAGGTGGTGCTGCGGCCGCAGCCTTCCTTTCTTCCGAAAGTCGTTTCGGCTTTTCATCTCAACGAAGACATTGTACTTCCATCCTTGTGTCCTCATCCATCGAATCCTAAGCAGTCGGCGTTGCATTCCTTGGACGTTGTCCGAGCTTTGAGAGTATACCTATCTGCTACTTCCCTGTTCCGGAAGTCAGACTCACTGTTTGTTTCGGTGGCTGGTCCCAAGAAGGGCCAAGCAGTCTCATCGGCCACCATCTCTAGGTGGATCCGACAGATAGTAATCCAGGCTTACGCCTTAAAGGGTCAGGCGCCCCCATTTCCTGTCACGGCGCATTCGACCAGGGCAATAGGTGCCTCTTGGGCTTTCCGACATCAAGCGTCTGTTTCCCAACTATGTAAAGCGGCGACTTGGTCGTCCGCTCACACTTTCACAAAATTCTACAAAGTTGATGTAGGTGCATCTTTGGATGCCTCTTTCGGCCGCAAGGTTTTGCAAGCGGCTGTTTAGAGTTGCAACTCCTCCGTTGGAGGAGTGCTGTTTTGTGTTTTGGGGTGAAGTTTGTTTTTATGCTGTTACCACCCCTCATTTTTTTCTCTGACACTGCTTTGGGACGTCCCACTTTGTCAATAGAGAAGCTGTGTCGGTCCATGGACGAAAGAGTAAATAGGATTTTTTACTCACCGTAAAATCCTTTTCTCTGAGTCCATGGACCGACACAGCACCCACCCCTCCTTTTAAGTTTGTACTGCTTTTTGACGAACTGATCTGTGAGATGCAGACTGAGAGGTTATACCCAGAGGGTCCGCCCCCTGGGCGGTACTGTAGAAGGTGTGATGCAACACTTTACAAGTTTTTCTGCCTAGTCACTCCTAATTAACGGATAATACCCACTTTGTCAATAGAGAAGCTGTGTCGGTCCATGGACTCAGAGAAAAGGATTTTACGGTGAGTAAAAAATCCTATTTTTAACGCTATAGCGCTTACAAAACGCTGCAGTGTGAAAGGGGTCTTATAGCATCTGTCATATAGGGTATGCCAGGATGTCTTTCCTTAACTGAATGATGTTTTAACTGAAATGGCAGTTGACCATGTATATATTCCAGTATGTTTGAAAAAGCATGTTTGCACATACTTGTAGCTTCTTGAGTCATCCTTTTCAAGGGCCTAGTTATCATAAGTGATAATTGGGTTTATTGCATTACTTGCAGATTCTAGTCTGTGCATGGCCAATCTAAATGACTATTTTAAAACATCTTAACCTAATCCAATATCCAAAGTTATCCCTATAATTGTTTCTTTTGAGGGGAGTTTGAGTAAGTTCCCAATCGCATACGCTTATAGCAGAGATTCTAAGATGCCTCCACACATACAGTACAGAAATACATTCTATATCATCCCAGATATATTGGCATAGCAACTAGTGCAGGGAGATAGTACTTACCAGTGCATGCCCAAGGGAAATAATTTCTGGCCTACTCAAGAATGTGTGTTTCTTTCCTTCTCATTGCATCAGTGATTTTTTTTAGTATGCTCATCAGTCAGAACATACCTTCAGACTCACAATCGTGGTAATCTACATCAGGTATTTATGGACATCATATTATGTACTGTTTAAAGGTTTGAAACCTATATGCAGCTTATGAGTATCAGTTAATCTCTGTGCATAATAGAGAGGTTCCAATTCTGGCTCTCTATTGAATTGTGACTGTTTGCATGTATCATAGGTAGTTGTAATAATAAAATAAAAAAAAGTTTGAGATCCAGATTAACCTAATACATTATGGTTGAAAATAGTTCTAGCTCTGCTCTGATGTTTTCAGGGGGATACCATTGTAGAGAGGATTAGGGTAAATTTGTGGTAAATTTTGTTAATCATAGTGTATTCAAACCCAAAAGCAAAAATGTTATATATTGCAGCTTGTACAGTCTTTAGATGTGTTTTTTTTTTCTTTTTTTTAACCTGGATAAAGCGGGTCTTCACTCTCCTTTTGAAGATTCATGTTCCAGGTCCTCCACCTCCCTTTAGGCCCCGTTCACACCTATGCAAATTGGTTGCGGCTTAAACAGCTTCCAATTTGCATAACATTTTAAAATACATTGATTTTAATGAGGCTGGTTCACATATGTGCGATGCATTCGCAATGCGCATTGGCCAAAAAACGTGTGTGTTTTCTAGGCATTGCGGGTGCGGCTTAGGTGCAAATTCAGGCCCATTATCTTCTATGGGCACGCATCTGATTCGCAGATGTGTTCAGTTCTCATCAGGATTTCTCTCCTTCACCTCACTACACTTCCCCCCTCCCCCTCCTCTCTCCCACCAAATTTGCAGCTAAAACGGTAATGATCTGCTGAACAGTTCTCTTAAGAGAGCTGGAATTCGCACCGCACAAGTGTGATGCCAGCCTAATATTCAAACTTGTGCGACTTGTCATGCAACTTTGGACATCAAATTTGCATGCCAAGTCGTTTTCCATGTTTTTCAATGATAACCATTCATATATGTGCAACTTAAAGTTGCAGCAACTTCAAAGTAGTACATGCACTACTTTGGCCCGGCTTTCATGCAACTTGAGTGCCATAGATTTTATTGTTAACCCTCAGAAGGTGCATGAAAGTCGTACCTGGATGTTATACAAAGCAACTTGTGTGCAACAGTTGTCCATTATCACTGGTTTAAGCCAAAGTCATTTCCAAGTTGCACCCATCCAAAGTTGTACTCCAAAGTCACTGCAACTTTGTTTGCAACAGAGTTGTACAAGTGTGAATAGAGCCTTACACAGGGTAGATAGTACCTTCTCCATAAAGTATTTGCCCCCATTTCTCTATTCCTGACCAAGATGATGATGTTTGCTGGGAGCATTATCAGCCTAGCATGTGAAGTGTGTTAGGACTACAGAACACCAGCTACAGGACAATGCCCCTATTCCTCCTCTCCATAACATAAAGGGGAGATGTTCTGAAATTCCCAAGGGTGAGCTGGGAAAAGCTTATAAGGATGTCTGAGGTTCCACTGCAGCATTTCAAGCTTAATGCAAAAAATTAGGAGCACACTGGGTTTCTGGCAGCATTATTTTTGTCGTTTTATTTTTTGGCAAACCGATATATAACTAAACATATTTTTTTTTTTATATTTAACTGATCAAAAAAGAGATATTGCATCTTAGGGTTTACGTTAATTTTAATTTATATGCTCTATTTGTAGCCTTAAAGCTGAATTCCAAGAATTTAGCTACTTTGTAAAAGCTGAAGGCACACTATGAGTTAAGTCCAAGGAGCTGCAGGGCATCTCATGGGCTTATCTCTATTATTTGACAGATTTATTGCTCATCCGGAGAGACACCCAAGGTATCCGAGAGGAAAGAAACACACAGAGCAGCTATGCCCACCCCTCCCCTCTGCTGCCCCTTCACAGAAGCCTTTTGTGAGGGGGTTAACTCGGTAGCGGGTGTGTGTGTGACCCCCTGGTTGGGCTCCCCACACAAAAACAGGGCCAGCAGACGGAGGTTGTGGTTTTCAAAATCAAAAGGTGCGGTTTATTTCTCTATGTACAGTGACAAAAACACAGCAAAGCCAAAAAGAAACATAAACAAAATAAATCCTGGTCAGTTTGACCTCTGACTAAACATGCAGGTTTCCTAAACTAACAACTGGGATCAGCCTGGTGCTGTCCTAGTCCCTAAGTCCCTGGTTTAGTAAAAGTCCAAACAAATAGCCACACAGGCTTTGCCTCACCGCACAGGGGTTCACTCTCCCTAGACAGTCCACACAGGTCTGGTTCCAGGCATGAGCTAACATCTAATGAAGCTGGGAGTTCTTATAGAGGCCTAAATGAGCTGACAAGCTTCAGCTGGTCTCATCATCTCTGTCTGCACGACGCCCCACACTCTCCCTAGAGGTATGAGTCATCCATGAGCCCACTAGCCTTATACAACTCTCCACCTAGTTGTATAAGTCGGCGTAAAGCCTGAATCTGGGCGAAATATATCTACCCCCCTGGATGCAACCAGGTGACTTTACCTTCCTGCTGTCACATACCCCCCCCTCTTGTTTTAACCTCGGGGTTGGAACACCAGCAATCAGGCATTCATGTACTCGAGACAAAGCATCCACATTCCCCATTTGAACGCCAGGGCGATGCTTTACTGTGAAGTTGAATTCCTGGAGGGCCAGGAACCACCTATTCACTCTTCTATTTGTTTCCTTGTTTTGAGCCATCCACTTTAACGGAGCGTGATCCGTAACCATGTCAAAGTGCCTACCTAGCAGGTAGTACCGAAGGGAATCTAGAGCCCACTTCACCGCTAAACACTCCTTTTCAACGGTGGCATAATTTACCTCATGGGACTTCAACTTCCTGCTGAGGTAAATGACTGGGTGCTCTTCCCCGTTCCAGACCTGGGATCCGATAGGGTTTTAACTTCACCCTTTCACCGGGCGGGGTAATAATATCATGCTCTACCCCAGATGTTTGTCCCGGCAGCTCAGAGAACACCTCCTTGTTGCGAAGCACAAACTCCTTAACCTCCTGTTGTTGGGGTTGTGACAAGGTGGCTGCTATTCCAACCTCCGGAATCACGCAACCAGTTTGAGCTGGTGACCAAGTTTCTGCGACTAGGGACTCTCTATCCCTCCAGGCTTTCAACAGATTAACGTGATATATCTGTTCGGGCTTTCGCCTTCCTGGTTGTCTGACCTTGTAATTCACTTCGCTCACTTTTTCCATTATCTCGTAGGGGCCTTGCCATTTGGCAAGGAATTTACTTTCAACCGTAGGGACAAGTACCAATATCCTATCCCCCGGGGAAAAGGTACGGGTCTTTGCTCCACGGTTGTACACTCTCTGCTGTGCCAACTGCGCTTGGGCCAAATGTTCCTTCACGATGGGCATTACCTGTGCAATTCGATCTTGCATCAGGGCGACATGCTCAATCACACTCCTGTGGGGAGAACTCTCACTTTCCCAAGTTTCCTTGGCAATATCCAACAGCCCTCTTGGGTGTCTCCCATACAGTAACTCAAAGGGGGAGAATCCCGTAGAGGATTGGGGCACCTCCCTAATAGCAAACATCAAATAAGGAAGTAGACAGTCCCAATCCTTTCCATCTCTATCCACCACTTTCTTCAACATTTGTTTTAGGGTTTTGTTGAATCTTTCAACCAGCCCATCGGTTTGGGGGTGATACACAGATGTACGCAATTGCGTCACTTTGAACAATTTACACAGCTCTTTCATAACCCGGGACATAAAGGGTGTACCTTGGTCCGTAAGCAGTTCTTTACAAATACCCACCCGGCTAAAAACAAGAGATAGCTCTTTGGCTATGGTTTTGGCCGAGGTATTTCTGAGAGGGATCGCTTCTGGATAACGGGTGGCATAGTCCATTATAACCAATATGTACTGGTGCCCCCTAGCGGACTTGATTATAGGACCTACCAAATCCATTGCGATTCTCTCAAACGGGACCTCAATGATGGGTAGAGGGACCAGCGGGCTACGGAAATGTGGCATCGGGGCCGACCTCTGACACACAGGGCAGGAGGAACAATAATTTTCTATGTCCTTCATCACCCCAGGCCAATAGAATCTCTGTAATACCCTCTCTCGGGTTTTCTCTGTCCCCAGATGACCTCCAAGAATGTGCCCATGGGCCAACTCCAACACCAACTTCCTGTAAGGTTTGGGCACCACAAGCTGCTCAACTGTTTCTTCTGCCCTTTTTGCCACCCGATACAGTAGGTCCTTCTCTACGCTGAAGTATGGGTAAGTGCAGGTATTATCTGGGTTCACTAACTCGCCATCTATTTCCACTACGTTTTCCCGTGCCTTTATTAGGGCGGGGTCTTTTAACTGTTCTGTGGCAAAATTTTCCCTGTGAACCTCCAGATCAGAAAACTCCACAGACGGTAGGTTTTCGTCTGAGGAGGTGGGCTCCTCTCCAGTTTCTTGAGTCTCCCCTGCCAATACTGACAAGGGAAATTCTGGAGAGTCCTCACCACTCTCAGAGGAGTTCTGGCTATCACATTCCTGGTACATAGGGGCACCAGTGGGGGGCTCAGGATCATCCCACAGTTCCCAGAACTTCGGAAAATCCCTTCCCACAATGGCATCATGCGGTAATTGAGATACTAACCCCACTGGATGAGAGAGGGTACCTTTGGGGGTCTTGAAACACACTGTAGTCACTGGATACTCTCGGGTGTCCCCATGCACACAAATAACAGCTACCTTGCTATTCCCAGAGACCTCTGTTTTAACTAATTCAGCCTTTATCAGGGTCACAAGGCTACCTGAATCCAGTAATACCACAACATTTCTACCATTAATACACATTTTGCATAAATGTTTCTCAGTTCCCCGAATGGCAGTGCATGCGACTGTCGCACACAGCGACTGACGTCTGTCCATCAGAAAGTCACATTGCATGGGTTCCTCCACAACCGGGCAATTTGCTGCAATATGTCCCGCTTGCCGGCAGCGGTAGCAAACAATCCATTTGGCTGCCTCTTGAGCCCCTGACTTCCCAGGCTGTTCTCGCCAAACTTTGGGTAGAGCTCCCACCCTCTCACTCTCTCCACCCTCACCCCTTGGAATCCTCTTATCCGGCCCTGGGGATGGTCTGGTCTTAGGGTGGAAAGTCCGAGAGTCTCTGGAAGAGGCCGTCAGGTTCTCTGTAGCCAAGTATTTCTCTACACGATCCACAAGACCACCGGCCGTCTCTGGGTCTCCATGGCTTACCCACTTTTGGATGGCAGTAGGAAGAGCTCTCAAAAACCGATCCATTACAACACTTCCACAATCTCTGGTGCGGACAAAGTCTCTGGCTGTAGCCACTTCCTGCTCAGGTGAATGAGATCATACATTTGAGACCTGGGGGGTTTTCCAAGCTGGAAAGTCCAGTTATGCACACGCTGAGCCCGGACAGCCAGGGTGACACCCAGCCTTGCCAATATTTCAGCTTTTAGCATCACATAGTCTTTTGCTTGGTCAGGCTCTAGGTCATAGTAAGCCTTCTGCGATTCACCAGTTAACAGAGGAGCCACCAGTCCAGCCCACTGCTCCTCAGGCCACTTTTCTCTTTTTAGCAGTCCTTTCAAATGTGGTCAAAAATACCTCTGGATCATCCTCTCCAGTCATTTTTGTCAATAAACGACTCACCCCAAAGGACGCGGTATTAGTGGGACGGCTTTCCTCACTGGTCTGCGGACGTTGCTGCATTACTGCTTCCATTTGTTGTAGTCTCTGCTCTTGCTTCTGTAACAGGTCTATGAAGCGGGCCTCAGATTGCTGCTGGGCTTGTTGATGAGCTTGCTGCTGGGCTGCAAGGCTCCTTTGCAAACCTGCATTTGTCTGCTGTTGATTGGCATTTGCTAGAGCCAGCTGTTTCAGTATCTCCTCCATGCTGGCTTAAAAAAAACTGCCTGCACTCTCCACCAACTGTGAGGGGGTTAACTCGGTAGCGGGTGTGTGTGACCCCCTGGTTGGGCTCCCCACACAAAAACAGGGCCAGCAGACGGAGGTTGTGGTTTTCAAAATCAAAAGGTGCGGTTTATTTCTCTATGTACAGTGACAAAAACACAGCAAAGCCAAAAAGAAACATAAACAAAATAAATCCTGGTCAGTTTGACCTCTGACTAAACATGCAGGTCTCCTAAACTAACAACTGGGATCAGCCTGGTGCTGTCCTAGTCCCTAAGTCCCTGGTTTAGTAAAAGTCCAAACAAATAGCCACACAGGCTTTGCCTCACCGCACAGGGGTTCACTCTCCCTAGACAGTCCACACAGGTCTGGTTCCAGGCATGAGCTAACATCTAATGAAGCTGGGAGTTCTTATAGAGGCCTAAATGAGCTGACAAGCTTCAGATGGTCTCATCATCTCTGTCTGCACGACGCCCCACACTCTCCCTAGAGGTATGAGTCATCCATGAGCCCACTAGCCTTATACAACTCTCCACCTAGTTGTATAAGTCGGCGTAAAGCCTGAATCTGGGCGAAATATATCTACCCCCCTGGATGCAACCAGGTGACTTTACCTTCCTGCTGTCACACTTTGTATATTGTGAATGTGTTCATCAAGGCTTCTGTGTTTGGGCAGAAGGAGGCGAGGGGCAGGTATAGCAGCTTTAGCGACTCTCCTGTTCGAGATGCAGAGTTCAAAAAGATCAGTGTTGCGCTCTTGGAACTACAGTGACAGCTGTCTTCCGGGAGTACTATAAAGTTGTCATATATAAATAATAGAGCTAGACCCAGGAGGTGTCATGCAACTGGACTTAACTTACAGTGTGCTTTCATTTTTTTACAAAACAGTTGAATTCCTGATATTCAGCTTTAAGGACCATAGTCATGTTCTAGCTCTTTTGTACTTGTTGGGTAAAAGTATCATACTCAGAATTATTGATCATGTTGGTCGTCATGTAACAAAAAAAAAAAAAACAGAATAAGAAACCTTTTTAAACCACTTCAGCTCCAGAAGATTTACCCACCTTCCTGACCAGGCCATTTTTTGCAATATAGCACTGCATTATTTTAACTGACAATTGTGCGGTCGTGCGGCGCTGTACCCAAATAAAATGTATGTCTTTTTGGTTCTTTCTTTTGGTGGTATTTGTTTTATTTTGCGCTATATAAAAAAAAAATGAAATAAAAACCAACAATTAAAAAAAAAAAAATAATAAAAAAAATATATATTTTTTTTTATTTTCTCATCTAAAACACATCCCATATATATATATATATATTTTTAATATCTAATTTCTTCATCAATTTAGGCCAATATGTATTCTGCTACTTATTATTGGTAAAACAAAGTCCCCAATAAGTGTATATTTATTGGTTTGTTATAGCGTCTACAAACTATGAGATATATATTTTTTTACTAGTAATAGCAGTGATCAGCAACTTATAGCTGGACTGTGATATTGTGGCAGACAAATTGGACACCTGACACTTTTGACACTTTTTTGGGAATCAGTGACACTAATACAGTGATCAGTGCTAAAAATATGCCCAGTCACTGTACTAATGACACTGGCAGGGAAGGGTTAACATCAGGGTTGATCAAAGAGCTAACTGTCTGGCTAACTTGTGATTCAGTGTAGTGATGGAGGAGCTTTTACTAGTGGAAGGCATGGATCAGTGTTTCTGTTTTACAGGAACAGAAGATCCATGCCTTCTGTACTGTCAGAATGACAATCTGTCTTGTTTACATAGGCAGACTGCCGTTCTGCCTGTGTACAGAACAATTGGCAGGTGCCGGTGGACATTGAGTTTGGGGTGGAGAAACTTGACTGTCCTGACCTCAAAACGAGAGAACACCTTTGGGATGAAATAGAGTGGAGACTGTGAGCCAGGTCTTCTCGTCCAACATCAGTGCCTGACCTCATAAATGTGCTCCTGGAAGAATGGTCAAACATTCTCATAGACACACTCCTAAACCTTGTGGACAGCCTTCACAGAAGAGTTGAAGCTGTTCTAACTGCAAAGCATGGGACAACTCAATATTGAACCCTACGGACTAAGACTGGGGTGCCCTTAAAGTTCATGAGCATGTAAAGGCAGGTGTCCCAATACTTTTGGTAATGTGTATTTGGAGAATTAAATCTAGCTGATGCATATAATATGAGAGAACTCTTTTCCCCTATAAAGGAGGAGTGATGGTGATTTTCATGCTGCCTTCCCAAGCTATTCTAGTTTACAAAAACTGTTTATTCACGTATCTGGAGAGGAGGAATAAAATCTTTAATTAAACATGTGCAATGAGCATGGTACAAACCAATGCTCCCCTATCTAGCAAGTCCTAGTAAGTTCAGATGCAAATGAATATGAAGTTAAAACTGAGAAAACAAATGTAAGTGTGTTAAAGGGGAGCTTAATAATTGCTGTGAGCAATGTGTGAAAATAAGGTTATTTATGTGCAGTGTGTTTTATTAGTGATAAATGTGAGATTTAAGAACATTTTCAAAGAAGTCATGAATGAAAATATTCTTAATTAAAGAGAACATTTTATGTATAGCACATCTTTGACTATATGTGTGTATATTAACCACTTCAGCCCCGGACCATTTGGCTGGCCAAAGACCAGAGCACTTTTTGTGTTTAGGCACTGCGTCGCTTTAACTGACAAAAAAAATTGACTTTCTTCTTTTCACACAAAAAGAGCTTTCTTTTGGTGATATTTGATCACCTCTGCAGTTTTTATTTTTTGCGCTATAAACAAAAACGGCGACAATTTTGAAAAAAAAAACAATATTTTTTTTTTACCTTTTGCTATAATAAATATCCCCCCAAAAATATATAATTTATTATTTTTTCCTCAGTTTAGGCCGATACGTATTCTTCTACATATTTTTGATTGGTTTGCGCAAAAGTTATAGCATCTACAAAATAGGGTAGACATCGAGTCTGCTGGACCCACGGTCGGACTCACGGAGCTCGCGGGACACACCCACACTGCTGTATCTTAAAGGGGACGTATCTGTACGCCCATTTGTCCAGTCGTGCCATTGTGTCGATGTATAGCATCGTGCGCTGGTCGGCAAGTGGTTAAAAGCAGCTGAGTAAACTGAGAAAAGGTCACACTAATATATTTTGTCTGATTAAGCCCAGGTTCACACTGGGCTGCAGGAGTGAAGCCGTGCAAGTTCAGCTGATTTCACTCCCGCTGGCAGTCCTGATTTCGGCCACGATTACAGAGACTGGTTTCTGCACAGATGTCAATGTAAATTGCGAGCAGAAATCACAAAAAGTAGTACAGAAACTTATTTTTGAAATTGGTGTAGCGCCGCAGATGCGGCGTCACACCGATTAGGACAGTGTCATTGCCTGCAAATGCCGCTGATTTGACATGTCAAATTGCATGTCAAAACGCAGCAGTGTGAACCAGGGCTTAATCACCTGCATATGAGTAATGGCCCATACACACAATCTGAAAATCTTTCTTTTGCATGCAAGTCGCATATCAAAATTGGAGAGGTTACTAAAGTTACGAAAATTCTCGTACGACAGAATAAAAAAATCAGAAGTGATGTAATGTGTTGTAGTGTATTTGTATTGTATTATAATAATATACAGTGGAACCTCGGATTGCGAGTAACACGGTTAACAAGCGTTTCGCAATACGAGCACTGTATTTAAAAAAAATTGTGACTCAGTTTGCGAGTGTTTTCTTGCAAAACTAGCACAATTCAGGCCAAAGCAGTGTGCAGTACTGCTTTTGGCCTGAGGTGGGTGGGGGGGGGCGCCGGAGCCGGGAAGAGCCGAACGTCGCTGATCGTGCCTTTCGGAAATGCACGGAAAGGCCCGAGGACAGCACGACTGACCTCAGCAAATCTCGGGTAGGAAGCCTTTCCGAGGTTTGCCGAGGTCAGCCGAAGTGTCCTCTGGCCTTTTCGGACGTTTCCGAGGATGTCCTCTGGCCGCATGCGGTATTGCATCCCATTGAAGTCAATGTGGAACAAATATTTTTTTTTTTTCCATTGACTTCAATGGGGAAACTCGCTTTGATATGCGAGTACTTTGGATTACGAGTATTCTCCTGGAATGGATTATGCTCGTATTCCGAGGTTCCACTGTATTGTACTATCTGGTACGAGAATTTGTTTTGCGTTTGTCCGATCGGATAATATTGGATAAAGTGTCGTGAACGGTTCTTGAAAGCTCTGTACTAACGATCTGATTATCGTACGATCGCTTTTAAAGAAGTATTTTCCATCTGATTTTCAGATTGTGTGTAGGGACCATTAGTCTGTGGCAGATAGGAGGTAGTGCTGAAAGAAAAATAGGAAGATAATAAGAAGTGACTTTATCTGTATGTCTTTTGGCAAACAATAAGGCTTATGTGTTTGAAATTACTCTAAATTGATGAAAGAGTTTGCCAGAGGAACCCACTAAACGTTACACTATTGCCCTTTTATGCTTTTTTAAATCATATAAACAACATTATTGATCTTGACATAGGCATTCAAATTAGTGTATGCAGAACATATGGTTCTAACAGATACCAGCACTAGTCAGAAATAAATTGTAGAACAATGGCGGTGGAAGGGGGAATCCTCCCTACTGTGTCATTGTATTCTGCCAGCAGGACTCTCCTACCGTCAGAATACACGGATAAGCACTGGCTGTAGCTCTTTTGAGCAAAAATATTCCTACAAGCCTGTTTGTGAAATGTCAATTGATTGACTTCTCATGAACAGGAATGGCCATAAATGGTGAATTTTGGTTAATGTATGGACAGCTTAAAGTATATGTAAACAACCCATTCAGTTTAAAATAAAATGAAAAGACAAAATGTGTGTGCATATATATATATATATATATATATATATATATATATATATATATATATATATATACTCAAGTATAAGCCAACCCGAATATAAGCCGAGGCACCTAATTTTACCACAAAAAAATGGGAAAATGTATTGACTCGAGTATAAGCCTAGGGTGTCCATCTGCATGCCTCACGTTGCCTCACTGTGTCCATGCCTCACTGTGTCCATGCCTCACTGTGTCCATGCCTCACTGTGCCCATGACTAGACTGACGTTTAACATGGGAGTCTATGGAAGGGGTGCCCGGCTTTGAAAAAATAGGTGCTCCCCGGCCGTAGGTCCCCTGAACAACAAACTTTGCACACTTGTAGAGGAAGAGTGAGGCTTAGGCCGGCCGGTAATGGGTCCCCAAAGTCCGGGAGATCAGGCGCAAAAAGGTGACAAAAAAAGAAACTCGGCTTATACTCGAGTATATACGATGTGTGTGTGTATATATATATATATATATATATATATATTTTTTTTTTTTTTAAAGGCATCAAATAACCTCTGTTCTCAGCTGCATAAGGAGCAGTGCAGGGGGTGTGGCAACACAAGTTTTGGCCATTGGAGGACAAGCAGGCTGTCCTTCCAACACAGCCAGAAAACTGACAACGCTGGGGAGAATGTGCTCTCCTCACTAACCTGGTCAGTTTAAAATAGGAAATCAGGGGACTGGCAGGATCACTAGGTATTTCACACACAGGAAAAAAATAGGATGGCAACACTCCCATATTAGATGCAAAAATAGAAATGTTTGAGGAGATAATATAAAAAAAAAAAAATGACAGTGGCAGGGGCAAAAGGTGACACATTTCACACGGCTGGTGTGTTTCGTCTAAACCATTCAAAATGCAATCGCCAACATAATAATATACAAAAAGACATACCACATGGTCACTTAACATAATTGATTTAAAATAGATGTGTTTCTTCCGGTGATTGGATCCTGTGTTCTGTTTGCTCCCAAAACAAAATAATTCCTTACTTCCTCACTCTTTGATGTCCATATACGAAATAAGTCCTGTAGTGGTCCTGGGGACAGGGCAGCACAGAATGCAATAAAAACAAAGCCTTACCACACTACTAAATATATATATATTGGAGAAAATATGTTTTTGCTTCCTTGCTTGAAAGGAAGGCCTCTTTCACACTCAGGCGCTTGAAAAACTGCCAGTAAAATACTGAGCGCTTTTGAAGAGTTTTTCAGGTGCTTTTGAAGAGCTTTCAATTCATTTCAATGGAGAGGGGTGTTTTTTCACCGCTCTGTCAGCGCACTGCCCCAGTGTGAAAGCATTCATTGATTTTAATGGAAATAAGTTTTTGTTCACTTTTCAGGCGCTTGTTTAAGGGTGAAAGCGCAGGAAAAGCGCCTCTATGTGAAAGTAGTCGAAGTGAGGGTGATCTCCCCAATAATGACACAGACAACAATAAAACTACTTTGGTAGAGCACGAGATACAATCCTGAATGTTGTACCAAACCTGGGTAGTATGATCTTTTTTTTTTTCATTGTTAAAGATGTTCTATGTGTAATACTATTGGTAGAGGTACAATTAGAACACATTAGAACACATTAATTTACACCTCAGACTACCCAGGTTCAGTACAGCATTCATGATTTTCTCCCTCGCTCTACCAAGTTTGTTGTGTACCTGTTGTGATGCCCGTGCAGCCTCCAATATGTTTGGAGGATCTTGCGGGCACTGCAGGCCAGGATCAACGAGCATATAGCTAACATTCGGAAAGGGTTCAAAGGTAACAGCTTATCCAAACATCATCATTTGCATCACAACAGGGCTCCCTCTTCTCTTGTACTTGTGGGCATAGAAAAATGCAATCAACGTTGGAGAGGGCGTCACTCTATGCATGGAAATTTCCCGAACAGAAACCCGTTGGATATAGCTATTTAAAACCTATTATCCACATGGTTTAAATATTGAATGGGACCTCAATAGTTTTATTAACAATTGTTAAAAGTACAAAAAAAGCTTGTGTAGAATGCAAAATCCTGTCCTGTTTTTTGGTTATTTTTTGGGGTTTTCTTGTGGATTTTGCCTAGTTTTGTAAAATAATATTTTTTTAGTAATATTTTTATTTACATGTATTTTTTTTTTTTTAATTGAACACTAGATGGAGTTGGGAAATGCATAGGTTGATCACAGACCTCCTTATGAGATTGTTTATAAAAATAAATTTACCCAATTTTAATATTGTATGGGACTTATCCTAATTTACTAGTGAATTCAAGTTTTTTTTTTAACCATTTGCCGACCGCCCTATAGCCAAATGACGGCTACAGGGCGGTTCGATAACTCTGGGAGGGTGTACATTGACGTCCTCCCAGAATCGTGCTCCCCTGGGATGCGCACACGGAATATCCGTGACCGCCGGGTCCACGTGACGGAACGATCACATGTAAACAAACCGGCGTGATGTCCGGTTCCTCTCTCCCCTCTCTGTACAGTGTGAGAGGAGAGGGGGAGAGATCGGATGCAGCAGCGCTGTGGGCTGCATGTGTAGTGCTCATAGCGCTGCTCAGTGACAACTGCAGCCTCAGCCAGCCATCCATCCATCCATCCATACTCTGCAATCCCACCACCCATACTCTGCAATCCCACCATATATACTCAGCCATCCCGCCATCCGTACTCAGCCATCCCGCCATCCGTACTCAGCCATCCCGCCATCCGTACTCAGCCATCCCGCCATCCGTACTCAGCCATCCCGCCATCCGTACTGAGCCATCCCGCCATCCGTACTCAGCCATCCCGCCATCCGTATTCAGCCATACCGCCATCCGTATTCAGCCATCCCGCCATCCGTACTCAGCCATCCCACCATCCGTACTGAGCCATCCGTACTCAGGCATCCCGCCATCCGTACTTGGCCATCCCGCCATTCGTACTCGGCCATCCCGCCATCCGTACTCGGCCATCCCGCCATCCGTTCTCAGCCATCCCGCCATCCGTATTCAGCCATCCGTATTCAGCCATCCCGCCATCCGTATGCAGCCATCCCGCCATCCGTATGCAGCCATCCCGCCATCCGTATTCAGCCATCCCGCCATCCGTACTCAGCCATCCCGCCATCCGTACTGAGCCATCCGTACTCAGGCATCCCGCCATCCGTACTCGGCCATCCCGCCATCCGTACTCGGCCATCCCACCATCCGTACTCGGCCATCCCGCCATCCGTTCTCAGCCATCCCACCATCCGTACTTAGCCATCCCGCCATCTGTACACGGTCATCCCGCCATCCATACTCGGCCATCCATACTAAGCCATCCCACCATCCATGCTCATCCACCCCACCATCCATACTCATACATCCCTCTGTCATACTTATCCACCCATCCATGCTCAGCCATCCCATCCACGCCCAGCCGTACTCAGCCGTACCTGGTCATACCCAGACATACTCTGCGATACCCAGCCGTACCCAGCCATACTTTGTAATTCCACCATCCATACTCTGCCATCCCGCCATCCGTGCTCGGCCATCCCGCCATCCGTGCTCAGCCATCCCGCCATCCGTGCTCGGCCATCCCGCCATCCGTACTTGGACATCCTGCCATCCATACTCAGCCATCCTGTCATCCATACTCAGCCATCCCACCATCCATATTCAGTCATCCCACCATCCATACTCATCCATCCCGCCATCCATACTCATACATTCCTCTGTCATACTTATCCACCCATCCATGCTCAGCCATCCACCCCCAGCCATACTCAGCCGTACCCAGCCGTACCCAGCCATACCCAGCCATACTCTGTGATACTTGGCGATACCCAGCCGTACCTAGCCATACTCGGTGATACCCAGCCGTACCCAGTCATACTTTGCAATCCCACCATCCATACTCTGCAATCCCACCATACATACTCTGCAATCCCACCATCCATACTCTGCAATCCCACCATCCATACTCTGCAATCCGGCCATCCGTACATGGCCATCCCGCCATCCGTACATGGCCATCCCGCCATCCGTACTCGGCCATCCCGCCATCCGTACTCGGCCATCCCGCCATCCGTACTCGGCCATCCCGCCATCCGTACTCGGCCATCCGTACTCGGCCATCCCGCCACCCGTACTCGCCCATCCGTACTCGGCCATCCCGCCACCCGTACTCGCCCATCCGTACTCGGCCATCCCGCCATCCGTACTCGGCCATCCCGCCATCCGTACTCGGCCATCCCGCCATCCGTACTCGCCCATCCCGCCACCCGTACTCGCCCATCCCGCCACCCGTACTCAGCCATCCCGCCACCCGTACTCAGCCATCCCGCCATCCGTACTCAGCCATCCCGCCATCCGTACTCAGCCATCCCGCCATCCGTACTCAGCCATCCCGCCATCCGTATTCAGCCATCCCGCCATCTGTACTCAGCCATCCCACCATCCGTACTGAGCCATCCGTACTCAGGCATCCCGCCATCCGTATTCAGCCATCCCGCCATCCGTACTCAGCCATCCCACCATCCGTACTGAGCCATCCGTACTCAGGCATCCCGCCATCCGTACTCGGCCATCCCGCCATCCGTACTCGGCCATCCCGCCATCCGTATTCAGCCATCCCGCCATCCGTATTCAGCCATCCCGCCATCCGTATTCAGCCATCCCGCCATCCGTACTCAGCCATCCCGCCATCCGTACTCAGCCATCCGTATTCAGGCATCCCGCCATCCGTACTCAGGCATCCCGCCATCCGTACTCGGCCATCCCGCCATCCGTACTCGGCCATCCCGCCATCCGTACTCGGCCATCCCGCCATCCGTACTCGGCCATCCCGCCATCCGTTCTCAGCCATCCCACCATCCGTACTTAGCCATCCCGCCATCTGTACACGGTCATCCCGCCATCCATACTCGGCCATCCATACTAAGCCATCCCGCCATCCATACTCAGTCATCCCACCATCCATGCTCATCCACCCCACCATCCATACTCATACATCCCTCTGTCATACTTATCCACCCATCCATGCTCAGCCATCCCATCCATGCCCAGCCGTACTCAGCCGTACCTGGTCATACCCAGACATACTCTGCGATACCCAGCCGTACCCAGCCATACTTTGTAATTCCACCATCCATACTCTGCCATCCCGCCATCCGTGCTCGGCCATCCCGCCATCCGTGCTCGGCCATCCCGCCATCCGTACTTGGACATCTTGCCATCCATACTCAGCCATCCTGTCATCCATACTCAGCCATCCCACCATCCATATTCAGTCATCCCACCATCCATACTCATCCATCCCGCCATCCATACTCATACATTCCTGTCATACTTATCCACCCATCCATGCTCAGCCATCCACCCCCAGCCATACTCAGCCGTACCCGGCCATACCCAGCCATACTCTGTGATACTCGGCGATACCCAGCCGTACCTAGCCATACTCGGTGATACCCAGCCGTACCCAGTCATACTTTGCAATCCCACCATCCATACTCTGCAATCCCACCATCCATACTCTGCAATCCCACCATCCATACTCTGCAATCCGGCCATCCGTACATGGCCATCCGTACATGGCCATCCCGCCATCCGTACATGGCCATCCCGCCATCCATACTCGGCCATCCCGCCATCCGTACTCGGCCATCCCGCCATCCGTACTCGGCCATCCCGCCATCCGTACTCGGCCATCCGTACTCGGCCATCCCGCCACCCGTACTCGGCCATCCGTACTCGGCCATCCCGCCATCCGTACTCGGCCATCCCGCCATCCGTACTTGGCCATCCCGCCATCCGTACTCGGCCATCCCGCCATCCGTACTCGGCCATCCCGCCATCCGTACTCGGCCATCCCGCCACCCGTACGCAGCCATCTGTGCTTGGCCATCCCGCCATCTGTGCTCGGCCATCCCGCCATCTGTGATCGGCCATCCCGCCATCTGTGCTCGGCCATCCCACCATCTGTGCTCGGCCATCCCGCCATCCGTACTCGGCCATCCCGCCATCCGTACTCGGCCATCCGTACTCGGCCATCCCGCCACCCGTACTCGGCCATCCGTACTCGGCCATCCCGCCATCCGTACTCGGCCATCCCGCCATCCGTACTCGGCCATCCCGCCATCCGTACTCGGCCATCCCGCCACCCGTACGCAGCCATCTGTGCTCGGCCATCCCGCCATCTGTGCTCGGCCATCCCGCCATCTGTGATCGGCCATCCCGCCATCTGTGCTCGGCCATCCCACCATCTGTGCTCGGCCATCCCGCCATCCGTGCTCGGCCATCGCGCCATCCGTGTTCCGCCATCGCGCCATCCGTACTCAGTTATCCCGCCATCCGTACTCAGTCATCCCGCCATCCATACTCAGTCATCCCGCCATCCATACTCAGTCATCCCGCCATCCATACTCGTACATCCTTCTGTCATACTTATCCACCCATCAGTGATACCCAGCCATACTTGGCGATACCCAGCCATACTCGGCGATACCCAGCCATACTCGGCGATACCCAGCTGTACCCAGCCATACTCGTGATACCCAGCCGTACCCAGCCATACTCGTGATACCCAGCCGTACCCAGCCATACTCGGCGATACCCAGCCGTACCCAGCCATACTCGGCGATACCCAGCCGTACCCAGCCATACTCGGCGATACCCAGCCGTACCCAGCCATACTCGGCGATACCCAGCCGTACCCAGCCATACTCGGCGATACCCAGCCGTACCCAGCCATACTCGGCGATACCCAGCCGTACCCAGCCATACTCGGCGTTACCCAGCCATACTCTGCGATACCCAGCCATACTCGGTGATACCCAGCCGTACCCAGCCATACTTGTGATACCCAGCTATACTCGGTGATACCCAGCTGTACCCAGCCATACTTGGCGATACCCAGCCGTACCCAGCCATACTTAGCAATACCCAGCCGTACCCAGCCATACTCGGCAATACCCAGCCATACTCGGCGATACCCAGCCATACTCGGCGATTCCCAGCCGTATTCGGCGATTCCCAGCCGTACCAAGCTATACTCGGCGATACCCAGCCGTACCCAGCCATACTCGGCGATACCCAGCCGTACTCGGCGATACCCAGCCGTACTCGGCGATACCCAGCCGTACTCGGCGATTCCCAGCTGTACCCTGCCATACTTGGCGATTCCCAGCCGTACCCAGCCATACTCTGTGATTACCAGCCGTACCCAGCCATACTCTGCGATACCCAGCCGTACCCAGCCATACTCGGCGATACCCAGCCGTATCCAGCCACACTCGGCTATACCCAGCCGTACCCAGATATACTTGGCTATACCCAGCCGTACCCAGCCATACTCGGCTATACCCAGCCGTACCCAGCCATACTCGGCTATACCCAGCCGTACCCAGCCATACTCGGCTATACCCAGCCGTACCCAGCCATACTCGGCTATACCCATGCGTACCCAGCCATACTCGGCTATACCCAGCCGTACCCAGCCATACTCGGCTATACCCAGCCGTACCCAGCCATACTCGGCTATACCCAGCCGTACCCAGCCATACTCGGCTATACCCAGCCGTACCCAGCCATACTCGGCGATATCCAGCCGTACACAGCCATACTTGGCAATACCCAGCCATACTTGCCGATACCCAGCTGTACCCAGCCATACTTGGCGATACCCAGCTGTATCCAGCCATACTTGGCGATACCCAGCCATTCCAGCCATACTCGGCGATACCCAGCCGTACCCAGCCATGCTCGGCCATACTCGGCTGTACTCGGCCTCTGTATGTGGCCATGCTGTGGAAGTCTCACACGTGGTATTGCCGTACTCAGGAGGAGTAGGAGAATCTATGTTGGAGTGTCATTTTTGGTATGTACATGCTATGTGTTAGAAATATTGTATAAATGGAGAACTTTGTATTAAAAAAAATAATGTGTTTTAACCACTTCTCGCCCGCCGGCCGTCATATGACATCCTTGACTTTGTGCAGGGATATCTGAATGATGCCTGCAGCTACAGTCATTATTCAGATATCAGCTTTTTCAGCCGGCAATTCCGTACATCATAAGAATGATCATAGTGGCTTTTCCGCCGCTTGATCGTTCTTACGGGAGGCAATCAAAAATGGATTTTTGTGAAAAAAAGTGTCAAACTAAAGTAAATAAAGTAAAATGAAAAATATTTTTTTTAAATAAAGCGCCCCTGTCCCCGTCTGCTCACATGCAGAAGCGAACGCATACGTAAGTCCCGCCCGCATATGAAAATGGTGTTCAAACCACACATGTGAGGTATCGCTGCGAACGTTAGAGTGAGAGCAATACTTTTGGCCCTAGACCTCCTCTGTAACTCAAAACATGTAACCATTAAAAAAAAAATTAAAGCGTCACCTATGGGGATTTTTTTTTTTTTTTATTCTAAATTCTTTGTACATACATACATATATCTTTCATATCATTACCAATTAACACATTACATTACAACAAAAAAAATAGACAATACATACACTTTCAACAATATATACACAATATGGGTCTGTTCTGTAACCTCATTTACTCTTCTCCCCTCTCTTCATTACCCTTTAATTAACTTGCATGGCCTCTATGTTATCTTTCTCCTTTTTCTTCCCTTTTTCTTTCCCCCTTTATCTCTTCCCCCCCCCCCCCATCTCGCATATTGGAATTTTAAGTGCCCTCGTTCCCCTACCCCATTCTATCCTTCCCTTCCCTTTTTTAATTAGTATTCGTGTCCTCTGTGTTATCTTTGGTTTATGAGGAGACATAAGTACCTCTTTCTGTCTTCAGGATAAAAAAAACAAAAAGTGTGAATTTATTTTAATTATATTTGTGAGAGCCGTACAACCCCCCCCCTCTCTATTTTTAAACTTAAGAGTGCAGCGTGCCTTCCCTCTCCCCTTCCCCTACCTCCCTCCCTCTTTCTTCCTCCTCCCCTATTTATTAACGACCGTGGCATTGGTGTTTTTATTTATTTATACAAAAATAAAATTATCATTTACATCAATCCAACTCCCCCAAGAAGAATAAAGAAAAAAACTCCCTACCTACTCACATTTCAAACTTTAAAGTGCTGCGTGCCCCCCTTACCTTTTTTTATTCTCCCTTCCCTTCCTCCCTCCCTCATACTCCTCCCCTTCGCCCTCCCTTTATGTGACTACCGTGATATTTGTGTTTTTATTAGTTGATGGGTAATGGGGGGAGACAGGCATCTTGCAAGATAAAAAAAAAAATAAAGGGGGGGGGGGACACTGCTCCCTCACCGGGGATCCGACCCAAATTCCTTAGGAGCTGCCTTCTCTTCTCATGTAGCCTTCATATACCATTGAGTGTCTAAATTCCTCCCAGCCCTTCCAAGTTCTAATAAATTCAGTTTTAGAGTCCTTATGCAAATATGTTACCTCTTCCATACATCTTGTTTTATCTACTTCCCTCAGCCATTCCTGTATCATTGGGGCTTGCTTTAACCTCCAATGTCTCAGAATTAGTATTTTTGCTGAGTTTAATCAAATTGGGATAATTGCTGCTCTGTATTTTTCCCTTGGGATATCCGTTGCATGGAACAAATATTGCCATGGGTCCATTCTAATTTCAGTCCCACTAATCATCTTAATTAAGATCTTGGGGCATTGCCACCATATGTGGGCATGAGTTCCCTCCTCCCCACATTCCCTCCAGCATAGTGGTGATGCCTGGGCATTCATCTTATATAATTTCACTGGGACATAGTACCACTTTGTTAATAATTTATAGTTCATTTCTTTTATCCGTGCGTCCACAGAGGTGGAATGAACATAGTCTGAAACCCTACCCCTCATTGTCCCTGGCAATGAGAGATTTAGTTCCTGCTCTCAACTCTCCATTGGGCACACTGATCCTCCATCTGGATGTGTTATCAGCACTTTGTATAAGCTAGAAATTCCATGCCTATCTGTCCCTCCTTGATCTACCAATTTTTCCCATATGTTCAAGCTATCCATCCCCCGAAGGGGTTTTGGGAGGGACTCTACAAAGTGTTGAAGTTGTTTATATCTCCAAACATCCTATGGGGTTGTCCCATATCTTTCACGTAATTCCAAAAGGGAACAAAGAGCATTTCCTTTCATAACACCTATTAAACTCAAAAAGGTCGATGTGGTCCATTTTAAATATAATTTATTGTCTTTCCCCGGTGGAAAATAATGATTGCCTGTTAGGGCCATTAAAGGGCTATTATATTGTCCCTGTATATTTTTAATTAGTTCATCCCACATTCTCAGTGCTTCTAATGTAATTGGTGCCGCATTTACTAGAGAACCTCTATACTGCCTTGGAATCCAAATTATCTGTCCTAGCATCAGCTTACTTATATTTTCCTCCAATTCCACCCATTTTTTTTGCCGTGGAGCGTGGACCCAGTCCATGACCCTCCGCAGAACTGCTGCCTCATGATATTTTTCAAGGTCGGGGAGGAATATACCTCCCTTCTCTTTTGGTCTAATCAATGTCTTATAGGCAATGCGATTATTTCTATTATTCCACACAAATCTATGTATTATTGATCTCAGGGTTTTAAAGTACGCCACCGGAACATCAATTGGGAGACTTTGAAAAATATACAGGGCATTTGGTAGAGTCATCATTTTAATCACACTTATTCTGCCAAACCATGACAGTCTATGTGCGGGATATCCTTTTAATTCACTTTTAATTTTATTTAGGAGGGGTATATAATTAGCTTTATATAGGTCGAGTGTTGATTTAGACAGGAATACTCCCAAATATTTCAGTCCCCTTTGTTTCCACATAAAGGGATACAGTTTTCTAAGATCTCTACTTTCATTAAAGGGGACTGAAATATTTAATATCTCAGTTTTTTTCCATATTTATCTTTAAATTTGATACCCTCCCATAGTTATCCAATTCTTCCATAATCTTTGGGAGTGTCTGTCTAGGGTTTGTTATATAGACCATAATATTGTCCGCAAAAGCGGATAACTTATGCTCTTGATCCCTGACCTCTATACCCTTGATCTCCTGATTTGCTCTTATAGATGCTAAAAAAGGTTCTAATGAAAACACAAAAAGTAATGGAGACAATGGGCACACCTGACGTGTACCGTTGAAAAGTCGAAAAGTTTCCGAGATGGTTCCATTTACTTGAATTTGCGCCGTGGGGTTTGAGTACAGTGCCCCTATCTATTTAAGCATACGGGGTCCTATGCCAAATTTGTATAGTGTCTGCAGCATAAAGTCCCAATCCAGCCTATCAAAGGCCTTCTTGGCGTCTATTGACAGAAACAAGGTCGGCTTCTTCCCCTTCTTAGCCTCATGAATTAAGAGGGTTGTTTTTAGTATATTATCCCTGGTCTCCCTCCCAGGGACAAAACCTGCTTGATATTTCCCTATATATTCTGGCATGTAGGGCTTTAGTCTTTCAGCCAGTATCCTCGCATAGATTTTTACATCCTCATTTATCAGGGATATCGGCCTAAAGCTTGAGCACATTGTGGGGACTTTTCCTTCTTTTGCTAAAAGAGATATATAGGCACCCAAGGCTTCCCCTCGTATCTTAAGGCCCCCTCCTGTTGAATTCATATATGAATGATAGTGGGGAGTCAAGATTCCAATACATTTTTTTAAAGTATAGGGACGTATAGCCATCCGACCCAGGGCTTTTCCCTCCTTTACTGTTTTTAATTGCCTGTTCTATTTCCTCTTTAGAGATATCACTATCCAATATCCTTGAATGCTCTTCTGATATTACAGGCAATTTAATCCCCCTTAAATACTGTTCTATTTATTTTTTTCTGTTTTGCACATCCCCGGGATCTTGTAAATCATTCACTTTGTACAATGATTGATAATACTCTGTAAGTATTTTGCTGATGTCCCTGGTGGAGTACTTAATCTCCTTTTTTTTATTTTTCATTTTTACTATAAAATTCAGATTTCTCCTAGGTTTAATTTGTCCCGCCAGCAATTTCCCTGATTTGTTCCCAAAATTTATATTGTTTATTTGCCGTTCTGATAAAGGCTTGTTTGGTATCCTGCTCCATCAAATCCCTCAGGGCTTTCTTTTTCTCTTAGCCCCTTCCGCTATTAATCTCCCTCTCATAAAAACTTCATGAGCTTCCCACAGAGTCGTTGGTGCAATACTTTCTATGTTATTTTCTTAAAAAAAAAAATATTGTCCTTCTCTAAGTCTCCTAGAATACCCTGATCATATAGAAGTGATTCGTCCATCCTCCAGGATCTTTGCCTCTCCGGTACATCCTTTAACTCCAAGCTTACTATAACCGGGGCATGGTCAGAGAGGGTGATCAATCTCACTTCCGCTTTTAATAGACCTTCAAGGAGCTGATGATCTAAGAAAACGTAATCAATTCTTGAATAAGAGGAGTGTACCTGGGAGTAATATGTGAAATCCCTCCCCCTTGGGTGTAAGATTCTGCATACCTCTACTAATTGCTGCTGATGGAGTTTTTGTTTAACTGCTTTTAGGTGTTTTCCCTCTGAATGAAGAGAGAGAGGTTGGGTATCCAAGGTTGGGTCAAAAACAAAGTTTAAATCTCCTGCCATTATCACTTTTCCCTCTCTAAAATTTTCCAGTTTATTCAGTACCTTTTTTAAAAACAAGCTGGGATGGACATTGGGGCAGTAGATATTTACTAATGTATACTCTTTATTAAACAAAAAACCCTTGACAAATAAGTATCTTCCTTCACCATCTGACTCCATTGCTTTTAAAACAAATGGTGTATTCCTATCAAAACCTATTGCTATCCCCTTGGATCTCTTATTTTTTTCCCAGTTTTCTAGTGGGGGCATTGGTATATCAAGTTTACTACAGAACTCTTTCAAGTCCTCTGGGAATCTCAGTGTAGCTGAGACGCCATGATTTTTTTGCTGTTAGGCAGGCTGGGAAACCCCATCTATATGCAATATTTGTATCTTGTAGTTGTTTTGTCAGGGGTTTCAACGCCCTCCTACGAGCCAGAGTTTCTTGTGATAAATCTGTAAAAATAAGAATCTTGGTTCCCATATATTCAAATGGTGTAGCGCTTCTCATACCCTGTGAGACTTGCTGTTTTATTTCATAACTTGAAAACCTCACTATCACATCTCTCATAATATCTGTTGATGGAGTAGATATTCTTTGTACTCTATGCACTCTTTCAAAGGCCATGGGAGCTGTTGCTTCTTCTTTCAGTGTCTTGTTGAATATCTTGCGGACCGTAGTTTCCAGATCATTGTTTTTAACGGACTCCGGTAGCCCCCGAATCCTCAGATTGGAACGTCTATTGCGGTTCTCTTGATCTTCAAGCCTATAATGCATATTCCTCATTTCTACCCACTCTGATTCTGCCCTCTCGCAACTCTAAAATTGCGTGTTTGTGTTCATCCAAATGAGCTTCCGATTCTTCAACTCTTTGTAACACGTTTTGTATGTCCGTTCGAGTAGCACTCAGTTCTCTTTTAATTGTGCCTTCTAAGTGGGCCATCATCTCTACCATATCTTGTTTTGGAGGGAGTACCTGAAGATTATCCAATTCTTTCTCCATTTCTTTTTTTGTTGGTCTTGCTGTAAAATCCCTTCTTTGCCTGAATCACTATTTTTATTCTGCCCTTCAGTGGGGGGGGGGGGGTTATTCTTTCTATATTTTCTACAGCTTGCTCTGCCTTTAAATCTACTTTATCTTGCACCATGTAAGCTTTTATGGAATTACTACTTCCCCTATGGGGATTTTTAAGTAGCAAACTTTGGCACCATTCCACGAGCGTGTGCAATTTTGAAGTGTGACATGTTAGGTATATATTTACTCGGCATAACTTCATCTTTCACATTATGCAAAAACATTGGGCTAACTTTGCTGTTTTTTTTTCCCAAAAAAGTGCATTCCAAAAATTGCTGCGCAAATACCGTGTGAGATAAAAGGTTGCAACGACCACCATTGTATTCTCTAGGGTCTTTGCTAAAAAAAACATATATATATAACGTTTTGAGGTTCTATGTAATTTTCTAGCAAATAAATGATTTTTACATGTAGGAGAGAAATGTCAGAATTGGCCTGGGTGCTCCAGAACGCCTGAAGGTGCTCCCTGCATGTTGGGCCTCTGTATGTGGCCATGCTGTGTAAAAGTCTCACACATGGTATCAATGTACTCGGGAGTAATAGCAGAATGTGTTTTGGGGTGTAATTTGTGGTATGCATATGCTGTGTGTGAGAAATAACCTGCTAATATGACAATTTTGTGGGAAAAAAAAGAAAAAAAATCTTGATTTTTCAAAGAATTGTGGGAAAAAATGACAACTTCAAAAAACTTGCCATGCCATGCCATTCTAAACACCTTGGAATGTATTCTTTACAAAAAGGGGTCATTTTGGGAGTATTTGTACTTTTCTGGCATGTTAGGGTCTCAAGAAATGAGATAGGTGGTCAGTACTTCAGGTGTGATCAATTTCAAAGACCAAATAATATACACCAATTTGGGTTATTTATTTATTTTTTAACAAGAAAAATGTGGGTTATTTTTACCAAAGATATGTAGCAGTATAAATTTTTACCAAAATGTGTGAAGAAAAATTACTTATTTGCTAAATTTTATAACAGAAACAAAGAAAAATTATTTATTTTACAGAATTTTCAGTCTTTTTTCTTTTATAGCGCACAAAATAAAAAACCCAACGGGGATTAAATACCACCAAAAGAAAGCTCTATTTGTGTGAAAAAAAGGACATCAATTTCATATGGGTACAGTGTTGTGTGACTGAGTAATTGTCATTCAAAATGTGAGAGCACCGAAAGCTGAAAATTGGTCTGGTTAGGAAGGGGGTTTAAGTGCCCAGTGGTCAAGTGGTTAAAGCACTTTTTTTTTTTTTTTTTTTTTAATGAAAGCTGCCTTAACCACTTAAGCCCCGGACCATTATGCAGCTTAAGGACCAGAGGTGTTTTCAGAATTTGGCACTGTGCTGCTTTAACTGGAAATTGTGCGAACATGCAGTGTTGTACCCAAACTAAATTTGCGTCCTTTTCTTCCCAGAAATAGAGCTTTCTTTTAATGGTATTTGATTGCCTCTGCGATTTTTTTTTTTTTTTTGCGATATAAACGGAAAAAGACTGAAAATTTTGAAAAAAAATGATGTTTTCTACTTTTTGTTATAAGAAAAATCGAATAAACTCAATTTTAGTCATACATTTAGGCCAAAATGTATTCAGCCACATGTCTTTAGTAAAAAAATGTCAATAAGCGTATATTTATTGGTTTGCGCAAAAGTTATAGTGTCTACAAACTAGGGTACATTTTCTGAAATTTACACAGCTTTTAATTTATGACTGCCTATCTAATTTCTTGAGGTGCTAAAATGGCAGGGCAGTACAAAACCCCCCCAAATTACCCAATTTTTGAAAGAAGACACCCCAAGGAAATTGCTGAGAGGCATGTTGAGCCCATTGAATATTTTTTTTTTTTTTTTTTGTCTCAAGTGATTGAATAATGACTAAAACAAAAATAAAAATTACAAAAAGTTGTCACTAAATGATATATTGCTCACACATGCCATGGTTATATGTGGAATTGCACCCCAAAATACATTTTGCTGCTTCTCCTGAGTACGGGGATACCACATGTGTGGGACTATTTAGGAGCCTAGCTGCGTACGGGCCCCCGAAAACCAAGCACCGCCTTCAGGATTTCTAAGGGCGCAAATTTTTTATTTCACTCCTCACTACCTATCACGGTTTTGAAGGCCATAAAATGCCAAAATAGCACAAAACCCCCCCCAAATGACCCCATTTTACAAAGTAGACAACCCAAGGAAATTGCTGAGAGGCATGTTGAGCCCATTGAATATTTTTTTTTTTGTCCCAAGTGATTGAATAATGACAAAAAAATAAAAAAATTACAAAAAGTTGTCACTAAATGATATATTGCTCACACATGCCATGGTTATATGTGGAATTGTAGAAAAATATGGGAAATATGGAATCACAACACGTTATTGAATATGTTAATATATGTCACCAGACATGTGATTTGTCCATAATAAGGACGGGATCCACTACTTGAGACCAAACATAACTAGAAAAAACAACAAGGAGGTTGGGGCATAAAGGAATCCCAACAGAGGGTCTATATAGTAAATCAACTACACATTAACTAGTGCAAAAATATTTAACTTTATTGAATGAACACACAAATAATATAGTCTCAGAAAAGAAACCGTTCCCATGGGGTATTAGACGAAGTCTCCCAGAGGGGAACGGAACCTCCAAACTATCTGAATCAATAATTCAACACACATGTAAAATGTACAACGTTGTATAACTTTAAAAAGATGTGGGTGTGATGACCACCACTGTGAACCTAATAGTATAAAGTATGTTCGTTATCCTAGATATCCTGGATGCATATGAAGCATCTGCCGTGTTGGAAAGACAGTTGGTCCATTAATATTGGAAACTGGAATCACCATTCACAACCTCTATATAAACTATAGTGGAAAAGATGTGGGATAGTACACCTTCTGAGTATTTTTCTAATAGGTAGTCCTGTGAAATAAAAATAATATCCAAGGAAAACTCATTGAAGATAGAAGGTAAAATGTGTGCTATATCCTATGGGATGTTCCAGAAAAAGGACCAAAAAAAAAGATGTAGAGTTGGTATTTTCACTCCACTCACCATACAGAAGGTTCTAACTTGAGTGTTATAGCCAGGAAGTCTCTAAAAGCGTGGTAGCAGACTGCACATATCAATACGCTGTTAGTCCTGAACACTGCTATTACCTACGCCTGTAATGCCATGTGTATTTAAATCTATCCTCCCGCTATAGGTGAACGTACTCACGCTTAGTAGATGACTGTTTTTTAACAGCTCCGTGTCTGCTGGAGTGCTGTTAAGGGACGCGGTCCTTGATATCCTCAGTGGGGGACCGGCATGTTGAGAGGCCGAGGCCGTCAGATCAAGTTATCTGCCTTGCATTCCTCGTATGTTTGGATCACGTGGACAAGCTCATCCGGGTTAAAGTTCATGCACTCACACAGGCATAGCGGCAAAATAGCTGGAGTATCGAACGCAGTGGTGAGATAGGAGTATTACAGCTAGATGTCAAAACGACAAATTCGATCTTCTTAGCTGACGGATCACGGATCATTCAGGTTGGATATTAAAAGGTCACAAAAGTGGTGTCGTTCACATCCCACAGCAACAGGAAACACCTACGTGTTTCGTGACATTGATCTGTCACTTCAACTGTCACTTCATCTTTTTAAAGTTATACAACGTTGTACATTTTACATATGTGTTGAATTATTGATTCAGATAGTTTGAAGGTTCCGTTCCCCTCTGGGAGACTTTGTCTAATACCCCATGGGAACGGTTTCTTTTCTGAGACTATATTATTTGTGTGTTCATTCAATAAAGTTAAATATTTTTGCACTAGTTAATGTGTAGTTGATTCACTATATAGATCAGGGATATGCAATTAGCGGACCTCCAGCTGTTGCCAAACTACAAGTCCCATCATGCCTCTGCCTTTGGGTGTCATGCTTGATGCTGTCAAATGTCTCGCTATGCCTCATGGGACTTGTAGTTTGGCAACAGCTGGAGGTCCGCTAATTGCATATCCCTGATATAGACCCTCTGTTGGGATTCCTTTATGCCCCAACCTCCTTGTTGGTTTTTCTATATGTGAAATTGCACCCCAAAATACATTTTGCTGCTTCTCCTGAGTACAGGGATACCACATGTGTGGGACTTTTTAGGAGCCTAGCCGCGTACGGGACCCCGAAAACCAAGCACCGCCTTAAGGATTTCTAAGGGCACAAATTTTTGATTTCACTCCTCACTACCTATCACAGTTTCGAAGGCCATAAAATGCCAAAATAGCACAAAACCCCCCCAAATGACCCCATTTTGGAAAGTAGACACCCCAAGCTATTTGCTGAGAGGCATGGTGAGTATTTTACAGCTCTCATTTGTTTTTGAAAATTAAGAAAGAACATTTTTTTTTTTTTCAATTTTCAAAACTTTGTGACAAAAAGCGAGATCTGCAAAATTCTCACCATACCTCTCAGCAAATAGCTTGGGGTGTCTACTTTCCAAAATGGGGTCATTTGGGGGGGGGGGGGGGGGTTTGCCATCTGGGCATTCCATGGCCTCCGAAACTGTGATAGGCAGTGAGGAGTGAAATCAAAAATTTACACCCTTAGAAAGCCTGAAGGCGGTGCTTGGTTTTTGGGGTCCCGTATGCGGCTAGGCTCCCAAAAAGTCTCACACATGTGGTATCCCCGTACTTAGGAGAAGCAACAGAATGTATTTTGGGGTGTAATTCCACATATGCCCATGGCATGTTTGAGCAATATATAATTTAGTGACAATTTTGTGCAAAAAAAATAAAAATAAATTGTCTTTTTTCCGCAACTTGTGTCAACAGATAAAATATTCCATGGACTCGACATGCCTCTCAGTATATAGCTTGGGGTGTCTACTTTCCAAAATGGGGTCATCTGGGGGGGTTTTGAACTGTCCTGGCATTTTATACACAACATTAGGAAGCTTACATCCACTCTTCTAACCACTTGAAGACAAAGCCCTTTCTGACACTTTTTGTTTACATGAAAACATATTTTTTTTTTGCAAGAAAATTATGTTGAACCCCCAAATATTATATATATTTTTTTAAAGCAAAGGCCCTACAGATTAAAATGGTGGGTGTTGCATTTTTTTTTTCCACACAGTATTTGCGCAGCAATTTTTCAAACGCATTTTTTGGAGAAAAAATACACTTTTTTTAATGTTAATGCACTAAAATACACTATATTGCCCAAATGTTTGATGAAATAAAAAAGATGATCTTAGGCCGAGTACATAGATACCAAACACGACATGCTTTAAAATTCCGCACAAACGCGCAGTGGCGACAAACTACATACATTTTTAAAACACAAACAAGTAATGGCGCACAAAATCCACACAAACAAATATTTCCCCAATTGATCAATAAAAATTAAAATAAATATAATAACAAAAGATGACAGGAAAACTATTGTAGACACCAAAAAGGTCCTAGAAATGAAGTCCATAAAGTCTGTCCACATACTGTGATGAATGTGGGAGAAAACAGGGATGGAGAAGATCCACTATGCACAGGGCAGCCATCATAGATGAACAGAAACCATGTTCTCCTTGCTTTTCATACATTTTTAAAAGCCTTTACAGGTTACCACATTAGATTTACAGAGGTCTACTGCTAAAATGACTGCCCTCGATCTGACCTTTGCGGTGATACCTCACATGCATGATGCAATTGCTGTTTACATATGACGCCAGACCGAAGCTTGCATTCGCCATTGCGCAAGAGCAGGGCGCGGGACAGGGGTGTTTTTTTTTTGTTTTTTTTTTATTAATTTAGCTTTTTTATTTTATTTTTAAACTGTTCCTTCCATATTTTTTTTTTATCATTTTTATTGTTATCTCAGGGAATGTAAATATCCCCTATGATAGCAATAGGTAGTGACAGGTACTCTTTTTTTGAAAAAACTGGGGTCTATTGGACCCTAGATCTTTCCTCTGCCCTCAAAGCATCTGACCACACCAAGATTGGTGTGATAAAATGCTTTCCCAATTTCCCAATGGCGCTTTTTATATCCGGGGGGGGGGGACATTCCCTCCCACTGCTTGTAAAAGCAGTCCAGAGGCTAATTGGCCACTAGGATTGCTTTTACATGAAAGTCGGCCGCTGGCTGAAAAGAATGATACCAAGATGATACCTAAACCCGCAGGCATCAATCTGGTATAACCATTCAAAGTCCAGCAACATACCAGTACGTTGCTGGTCCTTGTTGGACATGTATTGTAATCTTTTTTTTCATGCAGCCTGTTGGCTGAACGAAAAAAAGAGATTGATCGGTGGGTATGCCCACCATTAGAATACCTCCCTTCATCCACCCACTTCTAATGATGGGCATACATGCACCATTTATATATGCCGAAGCATGGGGGCATTCCCGCCAAAGTTATGCCGCACACACATGGTCAGACTTTTCCACGGGCATGCCTCCGTTGGAATTTTGACCGTATGTACGCAGCATTAGGAGCAAAATCGCTCCTCCGCTCCTGCTGCCCCCATGCTTCGGCATATATGCTCTTTTTTTTTTTTTTTTTTTTTTTATAACTGTGGTGGTGAAATCACCTCCTACAGCACTGGAGTCGCAGGGATCAGGCCTTTCTCTGCGAACGCTGCAGTTATGTGTGTTGTGTTTTGTAAGTGACAGTGATCGATCGATACTGCACTTGGGTGGCCTGGGCTGGA
This sequence comes from Rana muscosa, assembly GCA_029206835.1. Lineage (NCBI taxonomy): Eukaryota > Metazoa > Chordata > Amphibia > Anura > Ranidae > Rana > Rana muscosa. The sequence continues at coordinate 36,473,194 of CM055121.1, read as the reverse complement.
CGGAGGGGCAAAACGCAGGTGCTAGCAGGTATCTGGCTGATCCCGCTAACACTGCGTTTTTGGGAACCCTAAACTGCTGGGGACACTAGTATAGATCTGATCAGATATTGATCTGTTCAGATACTATACCACTAAGGGAGGTGTATGCTTCACGTGTGGGTGTTAGCGTTACTGGCACTAACCTGACGTTGCCTGGGGCGACGCAGACCCTCTCTGACGCTAAAACCTAATTGATATCACCCGCCGGGCGATCAGGGGGTTAAACCTTTATTGGGTTATATACGGCGGGTGCCCTGACACTATAAAAAGCAAACTAACTAACCAACGTCACCCGTAACACTTATATGATGATCACTGGTGAAAGGGTTAACTAGGGGCAATCAGGGGGTTAAACCTTTATTAGGTAATATATGGGGGCACCTGACGCTATATAAAATCCTGACGGGGAACCTAAATAACAAAATAACTAACTGGCTAACCAGTGTCACCAGTAACACTTATACGGTGATCACTGGTGAAAGGGTTAACTAGGGGCAATTAGGGGGTTAAAACCTTTATTAGATAATATATGGGGGTACCTGACGCTATGAAAACCTGCGGCAAACCTAAAAAAAATAACTGGCTACCTATCGGCACCAGCATAACTAATAAAGCGATCAGAAAAACGATCGCTTAGTGACAGTGGTGCTAGGGGGTGATAGGGTTACCTGGGGGTCGATCAAGGGGTTAAACCTTTATTAGGGGGATACACTGGACCTAAAACACTCTGCCCTGACACTTTTACAGTCACAAATGTCACTGATCGCAGTGATCAGTAAATAAATGGTCACTGCAATCAGTGACACTGTGACTGGGGGCTGGGGGGGGGCGATCGTGTGCCTATGTGTCCTGTTGTCAGTGTGCTGTTTAGTGCACTAACCTGATGTCTTCTCTCAACGGCGCTCGGTATATGTGAGCGCCGCAGGAGAGATGACATCACTTCCTCCTGCATGTGTAAACATTACACAGGCAGAGGAAGCTTTTCATTCGCCTGGAGCGATCGCGAGGGGGTTGCCGGAAACGAATGGCCGTCCCCTCATCACGGATCGCTCCCGGAACGATGCCGACCGCTCACTGTATAGAAGGGGGGTCCGATGGAACCCCCCAACTATACAAAGGCAGTCACGTACAGGTACGTGATTGTGCCTGTCCGTGCCATTCTGCCGACGTATATATACAGTGAGCGGTCGTTAAGTGGTTAATATATCGAGTTATAGCTTTTACAAGTCAGGCATGGCAGTCTCTCTGAATTACCTGGTCTGTTGTATTTCCTGCTCACACGTGCATGGAAAAGACAGCTCCTCCAGTATAAAAGTTTTGTCACTGGCATTGCTGGCCTGATGGTGCTGATTGGTGGCGAAACCTTTTGGGTTGGCCTAGCCGAGGACATTAACATGCCAACCGAGAACATAGTCTTGGCTTTTGTATGATCATTCACTCTTACTTTGTAAGTACCTGTCAATTAAAAAAAAATATATATATTGTTTCTCTTTTCGTCCATGGACGGACACAGCTCCATAAATCTTTACATATGGGTTATGTTCCTGTTCATAGGGGAGGGCTAGGCAGAACATGTTAGTTATCTTAAAACATGTAACTTTAACAGAGTTGAACAGCCCCGCCCAGGGGGCAGTCCCTCCGTACATAACCCTCCACCCTGCAGTCAGCAGCCTCAGTTTTTTTTTCTGCCTAGCAGAGGAGTAGGACGTGGCTCCCTTTGGGCCCAGAGTCATGAAGAATTTTTTTATTGTATTTTTATTTTTTTGGTGATATCTTCTATCAACTGCCAGCTGGGCGACAGGCTGGATATTATAGATCCGTGTAATCTTCCCAGTTTCGGCCATCGAGCGTGCCAGTCCTTAGCTTCGCGCTGGTTCTGCCATGACGTACCCCATGGCTCCAGGGGTGGCCGGTGAGCACATGCTTCGGGGTCCACATATGACTGGGCTGCTTGCTGTCTCACTCACAGTGGACCGGGCCGACAGCTACTCCGTACCATCGGTTGTGGGTCTGTCAGGGATGCGCAAGTATGGTTTCTCCTGTCTCGGTAGGATGGAACAGCTGGGCATTCCCAGGATTAAGGGGTTCTCCTGTCCTCCCTTTCCCTGCTCTCTGTCGCCCTTTCCCCTCCTGCCCTAGGGCCCGCTGCGACCGGGGTGTACCTTTGGGGGGGCTCCAGGTCCCTGTGGGGGACCGTGGGGCGCTGGGGTCCACTTCTGTGAGGGGGGGTCTGTCTCCTGGGAAGTCTCTGCACGGCCTTCTCATCCACATCCCGGGGCTCGGGCGCCATTTTTTGCTGAACTGACGCCATTTTTTGTGTGCTTTTTTCTCTATTAAAATTCTCATTGGCTGCCATTTTGTCGTGGCCGCGCTGTGTCGCAGGTCGGTATTGCGGGTGGCCATTTTATTGTGGTCTGCGCCCTTTTTATCTGAGGTGTCTGGCGGCCATTTTGGAGTGGGTTTTGGCCTCTAGCACTGGCTTTCTGAATGGCGCACGGCTCATTCTCCTCAGTTTTTTCATCACACACATGCTGTGTATACAAGGCGGGCAGCGGTGCTGAGTGGTCTCCCTCTGGATGGTGAGTCCCCTGGGTTACCCCCCCCCGGTCAGTGCAGCAGGGTGGGTGGACTCTTTGGTGTTTTTCACTTGGTCCCTGGGGCTGTCAGTGGGTGTTCATGAAGTCAGTATGTGAACTTTCTTCCCCTGAATTTCTAGAGGCAGCTAATGGTGCCCCTGCACCTGCGGTTTCCATGGATACGCTGTCGACAGTCCTGGAATCATTTGTTGCCAGGGTAGAAACGGCGTGCGGGCATAAGGGGGGTAAAAAAAGTGCCCCCTCCCCCTCCATGTTCTGGGGAATGCTAGACAGGGCACTTATGAGTGCACTTCTGATGCTGTGCGGGACACTCTCCAGCTGGTAGATGCAGCTGGGACTTCCGCAGAGGAGGCGGTCTCCTTTGGGTCACACAAATCTGACCGCTTTGTGATAGTTTTTCCCTATGTTACTTTCTTTGATAAGTTTATAGATAAGGAATGGGAATGGCTGCAGAGGTCCTTTGTGGTCCCCCAGTGCATGGCGGTCCGTTATTCTTAACTACTACTGATAGGAGGTTCACCATGTTGGAGTCAGCGTTGCGACCTATATTGGCTGCGACTTTGGTGTCTCGGACATTCACTGAATGGAGGGCAGAACAGTGGTGTAGTGGTTATCTCCCTCACCTGGCAGCAAGGGGGTCACTGGTTCACACCCGAACCCCGTCACCATCTGCCTGGAGTTTGCATGTTCTCCCTGTGTCTGCGTGGGTTTCCTCCGGGTACTCTGGTTTCCTCCCACACTCAAAAAGACATGCGCGCCTTCCGGGCCACAGTAAAAACATATACACTAATACATACTCAGTGTGTGTGTGTAAAATGGTTTCCAGAGCCTCTGTATCTGCGGTGGTACTGCGCTGCCTGATTTGGCTGGAATGCTGGTCCGCTGACCAAGCATCCAAGAGAGCTCTGGCAGATTGTCTTTTAGAGGCTTTTTGGTACCTCGCTGGACGACATTATTAAGGATGTCACTGGAGGTAAGAACACACTTCTCCCGCAGTCCTCTAAGGGGAAGGAGCCGCACTGTTGGCCAGGGCCCTCCTATTCTGCGCAGAAGCGGTTTTTTTTGTCAGTCAGAGATCCTCCCAGACTGACAAGGCTCCAGCTGGGGGACAGAAGCGTCCCTGGGTGCGGAAGCCGAACAAGCCGGCTAACAAGCCTGTTACCGCATGAAATTTTGCCCCCGCCTGACTCAAGGTTGGGAGGATGGCATAGCGAGTTTGAAGCTCGGTGGACCTCCCTATTCTCTGACCAGTGGGTCTGTGAGGTGGTCACTTCGGGGTACAAGATAGAGTTTCTTTCTTGTCCACCAAACAGATCTTTCCCTCAAGTCTTCCTCTCCTTCCGGCTCGTCGGTCTGCTTTGATGGGAGCAGTACGAGACTTGCTCAGGTGCGGAGTAATTTTACCTGTGCCCCTGGAGGAAAGGTTTCAGGGATTCTATTTGAATCTGTTGGTAGTCACCACAGAAGGACAGTGTCCGTCCAATCTGGGACCTCAGGGCCCTCAATACCATTGTGAGGGTACGAAAGTTCAGGATGGAATCCATTTGTCTGGAGGTTGCTGCACTCCATCCGGGGGATTTTCTGGCATCCCTGAACATCAATGACGCATACTTGCATGTCCCCATCTGCAACAGCCATCAGAGGTTTATGCGGTTTGGCATAGCGTCAGCACCAAATGTTTTTAACAAGGTGCTCCCCCCGATCTGGCTTTGCTGAGACAACGAGGCATTGCTATCATGGGCTACTTTGACGATCTTCTTCTGGGAGCTGCTTCTGGCTCAGAATTAGAGGAGGACATGTCTATAGCCAGTCAGACCCTCTGGGACATTGGTTGGGTACTGAACATACAGAAGTAGGTGTTGGTACCGACTCAGCGTCTGGAGTACCTAGGTTTGATCGTGGACTCCTTGGAGGCGAAGGTCTTCCTTCCTTTGGAGCAGTTGCAGACGCTCCGGTTGGCGGTGAAATTGTTAGCATCCCGCAAATGGTCGTCTCTCCATTTTTGCATGCGAGTTCTGGGCCTCATGGTGGCCTCCTTAGAGGCAATACCATATGCCCAATTCCACACTCGAGTATTGCAGAAGGAGATCCTGTCCAAATGGAACAGATCTCCATTGTCTCTGGATTCAGGTAAGTCACACTGAGATATATACCCTTTTGCTGCATGGTTGTTGCGCAAGAGCAATCAAGATCTGTATGGACTGAGGACCTTTTTTAAGCACATTTTTTGTATTTTGGTTCTTTTGATTATGCATTTGATGTTGAAATGTATGGTTACTTGTCTGCACTTTGCACTAGTGGTTTTTATTTGTTTATATATGAAGAGTATTAAATGTAAGGTCTCATATGTTTGAGATTGTGTACATATAAAGATAATTTTTGGTAGTGCACCTATATACGTGTGTGTGTGTGTGTGTGTCTATATATACTGTATATGTGTGTGTGTGTGTGTGTATGTATATATATATATATATATATATATATATACTGTGTGTATATATATATATATATATATATATATATATATACACACGTTATTTTTTTCACTTTGTGCAAAATTTGGATATACAAAGTAGTTGCAATGATTTGTACAGTTTTACTAACTCATGTAAAAATTGCAAAATTGTGTTCAGGCACACCACAACACACTGGTGATTCAAAGCGCATCACACAAGTGGTTCACAGCCCACCACAGTGCACACTATATGTGCAAAGTCTGTAGTGTTGTGTTAAAGAGGATGATTCATGGCAAATGAAAGGTGTGTTTGCCACCCCTCTGCCCCTTCAACAAAAATTTAATTAACCCCTTTGCGCCCAGCATACGAGAAAACACGGCCACAATGTGGCTCTACAATGCCGGGAGGCCGTTATTATACGGCCTCCCCTTTCCTCGTTCCCCGCGCAAAATGTCAAAAAGGTGTTTTACCGCCGAGGAGGCATACCAAATTCTTTCCACGCCTGAGAGCGACGGGGAGCTCTCTTTTTCAGATTCCGATTCAGGTTCTGAGTCGGACGTAAACTATGAGCCAGTCTTTAGTAGTGGAACAGAGACAGCCTCAGAGGAGGAAGATAGTCGGCCCGCCAAAAGAAGGCGCTCTGCTGAGGCAGCAGTAGCATCCACCAGCACCGCAGTGCCATCCACCAGCACCGCAGTGCCATCCACCAGCACCGCAGTGCCTCAGCAAGAAAGGCCAAGGACCCATGCCGGCCTTCCCTATGCCCTCCAGAACCCCTTGTGGCTTCCTCCTAATTCAGAAGAAGCCAACATTCCCCCTTTCACTGCCCAGCCAGGAGTCCAGGTGAATACGGACAATTTTTCCCCAATCAATTTTTTCAATCTAATTTTTACCGAGGACATCCTAGCCAACATTGTCACCCAGTGCAACCTATATGCCCAGCAATTTATTGCAAGTAATCCTACATCCTATTATGCCCGTCCCTTCGAGTGGAGAGACCTAACGGTGGAGGAGTTGAAGGTTTTTTTAGGCCTCACATTTTGCATGGGACTCAACCCAAAAAAACACTTTTCGTTCCTTTTGGTCCAAACGCCCCATCTATCACATGCCAATATTCTCCAGCGTAATGCCCAGAACCAGGTACCTCATGATCATGAGGTTTCTCCACTTCAACGATAACACCCAGTGCCTTCCCCGAAATCACCCAAATTATGACAGGCTTTTCAAAATTCGGCCCTTACTAAATTATTTTTCAGAAGTATTCCCCCAGTTATATACCCCGGACCAACACATATGTGTGGATGAGTCCCTTGTAAAATTTAGAGGCAGGCTTCAAATAAAGCAATTTATCCCCAGCAAAAGGGCCCGCTATGGGGTGAAGGTGTACAAACTCTGTGACCGAGTCACAGGGTACCTGTATGGCTTCCTAGTGTACGAAGGGAAGGACACCCAGCTGCATCCCCCCAATTGCCCAGACTACTTGGGAACAAGCGGGAAAGTTGTTTGGCAACTCATCAGCCCCCTACTGGAAAAAGGCTACCACTTATATGTAGATAACTTTTATACATCCCTTCCCCTGTTTCGCAACCTTCACCTGAAGAAGACACCAGCATGTGGCACGGTCAGAAGGAACCGGAAGGGCTTTCCTCAAAGTCTTGTGAATAAGAAGTTGAGAAGAGGAGAGTCGAACCCCAGAAGGAATGGCACCACCATCCGAAAGCCCACATGCATCCAGGACTACAATTCGTTCATGGGGGGAGTCGACTTGAACGACCAAATGCTGGAACCCTATCTTTCCACAAGACGGACATACCATTGGTATAAAAAAGTAGCAATTTATTTTTTTCATTTGGCCATATATAACTCTTATTATTTATCACAAGTCCACCCAAAACCCCCTACCCTTCCTTGGCTACCAGGAGGAAATCACCACTGCCCTGATATTCCAGAATGGCCCACCCCAAAACATCCGATCTGATGTTATGAGTCGACTCTCCGAACGTCACTTTCCTGATAAAGTCCCTCCCACAGCAACAGGCCGACAACGTCAAAAAAAATGTAAGGTGTGTGCCAGTGGAGGAGTCAGACGAGACACAGTTTATTATTGTGCTGAGTGTCCTTCCCAACCAGGCCTCTGTGTAATTGACTGCTTTCGCCGTTACCATACTTCACTAAATTATTAGTAAAGTATGGTAAACGTAATCCTCATTGCCTGCCTTCACACCCCTTATGCTACTGCCTGCTCTGTAACTGACCCTGGCTTGTTATTTGACCACGCTTCTGCCTAACGATTCTGTACTACCTCTGCCTGATCTGGAACTGACCCTGGACTGTTATTCGACCACGCTTCTGCCTAACGATTCTGTACTACCTCTGCCTGATCTGGAACTGACCTTGGACTGTTTGACCATGCTTTTTGCCTGCCTCTTGGATTGATCTTGTACCCTGCTACTGGACTAGTGGGATTCAACACAGGGGTCTCACATATGTGAGGGGCTCCAAAAAAATGTGTTTAATTTTTTTTTCCACATTTTCCAAAAACTTCTGGAAAAAAATGAACCGTTCAAAAGACTCATTATGCCTCATAGATTATACGTTGGGGTGTTAGCTTTCCAAAATGGGGTCATTTTGTGGGTGTTTCCATTGTCCTGGTGCTCCAGGGCCTTCAAAACTATAATAGGTGGTTGAGAAATGAGATGTGTAATTTATGCGCCTAGAATGCCTGAAGGTGCTACTTCAATGTAGGTCCTCTGTATGTGGACAGGCTGTGTAAAAGTCCCACACATGGGGTATTGCCATACTCAGGAGGAGTAGTAGAATGTATTTTGGGGTGTCATTTTTGCTATGTGCATGCTATGTGTTGGAGATAGCTCATAAATTGACAACTTTGCGTAAAAAAAAATGCTTTTTCATTTTTTTTCCACATATTCCAAAAACTTCTGGAAAAAAATGAACCATTCAAAAGACTCATTATGCCTCATAGATTATAAGTTGGGGTGTTGGCTTTCCAAAATGGGGTCATTTTGTGGGTGTTTCCATTGTCCTGGTGCTCCAGGGCCTTCAAAAGTGTAATAGGTAGTCAACTAGTTAGATGTGTAATTTATGCTCATAGAACACCTGATGGTGCTCCCTGCATGTTGGGCCTCTGTATGTGGCCAGGCAGTAAAAAAGTCCCACACATGTGGTATCGTAATACTCAGGAGGAGTAGCAGAATGTATTTTGGAGTGTCATTAGTGGTATGCACATGCCATGTGAGAGGAATAAGCTATTACAATGAAAAATTTGAGGAAAAAAAAAAACAATTGTAATATTGCAAAGATTTGTGGGAAAAAATTACAACTTCAAATAACTCACCATGCCTCTTACTAAATACCTTGGAATGTCTACTTTCCAAAAAGGGGTTATTTGGGGGACATTTGTACTTTCCTGGCTTGTTAGGGTCTCAAGAAATGAGATAGGCCGCCAGTACATCAGATGTGATAATTGTTTTATGATTTGCACTATAGCTTGTAGACTCTAAAACTTTCACACAGACCAAATAATTTCCAAAAATTTGGGGTTATTTTTATCAAAGATATGTAGCAGTATAAATTGTGGGCAAAATTTATGAAGAAAAATTAATAATTTGCAAAATTTTATCACAGAAACTAAGAAAAATTCTTTTTTTTTCAAAATTTTCGGTCATTTTTTAATTTATAGCGCAAAAAATAAAAAACCCAGAGTTGATCAAATACCACCAAAAGAAAGCTCTATTTGTATGAAAAAAAAGGACAAAAAAATCATTTGGGTACAGTGTTGCATGACTGAGTAATTGTCATTCAAAGTGTGACAGGGCTGAAAGCTGAAAATTGGTCTGGGCAGGAGGGGTGTTTAAGTGCCCAGTAAGCAAGTGGTTAAAAAGCCATTTGTAAACAACCCTTCCTCATCCATGACTCCTGGTCTGGAACTGGAGCTGAGTATTTTTTATTTGTTTGTTTTTTTGAGGGGGAGTGGAGAATAGTTTGGCACAAAATTGAACCTTCACTTTGCACATTGTCAAAGGAGACCTTTTATAGCAATGGAGTGGCATTCAAATTGAACAGCAACACAATCATGGTTTATGCATTGGCATGCTGCAATGATTCTCAAATGTATATGTATTCCCCACTATCAGTGCCAAGTGTATGCTTTTTTAGTCTTGAACGTTTAGGGAGAAAGAACACTTGTCACTTTGTCCATTAGCAACCGGTCATATCTAGTTTTCAGGATTCCTTCAGTTTTTAAATATTCTTTGTGAGGAATGGAAGTGTAGAGCCAGCATGGGGTTTGCAATGGATTTGGAAAGCCTGCAAAAAATTTACTGAACTGAGGCCTATTTCTGGGAACTAGGTCCTCCCAACCAATTTATACTAAATGGTATTGAATTGTGGTAGCAGGATTAGAAGACTGTACCTTATTTCTGTTCAAGTGATCTCAATCAGCTGCTTAGCGTTCAGTAGCTTTCTCTCTAAGCTTATACTTTAAATTTAAGTTCAATTTTGAGTACTCCAAAGACATAATCACACACAGCTTCCAAATGCACTAAATGTTGCTAGATTGTTAAAGGCAAGAACATATGTTATTATTTCTCTTTTTCATCAGGTTGAAAGCTTTAATCAGTAGATCATTGCTAATGGCCCTGTTAAATATACATTTGTGAGTGCAGCTGACAAACATGGAGTAAAATGTATTCGAATTTCTGGCTCCATAAAAAGGTTTCATAAATCAGTGGCTTGGCAGCATTTGTTATTACAGCAATGCCAGAATATTTGCATGACATATCCTTGGCATTACTGGTGAAAGAGGCACATTATTGCAACATTATAAGTCAAACTGATACTTAAATGGTTATTATACACCTAGAGGATTTGTGGCCAGCCTTGTGACTTTCTGACTAAAGATTTAGTATACTATATTTTTTTCTTTGTTTTTATTTTATGAAATCACTTAATGAACCCTTTGGTTTTTATATGGTGGCAATGTGGCCTCACTTAGGTATATACAAAGAGAGAACTGAAATAAAAATGTGTGATTTGCAATATGCAAATGTAAAATAAATTTTAAACAGATCATGTGTTAAAGGGAATTTATAGTACAGGGGGTCCCCGGGTTACGAACAAGATAGGGACTGTAGGTGTGTTCTTAAGTTGAATTTGTTTGTAAGTCGGGACAGTACCTTTTTTTAAGTGCTCCACATAGGCAGATGACATGAGCTCATGACATGAGCTCATGCTGGGACACAGGGATAGAATGTACTGTACATTCTATCCCTGTGTTCCAGCATGAGCTCATGTCATCTGCCTATGTGGAGCTCTCATTCAATTGTGTGTGGTACAAGTACAGTACTGTACAGGGCATATAATGTAGTAGTGGGCACAGAACACCATGTATGTAATCTCACCAGCTTTCAGGGCGCTTCTGATGCAGTCCTGTACTGTATGTGGGGTGTGGAGAATATCTGCAGTCCAGTGAGGGTGGCTGGCTGGGAGTACCAGACAGGGAAGGCCCAGAGTGCTGCAAGACAGGCAGAAGGATGTAAAGATGCTGGGCTCCAGGACACCTCAACCAGCCCACACAGGCAGTCTCCGCTGGGCAGCTCTCCAGATCACAGCAGGGAGATGGATGGCTGGTGAGGCAGGTGAGAGCAGCAGTGTCCGCACATCCGAGTCCAGGCCAGGCCGGCCGTGGTGCACTTCCACGGGGCAGCAGCGCAGGAAAGACCAGGGATCTGCAGGCTTCACTGGGCCGCACTAGGCCAGACCAGGCCGCAGCCGCAATACAGGCACAGGACACATCAGGGTATGGAGAGGAACAGGTAGGCTTGTAATTAGGTTGTTTTTAAGTGTTTATGTGCACGGATGGCTAAGGATGGAGTGCAGGACCTCGTTCGTAAGTAAGAGTGGTTCGCAGCTCGGATGTTCGTAACTCGGGGATCCCCTGTATATTTCAGATGTGTCCCTTATTTGTATGTTCAATTTATTTTATTCAGACAAATATGAACTGTTGCAAATTAATTATTCATAATAACCATTTGTAGCCACAAGATGGCACTCTATGAAAAAGCAGGTGCTTTGTGATGCACATTTTTGTAGCTGCTGTACTAAAAATACAACTACATTGTTGGCACATTTCCTGGAATTCATAAAAAATGGCACAGGCAGATTTTACGAAAGTGTCTCGCACGCGTTCTAAAAGTGGTGAAGAATGCACCAAATTCAGAATACCTGTCTAGAACTTGTACTTAAATTTGGCTCATGCTGTGTCACTTTTATAATGCACTAGAGAAATTTTCGCAAAATCTTTCTGAGCTGGTCTTTCTCTCTGTACACCAAAAGAGCGTTGGTCTTATCTAGCTCCACTTTCACATTTGGCTCAATCAATTGGACAGAATGTAAAAGTGCTGCATTTTAAAACTACCTGAATTTGTTGCACAAGGTGCTTTCAAAAGTATTTCAAATGCTTCAAGACTTTGGAGTGATACAATAACAAGAGGGATTCACGCCAGAAAAGTGGCGCAGCAGCTTTATTGAATCCCCCATTTACTTTTCACTCTCTAAGGATCCCCTTAGCTAGTACATTTGTAATACAAAATCCATGTGGCTATCTGTACAAAGTTAAGGCATCATCTATAAATTGTATGTTTGTGAAACAATGATTCCACACATAATCAAAATATGAATACATGTATATTAACCACTTAAGCCCCGGACCATTTGGTAGCTAAAGGACCAGAGGTGAATTCAGAATTTTGCACTGCGCTGCTTTAACTGTAAATTGTGCGGACATGCAATGTTGTACCCAAACGAAATTTGCGTCCTTTTCTTCCCACAAAGAGAGCTTTCTTTTAATGGTATTTGATTGCCTCTGCGATTTTTATTTTTTGCGATATAAACGGAAAAAGACCGAAAATTTTGAAAAAAAATTATATTTTCTACTTTTTGTTATAAGAAAAATCGAATAAACTCAATTTTAGTCATACATTTAGGCCAAAATGTATTCAGCCACATGTCTTTAGTAAACAAAATGTCAATAAGTGTATATTTATTGGTTTGCGCAAAAGTTATAGCGTTTACAAACTAGGGTACATTTTCTGGAATTTACACAGCTTTAAATTTATGACTGCCTATCTCATTTCTTGAGGTGCTAAAATGGCAGGGCAGTACAAAACCCCCCCAAATGACCCCATTTTGGAAAGTAGACACCCCAAGGAAATTGCTGAGAGGCATGTTGAGCCCATTGAATATTTTTTTTTTGTCCCAAGTGATTGAATAATGACAAAAAAATTACAAAAAGTTGTCACTAAATGATATATTGCTCACACATGCCATGGTTATATGTGGAATTGCACCCCAAAATACATTTTGCTGCTTCTCCTGAGTACGGGGATACCACATGTGTGGGACTTTTTATGAGCCTAGTCGCGTACGGGACCCCGAAAACCAATCACCGCCTTCAGGATTTCTAGGCACAAATTTTTGATTTGACTCCTCACTACCTATCACAGTTTTGAAGGCCATAAAATGCCAAAATAGCACAAAACCCCCCCAAATGACCCCATTTTGGAAAGTAGACACCCCAAGCTGTTTGCTGAGAGGCATGGTGAGTATTTTACAGCTCTCATTTGTTTTTGAAAATTAAGAAAGAAATTTATTTATTTTTTATTTATTTTTTTCAATTTTCAAAACTTTGTGACAAAAAGCGAGATCTGCAAAATACTCACAATACCTCTCAGCAAATAGGTTGGGGTGTCTACTTTCCAAAATGGGGTCATTTGGGGGGGGGTTTGTGCCATCTGGGCATTCCATGGCCTCCGAAACTGTGATAGGCAGTGAGAAGTGAAATCAAAAATTTACACCCTTAGAAAGCCTGAAGGCGGTGATTGGTTTTTGGGGTCCCGTACGCGGCTAGGCTCCCAAAAAGTCTCACACATGTGGTATCCCCGTACTCAGGAGAAGCAACAGAATGTATTTTGGGGTGTAATTCCACATATGCCCATGGCATGTTTGAGCAATATATAATTTAGTGACAACTTTGTGCAAAAAAAAAAAAAAATTGTCTTTTTTCCGCAACTTTTGTCAACATATAAAATATTCCATGGACTCGACATGCCTCTCAGTATATAGCTTGGGGTGTCTACTTTCCAAAATGGGATCATTTGGGGGGGTTTTGAACTGTTCTGGCATTTTATACACAACATTAGGAAGCTTACATCCACTCTTCTAACCACTTGAAGACAAAGCCCTTTTTGACACTTTTTGTTTACGTGAAAACATATTTTTTTTTGCAAGAAAATTATGTTGAACCCCCAAACATTATATATATTTTTAAAGCAAAGGCCCTACAGAATAAAATGGTGGGTGTTGCATTTTTTTTCTACACAGTATTTGCGCAGCGATTTTTCAAACGCATTTTTTTTGGGGAAAAAATACACTTTTTTTAAATTTTAATGCACTAAAACACACTATATTGCCCAAATGTTTGATGAAATAAAAAATATGATCTTAGGCCGAGTACATAGATACCAAACACGACATGCTTTAAAATTTCGCACAAACGCGCATTGGCGACAAACTACATAAATTTTTAAAAGCCTTTACAGGTTACCCCGTTAGATTTACAGAGGAGGTCTACTGCTAAAATTACTGCCCTCGATCTGACCTTCGCGGTGATACCTCACATGCATGGTGCAATTGCTGTTTACATATGACGCCAGACCGACGCTTGCGTTCGCCATTGGGCAAGAGCAGGGCAGGACAGGGGTGTTTTTTTTTTATTATTAATTTTGCTTTTTTATTTTATTTTTAAATTGTTCCTTCCATATTTTTTTTTTAATCATTTTTATTGTTATCTCAGGGAATGTAAATATAGCAATAGGTAGTAACAGGTACTCTTTTCTTGAAAAAACTGGGGTCTAGACCCTAGATCTTTCCTCTGCCCTCAAAGCATCTGACCACACCAAGATCGGTGTGATAAAATGCTTTCCCAATTTCCCAATGGCGCTTTTTTATATCCGGGGGGGGGGACATTCCCTCCCACTGCTTGTAAAAGCAATCCAGAGGCTAATTAGCCACTAGGATTGCTTTTACATGAAAGCCGGCCGCTGGCTGAAAAGAATGATACCAAGATGATACCTAAACCCGCAGGCATCAATCTGGTATAACCATTCAAAGTCCAGCAACATACCAGTACGTTGCTGGTCCTTGTTGGACATGTATTGTAATCTTTTTTTTTTTTTCATGCAGCCAGGTGGCTGAACGAAAAAAGAGATTGATCGGTGGGTATGCCCACCATTAGAATACCGCCCTTCATCCACCCACTTCTAATGATGGGCATACATGCACCATTTATATATGCCGAAGCATGGGGGCATCCTCCCGCAAAAAAGTTGTGCCGCACACACATGGTCAGACTTTTCCACGGGCAAGCCTCCGTCGGAATTTCGACCGTATGTACGCGGCATTAGGAGCAAAATCACTCATCCGCCCCTGCTGCCCCAATGCTTCGGCATATTTGCTTTTTTTCTTTAACTGTGGTGGTGAAATCACCTCCTATAGCACTGGAGTCGCAGGGATCAGGCCTGTCTCTGCGAACGCTGCAGTTATGTGTGTTGTGTTTTGTAAGTGACAGTGATCGATCGATACTGGCTGGACGGAGGGGCAAAACGCAGGTGCTAGCAGGTATCTGGGCTGATCCCGCTAACACTGCGTTTTTGGGAACCCTAAACTGCTGGGGACGCTAGTATAGATCTGATCAGATCAGATATTGATCTGTTCAGATACTATACCACTAAGGAGGGTGTATGCTTCACGCGTGGGTGTTAGCGGGTGTTAGCGTTACTGGCACTAACCTGACGCTGCCTGGGGTGTGACGCAGACCCTCTCTGACGCTAAAACCTAATTGATATCACCCGCCGGGCGATCAGGGGGTTAAACCTTTATTGGGTTATATACGGCGGGTGCCCTGACACTATAAAAAGCAAACTAACTAACCAGCGTCACCCGTAACACTTATATGATGATCACTGGTGAAAGGGTTAACTAGGGGCAATTAGGGGGTTAAAACCTTTATTAGATAATATATGGGGGTACCTGACGCTATAAAAACCTGCGGCGAACCTAAAAAAAATTACTGGCTACCGATCTGCATCACCGACGCTAAGACAGCGATCAGAAAAATGATCGCTTAGCGACAGTGGTGATAGGGGGTGAAAGGGTTACCTGGGGGGCGATCAAGGGGGTTAAACCTTTATTAGATCATTTATGGGGGTACCTGACGCTATAAAAACCTGCGGCGAACCTAAAAAAAATTACTGGCTACCGATCTGCATCACCGACGCTAAGACAGCGATCAGAAAAATGATCGCTTAGCGACGGCGGTGCTAGGGGGTGAAAGGGTTAACTGGGGGGTGATCAAGGGGTTAAACCTTTATTAGGGGGGTTAGGGGGCTACACTGGACCTAAAACTTAATGTAGTGACACTTTTACAGTCACAAATGTCACTGATTGCAGTGATCAGTAAATAAATGGTCACTGCAATCAGTGACACTGTGACTGGGGGCTGGGGGGTGATCTGGGGGGGCCTGGGGGGCCATTTATGTGCCTACGTGTGCTGGTGTTAGTGTAGTGTTTGTGCACTAACCTTGATGTCTTCTCTTGTACGGCGCTCGGTATATGTGAGCGCCGCACAAGAGATGACATCACTTCCTCCTGCTTCCTCTGCCTGTGTGTACATTCCACAGACAGAGGGGGCATTTCCATTCGCCGGGAGCGATCGCGGGGGGGTGGCCGGAATCGAACGGCCGTCCCCTCATGTCGGATCGCTCCCCAACGAATTCCGACCGCTCACTGTACAGAAGGGGGGTCCGATTGGACCCCCCAACTGTACAAAGGCAATCACGTACACTGTACGTGATTGTGCCTGTCGGTGCCATTGTGCCGACGTTAAGTGGTTAAATAAAAAATAAATAAAAATCTAAAGCATTGACCAAAAGCCAGCATAGTTTTCTTTGTAAAGGAAACCTATAATAAACAAATATGGAACCTACCATTGGTAAACCTTCTGAAAATGCTTTTAGAATAGCTATGTTCCTGATCATAGGCTTCAGTACCGTCTTAATCACCAGACCCTAAACAAGTATTCATTTACGGATTTTGAACTTCACTGTCTTAACATAGAAACATAGAAAAGTGATGGCAGAAAAAGACTGAGTAGTCCATCGAGTCTGCCCGTTTTTTTTTTCCGTTAACATTATTATCTGACTATAGATCTATGTTTGTCCAAAGCATGTTTGAAATCATTTACTGTTGAATGTCTCACTACCTCTGCTGGAAATTTATTCCAAGCATCAACTACCCTTTCAGTAAAATAATACTTTTTGTTTTGTTTTTAACTTTCCTCCAGTTTGAGCTCATGTCTTCATGCTTGATTTTGGTTTCATATTGAAAAAAACTGCCCTCCTGAAACTTATTCACCCCCTTGATGTATTTAAAGGTTTCAATCATGTCTCCTCTTTCCCTTCTTTCCTCCAGACTGTACATATTACATGCTTGACATGCCTTGACCTGCTAAGTTCTTGCTGCTGTTCAGGGATTCAGAAGGCAGCACTAAGCAGCTAGCATTTTTACAAGCAAGTGATCAAGGCAGCTTCCATACATCAGTTTTTTTTTTTTTTGTTTGTTTTTTTGAGTGCCAAGTGACACAAAACACAGATCCTTACCATGCTCCTATTTATATACAGACATCCTTACCGCAATCCTGTTTATGCTGTTGGCTCACACTTTATAGTGGCCAGCAAATCTAACACAACTTAGCTGTGAAAGTACCATTTTATGTCATCTATAGCTACAAAAGCCTAGATCCCTCATATCTAGCATGCACCTAACACTTACCTGAGGCCCCTCTCTGTCCAGCAATGTCCACAAGTGTCTCAGCCATCCGAGATTCCCCCTCCTTATTGGCTGAGACACAGCAGCAGTGTCATTGGCTGCAGCTGCTGTCAAAGTCAGCTAGCCAATCAGGGGAGAGATTGGGCTGGAGCTCAATGTCTGAATGGACACTGAGAGCTGTGACTCGGCTTGGGTTCCCCTATAGCAAGCTGCTTGCTGTGGGGGCACTAAACAGGAGGGGCCAGGAGCACAGAAGAGGGACCCAAGAAGATGAGGATCAGGGCTGCTCTGTGCAAATTCACTGCAACAGAGCAAGTAAGTAGAACATGTTTCTCATTTTTTTTTTTCCTATAAAAAACAAAACAAAAAACTTTACAATCACTTTAATGAATGTTTTACTTCAAGCTTTTTTGTAATTGGCATGATATGTGTCTGAACAATAGAGAAATAACTTACATCAGAGTTCTTATCATAATCTGCTCTTACATCAGAGATCCCCTTTACATCACGATCCCCATCAGAGTACTCCTAAACGTTATCATTGCCTCACAATTTCTGTCAGAGTTCCCATTTGAATCAGAGTCTCTTTTAAAGTTCCCTCTTACATCAGGGTCCCTATCAGAATCTCCCATTACATCAGTGTTCCCATCAGAGTCCCACCCTTACATGAGAGTCCCCATCAGTGTCTTCCCTTATACCTCTTTGCCACTTTACCACAAATTCACGGGTGGCCCCAGTGTGACTAATTTTATTGGTGCTTTACCGCTGTTTAAGCTGCGCTTTTCGGCCGCTAGCGGGGTGCTTTTAACCCCAAAAAAGGGTTTAAAAACTGCCGTGTTGCGGCGCTTCTGAATCCCTTTTCAGGCGCCTCAGAAGCTCTGCCCTTTCATTGTGATGGGCAGGGGCGTTTTGGGAGTGCTCTTTACAGTGATGGTACAATAATGAGACTAAGGAACCATCTCTAGAGACCTGGGGAGGTGGCTGTTGAGAAGAATCAGGGGCAATAGGTTGACCTGAAGACCTCTGAGTTTCGGAGGCCACTGACCTTAACTGCAAGCTAGATAAAATCTTGCAGCAGGCCATAGTTTTGAGACTCCTGTCTTATACTGTACCATTGTCGTTATCCAAATAAGCACTTTAACCACTTAAGCCTCGGACCGATACGCAGCTTAAAGACCAGAGGTGTTTTCACAATTTGGCACTGCGCTGCTTTAACTGGCAATTGCGCGGACATGCAATGTTGTACCCAAACGAAATTCGCGTCCCTTTTCTTCTCACAAATAGACCTTTCTTTTAACCACTTCGTGCCCGTCATACGACTTATGACGGCCGCAAAGTGGTTCTACAATGCCGGGAGGCCGCCTTTATACGGCCTCCGCTCCTCCGGCCACTGCCGATGCGCGTGCCTGGCGGCCGCGATGTCCGCCAGGCACCCGCGATCGGCCTGTATACAGACAAGGACATGGATCTGTGTGTGTAAACACACAGATCCATGTCCTGTCAGGGAGAGAGGAGACTGATGCTGTGTCCCTTGTACATAGGGACACAGATCGGTCTCCTCCCCCAGTCAGTCCCCCTCCCCCCACAGTAAGAAACACTAATAGGGAACATATTAACCCCTTCCTCGCCCCCTAGTGTTAACCCCTTCCCTGCCAGTCACATTTATACAGTAATCAGTGCAGTTTTATAGCACTAATCGCTGTATAAATGTGAATGGTCCCAAAAATGTGTCAAAAGTGTCCGATATGTCCGCCACAATATCGCAGTCCTGACAAAAATCGCAGATCGCCGCCATTAGTAGTAAAAAAAAAAAAAAGTCAGAATTCTTTCCCCTATTTTGTAGACGCTATAACTTTTGCGCAAACCAATCACTATACGCTTATTGCGATTTTATTAACCAAAAATATGTAGAATAATACGTATCGGCCTCAACTGAGGAAAAAATAGTTTTTTAAAAAAAAAATGGGGATATTTATTATAGCAAAAATCCCAATTTTTTTTTTTTTTTTAATTGTCGCTCTTTTTTGGTTTATAGCGCAAAAAATAAAAGCCGCAGAGGTGATCAAATACCACCAAAAGAAATCTCTATTTGTGGGGAAAAAAGGACGTCAATTTTGTTTGCGAGCCACGTCGCACGACCGCGCAATTGTCATTCAAAGCGACGCAGTGCCAAAAGCTGAAATTTCGCCTGGGCAGGAAGGGGGTTTATGTGCCCAGTAAGGAAGGTGTTAATGGTGTTGATTGCCTCTGCGATTTTTATTTTTTGCGATATATAAATGGAAAAAGACCGAAAATTTTGAAAAAAAAAAAGATATTTTCTACTTTTTGTTATAAGGAAAATCGAATAAACTCAATTTTAGTCATTTGTTTAGGCCAAAATGTATTCAGCCACATGTCTTTAGTAAAAAAAAATGTCAATAAGCGTATATGTATTGGTTTGCGCAAAAGTTATAGCATTTACAAACTAGGGTACATTTTCTGGAATTTACACAGCTTTTAATTTATGACTGCCTCTAGTTTCTTGAGATGCTAAAATGGCAGGGCAGTGCAAAACCCCCCCAAATGACCTCATTTTGGAAAGTAGACACCCCAAGGAAATTGCTGAGAGGCATGTTGTGCCCATTGAATATTTTTTTTTTGTCCCAAGTGATTGAATAATGACAAAAAAAAAATAAAAAATTTACAAAAAGTTGTCACTAAATGATATATTGCTCACACGTGCCATGGTTATATGTGGAATTGCACCCCAAAATACATTTTGCTGCTTCTCCCGAGCACGGGGATACCACATGTGTGGGACTTTTTGGGAGCCTAGCCGCATTTGGGACCCCGAAAACCAATCACCGCCTTCAGGATTTCTAAGGGCGCAAATCTTTGATTTCACTCCTCACTACCTATCACAGTTTCGAAGGCCATAAAATGCCAAAATAGCACAAAACCCCCCCAAATGACCCCATTTTGGAAAGTAGACGCCCCAAGCTATTTGCTGAGAGGCATGTTGAGTCCATGGAATATTTTATATTTTGCCACAAGTTGCGGGAATATGACAAACTTTTTTTTTTTTGCACAAAGTTGTCACTAAATGATATATTGCTCACACATACCATAGGCATATGTGAAATTACACCCCAAAATACATTCTGCTGCTTCTCCTGAGTATGGGGATACCACATGTGTGGGACTTTTTGGGAGCCTAGACGCGTACGGGACCCCAAAAACCAAGCACTGCCTTCAAGATTTCTAAGGGCATAAATTTTTGATTTCACTCCTCACTACCTATCACTATTTATCACAGTTTTGAAGGCCATAAAATGGCAAGATGGCACAAACCCCCCCAAATGACCCCATTTTGGAAAGTAGACACCCCAAGCTATTTGCTGAGAGGCATGTTGAGCCCATTGAATTTTTTTTTGTCCCAAGTGATTGAATAATGACAAAAAGAAAAAAAAAAAGGTCAAAAAGTTGTCACTAAATGATATATTGCTCAAACATGCCATGGTTATATGTGGAATTGCACCCCAAAATACATTTTGCTGCTTCTCCTGAGTATGGAGATACCACATGTGTGGGGCTTTTTGAGAGCTTAGCCATGTACGGGGCCCCAAAATCCAAGCACCGCCTTCAGGATTTCTAAGGGCGTAAATCTTTGATTTCACTCCTCACTACCCATCACAGTTTTGAAGGCCATAAAATGCCAAGATAGCACAAGCCCCCCCCCCCAAATGACCCCATTTTGGAAAGTAGACACCCCAAGCTTTCTGCTGAGAGGCATGGTGAGTATTTTACAGCTCTCATTTGTTTTTGAAAATGAAGAAAGAAAATCTTTTTTTTTTTTTTTTTTTTTTCAATTTTCAAAACTTTGTGACAAAAAGCGAGATCTGCAAAATACTCACCATACCTCTCAGCAAATAGCTTGGGGTGTCTACTTTCCAAAATGGGGTCATTTGGGGGGGGGGTTGTGCCATCTGGCCATTCCATGGCCTCCGAAACTGTGATAGCCAGTGAGGAGTGAAATCAAAAATGTACACCCTTAGAAAGCCTGAAGGTGGTGCTTGGTTTTCGGGGTCCTGTACGCGGCTAGGCTCCCAAAATGTCTCACATAGGAGAAGGAACAGAATGTATTTTGGGGTGCAATTCCACATATAACCATGGCATGTTTGAGCAATATATCATTTAGTGACAACTTTCTGTACATTTATTTTATTTGTTTTATTTTTTTTTTGTCATTATTCAATCAATTGGGACAAAAAAATAAATATTCAATGGGCTCAACATGCCTCTCAGCAAATAGCTTGGGGTGTCTACTTTCCAAAATGGGGTAATTTGGGGGGGGGGGGGGTTGAACTGTCCTGGCATTTTATGCACAACATTAGAAAGCTTATGTCACACATCATCCACTCTTCTAACCACTTTTTTATTTGTTACACTTTTTTTTGTTACTTTAACAACTGTAATGGTTCGGGTCTCTCAAATGTGATGGCATCTTGGGAGACTCTGCGCAAGTGTGTCCTAGTCTGTGAAATGCTGCACCCTACGCTAAAACTTCACTTTTGTGTGGTAGCGTTCAAAACATTTACCAATGCAAAGACCAGGATTGTCAGGATAGAGTGGACAAAAATAACGGGTGTCACGCCTAAATTCGCGCTTGCTACAGACACGACATCTTTTTTGGGGGGCTCGTTGGGTAGGGGTACTCTCGAGGACATACGGAAAATGCCTCTCATGCAGCTGGCTTACTGCATTTGGTTGGGGATGGTGAGGTGCAGAACCGCCTGGATACAGGAGGTCTGTGACTATCTCATCCTAGAATTTTAGGAAGGATAAAGTCCCGCCTGAAGCTCTGTATAGCACATGAGCGTTCAGCAAAGCCAATTGAAATAAGGATAGAGACACTTTTTTGTACCAGCGTCTCGCCTTACGGGCAATGTGATACAGCGCCAACAACTGGTCGTTGAGGTCCACCCCTCCCATATTTTGGTTATATTCGTGGACACAGAGGGGTTTCTCCACAACACCAGTCGCCGTACGAATTTGGACTGTTGTGTCTGCGTGAAGGGAGGTAAGAAGGAAAACATTCTATTATCCCTCCACTTCACAGCGAGCAAATTATTACACTTCATGCAGGCTCTCTCCCCCAGCCTATGACAAGAAAACAACGAATAAAAATCAAGTGGCATAAAATCAGCTGTTTCCACCTGAATATCGGGTTGGCCAGTGAATGGGGGAAGTATGGGTTCTGCAGAAGTGTTGGGCACCCAATCAGGATAGGTGAATTCTGCAGGAAGGGCACTATGGGCACAACGGGCCTGCCTTTGTCTTCGTCTTGGTGACAGTGGGACACTACTTGTGCTTGCCACCTCGCCAGCTTGAACTGCACTTATGGGACTCGCCACGTCACCATGTGATACTGCAGTGCTGGATGTACGCCCAGGCTGTACTAGGCCGCTGGTGCTTGCCAGTTCACCAGAAGGAATAGCGGTGCTAGTACTACTCTGCTCCATAATACGAGAGCCCTTCGTCGTCAGTGCTATCTGACATGGAGCCACTGTCTTCTACGGGAATGTATTCTGAGCCTGAATCTGACAGATACGTGACCTCCTCTTCACTATCTGTCATGCTCATAATCTTGTAGGCCTCTTTACTAGTGTACCTTTGATTTGCCATTTTGGGCTCTAAATTTAGTGGTACACTAGTAAGATTCACAGGTAAAAAACCAACTGACTGTCAGCAAATGTATCAAACGCTACAAAAAAAAACTGTTAGCGATCGCAGGGATCAGGCCTGTCTCTGCGAACGCTGCAGTTATGTGTGTTGTGTTTGGTAAGTGACAGTGATTGATCGTTACTGCACTTGGGTGGGCTGGGCTGGGCGGAGGGGCTAAACGCAGGTGCTAGCAGGTATCTGGGCTGATCCCGCTAACACTGCATTTTTGGGAACCCTAAACCACTGGGGACGCTAGTGTAGATCTGATCAGATACTATACCACTAAGGGAGGTGTATGCTTTACGCGTGGGTGTTAGCATTACTGACACTAACCTGACGCTGCCTGGGGCGACGCAGACCCTCTCCGACGCTAAAACCTAATTGATATCACCCACCGGGCGATCAGGGGGTTAAACCTTTATTGGGTTATATACGGCGGGTGCCCTGATGCTATAAAAAGCAAACTAACCAACCAGCGTCACCCGTAACACTTATACGGTGATCACTGGTGAAAGGGTTAACTAGGGGCAATCAGGGGGTTAAAACCTTTATTAGGTAATATATGGGGGTACCTGACGATATATAAAATCCTGACGGGTAACCTAAATAACTAAATCACTAACTGGCTAACCAGTGACACTTATACGGTGATCACCGGTGAAAGGGTTAACTCTAGGGGCAATCAGGGGGTTAAAATAATATATGGGGGTACCTGACGCTATAAAAACCTGCGGCGAACCTAAAAAAAAAATAACTGGCTACCTAGGGGCACCACCGACACTAATACAGCGATCGGAAAAACTATTGCTTAGTGACGCTGGCGATATGGGGTGAAAGGGTTACCTGGGGGGTGATCAAGGGGTTAAACCTTTATATGGGGGGGTTAGGGGGCTACCCTGGACCTAAAGGGGCCTAAAACGAACTGCCCTGCAACTGTTTACTGTCACAAATGACACTGATTGCAGTGATCAGTAAAAAAATGACCACTGCAAATGGTGACACTGTGACTGGGGGTACTGGGGGTGATTGGGGGGTGTAAGTGTGCCTACGTGTACTGGTGTCAGTTTACTGTTGGTGCACTTACTGTGAGATGTCTTCTCTCCTCGCGCCGGACTGAAAAGACCGCCACATGGAGAGATGACATCACTTCCTCTGCCTGTGTTTACATTACACAGGCAGTGGAAGAATGTAATTCGCCGGGAGCGATCGCGAGGGGGTGGCCAGAAACCAATGGCCACCCCCTCATACCGGATCGCTCCCGCACGGAAAACCACCGCTCCATGTACCGGAGGGTGGTCCGATTGGATCCCCCACCCATACGAAGGCAGTCACGTACAGGTATGTGATTGTGCCTATCCGTGCCATTTTGCCGACGTATATGTACATGGGGCGGTGCTTAACTGGTCATCTTTTTTTTTTTTTTTTATCTTTTTTTCATCAAAGTTTAGCTTAATTTAATTGGATTTTTGATCACAAAGAATAAAAAAGTAGTGAGTATAAGATATAGAAATAAAGGTACTTTTTAAAAAAAAAAAAAACTTTCTTTAATGTTTCAGGCTCAATCATAAAAGCAAAAGTAGTCCCAGTTATAAAGAAAATGTGGTACTTATCCATCATCAGTAAAGAGAGAATGAAGGTGGAATGAGCTTTACATATATAATTTGTCACCCCCCCCCCCCCCCCCCCCAGTCTCTTCAGTGCTGTTTTTCCTTCCTTGTTCATTTTTGTGTGGTGTATACAAGATGCCAAGCTGCAGTTTGCAGCTTTTAGTGAATATCACATCCAAACTGTCATACAGTAAATTGTAGCCATTTTAATGCACATTTAAAATGTTATTTCATTCCATTTCCACAGGCTGCTGTGAGCAGGGATTCATCACCTGATATATAGTGAAATAAGAACTGATTCAAATTATTTTCCAACCTTTTCACATGAGAAGTAAACTCCATGGTGCCTATATCTGCACCTAGGCTTCTCATTTAAAACTTTGCAGCAAGTGACATGTGAGTTTCTTTCAGATAATAGTAAATGTCCTGACTGTTCCATTGCTAAAATATAAAGAAATGGTTACTCTCAAGACCCCTTCTTGCTTACAATACAAAATGCTTATCTGGTCCTCAATTAGAATTTTTATTGCTCAGCCGTGTGTGTGTTTTTATTTTTATTTTTTTTAATTTATTTTTTATGTCCTTTATGGGACATTAAAAGATAAAAAAAAATGTACCGTACAAAAGAAGAGTATTGCTCCTTTTCCTTAGTGTCACAGTGACCTCTGTTTTAAGAACACACAATGTCAAAATGTACCTTTTTTTTCATACCTTATCTTCCATTATATACCATTTCTTAATATGCCCTAATGGGTTAAAAGGTATATTTACTGTAATGTAAATTCCCAGTGAAGCAGAATCCAACTATGCAGATTCTGGTGGCAGGCTAGGCCATGAAGTCCAACAGCAAGCCTCTGCAAAAAGAAATAAAGAAATACAAATATATAACATTAAATATAATTTAGATGTCAGTCTTTTGAGCTGTACAGCAAATAGTAGGAAGCATACATAATGATAATAAACTGACAACAAACATCATGCTGAATTACTTGTATGAAATATTGCATCTTAAAACTTTCTTTGGCAAAGCTATTTTTTTTATATTTTTGCTACCCATATAATTGTTGACACAAAGAACAGCGAAGCACGGCCTAAATAACCCATAGGCTTATCTTGTGATTACAATATTTATTGTTATAATCAAAAGGCCGACAAGTGAAATTAAAGTTTAATACTACCATGATGAGTATACTGCATGAAGTTTTTAAATCTTAATAATGCTATGTTCCCTTTCAATGAAAAAAAGAAATACAAATATGTTGACAAGATGAATTGCGTTAAATTAAAACAATATACAGTGGAAACTCGGATTGCGAGTAACGTGGTTAACGAGCGTTTCGCAATACGAGCACTGTATTTTAAAAAAAACTGACTCGGTTTGCGAGTGTTATTTCCTTTTTCCGGCGAGCCCCCCTCCACACCTTTTGGCTGCATGCGGTATTGCATGCCATTGAAGTCAATGCGGAACAAATTATTTTCGTTTACAATGGGGAAACTCTCTTTGGTATGTGAGTCCTTTGGATTACGAGCATTCTCCTGGAAAGGATTATGCTCGTAATCCAAGGTTCCACTGTATTTAATTGGTACCCTTACAATTTACAAACATTTCCATTTATAATATGATACATCGCTATTGGAGTTGAACTCACAATGAAATGATGGGTTGTTATTCTCAATAAATTTAATTTAGAACTGCATGGAGACACTCAGGAAGGATATTACCAGTAAATAGGGGAGATTCCCTCTATAGGTCTTGTGTACTGTTATCCCTATTAAAAGTGAAAGTAAAAGAAAATCACAAATTTTTGGTTGACAGCACACATAGAGAGGAAATCCTCCAATGGGGACACTAGTTCTGGTGATCCTGGTGACATACCAAGATTCATTCACTTTGGGGGATATCCTCTTCCCTCCTGTTTTGGCTATGATACAGGAAGTGAAGGGAAATCTCCCCAATGACAAAAAATAAAACTGGCCAGGGTTATAACCCTCCTCATCCCAAATGAAAAATAAACGTTTTGCCTTTAGTTACACTGCAAAATGTATCTAAAACCAACAGCATAAATGTCATTGACTGTAGCTTAGCAGATCTTAGATGTAGTGGCTGCAGTTGTTTTATTTTTTTCAGGATTATTTCCTTTATTTTTTATTTATTCTAGCTGCAAATAACATAGTTCCTGTCCTTCATGTCTTTGCTATTTTGCTGTATTGTATGCATAAGGACAGCCATTGTTTCTTCATTGCATGGTGGATTAATAGGACTATTAGTTTACACAATAAAGATAAGGTTATCTGTGCTCTATGTTAAGATTACAGGAAGTGACAAGAACACTGTGTTTTGGCAATCTCAGCAGATAATGTCTGTACTTGTTGAGTCTGAGATTTTAAAAACGAATGCAGCCACATCTAAAGACTGGTAAGCTGCAATATGTAATTATTTTTTTTGGGGGGTTAGGTATATTTTAGCCCTGGTTCACACTATTGTGATGCGGGAACCAGTACGATTCCAGTGACGGTTCCCTGCATCACATCTCCCTCGCAGGCAGTTCACACTGCCCTCTGCAAACCACTGTGAGTGTAAATACAAAGTTAATGACACCCCCAAATCTGGACAGGAATCGGATCGCATGGGTGTGAACATGAGTGTGAACACCCATGCGATCCGATTCCAGTGCGGGGGAAAAAAAGGTTGCTGCAGCATTTTTGTGTGAATCCAATGCGAGTTCAACCATACAAGCTGTAAGGCTGAATTTGTATTGCGCGGACATCAAATGTGATCTGCACAGCAATGCAGTGCGAATCACATGCAATGTCTGTGTTCACAATAGTGTTTTAACCCAGGCTAAATGTAATCTGAATCTTAAAAAACAGTAATTGTAGTCAAATTATTTTAAGTACAGGAAAATGCTAAACATTCACATAGACATAAGACAGGACTAGATCTGTAAAAAAAAAAGATTATTCCAGTAACAGTCAAACAAAAAACCTTGCCTCAGGAAAAATAAAGTTTTAAGACTTCCACAGGTGAATGAATTTGCTTATTATAAACAGTACTGAAATGCATAATATTTTTAGCAACCCTCTGGGCCCTTGACTTTGAGGATTTGACAGCCACCCATCCTACTAGATAATTTGAATAAATAATTATGGTTCTTGTTAGGTATTCTTTTTTCCTGTCCTTTAGTATTTTATTTTATTATTTTCTTGGTCCAGAATAGTCTGCATACTTTGCCTGAGCTTGGGGGCATCGCTCACTTTAACCTATTTTATGAGTTTCATAAATGTTGGCCGATGTCATGCTTTAGCATGACTCTGAACCCTGGACTTAATATTCTAAACATAACTGTATACTTCCCTTACTCACAAATTAAATTTCCAGAGACCAAGTAGGATTTGCTCCAGGCAGAGAATCTAGGGATAATACACTTAAAGCACTGAACATTCATCAATGGCTCACCAAATCCAATCACCCCAGGTTTTTCTTATCATTGGATGCAGAAAAGTTGTTTGACAGGCTGGCCTGGGACTACCTAGAAGCCTTATTACAAACTCTAGGCTTTGGCAATCGTCTAATAGGCTTCATAATGTCCCTATGCACAAACCCCAAAGCGAAAATACATGTAAACGGGCTATTGTCAAATGGCATCCCTATCAAAAATAGCACGTGCCAAGGCTGTCCACTCATATTATTCTTACTCTCGCACCCTTCCTACGCAAGATATGCGATAATACGGATATCCATGGAATTACTATAGCTAATAGCAATACAACATGTCCGCTTTTGCCGATGACATCCTACTATTACTCTCGGAACCCCACATATCCCCGCCAAATCTCCTCAAAGACTTCCGTCTGTTCCAGTTCATGCCCCATTTCAAGATCAACTTCACAAAGTTGCATGCTCTCAACGTAACACTAACAGAATCACGTCCTAAGATGTAAATAAAACTTCCCATTTACATGGAAGTCAGACACTATAACTTATCTAGGAATAAATCACACTTTTCCTGGTTCGGCAGAGCGGCTATCATCAAAATGAATATCCTACCACGCATACTCCACCTCCTCCAAACGATACCTATCAAACTCCCCAAACACCTTTATGCAATCATTCAAAAAGGTATGTAGAAACTACCTCTGCAATCAAAGGTGCCCCAGAATTGGGTACACCCAGTTAATAAAACACAAAAACAAAGGGAGAATGGGTTTACCCGATATACAACATTATTATTGGTCCTGTCACCTACAGCGTATCATAGACTGGCACACCCACCACCAGGTGAAAGATTGGGTAGCCCTGGAAAACTTTCTCCACCCACCCTGATAGTTGTGCTCCCTGGATCTGCCGCAATCTCACACCAAAAGACCTTACAGTACATCCTACCATAGGCCCTTCATTGGACTGCTTTACCAAAGTCTGCCACAAACGTAAACTCTTCAAGACCCCGGGACCTTTATCACCAATACTAATAAACCCTGAATTCTCCCCAGGGATGGCCCCTCATCCACTATCCAGTAAACAACCTGACATTGGTTTACACATACATCATCTTCTTCTTGATGGCAAGCTACATACCCAGGAACACATGAACACACTCTTGGCTGAACCAAACTTAGGCTTCCTAGAATACTTGCAAATTAAGCACTACATAAATTCTATCCAATGCAAGACCGACCTGTCTGAAGCCATAACCCCCTTTAAAAATGTATGCCTAAGCCACACGCCTCAACGCCATGTTTTTTTTTCCATGATTCACAACATGCTCTGGGACGATGCCCAAGCTGATGAGGGGATAGCCTCCAAGATTTACGCACAAATTTAACAACCACCACCTGGGAAAACATATACCGGCATGTACACAAGGATTCCATAAATGTCTCCACTCAGGAGAACTAATAAAAAATTGCTTCCAGATGGTATTGCACTCCCTTTATTCTACACAGATTTGATGCAACCATTTCAGACAAATGCTGGAGATGTCTATAAGCACCTGGTAATCTCCTGTACATCTGGTGGAGCTGCCTACCTATCCAAGCCTACTGGAAACAGGTCCACAATCAAATAACAAATAAATATATATGTATCTGATTAATGAATGTGAACAACAATTGCCTCGATAGTGTAAAACCTTTAGTGTTTTATTAAAAGTAAACAAAAAGTTGCACTTACAATGTTAAAATGACAAGCCTTAAGCCTGTTGCGCCGGCCGGACGCAAGCAGGCAGACCCGTCCGTCTGGAAGTACGAGCAGTAGTGGATGGTGACGTCAGCGCATCGCTCGTTCTGCCCTACTAGTTTTGTAATAGGTCATGTCGTCTGCGTTTCCAAAACAATGGTGTTATGTTGACCTCAAGCCCCCCGAGTCTAACTGGATTTTGCTACCCCCTTTGGCTCCAGCTGACTTTTTCATTTGCTTTCACCTACGCAGAATCTTCCACGCTGCGGCCTTCTGATGACTTCCAACCCACCAGGGACAATCAAAGCCCTTTTTCTGTATGGGTAACTCTGGTTTACCCCTCCTGGTCTTCTACAAGGCTTTTTCAGGACCCACTCTTTCCAGGGACTATAAGTGGTGTTCTAGCGAGAAGGTAACTTGTGTATACCCGTAATGTATGCCAGAGATATGCTTTTACCTATATAGACTGCTATACTCTAACGTCTGCTGACTACTATGGGGGGGTGGACTCGGCTCCTAGCAGCTAGAGGAATGTCTCTACAATCCAGATGTTTTGCCTTTTATATTGGCCCTTGCTGTAGGAGTATGCTAATGTATTTACCAAACTAGAATACCGTTTTTCACGGCGGGGGCCGGGTCCACTTTTCCACTTTCCCGCTTTATGCGTTTAGTCTGTGGTTAGTGTTACGCTCTCTATGCAAGGCCTTTACCTCCTTCAGAAAAAGAACTATCTTGAACTATGATTTTGATTCAGTGGGTTGACATGTGGACTCGGGAAGATCTGACTCTTACCATAAACACAAGCCTGGGGCCTCTCGATAGATTGGTCCTAGACTTTGATAATGTCTTTCCAGATTGGGGACCAGTTGGATCAATACACAGTCCGAATCTCTTGGGGTGGAGAGGGAAATATTTATCTGTTTAACTGTTTATGCGTTTCTGGCTCGGTGAGTTCAGGGGTCTATATGTTTATGGACCCAGGAACTTACCGACCTTTACTAATGTTTGATAATGTTTAACGATGTATAATATCCACTTTGATCCCTAGGTAGTGGTTATGTTTATATTTGTTACATGACAGTTCTCTCATCTAGTCCAGATAAAATTATTAAACGCCCCTTACACCATTACACAATAGTGTTACCTGAAGCAATAACCTATGCCTGGTAAATCCACATACCCAGTAACTTTTGTCGGTCCCTCTTGTACCTTAAATCTCCATCCCATGATTCCCATACTCTTCACTCAATGTCCTTTGATCACCTGTTTATCTCCCTGCGTCCACCGGTGTGCTGGTTCCCAGTGACCTGTTCTAAGTTTACTATCCCCCCACAGCTTCCCTATCGGAACGAAGCTGTCACTCAGGATGTTCCCCCATTAGGTGGTTAGATTCATATTTAACTACCTCCGGTAATCTCACGAACACGTGGTTGATCCTCCCTACGTCAGTGCATTGTCCTTTTACGTACGTATTTACACCCCCCCCCCCGTTTCCTATTTCCTTTAATTATTCCCTCCCACCTCCCTTCTGATCCTACTTGATCCTCTCCCTTTTTTCTTTTTTTTTGTATCTTCATGGGGGCCGCTCCTCTCCCCTCTCTCCTGTCTGGGATAGTGTGGTAGCTTCTGAATACCACATTAGAACTCAGATTCCGCACACACATACTATATTCTCCTTTAGATTACACTATGCAGAAGGAGAGTATAATTAAACAACATCTGTCACTGAAATGTCTCTCACTCAATGTCAAAGGCCTAAATCTCCCTGAAAAAAGATCACAGGTACTATCAACATTGACTAAACACAAAGCTCACTTTCTCATGTTCCAAGAAACACATTTCAGATCTGATACAATTCCCAAGTTGGAGAACCATGTATACAAACAGGCAATACATTCTACGAACTCAAAGTCCAAAACAAAAGGAGTTTCCATATTAGTCTCCAAACATGCTAATTTTCGATTGTCGGATTCGGTAATCGACCCTGAGGGCAGATACATTTTTATTAATGGTACATTTGCCTCTAAACCAATCACATTATCCAATGTGTACTGTCCTAACGAGCACCAAGTCTCGTTCTTCAGGAAAGTCTGTGACCTGCTTGCTACGTTCCTAGAGGGTATTGTACTCTTGGGAGGGGACTTTAATGTTCCACTAAATCCAACCCTAGATTCCTCTACGGGCACATCTACCCTTACATACCAGGCCCTTCGCCAGATTAAACTCCAAATGCAAAACGTAACACTCCATGATACATGGCGTACCATGTATCCTACCGATAAAGACTACACTTTTTTCTCTCCTCCTCACCAGAAATACTCCAGAATCGATTACTTTTTTCTTTCGCAGACAGACCGATCTTTTCTCTCGCAGGCCACCATAGAGCCAATGTTTTTATCATCCACCATCCCATAACGGTAACTCTTACATTTCCTGAATTTAATAAGACAACAAAAACCTGGAGACTAAATCCATCCCTGTTAAAAGACCCTTAAAATATTAGACAAGTGCGTACTCGAATCCAACTATATTTCCATGAAAATTCTACCTTAGATGTCTCACCCATCACACTTTGGGAAGCACACAAATGTGTCCTAAGGGGAAAATTGATTTTTCTAGCTACAATAGCCAAAAAAAGGCACCAGGAATATATCAAATCATTAATTGCAACAATTAACTGCCTGGAAAGAGCCCATGAACAGTCATCCATGCAAGCTACTCTACAGGAGCTTTTGTAGGCGAGTTTTGCGTTACGAACACGGTAACAAAAGTGGCAGACTGTTGGCTCGCACGATACAGACAGATAGGGTTTCGTCTGTGATTCATCATATTCAAGATAGTCAAGGTACACTCTTTTCAAATAATGAAGAAATAGGCAAACACTTTGAAAAATGTTACTCCAAACTATATAATCTAGCGCAAGAAAAGGGTGAGGTGACCAATATGACCCAACGTTCCTCCCAAATAATGGACTTCCTAGCTGAATATTGCCCTAAACCTATCACCTCCCAGCAGGCTGAAGCCATGGAGAGTCCATTTTCCATGGAAGAACTCCACTTAGCAATTAAGCAGATGAAAGTTGGAAAGAGCCCAGGTCCCGATTGCCTCCCTCTGATATACTACAAATGCTTTCAGGATGAACTTACTCCCAAAATGTTAAAAACATTTAACTCTCTTTCATCCCCTCACACTTCCCTAGGCAGATTATTGGAAGCCCACATAGCAGTTATCCCAAAAGAAGGCAAGGATACCACACAAGTTTCCAACTATAGGCCGATCTCTCTACTTAATGTGGACATAAAAATCTACGCTAAGATGCTAGCAAATAGGTTGCTACCTTTGATCCCTGGCCTCATATCGCCTGACCAAGTGGGCTTCATCCCGGGTAGGGAGGCTAGGGATAATACCATTCGCAATCTAAATGTACACCATTGGCTAACTTTGTCGGAGACCAAGGGATTCCTCCTATCCCTCGATGCTGAGAAGGCATTTGACAGGGTGGCATGGGATTACATGCAGGCAGTATTGGAGGGCATAGGCCTTCTGCCTTGCATGCTTGCACACATCAATGCCCTCTATACTACTCCCTCTGCAAGGGTGAGGGCTAATGGCCTCCTGTCAGACGCCTTCTCAATAAGCAATGGCACCCGTCAGGGCTGCCCGTTGTCTCCCCTGATCTTTGACTTGACTCTAGAGCCCCTCCTGAACAGACTAAGGTCCAACACAGATATCAAAGGAATCTCCATTGATCATAGAGAATTTAAAGTAACGGCCTTTGCTGATGATATCTTACTATCCTAACAATCCCCTCGGATATCATTACCTAACCTTTTGAAAGACATAAAACACTTTGGCGAGCTATCGAATCTTAAAATCAATTATTCCAAATTGCATGCCCTGAATGTATCTCTTACCCCTCAGGAAGTCACTCATTGCCAGGAATCCTTCCCTTTTTAATGGCAGAAGAAAGCCATTACCTATCTAGGCATTCAAATCACTAGGAACATAACGGACATTTATAGTCATAACTTCCTCCATGCCCTCTCTAAGCTCCAAGCAAATTTGAAGGACTGGGCCAACCTCAACGTTTCTTGGTTTGGGCGCTCGGCCCTCATTAAGATGGTTTTGTCCTCCCCCGCCTATTGTACCTAATGCAGACGATTCCAATTCACCTACCCCCTTCATTCTTTGCGGCATATAAAAAAGCCTGCACAAGCTTCATATGGAAGAATAATGCCCCACAAATTAAATACTCACGACTAACATGCTCCAAAGCAACAGGCGGTATTGGTTTACCAGATCTTTATAAATACTATCTGGCCTGCCACCTGACTAGAGTGGTAGACTGGAAACGTCACAAACTAAGGAAAGCATGGGTGATGCTGGAAAATTCTCTCACGCGAACCCCGATTGCCACACTACCTTGGCTTTCACCACGATTCTGGCCCCTGACCCTCAAGATACACCCGTTCATCGCTCCCTCGCTATCGGCCTTTAGGAAAGCAGTCGCTCTCTTTAACTTATACTCACAACCCGGATTTCCCTCCGGGAGAATCAAACACATTCCTCCATATGGAATAGCCACAAGAGGAGGTTCTAGCTTGTCACTTCTTTCAAAAGGGCCGTAGACGATCCTATGAGGAGCTGACCTCTGGATCACGTACTAACACTTTTCCTTTTTGGACTTTCAGACAGCTGACTCACTTTCTTACCTCTAAAGATATGAATGTCACGTGGACTAGACAACTTACACCATTTGAAGCACTATGCTCACGCACCACACCACAACGACACCTTGTTTCATACATTTACGCCCTATTGCAGGATGTTCCTGGCACACCCTCGATGCAGACTGTGCGTACTTCTTGGGAAAGAGATCTGCAACTCACACTTGAGGATGATGACTGGGAATCCATATATACACTCGCTCATAAAGGCTCTATGAACGTAGCAATCCAAGAAAACGGATATAAAATCATTAGGAAATGGTATAGAACCCCAGATGGTTTACATAAATTCTCACCCTCAATTCCAAATACGTGTTGGAGGTGCACAGAAGAGGTAGGATCCATGATCCACATTTGGTGGGAGTGTGCCTTGCTCCAACCTTTTTGGAGGAAGGTCCACTCCATAATTACACGGGTTACCACTTTCACTCTAGACTATACCCCCGCTCAATTCCTCCTTCATCATACTACTCTACCCAAACTAACTTACCAAAAATCATTGGCCATGCATATGGTAAATGCAGCCAGACTCTGCGTCCCTACGCATTGGCGTTCAAAGGATATCCCGACCATTAGAGAATGGTTGCTCAGAGTTGCCAAGATAGAGGAGATGGAGGAATTGATACATACAGCCAATGATCGTATACAGAAGTTTACATTGACCTAGGCCTGTTGGACGCATTTTAGGACCACGGATTACTACAAATCCTTCTTCTCAACACAATCCTAAATCATTTTAGATTGCTCACTGCAATCCTCCCTATGCTTTAAACTGGTGGGGGGGCCGAGATGGGGAGCGGTCCCCACTATTCTCTATTCCTAACTGCTGTCCTTTACCTACCCTTCCTCTCTTACTCCTTTCCCACACCTACGCCATAACGCCATTATAAACCTCTTTTCTGATTACTTTTCTCTCTCCTTACCCCCCCCCCTTTTTTTTTTTTTGTCTTTGTTTTACTTTTTCCCTATTGCGATATAACCGACCAAATGATAGCCTGGAGCCTTGCCATGGGCTCCTAACATCTATACGACCATTGTAATTTCCAACTTGAGAGTTTTACCACGACCACGGATAGACCTGCTGATATTTGTCTACGGAGGGTCTTTGCAATCATCTGCAGGGTTAATTGCTCTCATTCAAATACCTGAAATTGCTTTGTTTTAGTGTTGGTTATTCATGAAATGTTCATGAGCTTGTATGTCTTATATGTACATGTAACCTTACTTTTTTTTCAATAAAAATAATTTACAGAAAAAAAAAAGTTTTGGGGGAGAAAAAAATATTCTAAACAATGTACATCATTTCAGTTCATTTGCTTTTAGTTGCCAGTTTATTAACTGCATTCTTCTGATAAGAGTGGAAGCCCAACAGCCTGTATTCTTTGTGGTGCCATTTAAACGTTAAGAAGGGCCAAAGTACACTTTGTTCTGCACTCCTCTGACAGGTATTTAGTTGTCGACTGACTTTATTCAGTCGGTCCAGACTCTGGAGAGATCCTTCCAAATGCCTGGACTTTCAGCATGCCACTGACAGTCAACATCTCTCTACTCACTGAAGACCAAGAACTGAGTGATCAGCTGTCTTTGATCACACTGTCCTCGGTGGAGAACCACCCACTTTTGAGAGGTGGTCTTAAATGAAAGACTACCCCTCATTTTTGTATTTTCTTTTTCTTTCTCTGGTACCTTTTTTTTTGAAGTACTAAAAGTGTACTTCCGATCCAGCCAGACCACAGTGTGGGACGTTGTGTCCTCTTCGGCGAGCCCACCCCGGTGTCTTCTGGGTCACAAAGCGCTGCACGACTCGCGCATGCACAGTAGGAAACCGGCAGTGGAGCCGGTTTCTCTTTAGTTGGAATGGCGGTGCCTGCACCTGATCCAATGGACGGATAGGCCTTGGAGGACCGACGTTGCAGGCTCCCTGGACAAGGGAGTAAGCATCTATCTTTGATGTGAAACGCGTCAGTTATCCACCCCTGCATGTCAGTTTTCTGTTTTTGTCTGTTTTTGGACTCTTGAATCTATGGATTAACTTTGGATTTTAATTTTGGAATTTTGAAAATAAATCGTTTATACAGAGTGTGGCAGTCCAGGGCTCTTTTCTTTCCCAGACAGGTAAGTGTCCTTATTAAAAGTCAGCAGCTACAGTGTTTGTAGCTGCTGACTTTAAAAAAAAGAAAATTGTGGCTGGAACACCGCTTTAAAGGCAGCAGTGGACAGATGCAGCATGGGATTGATACGGAGTATGTGAGTTTTTTTTTTTTTTTTTAAATCCTGGACTTATGCTTTAGGCAAGGTGCTAGAATGTGTGTCACAATTAGGAATATTGTTTCATGCCCATTTGAAAGGAGATCATATTGATGTTCCAGCTACATGTCTGTCTTGTAGGTATCTTGTTGCAATTTGTGTCTGAGGATTCTTGCTTTATGTGCCAAATTCAGACTTTTTACTTTACGTCCCAAAATAAGGCAATGATATTATGCCACTGTAGCCTAAACTTCCCTAATCTTAAATAACAGGAGTAGAACATGGCATTGTTTTCTACTGTGTGTAGCCCAAGCGCTTCAATGCATATCTGCATGGCCCCATCCTAAAGAGTGCTTATTTCAGCAGCTGCAGGCTTCTGTCTGCACAATCAAGTCATGT
Organism: Rana muscosa; assembly: GCA_029206835.1. Classification (NCBI taxonomy): domain Eukaryota; kingdom Metazoa; phylum Chordata; class Amphibia; order Anura; family Ranidae; genus Rana; species Rana muscosa. The sequence goes on along the minus strand of CM055121.1, from coordinate 36,436,339 downwards.
TAGGCCCCATGCACACGAGACGCCGGTGCAAACTCTGCTGAACACACGTTTTTAAAGGCTAAAACCGGCGTTTAAAAACGCCCGTTTTGCCGCGATTTTAGCGGCGTTTTACCGCGTTTTACCGCGTTTGCGTCTATAGGCGTTTAGTTAAGAAACATCATAAGACCCTCCCTAAGCTCAAAAAACATTATTATTTAACCATTTCAGCCATTTTGGGAGACCAGCAGCTGAGAGAGCAGCAGTGTACTTGTATTTAGCGTATCATTTGCCACATCATCTGCCACAAGCTGTGGATTGTCCACTTGCCACGTCACCTGATACGTCACCTGGCCACAAGTTGTGGATTGTCCACTTGCCACATCACCTGGCCACGTCACCTGGCCACGTCACCTGGCCATGTCACCTGCCACGTCACCTGCCACAAGTTGTGGAATGTTCACTTGCCACGTCACCTGCCACGTCACCTGGCCACGTCACCTGGCCACGTCACCTGCCACAAGTTGTGCATTGTCCACTTGCCACGTCACCTGGCCACGTCACCTGCCACGTCACCTGCCACAAGTTGTGAATTGTCCACTTGCCACGTCACCTGCCACGTCACCTGGCCACAAGTTGTGGATTGTCCACTTGCCACATCACCTGGCCACGTCACCTGGCCATGTCACCTGCCACGTCACCTGCCACAAGTTGTGGAATGTTCACTTGCCACGTCACCTGGCCACGTCACCTGCCACAAGTTGTGCATTGTCCACTTGCCACGTCACCTGGCCACATCACCTGCCACGTCACCTGGCCACGTCACCTGCCACAATTTGTGGATTTCCACCTGCCACGTCACGTGGCCACAAGTTGTGGATTGTCCACTTGCCACGTCACCTGCCACATCACCTGCCATGTCACCTGGCCACGTCACATGCCACGTCACCTGGCCACGTCACCTGGCCACATCACCTGGCCACATCACCTGCCACGTCACCTGGCCACGTCACCTGCCACAATTTGTGGATTTCCACCTGCCACGTCACCTGGCCACAAGTTGTGGATTGTCCACTTGTACTTGCCACGTCACCTGCCACATCACCTGCCATGTCACCTGGCCACGTCACATGCCACGTCACCTGGCCACGTCACCTGCCACAAGTTGTGGATTGTCCACTTGCCACGTCACCTGCCATGTCACCTGGCCACGTCACATGCCACATCACCTGCCACAATTTGTGGCTTTCCACCTGCCACGTCACCTGGCCACGTCACCTGGCACAAGTTGTGGATTGTCCACTTGCCATGTCACCTGCCACATCACCTGCCATGTCACCTGGCCACGTCACATGCCATGTCACCTGACCACGTCACCTGCCACAAGTTGTGGATTGTCCACTTGCCACGTCACCTGCCACATCACCTGCCATGTCACCTGGCCATGTCACATGCCACGTCACCTGCCACAATTTGTGGATTGTCCACTTGCCACATCACCTGGCCACATCACCTGCCACAAGTTGTGGATTGTCCACTTGCCACGTCACCTGCCACATCACCTGGCCACGTCACCTGCCACAATTTGTGGATTGTCCACCTGCCACGTCACCTGCCACATCACCTGGCCACGTCACCTGCCACAATTTGTGGATTGTCCACCTGCCACGTCACCTGGCCACGTCACCTGCCACAATTTGTGGATTGTCCACCTGCCACGTCACCTGGCCACGTCACCTGCCACAAGTTTTGGATTGTCCACTTGCCACGTCACCTGCCACAATTTGTGGATTGTCCACCTGCCACGTCACCTGGCCACGTCACCTGCCACAAGTTTTGGATTGTCCACTTGCCACGTCACCTGCCACGTCACCTGCCACAATTTGTGGATTGTCCACCTGCCACGTCACCTGCCATGTCACCTGGCCACGTCACCTGGCCACGTTACCTGCCACAAGTTGTGGATTGTCCACTTGCCACGTCACCTGGCCACGTCACCTGCCACAATTTGTGGATTTCCACCTGCCACGTCACCTGGCAACATCACCTGCCACAAGTTGTGGATTGTCCACTTGCCACGTCACCTGCCACAAGTTGTGGATTGTCTACAGTGCAATGCAAGCAATTACAGTTTTTTTTCATATTTTTTTGATGGTTTTTCATTTGCCATCATTTTTGAGATTTCTAATGTAAAAAAATAGGTCGCCTTTAAAAACGCTAATAAACGAAATCGCGGCAAAACGCCGGTACCACGTTTAGCCGCGTTAAGCGGCGTTTAGCCGCGTTTTGCGTCTGAAACGTGGAAAACTTTTGCGTCTGAACCCATTTTTTTGCTTCTGGAAAAACGAGCTTAAACGCAACTGCCTAAAAACGGCAATAAACAAGACTGTGTGCATGGACACATACAGTGCCTTGCAAAAGTATTCGGCCCCCTTGAACTTTTCATCCTTTTGCCACATTTCAGGCTTCAAACATAAAGATATAAAATTTAAATTTTTTGTGAAGAATCACCAACAAGTGGGACACATTTGTGAAGTGGAACGAAATCTATTGGATATTTTAAACTTTTTTAACTAAGAAAAAAATGAAAAGTGGGGCGTGCAAAATTATTCGGCCCCCTTGCGTTAATACTTTGTAGAGCCACCTTTTGCTGCGATTACAGCTGCAAGTCGCTTGGGGTATGTCTCTATCAGTTTTGCACATCGAGAGACTGAAATTCTTGCCCATTCTTCCTTGCAAAACAGCTCGAGCTCAGTGAGGTTGGATGGAGAGCGTTTGTGAACAGCAGTTTTCAGCTCTTTCCACAGATTCTCGATTGGATTCAGGTCTGGACTTTGACTTGGCCATTCTAACACCTGGATACGTTTATTTGTGAACCATTCCTTTGTAGATTTTGCTGTATGTTTGGGATCATTGTCTTGTTGGAAGATAAATCTCCGTCCCAGTCTCAGGTCTTTTGCAGACTCCAACAGGTTTTCATCCAGAATGGTCCTGTATTTGGCTGCATCCATCTTCCCCTCAATTTTAACCATCTTCCCTGAACCTGCTGAAGAAAAGCAGGCCCAAACCATGATGCTGCCACCACCATGTTTGACAGTGGGGATGGTGTGTTGAGGGTGATGAGCTGTGTTGCTTTTACGCCAAACATATCGTTTTGCATTGTGGCCAAAAAGTTCGATTTTAGTTTCATCGGACCAGAGCACCTTCTTCCACATGTTTGGTGTGTCTCCCAGGTGGCTTGTGGCAAACTTTAGTTGAGACTTTTTATGGATATCTTTGAGAAATGGCTTTCTTCTTGCCACTCTTCCATAAAGGCCAGATTTGTGCAGTGTATGACTGATTGTTGTCCTATGGACAGACTCTCCCACCTCAGCTGTAGTTCTCTGCAGTTCATCCAGAGTGATCATGGGCCTCTTGGCTGCATCTCTGATCAGTCTTCTCCTTGTCTGAGCTGAAAGTTTAGAGGGACAGCCAGGTCTTGGTAGATTTGCAGTGGTCTGATACTCCTTCCATTTCAAAATGATCGCTTGCACAGTGCTCCTTGGGATGTTTAAAGCTTGGGAAATCTTTTTGTATCCAAATCCAGCTTTAAACTTCTCCACAACAGTATTACGGACCTGCCTGGTGTGTTCCTTGGTCTTCATGATGCTCTCTGCGCTTTCAACAGAACCCTGAGACTATCACAGAGCAGGTGCATTTATACAGAGACTTGATTACACACAGGTGGATTCTATTTATCACCATCAGTCATTTAGGACAACATTGGATCATTAAGAGATCCTCGCTGAACTTCTGGAGTGAGTTTGCTGCACTGAAAGTAAAGGGGCCGAATAATTTTGCACGCACCACTTTTCAGTTTTTTATTTGCTAAAAAAGTTAAAAATATCCAATAGATTTCATTCCACTTCACAATTGTGTCCCACTTGTTGGTGATTCTTCACAAAAAATTAAAATTTTATATCTTTATGTTTGAAGCCTGAAATGTGGCAAAAGGATGAAAAGTTCAAGGGGGCCGAATACTTTCGCAAGGCACTGTAGGATAACATTGAATGGGTTCAGGAGCAGTTGAAAAAAGTGTCCAACTGCCTCTGAACGCGCGTTTAACAGCAAATAACAGCGTCTCGTGTGCATGGGGCCTAATTCTTTTCTGACAACTGTCACTGAGATGATGTTTTTTGTTTTCCTACAGAATTCCTGCTCAGTTTTTTTTTATTTATTTTTATTGGTCTATTTGTACCATTTGGTGCAAACTCTATAAACAAGTATGTAAAATCTAAAAAAATATTGTAAGTAGTACATTTGCTTGTGAAAATTAATTTCTTATCATAGTTGCTGATATCACATATCTTTGTAATTTAATGTTTGGTTGAATATTACTGGATATTGGATATATATATATTTGTCATATACAGATGTATGTAATACATGTTGTTGATAATTGACCAATTATTACAAATATAGAAAAATAACAAATAATATGGTCTACAGCATATATCCTAATGAAAATTATAATGACTTGAATGAGATAGAAAGTAAAGAAATCCTTGTACTAATATATTCAAGACTGTAGTTGAAAGAGATATCGAACATATTAATTATAAATTGATCTGTATCTTGGAAACAATAATGCAGAGTAATACTTTGTTGTAGCTGCAATAAGTGTGTTATGACGTAAGAATAATAGAGAAAAGAAAAGAGAAAAAGAAGTAAAGATATCAAAATAAAATAAGGTAAAATAAAATTAGATAGATAATATAAAATAAAATAGATGGGATGGAATAGTAGGAAACCAGGGGGGGGGGGGTGTAGGAGTTCACCTGAACGGTATGAATGAATCGGTCCGCGGCTTGGGGGTTTAGGTAAAACACAGTGTTCACTATTTTGAGCAGGGTAGCGCCCAAGCTTCAGAAATTTGGTTTAGTAGTTAGATTAACCGATTGAGTCCTCCGGCTACCATGGCATGAGAATTGAGTTGTCACTAATAGAAGGTAGGTGAAATTTAATCCAAGGATCCCAGATCTTTTCAAAGCTTGGAATTTGATTTCTTTCTATAGCTAACATTTTGGCGTGAGACATAAAGTTGTTTACTCTATTTATGGTCTCGGATATCTCCAATTTAGGGGTCCTCCATGCCTTTGCTATTGTTTGCTTTGCTGCTGTAAGAAATTGAATGAGGAGTTTGAATTGTTTATGTGTAATGACATCAGGTTTTAGATTGAGCAAGGCTGTGGCTGGGTCTGGTTGCACAGTGAAACCAAATATCTTGGAGGCAGTTTCAAATATTCGTTCCCATAATAATTGCACCAACGGGCAGGACCACCGAATGTGTAAGGGGTGCCCGGATCTGGGCAACCCCGAAAGCATAGGCCTGTTTGGTTTGGTGTGAATTTGGCCAATCTAGAGGGAACGCGGTACCAACGAGACAAAACTTTGTAATTGGTTTCAACTGCCAGGTGAAGAAGATTTTGTTACAGACCATATTTTGGACCAATCATTCATATCGAATGTTCTCCTCAGGTCCTCCTCCCATTTACGTGCATAAGGTGGTTTATCTAAACCGGGATAAGTGGAAATGTGGGAGTATATAAACGATATAATGCCTTTTAAGTGAGGATCTTTCATGCACGTAGATTCAAAAATTGTAAGTTGGGTTAAGGAGACATCTGTATTTAGCAAAGGTGCGTAAAAGTTTTTAATTTGGAGGTATCTGAAAAGTTCAGAGTTTGGTAGGTTGTAGGTATCACAGAGTATAGGAAATGTATGGAAGGATGAATGAGAAGTCAAGTTACTAAGCCGAGTAATATTTAAGGAATTCCAGACCTTAAATGATTTAGGAGAGAACCATGCTGGGTAGAAAGCAGGGTTTTTCAGGAATGACAAGAGGGGATTGTGCGAAGATTGTAATTGATGCTTAACTCTGAGTTTGTCCCATATAGATAAAAAGTATTTAGTAATGGGGTCACGTAGGGTTTTCCGTTCCTTAGGTAGGAGCCATAATAGATTGGAAATAGAAAGAGGGTCACAGTCTGCCGCTTTTATTAGTACCCATAGGGGTATTTCATATGTAGCATGATATTTAGTGAGGCTAGCAATGTGTGCGGCTCTATAATAGTTAGCGAAGCTCAGAAACCCAAAGCCTCCTTTGAGTTTTGGTAAGTGTAGTGTATGAAGCGATACACAGGGTTTTTTGGAGCCCCAGACAAATGTTGATGTTCGTCTCTGGAGAATTCTAAGATAATAAGGTGGAAAAGGGATAGGTAAGACTCTAAATAAGTAAAGTAGTTTTGGAAGGATTGCCATTTTGATTGCGTTAATTTTACCTATCCATGAAATTGGGAGATGTGACCATTGTTGTAAAAGTGTTGTTATTTGTTTGAGGAGTGGGGGATAGTTTGCTGTAAAAAGATCTGAATATGAGACTGTCAGGTGAATCCCCAAATAGGGGATTGACCTCTCAGTCCATATGAAAGGAAGTGCATTTTTGGCCGAGTCGGATTCCACTTTGGAGAGGGATATGTCTAAGGCTTTGGATTTTTTGAGATTTATTGTAAGCCCCGAAATCATTGCAAATTTGTCTAAAATGAGCAGTAGGTTGGGACCAGAAACTTGTGGGGACGATAGAAATAGGAGTATGTCATCCACAAATAGACATAATTTATGATGGTATCCAGCAGTCTCTATGCCCGTAATTGTTGGGTCTGTGCGGATTCTTTGGGCTAGGGGTTCTATTAGGAGGGCGAATAGGAGGGGGGAAAGTGGGCAGCCCTGGCGTGTTCCTCTTTCTATATTGAAGGAATTAGATTTGTATCCTGCATATTTAATATATGCGATTGGTCTGTTGTAAAGTGCTGCGATCCATGTTAAGAAGTGAGGGCCAAAGCCCCATCTTTGCAACGTGTAGTGGAGGTAAGGCCACGATATGGAGTCGAAAGCTTTTTTTTTTATATCAAGGGATAGAAAACAGGAGGGTATACGATGGTTTTTAGCTATGTGAGCTAGCAATACAGCCCGGCGGACATTGTCACTTGCCTGGCGCTTTGGCATGAATCCTACTTGATCTTTGTGGATAAGCTTACCTATTATGCTATTTAGTCTTTTCGCTAATATTTTGGCTAGAAGTTTAATGTCTAGGTTCAGAAGGGAAATAGGGTGAAAATTTGTACATAAGGTATCATCAGTAAGAGGTTTAGGAATCATGCAAATAATGGCGGTTAAAGTTTCTTGTCTAAAAGATTTCCCTTCTAATAATACATTGAAAGCTTCCGCTAAGATTGGTGATAGTATGTCTGTGTAGGTTCGGTAATATAAGGTTGAATAGCCATCTGGGCCTGGCCTCTTATTAATGTTAAGATCTTTGATGGCTTCAATGATGTCATTAGATGTAATATTATCTTCCAATAACTTATTTTGGTCAAGGGAAAGTTCTGGTAGATTTATATCAGAGAAAAATGCATCTGCGGTTTCCGGGTTGAAGTTATTAGATGAAGTATATAATGAGGTCAGATGGGAATGAAATTTCTTAACTATTTTGTTGGGATTGCAAGTATAGACATCTTTTGCCAGTTTTAGGCGAATTGGTTTGAAGGGTTTGTTCAGAGAATTGAGTGTACGTGCAAGATATGTACCCAATTTATTGGCTTTCATAAAATAGTTGTGTCTTGAACATTTATAGGACTTTTCCACTGCTTCAGTAAGAAATAGATTGTATGCAACTCGAGTCTGGTCTAATCGGGATTTTGTTATTGTTGATGGATTGTCTTGATGGGCTATAAAGGCTGTATTAAATTCCCTTTCCAGTTTACGAGCCAGTGTTTTCCGTTCACGTTTAAATATGGCTGATTGTTTCTGAATTGTGTTACGTATAACTGGTTTATGGGCTTCCCAAAGAGTTAGTGTGCTAATTTCTGGGCTAGAATTGAGGGTTATATATTCTTTAATAGCTTGTTCAATAGTTTTGCGATGAGATGGGTGTTTGAGTAGGATATCTGGGAGATTCCATGTAGGGTCGTGGCCTTTGCTGTTGATATAATGGAAGTAAGTACTGCATTATGGTCGGACCATGGGATAGGGACTATATCTGCTGCTATGATTTCAGGGAGCATACCTATGGTCAGGAATATATGGTCAATCCTTGAAAATGTTTTATGTCGGTGGGAATAGTAGGTATATTTCCGTTTAGTTGGATTAACTTCTCTCCATGAATCAACCAAGTTATATTTGGATAGAATTTGTGAAAAAAGATTTTTTAGACGTAATTTGGGATGGTGTGTATGGGGATTTATCCAGAAATGGCAGGAGGACCTGGTTAGAGTCACCACACAGCACAACTGTTCCTATCTTATGATCATTCACAACTTGTAGTAAGTGTGACATAAATGGATTAGGTTGTTTATTTGGTGCATAGTAGGAAACTACTGTTATTGCCTGGTCAACAATGTGGCCCGTAAGAATCAGATAACGTCCTTCAGGATCTTTTATTTGAGATTGAAGTGTAAATGGGGTAGAGCGATGAAAGGCTATGAGAGTACCCCGTTGCTTGGAGGCAGCTGAGGCCGTATATGTTTGCGGATAGAAATTGGAAATAAATTTTGGTGTGGAGGTATTTGTGAAGTGGGTTTCTTGTAAGCAAACTATGTGAGCCTTTTTGGCATGAAATATACGGAATGCCTTGGTTCGTTTCGGGGGGATGTTTAGTCCCTGAACATTCAGGGACAAAATGTTTAATGGTGCCATGGCAGTCGGATGGACAAAGGGGACTTACCCGTTACCAGGTTATTCAGGTCATTCGATGCCATCCAAGTGAACGCGAAGGGGGGGAGAAAAGGAGGATTGAAGATAAGTACTAGAGAGAGAGAAAGAAATGAAAGGCTAATAATTAGAAAAAATAATATATACACCAACATAAAGACACATTTAAGTGTTTCCCACGAATGGGGGCAAAAATCCCCCATTGGGGAAAGGGTGTCTCCATCAAACTTCCACAAATTATATGTGGCCGGATGAGGGAGGCTGAGTGGGGCACACGGATCTCCCGTTCAAGGGGGGAGAGCCATCTGAAAAGAACAATACATTAATGTAAATATTGTAAACTTCGTAACGTGTATCAAAACTATTAGTATTATAGTTAAATACACCAGGGGAGGGACTATAAAGGTAGTGAAGTTAAATGAGACAGCTGATTGCTCCAAGATGTCCCGGTGGGGATGTAACCTAAGCCTAAGGAGTAGTAATAAGGGATGAGGGTAGAGCAGGGTTTAGGGGGCCCTTTCTTAATATAGAGCTTATAACTAAAATTCTGGCTGGGAGAAATACTGACCAGAATCTCCGAAAGAGAATAATATTGTTACTTTATAATTTCCCAATTTGTATTTCAGGGTCTTCTGTTTCTTAACAAATGAAAGGGGGGAACTAGTAGGAGATGTAAGACCTATGTCTCTAATGAATCTAATGGGTACCAGTAGGACTTATATAGATGCCTTTTATATGGGACCCGGAAGTCTGGATTCAATATCCATGTTGATACCTTAAGCTATACAAAGGCATTAGAGTTTTTACTATAGTGATAGTGAAAAACTTGAAACTTAGACTGAACTAAAGGAAAACTTGAGCAAACATTGCGCATGTACTTTTGGGGAGCAACGAGTAAAATAAAACTGTATATGTGAAAAAGCTCAGTATTGTGCATTAATTAGGTAGTAAGTGCATTTTATTGCACAAGTCTTTAAAAAGACTGGTATCAGGGTAAGGAATGAGCCAAAACGATCATTTTGAGATTTCTGTCAGTCCATGGAGTCTTCTCTTTCCTGTGGAGGTGATGCGTAGCGACCTCTTTTGTGGGATGGGTGATTGCCATTTTTCAGACTTTGTTGAGAGTGGTTCACTTTTGATGAATGAGGTGTTGAACTACTATGCATTTGGGTAAATCACGGGTATGGATCCATTAATTTAAGGTCTATGAGTGTTTGTTGAAGTTCCTCATAGGCTCTGCTAGTGTATCGTTTCCCTTTGTAGGCGAAGTGTAAAGAGAATGGAAACCCCCATTGGTATGCGATGTCATGGCGTTGCAGTTCCTGAAGAAGGGGCTTCAATGCTCTTTTTTTAGCAATTGTAGTTTGGGACAAATCTGCAAACAATTGGTATTCAGTTCCTTGGAAATTCAGTTTTTTTATCTCTGGCCGAGGACAAAAGTTGCTCTTTAGTACGGTAGTAGTGCAATTTCACTATAACGTCTCGTGGGGGACCGTCAACTTTTTTTGCAGCAAGTGCCGGATGAATCCTGTCAAATTCCATTCTTTCAATGGGAATAGCTGGTTGCGATTACTGAAACAGTGCAGTTATGGTGGATTGAAGGTCAATGATTGTTTCAGGAATTCCCCTGACACGCAAGTTAGACCTCCTGTCCCTATTCTCATGGTCTTCAAGTTTATTCTGGAGCATTTTCTTCTTTCAGGTTTTCTAATTCCATTGTATGTTCCAAGGTAGCAATTTCTAAAGCTGTTGTGCGTTTACCAATTTCTCTTATCTCTCTTGTGAGGTTGGATGTAATTTGATCTGAAGTCTGTTTTAATGCTCTGTGAAGCATATTTTCAAATTGTTTAAACATGGCTGGGGTTATCTGAGGGGTCTGAGGAGAGTCTTGTGAGGAGAATAAATCATTGTCTGAATCAGCTGGGGATATAGCCTGTGACGGGCTTTGTTTATGAGAGCGCATAGATGCTGTGAATGAAGCGGGGGCGGCGCCATTTTAGCCGCAGCTCTCCCCTTTGAATCCTTCATGAGAGGATTTTTTAGTCTGGCACCGCTGCCTCTCTGAGCCATATTTCTGCCCCAAAATTGGTCAGCAGGGTCTCTGGCACTTGTTCCACCCCTAGTATATGATAAAATACTTGTGGGTTATCTCGAATATCAGCTCTCCTCCCGAACGGTACGGAGCTCTAGCCCTGCATTACCGCACCGCTAGACTCTGCGCATGCGCCTCTGTTTGAATATTCCAATCTCTTGACCATGTCAAGACCTGCAGCCATGTACTTCTTGGCTCTTTCTTTCTCGTACATCACGGGACACAGAGCGACATAGTCATTACTAATGGGTTATATAGATACCGTCAGGTGCTGGCACTGGCAACTTCCAAAACCGGAAGTACCCTCCCCTATATAAGCCCCTCCCATCCGGGAGCACCTCAGTTTTTTGCCAGTGTCTAAGGTGTTGGCCAAGAAGAAACATGTGTTTTTCACTGAGCTTGCGTACAGGTTCTTTTGGGCCTCAGTAAGCTATTCCGGATCCGACCAAAAAAGCTTCATAGCTAAACGGTCGGTACCCGGGCCTTGCAGAGAAGAGCAAGGTTTTGCCGGTAATGCTTCTCTTAGGAGAGCTGGACCCTGGGATCCAGAGCTCTGGTCATACCCACGACCAAGATGTTTTCTGTGCAGGGTGCTAAGCAGGTCCAGGGGAGTGGAATCCTTGGGAACCCGGTCCCTGAAGGTTTGATTACAATGCCTGCCGTGATAGGTGAAGTTTGGGCTTTTGTGGACCAAACAAAGTCCTGCGGCGGGGAACAGGTAAGTGGGGGCCCCCAGGAACTTGGTTCTATTGGGGGACCCCCAAGCCTAATTTGTCTTTCTGTCTGTTACCTAATGGTATTCCCGCAAAATTCTGTGCATGCCTGTAACTACTAAAAAAATGTAATAATTTTTAATGGTGGTCAAGAAAAATTTTTTTTTTTTTTTTTATATATATATTTAATATATTAGACTGCGGTACCTGTGTTTGTCCACTAGAGGCCGCTGTGGAATGTTTTCTTGTCATGTGGACTAGCTTCTTCTCAGCAGAGCAAAGTCCAGGCAGATGGTGAGTTCTCTTATAGGAAACTGCTTCCTCTGCCATGTTGCAGTGCTCGTCCATCCCCCGGCCTGCGGCAAAGAGGGGCCCTGGCTCCTGTCCCTTGTTACCATATTTTGAAATTAGCGCCGAAGGCGCACGTGGCCGCGCCTCTATATATAGAGGTGAGCCGGGAAAGGGGGCGGAGCCTGGGGGATGACGCTCTGTGCGCGCCGCAGCGCTTCTGCGCATGTGCGGGCGTCCCAGCAGTTTTAAAAAAACCACAATATTGTAGTGAGCTGGCTATGAAGTACAGAGACAGAGCTGGCAACATTTAAAGGCATACAGCAAGCGGTTGATACAGGCATCCCCTAGAAAGGCACATTAGTAGACACCAACTGTGATATAGCAGCAATTGTGCTAGACTATTCTCAGTAAAAGTGGTGTATTACGGCTGGAATACCTCAGCTTTAGGCTTAGGAATATGCCGTCCAGAAGCTCCGGAACTGAATCTTCCAGGAAGCGAAGGGGGTCTCATCGGGCTCGGAGGATCTTGGGCATACTTCTGCTGCACCAGTCTCCCCTGAAGTTCAGAGGTAAGTGACCGTAGAGACCCCGCAGGGGTACTTGGTACTGTGGCTGTCCTCAGTTCACCTGCTCCTGTGTATGTAACAGAGGAGGTTTTTTCCTCAGCTCTGGGAGGATTAGAGAGGCTGCCTCCCTGTCAGGGAAAGCACGCCCGATCTCCGTCTCCTCCTTCAGAGTGCCTGTTAGCAAAGCAACAGTCCCATACAGGGATCGACCTGCCTGAAGGGGATCAGGATGAGGTTGATTCTGTTATAGAGGAATCAACAGTGGGGGAACCTTTTCTCAGCATCTCAAGCTGAAAGATTATGGGTTCAGTCTCTGACTAACATGGTCCGATCAGCATTTAAAAATGCACCTTGCGGAACCATCAACCACTACTGTATCCTCGTTGGGGTCGCTGGAAGCCCCCAGACTGTTTGTTCTTTTCCACTTCACCCTTTACTGAAAGGGCTCATTTACCAGGATTGGGAACGTCCTGAGAAAATATTTATTCCCCCAAGAGATTTCCGGTGGTCTATCCCATGGAGGATAAGTTCATCAAACAAAAAAAAAAAAATGGAAGGTCCCTACAGTGGACGCAGCCATCTCTTGTATGTATAAATCATTGACATGTCCAGTGGATAATGTCCAAATGTTCAAGAACCCAATAGATAAAAGATTGGAGTCCTTATGAAAATCTGCTTGGTGATACAACCAGCAGTAGCAGCTATTGGGGTCTGCTAAGCAGTGAAGGATCAGTTGAAACAGGTCTTGAGGGACTTGACAGATCAGCAGGCTTTGCCCTAGCTGATCTACCTAGAGCCTTAGGCTTTGCGGTTGACGCCATAGAGGATTCAGTCCATCAGGCCTCCCGCCTTACGCTGTCTATAGTACATATGCGTAGGCTCCTATGGCTCAAAAACTGGTCTGCTGAAGCTCCCTGTAAAGAATGGCTGGTTAGCGTCCCATTTCATGGTGAACGCTTATTCAGGGAAAACCTGGACAAATATATCCAGAAAATTTCCAGCGGTAAAAATACGCTCTTGCCGGTTAAAAACAGAGTTAGAGGTCCCTCTTTAAGAGGCCTGCTTCTCCAGTCCCTGGGGCATCGGCTGTGTAACAGTTCCGACGGCCTCCTCGGTCAATTCCCGGGGGTAAAAAACAGGGACAGTAGCAGGGTAATGAGAAACCCTGGGTCAGGGGAGGTACAAAACCTCCCCCAAAGTTAAATTCATTGAAGCCCCCACTCAGTCGGGTGGGGGGAGGACTCCAGTTGTTCGCAAGAGACCTGGCGGGACACGATCAAGACAGATAGGTGCTCTCCGCAGTAGGTTTGGGATACAGTTTGGAGTTAAAAGACTCTCCTCCTTCCCATTTTTGAGGTCAAACGTGCCAAGGGATCCCCGGAAGAGAGAGTCCCTCCTGTTGGCACTAGAACAACTATTGCTCCAAGGAGTAATTATGGAGGTTCCCCTGGAGAATGAGGGTTCGGGTTTTACTCAAACCTCTTTACAGTCCCGAAGCAAACGCGGACGGGAGGCCCATATTAATTCTAAAAGGGCTATACAAATTCCTGTATATCAGGACTTTCCGATGGAGTCGATCCGATCGGTGGCCACTGCCCTACAAGGGGAGGATTGGTTAGCCGCGATCGACATCAAAGATGCTTATTTGCACATTCCCATCTTTCCAGTCCACCAAAAATTTCTACGCTTTGCAGTAGAAGGGCGCCATTTTCAGTTCAGAGCCTTACCCTTCGGTTTGGCCACAGCACCACGAGTGTTTACAAAAATTCTGGCCCTTTATTGGCCAATCTAAGAACACAAGGTGTAATGATAATGGCATATCTGGATGACTTATTGCTGATAGACCACTCAGTGAAAAAACTAGACGTGGTCGTTCACAAGACAATCAAGTATCTGGAATCTCACGGTTGGATTATCAACCGAGACAAGTCAGCCCTAAAAACCAGTCAAAAGTCTGGAATACTTGGGGCTAAGGTTGGATACAGGCCAGAGAAAAATATTCTTGCCTCGAGGAAAGGTGTTGTCTTTGAAAGATTTGATCCACTTAGTGGGTACAAAAAAGACAGCCGTCCATACGCCTGTATATGAGGCTGCTGGGAAAAATGGTGGCATCATTTCGAAGCAGTACCCTACGGTCAATTCCATTCAAGGAATTTGCAAGGGGCCATACTGTCAGCCTGGAACAAAAAAGTTCAGGCCCTAGACTTACAATGTCCTTGTCCCCTTCCGTTCGCAAGAGCCTCCGTTGGTGGTTGGTTCCCCAGAATCTGGAAAAAAGGAAATCCTTTAGTCCGATTTCTTGGAAGGTGGTCACTACAGATGCCAGCCTTATAGGCTGGGGAGCAGTACTGGAGCAATAGTCTCTCCAGGGCAGATGGTCGGATGCAGAAAAGGCCCTGCCCATCAATCTCTTAGAGATACGAGCAGCCCGGTATGCCCTAGTAGCATGGACATCCAAACTCCAAGGGTCCCCTGTCAGAATTCAATCAGACAATGCCACAGCAGTGGCATATATCAATCATCAGGGGGGCACCAGGAGTCGTGCAGCCCAGAGGGAAGTAAATTACATCCTGAAATGGGCAGAAAAATATGTCCCAGCCATATCTGCGGTATTCATTCCAGGAGTGGAGAATTGGAAGGCGGACTTTCTAAGTCGCCAGCAATTATGCCCAGAGGAAGGGTCCCTTCACCCCGAGGTTTTCTGGACAATATGTCAGCGGTGGGGAACATCGGATGTAGATCTTCTAGCATCCAGATTCAACGCAAAGGTGGACAGGTTTGTCTCTCGGACAAGGGATCCCGTAGCTTGCGGCTCGGATGCCCTAGTGTTCCCTTGGGATCAGTTCAAGCTGATATATGCATTCACACCGCCACAATGGTTACCTCGATTACTCCGCAGAATCAGGGTAGAAAAGAAACCAGTGATTCTGGTGGCTCCAGCGTGGCCCCGAAGAGCGTGGTACGTGGAGATTGTAAAATGTCAGTGGGGAGTCCTTGGACTCTCCCACATCGTCCGGACCTGCTTTCGCAAGGACCGATATACCACCCTTCCTTACCAGCCCTAGGTTTGACGGCCTGGCTATTGAAGCCCACATTCTAAAAAAGAGAGGGCTCTCTAATTCTGTGGTATCTACCATGATCAATGCCAGGAAGCCGGTATCCAGGCAGATCTACTATAGAATCTGGAAGGCGTACATCGCCTGGTGTGAGGCCAAGAAATGGCATCCACATAAATACGTAATAGGTAGGATTCTGGACTTCCTACAATGGGCTGTAGATAGGAAGCTTGCCTTGAGTACTATCAAGGGTCAGATTTCGGCCTTGTCAATATTTTTTCAAAGGCCCTTGGCTTCGCATTCACTAGCCAAAGCCTTTATACAAGGAGTGATGCGTATTAGTCCTCCGGTTAATATTCCCATATGTCCATGGGATCTAAACTTGGTTCTGTCGGTTCTACAGAAACAACCATTTGAACCATTACAGTATATTTCCTTGGTGCTTCTCACCAGGAAATTGATTTTTCTAGTAGCCAATTGTTCGGCTAAAAGAGTATCGGAATTAGCAGCTATGTCCTGTAAGGAGCCATATCTGGTTATCCATAAGGACAGAGTAGTGTTACGTCCTCATCCAGCCTTTCTTCCTAAGGTGGTATCGAGGTTTCATTTGAACCAAGATGTGGTTCTTCCTTCTTTTTTCCCCAAACCTACTTCGGTAGAGGAAAAGTTATTGCATTCTTTGGATGTAGTAAGAGCAGTTAAAGCTTATCTAAAAGCCACTGCTCAGATTCGCAGAACGGATACTTTGTTTATTCTGCCGGAAGGCCCCAGAAAGGGTCAGGCAGCGTCAAAATCTACTTTAGCCAAGTGGATTCGACAGGTCATTATGCAAGCTTATGGCTTGAGAAGGAGACCGCCTCCGTTCAAAGTTAGAGCGCACTCCACGAGAGCAGTTGGAACTTCATGGGCAGTGCATCACCAGGCCTCCCTGGCTCAAATCTGTAAGGCCGCAACATGGTCTTCAGTTCACACGTTTACTAGGTTCTACCAGGTGGACGTTAGAAGTCAGGAGGATGTCGCCTTTGGGCGCAGTGTGTTGCAGGCCGCAAAAGATCCTCATGTCTGATAGCGCTCAGCTTATATATGGTGTATCCCCCCCTCATTTGGCATTGCTTTAGGACATCCCATTAGTAATGACTATGTCGCTCTGTGTCCCGTGATGTACGAGAAAGAAAATAGGATTTTTATAACAGCTTACCTGTAAAATCCTTTTCTTGGAGTACATCACGGGACACAGAGCTCCCGCCCCTCTTTAGGGACACTTATTGCTTTGCTACAAAACTGAGGTGCTCCCGGATGGGAGGGGCTTATATAGGGGAGGGTACTTCCGGTTTTGGAAGTTGCCAGTGCCAGCACCTGACGGTATCTATATAACCCATTAGTAATGACTATGTCGCTCTGTGTCCCGTGATGTACTCCAAGAAAAGGATTTTACAGGTAAGCTGTTATAAAAATCCTATTTTTGCATCAATGAAGAATACAGTATGTATTAAGTGACCAAAGATTGTATCTTATGTGCCACGTATTGATTATTTTTTCTGGTTTCTTTGCCAACACTGTTCAAAATAACACATAATGTATTTTGTTTTACTATAAACATATTTTCTTTTTGTCTAGCAATGTAACTAAAATGTCAAGTGTTTCTGTGTGGCTATCTGAAATTTTGTGAGAAATGCAGCACACTGTGACATGCAGATAATAACTACTTTATCTCAATGGCAATTACTGTCTGAACTGGCCAGTTACTGTGCCAAATGGTTATACTGGCCTTGGCATCAAGTGGGAAGCCTGTACACAGCCTGCATCTTAAAGGCCATTCTCTAATAAAATTGAGTGCTGTTTACAGAAGGACCATTGTCAAACAGTTTGGTCATTTTTCAGCAACATTAATTTGCAGTCAAGCGTGTATAATTTATTGAAGTGCTATGGAAACTTAAGTTACACGAGTAATAGAAAGAAGTGAAAATTTTCCCATTTCAAGTCTTCTTCTACCTCTTATATGATGATGGATTTTTCCCTGTGACTCCAGATAAATCAGAGACTTTTTTTTTTTTTTGTCCTCTCAGCACAACTTTAACTGAGTTGCATCCTAGCCATCATAAGATAGATTACCCCCATATATATATTAGTCTAGCATAATGGGTGTCACTTGTGAGCTGCTTGCTTGAGGACAGCACAGTAAATAGTACAATAACTCAAGTGACATATACTGGCTATATTGAGAATCTGGAACTAGAAGGGAATTACTTTTTCCTTAAACCACTGCGTGCATAAAATATGAAACAGTGGATAGCTAACATTTTATTGTTCGGCACAAGTGTAAAGACAAATCATAGACTTTGGTGGCCATTTTCTAAAGTAAATATAAACAGATTTTAATAATTTGAAATATTATACTCCTAAATATACTCTGTGCGGCAGTACCCCTTTTATCACAAGGGTAATTTTTTTGTAATCTTTAGATTTGCTTGTTTTTTTTTTTTTTTTTTCAACGAAACATCTTTGAATGAATCAATCAAATCACGCTGAATTAAATCAGGCCCCTATGTTTTTGTCTGCACTGCTTGTTTTTAATGTACTTTTTTATTATTATTATTGTTTTCTTATTTTAAGATTTTTAAAGCTGATGTCTATTCAATGCATGTGGGTTTATGTAATGCCAAACATTCACATACATTGAATTACTAATAAGTTATGTTTTCTTTTGTTTTTGTTTTTTATTATTATTTCTCTTTTTCACAGAAAAAAAAAAAAAAAATATTTTTTTGTTTCTTAGAGTTTTTGGGATAATGGGACTAACGGTAGAATAAGAGCCGCTCAATAAAAATTTCAGCTGTAGGCTTAATCAGATGGTTTTTTTTTTTGTTTTGTTTTTTTGTTTGTTTTAGAGACAAAGCCAACATGCATTTTTAACAATGTGGAATACTACGATGGGGACATGTTTCGCATGGATGCATGCCGCTTCTGCCGTTGTCAGGGAGGAGTTTCCATCTGCTTCTCAGCTCAGTGTGGTGAACTACACTGTGACCGCTATTATGTACCAGAAGGAGAGTGTTGTCCAGTCTGTGAAGGTACTGTCATTTGCCAGCATTTGTAGAAGAGTCTTATTTAAAATAGCAAGATGGCCAGTTCAGTTTATTACAGAATTAAAATACTTACATGGGAACTTTTTATATGACATTGTTCGCTTGTTTGACTACTTTTTTTTTTTTAATCAGCTAGCAGGTTGATCAAAATTAAATAAACAAATGAATGGATTCCTCCACCGACACAGACAAGGTGGATATGAAATGATCCCTGCTGGGACATTACAGGTCCTTCTCAAAAAATTAGCATATTGTGATAAAGTTCATTATTTTCTGTAATGTACTGATAAACATTAGACTTTCATATATTTTAGATTCATTACACACAACTGAAGTAGTTCAAGCCTTTTCTTGTTTTAATATTGATGATTTTGGCATACAGCTCATGACAACCCAAAATTCCTATCTCAAAAAATTAGCATATCATGAAAAGGTTCTCTAAACGAGCTATTAACCTAATCATCTGAATCAACTAATTAACTCTAAACACCTGCAAAAGATTCCTGAGGCTTTTAAAAACTCCCAGCCTGGTTCATTACTCAAAACCGCAATCATGGGTAAGACTGCCGACCTGACTGCTGTCCAGAAGGCCATCATTGACACCCTCAAGCAAGAGGGTAAGACACAGAAAGAAATTTCTGAACGAATAGGCTGTTCCCAGAGTGCTGTATCAAGGCACGTCAGTGGGAAGTCTGTGGGAAGGAAAAAGTGTGGCAGAAAACGCTGCACAACGAGAAGAGGTGACCGGACCCTGAAGAAGATTGTGGAGAAGGACCGATTCCAGACCTTGGAGGACCTGCAGAAGCAGTGGACTGAGTCTGGAGTAGAAACATCCAGAGCCACCGTGAACAGGCGTGTGCAGGAAATGGGCTACAGGTGCCGCATTCCCCAGGTCAAGCCACTTTTGAACCAGAAACAGCGGCAGAAGCGCCTGACCTGGGCTACAGAGAAGCAGCACTGGACTGTTGCTCAGTGGTCCAAAGTACTTTTTTCGGATGAAAGCAAATTTTGCATGTCATTCGGAAATCAAGGTGCCAGAGTCTGGAGGAAGACTGGGGAGAGGGAAATGCCAAAATGCCTGAAGTCCAGTGTCAAGTACCCACAGTCAGTGATGGTCTGGGGTGCCATGTCAGCTGCTGGTGTTGGTCCACTGTGTTTTATCAAGGGCAGGGTCAATGCAGCTAGCTATCAGGAGATTTTGGAGCACTTCATGCTTCCATCTGCTGAAAAGCTTTATGGAGATGAAGATTTCATTTTTCAGCACGACCTGGCACCTGCTCACAGTGCCAAAACCACTGGTAAATGGTTTACTGACCATGGTATTACTGTGCTCAATTGGCCTGCCAACTCTCCTGACCTGAACCCCATAGAGAATCTGTGGGATATTGGGAAGAGAAAGTTGAGAGACGCAAGACCCAACACTCTGGATGAGCTTAAGGCCGCTATCGAAGCATCCTGGGCCTCCATAACACCTCAGCAGTGCCACAGGCTGGTTGCCTACATGCCACGCCGCATTGAAGCAGTCATTTCTGCGACAGGATTCCCGACCAAGTATTGAGTGCATAACTGAACATAATTATTTGAAGGTTGACTTTTTTGGTATTAAAAACACTTTTCTTTTATTGGTCGGATGAAATATGCTAATTTTTTGAGATAGGATTTTTGGGTTTTCATGAGCTGTATGCCAAAATCATCAATATTAAAACAAGAAAAGCCTTGAACTACTTCAGTTGTGTGTAATGAATCTAAAATATATGAAAGTCTAATGTTTATCAGTACATTACAGAAAATAATGAACTTTATCACAATATGCTAATTTTTTGAGAAGGACCTGTATATTCTAAAAGTGGGGTCTTTCTGCTGTCAGAATATGGTGATCAAAAATTGCAGCCGCCGATCGACATGTTTTTCAACATTCAAAATTTACTTCTGTTGAACAGGGATAGCAGTACATGGATTGCTATTTGACTAGTCCCTTCTAAACTGGTCAAATTTTGACCCATCTATGGCCGTCTAACCAGCACCATCCTTTAACACTCATTAACTTAGAAAAAAAGGGAATCCCATCAAAGCCGAGGTTCTATAATGAAGCTTCCAATATATTCACATAAAAGGCTTGTGTATGACAGTTTAAACAAGTATCTGTGGCGATTTATATATTTACAGTGCCTTGAAAAAAAAAGTATTCAAACCCTTTGAAATGTTCCACATTTAGTTGTGTTACAACCAAAAACGTAAATGTATTTTATTGGGATTTTATGTGATAGACCAACACAAAGTGGCACATAATTGTGAAGTGGAAGGAAAATGATAAATGGTTTTCCATTTTTTTTTTTTACAAATAAATATTTGAAAAGTGTTGTGTACATTTGTTTTCAGCCCTCCTGAGTCAATACTTTGTAGAACCACATTTTGCTGCAATTACAGCTGCAAGTCTTTTTTGGGTATGCCTCTACCAGCTTTGCGCATCTAGAGAGTAACATGTTTGCCCATTTCTCTTTGCAAACTAGCTCAAGCTCTGTTAGATTGGACAGAGAGCGTCTGTGAACAGCAATTTTCTGGTACAATGTTTTTATTGACATAAAGGGGAAAAAAAAGGGAGAAACCAGATAACAAATTCCCACGCAGGGGAAATGGGCATGAAGCATAAGACAGAAGAGCACATGTAGAGAAAATAAAAATAAAAACAGAAAGCGTGTTGCAAGGTATAAATTATAGTCTAACACTGTCCCACAGGCCGAGGCTGGTGGTCCGTGCGTTATGCCCGAGCCTATAGGCCCAGGGGCTAAGGTAGGTAAGGGGGAGCGGAACTAGCCGCAATATTGGGGAGAAAAAAAAGGGGGTGAAAATAAGGGGGGAGGGACGGACATGAAAACAAACACACACAAACAAAGGGGCGGTAGTGGAGTGGAGAGCAGAGTGGCGGGCAAGAGGCCCAGAAACAGAACGAGTGAGAGGAGGGGGGGAGGGTAAGGAGAAGGAGGGAAGGGGAAGGAAAGGTCCCTCAGGCTGGGAATAGGGTCAAATTAGTTTGAGAGTCCTAGACTGGACGGGTGCAAAGTGGGGATTGAATAGGCCCATACTTTAAGGAATTTGGCATGGGAGCCATGGAGGATACTGTACATTTTTTTCATGAATCATGAGGGTCGTCAAGGTATTTTTAACCTCTGGGAATGAAACAGCCGGCTTTTTCCAGGCCCTTGCTATTGTGCAATTAGCTGCAATAAATAGGTGTTTGGCTAGTTTCTGTTGGTGAGAGAAGAGGCCTGGGATCGGGGCAATGGAGCAATGCAAATTTGGGGTCCTTGCGAAAAGGTACGTAAAAGAGGGAGGGTAGGAGACTGAAGACCCTTGACCAGAATCCCACAAGACGGGGGCAAGACCACCATATATGTATTGCATCTCCTCGCTGACTGCACCCCCGGAAGCAACCATGCCCGCAGGATAGATTTGATTTGGCAATGTGGGCTGGGACCCAGTACTAGCATAGGAGAACTTTATAGGCTTCCTCCAACGTGGCTGTGTTAAGAGCATTTCGCTATGCTGGACCAGGCCTTACTCCAGTCTGCAAGGTCTATGGTGGACAGGTCACACTCCCAGTGAAGCACATAGGAGAGGGTAGTGGGGCTGCCGCCAGCAGTGAGTGAGGAGTAGATAATGGAGATGGTGCCGCGAGCGCCTGGACTATGCTGGCAGGTGTGTTCAAAGATAGTCATTTGATATGGGAAGGAGTCAAGAGGTTGCAGGGAAGTTATCCAGTGTCGCAGCTGAATATAACAAAATAATTTGGCTAGCGGGGCTTCGTGGATCTCTTGGATCGAGGACCATGTGGGGAAAGCGCAGGAACTAAGAAAGTGACGAACCTGTGAAAATCCATGGGCAGGCCACCACGAGAAGGCCTGAGGTTGTTCCTAGCCAGGTGGGAACATAGGGTTATTCAGGAGAGGGAGTAGCTGCAGAAATGGGGAGATGAGTCTTCCAGAGTATCGTATCGAGTCCCATAATTTCAAACTGTGTGTCATGAGGGGGCTGACAGAAGGAGGCCGCATTTTAGGGAGTAGCCAAAGTAAGGCAGAGACAGGGACCGGTGCGCAGTTAAGCACCTCTAGGAGTACCCAGAGGGGGATGTCAGACGTTGCATAGAGCATGGAGAGTTGGGAAATTTGGGCAGCTTGGTAGTATTTTGCAATGTCCGGAACGCCCAGCCCACCTCGTAACCTATGAGCATATAGAGTAGATCGGGAGACCCTGGGACGTTTTTTGTGCCCAAATGAAGGTGAGGAGTCTGTTCTGGAGTAGCCGCAAATAGAAAGCAGGGACCCGGACAGGAAGAGTCCTAAAATAGTAAAGAATATTTGGGAGGATGGTCATCTTGTCTGCGTGAATATGACCAATCCAGGATAAGGTGGGAAATCGCCATGACGTCTGTGATAGTACACTGTTATAGTACGCAAGAGAGGATAAAAGTTGGCGTGAACAGCAAGTTCAAAGTCTTGCCACAGCTTATCTATTGGATTTGGGTCTGGACTTTAACTGGGCCATTCTAAAACACAAATATGCTTTGATCTAAACCAGGGGTCTCCATACTTTTCAAGCAAAGGGCCAGATTACGGTCTTTCAGACTTCAGGGGGGCCGCATTCTGACCAGTCGGGGTAGAAAATGCCCCAGGGCCGTGCATCAGTGAGAATAAACATGGTGGGCAGTAACAGGAGGAATAGTGTTCCATCATTGCTATTAGTCTAAGAAATAGTGCCCTATTGTTGGTGCCATTGAGAGGAATAGTGCCTCATATCGTTGGGAGCAATACTGCCCCAAGGGCCGGATGAAGGCTAGCAAAGGGCCTCATCCGGCCCTCGGGCCGCAGTTTGGAGACCCCTGATCTAAACCATTCAATTGTAGCTCCGGCTGTATGTTTAGAGTCGTCCTGCTGGAAGGTGAACCCCTGTCACAGTCTCAAGTCTTTTGCAGGCTCTAACACAGTGGTTCTCAACTCCAGTCCTCAGGACCCACTAACAGGCCAGGTTTGCAAGATAACTGAAATGCATCACAGGTGATATAATTTGCTGCTCAGGGATTGCAGGATTTTAGTCTGCATCTCCCCAAGGTAATACTTAAAATCTGGCCTGTTAGTGGGTCCTGAGGACAGGAGTTGAGAACCACTGCTCTAACAGGTCTTCTTCTAAGATTGCTCTGTATTCCATCCATATTCCCATCAACTCTGACCAGCTTCCCTGTCCCTGCTAAAGAAAAACATCCCCACAACATGATGCTGCCACCACCATGTTTCACTTTGGGGATGGTGTGTTCAGGATGATGTGCAGTGTTTGTTTTCCGCCACACATAGTGTTTTGCTTTTAGGCCAAACAAGTTCAATTATGGTCTCATCTGACCAGAACAGCTTCTTCCACATGTTTGCTGTGTCCCCCACATGGCTTCTTACAAACTGCAAACAGGACTGTGTATGGCTTTATTTTCCTCCATAATGGGCAGATTTGTCCAGTGCATGACTAATATTTGTCCTGTGGACAGATTTTCCCACCTGAGCTGTGAATCTCTGCAGCTCCTCCAAGACTTACCGTGGGCCTTATGGCTGCTTCCCTGATATATATATATATATATATATATATATATGAAAACAGAATTTAAACCAAAAACACACGAGTGAAAAATAGGAAAAAATAAAAGAAAAACACTAAACCAATAGCATTCACTAGTGACACTGTGATAATCAAATTGTACCCCACGCGACGTGATAAAATTAAAAAACAATAGTCCATAAAGTGAAGTAACGTTCCAAAGAAGAAAGAAATATTCCAAAAAGAGAGATGTAGTCTTCTTAATAGAGAATATCTTCCACCACACCGTGCACGTATCAGCTCCCCTTTGAAAATGCACTCACCAGCTGTATATGCCTCCCACTCTCGTGTTCGGCTCAAAGGCTTGCTAGTTAACCACTAGAGGGTGAACGACCATCAATTGAAAGCTTGTGTGTCAACACAGGATATTCCATACATGTAAAAATGAAAAGGTGCTCCAATTGTGTAAAATAGTAACGACCAAATTTATTAAAATACACAATCACACTTCAAATATTGCACTTGCATGATATGAAAATAAAACCAGCCTTAAATCAATTGCAGCAAGCAGAAAAAAAGTGTAAGATGGCACTGCAGTGATTTGCGGTCACGGCGGACCCAAGGTGTACACTCGGTGTAGGTCTCTCACCCCCTCCTGAGCTCCGGGTCACAGCAGCCGTGTAGCGTTCTTAGCCTCAGCGTGTCACGATAATGTCAATGATAATGCAGCCACGCACCCGACGTTTCGTCACTTGGACTTATTCATGGGATTGGCTTCTCATTCCCTCACAACTTCCTTTTATGCTCTCCCACCTGCCTCTCACCAAAACTTCAATCCTGCACACATCCTGTGTCCCCATAACCGCAAAGCGCTGACATGCTGATGCCCGGTGACACACAGACATAACAGCTTGCACTTATTAGTGTGTAAAAAATGCAAAACAATAGTTTAAATGGTTTAAAGCCTCACTGTTGAGAGTATGGTGTGCAGCAAACTAATAATAAAAATAAAATAGAACACAAGTCCATTTCAAATTTAAAATCAAACCTGAAAAGAGAACCACTATAATTTGGTATAATAATTAATGGGGCTTAAGAAGCATCTATTCAGCAGGTCATAATGACTGCTAAAAACTAATTTAACTGTATCAAAGATACAGGAAAATAATTACATTTATTAAAATTATTAAGATCTCCTCTAACAAAATAAGGAGGGCTGTCACATACATGATGTAGCAATGGATGGTCTCATCAAATGGGTCGTAAATGAGCCCTCCACCGCAACACCACAAATCCCAGAGTCATTCGGCACATGATGGCAACTGTGCTTCAAATTAACCCCGGATTCAGGTATATTTACAGGCACCAATCGTAAAGCAAAATTAATGCTGTCTGTAAGACCTCCCTCTTTTAAATAAAAATGTCACAACCGCAGTTGGCGAGGAGAAGTCACTGTATAGAAACGTGCAAGTTACTGCACAATCCCAAACAGTGTCAACCCACATGAGACTAGATGCTCACTAATCAAATGAGAATAAATGTTCAGATATTCGTACCCTCAGAAGTCTTTTGGTAAAAATCCAAATAAGTGCAGATTGGGTCTTTGTGAAAGTTATAGAGTGTCATTTTTTGAGACCCTAACAAGCCAAGACAGTACAAATACCCCCCAAATGACCCCTTTTTGGAAAGTAGACAGTCCAGGTATTTAGTAAGAAGCAAGGTGAGTTTTTTGAAGTTGTATTTTTTTTCCCACAATTCTTTGCAAAATGAAGATTGTTTTATTTTTATTTTTTTCACAAAATTGTCATAAGTTATTTCTCACACACAACATATACATACCACAAATTACACCCCAAAATAAATTCTACTACTCCTCCTGAGTATGGCGATACCAGATGTGTGAGACTTTTATACAGCCTTTTTACACAAAGTTGTCCATTTATAAGATATTTCTAACACATAGCATGTACATAGCAAACAGTTATGCCCTAAAATATATTCTGCTACTTCTCCTGAGTATGGTGATACCACATGTGTGAGACTTGTACACAGTCTGGCCACATACAAAGGCCCAACATGCAGGGAGCACCATCAGGTGTTCTAGGGACATGCATTTTAAATCTAATTGAACTAGCTATTGCACTTTTGTGAGGCACTGATGGGCACTGTAGTGGCACGGATGGGCACTGTAGTGGCACGGATGATCACTGTAGTGGCACGGATGATCACTGTAGTGGCACGGATGATCACTGTAGTGGCACGGATGATCACTGTAGTGGCACGGCTGATCACTGTAGTGGCACGGCTGATCACTGTAGTGGCACGGCTGATCACTGATGTGGCACGGCTGATCACTGATGTGGCACGGCTGATCACTGATGTGGCACGGATGATCACTGATGTGGCACGGATGATCACTGATGTGGCACGGATGATCACTGATGTGGCACGGATGTTCACCGATGTGGCACGGATGAGCACTGATGTGGCATGGATGAGCAAGGGATGGATGAGCATGAATGTGGATGGATGAGCCAGGAATGGAGCATGGATTGGATGAGCATGAATGTGGATGGATGAGCCAGGGATGGGGCATGAATGAGGATTGATGATCCAGGGATGGAGCATGAATGAGGATTGATGATCCAGGGATGGAGCATGGATGAGCATGAATGTGGATCCATGAGCCAGGGATGGAGCATGAATGATGATAGATGAGCCAGGGATTCAGCATGACTGAGCATGAATGTGGATGGATGAGCCTGGGATGCAGCATGGATGAGAATGAATGTGGATGGATGAGTCTGGGATGCAGCATGGATGAGAATGAATGTGGATGGATGAGCCAGGGATGGAGCATGGCTGAACATGAATGTGGTTGGATGATCCAGAGATGGATGGATGAGCCAGGGATTTGGCACAGATCAGCGCTGTGGGCACTTCAGATCCAGCCCACAGTGCTGCTGCACCGACCCCCTCCTCTCCTCACGTGATGTACTGATCGGCGTGAGGAGAGGAGAGAAGCCGAACCGGACATGCTCCGGATTGGTTTACAAGTGATGACTCCGTCATTGGACAGAGTGATCACGTGGTAAAGGGCCGCTGTCATTGGCCCTTTACCGAGATCTGTGACATGCTGGGTCTGGAAGACCCGACGGTCACGGATATTTCTGAGTGCGCGCCATTCTGGGAGGACTGTATAGTATACCCTCCCAGAGTTAAACGTTTTGTATTGTTGTAGCCGTTTTTTGGCTATGGCCCAATCGGCAAGCTGTTAAACTGAGAAAATTTACAATAAAAAAAAAAAAAAAGGTGAATTTGGAACTGATTACAGCATTACATTATGTCTCAAAAGCTGGCAAAGTAAATGGTATGAACAAGGAAGAGCTGGGAGAACATTTTGCGGTTGTAGGCAACAGGTCAGTAACATGTTGTCTTTTAGACCCTGGAGGTCTCATTAAAGAGAACCTGTCACCCAAAAATCATCATTTTTTTTTTACAATTTTTTTATTGTAGAAGCACATAAAAAAAAATAATGAGGCACACCACATACACACACATACAAACATAAATGTATCGGTCAGAGGTGCCTACGCATGGGAATGTCAATTGCAGTACACATACCACACATGCTGGAGTGAGGGGAATAATTCTAGAACCAGACCGTAACACTAAACTGATGACCTGTAGGCAGCTTTTAATGTGTCGCCTATGAAAAATCTAGGGTGCTGAAGTTAGTCACCATTTCACAGGTGCACGCAAATTTAAGGTCCGACATATTGGGAACAGCCTCATTGTTTATATTTTACCAAAAAATTGGGTAACTTTTGTGCCCTAAAATTAATTGTAGTGTATTTTTAACTGAAATTTTGAATTTCTTAGACTTTTGCCATAATATTGTGTACATAAAAATTTGGAACTAGCACTGTTTTATTCTCTAAGGTTAAATTTGTGTGTAATATATGCAACTACTATATTACCAAAAGTATTCGGACACCTGACTTTACACGTACATGAACTTTAATGGCATCCCAGTCTTAGTCTGTAGGGTTCAATATTGAGTTGGCCCACCCTTTGCAGCTATACCAGCTTCAACTCTTGTGGGAAGTCTGTCCGCAAGGCTTAAGAGTGTGTGTCTAGGGGAATGTTTGACCATTCTTCCGGAAGCGCATTTCTGAGGTTGGGCACTGATGTGAATGAAAAGGCCTGTAGTGTCACTGTTATGGACTATGTTCTGATGTCTCCTCTATTTCTCCTATTTCTTCTCCACTCTTAAATCATATTAGAGTAGTGTCCTCTATACGAAAGAGACAAGCGGGTGGGAGGGAAAGGGAGGGGGGGGGGGAAGGGAGACCAAGCTCCAATCGGTGCAGCCAGGAGAGGGACAGG
This sequence comes from Rana muscosa, assembly GCA_029206835.1. Classification (NCBI taxonomy): domain Eukaryota; kingdom Metazoa; phylum Chordata; class Amphibia; order Anura; family Ranidae; genus Rana; species Rana muscosa. Next base: position 36,407,845 of record CM055121.1, on the reverse strand, counting down.
GAATGAAGCCTCCAATAGTGTAGTGTTTCAATACGCAAAATAGGCTTTATTAGATTAAAAATGGACTCTTACATCAATTAAAAAATAAACAGCATATAGGAGATAATCGGCGTGTGGCCGCTATCTTACTGTTATCCTGCTGTCTTACGATCCGTCCGTATGATGCCGCTATCCTCCCTACGGCGTTACGTCACGCACCTCGTGACTTCTTCAGGGGAGCGTGATTGGTTGTTAGGGCATCACTCAAATAGTATATTAGACCGGAAGTCTTGCGGTCGCCATTTTCTTGAATACCACAATAAACTATATGGGCGCCGCCATTTTCCCTATGTCTGGCTAGCTGTAAACATCCATATCGAATAAAAACATGACAATACGAAGATATTTGAGCGAAAGTATTTGTTTCCCTCATCTTCTATTGTGGGATGGTACTATGAATAGAGACAGGTGTAGGATTCACCGCAGGTTCAATACTTCAATTTGTTTATCATTTGAAACATTTGAAGACATCTACAATTTTGGAACATCTAGAATCTTGGAATTAACCATTGATTTAATACCCATTTGAACTTTCCTGAACAGCAACCATTGCAATATTGAACTTTCTGCACTATTGTGTTTATATATGCACTTGCACTTTATTCTGGTGATTGCACTATAGTATTTATTATATATGCACATTTATCACTAGGTATTTTACCATTATATATCTTTATTCTACTAGTTTTATGAGACATAGAAGTGTTTCTTGTGTAATAACCTTTTTTCTTTAGCGCAAAATCACCCCCTTTTTCTTTATATTACTGTTTATGTGTTAAGTGAACACAGATTTATTTTGCAGCCATTGATAGTTACTCCAGTCACCATTTTATTACTCTTGAGTAGCGCGAAACACTACCTCACATATACAAATGAAAAGGCCTGACTTGCAGTATCCACTCTAATTTATCCCAAAGTTGTTCTATTGGGTTGAGGTCAGGACTCTGTGCAGGCCAATCAAGTTCCTCCACCCCAAACCTGCTCATCCATGTCTTTATGGACCTTGCTTTGTGCAGTGGTGCGCAGTCATGTTGGAACAGGAAGGGGCCATCCCCAAACTGTTCCCACAAAGTTGGGAGCATGAAATTGTCTAAAATATCTTGGTATGCTGGCGCCTTAAGAGTTCCCTTCACTGGAACTAAGGGGCCAAGCCCAACCCCTGAAAAACAATTCCACACAATAATCCCCCCTCCACCAAATAATTTGTACCAGTGCACAAAGTGAGGTCTATAAACACATGGATGAGCGAGTTTGTGGTGGAGGAACTTGACTGGCCTGCACAGAGTCCTGACCTCATCCCAAAAGAACACCTTTGGGATGAATTAGAGTGGAGACTGCTAGTCAGGCCTTCTTGTCCAACCTCAGTGCCTGACATCACAAATACACTTCTGGAAGAATGGTCAAACATTCTCATAGACACACTCCTAAACCTTGTGGACAGCCTTCCCAGAACAGTTGAAGTTGTTATAGCTGCAAAGGGTGGGCTAACTCAATATTGAACCCTATGGACTAAGACTGGGATGCCGTTAAAGCTTGTGTGTGTGTAAGGGCATTTGTGTCCCCATACTTATGGTAATATAGTGTACATACATGCAAGACACAAAATTCACATCCCTCTTTGGTATTCTTTAGCGCAAGGAAAATGGGATGATCTCCACTACTCTATCACCTTGAATGTATGTATTCAGTATGCATGTGCGATTACATCGTTGTCTGATTGCATTGCTGCTCACTCTGCTCACTTCCCCAGTAATGCCTAAGATACTGCACATCTGCCCCAAACATCTGCTTCAGACATCTGATCGACCTGGTGCTGTTTACTGAACCATTCATCCATTCAAATAGAAAAGTAGCAGCCCTGTGCAGGATCATCACACCAAGGGCAGAGTCTGCCTCTATGTGCATCAAAACCTTTATATGGATATTTTACATAGTGGAATTTTGTCAGATGTTGCCAGTTTCCAGGAGGTCATAAATCAGAAGATACTGGTACAAACATCAATATAAGTTGGTTCTATATGAAGCTATGTATACACCTTTTGTTCGAAGGGCGTTGTCCGTGAACTTGTTCTGTATACACACGGCAGAACATTTTCAGCCAACATACACCAAACCACATGGTTTTTCAGCTATTTACCGCCACCCTTTGGGCAACTTCTGCTATTGTTGTCTGATGTTTAAAATTTGTTCGGGGCATGCGTGTTTGTACTTTGGATTTTAGTTGTACGGATTTGTGTACACACGATTGGATAATCAGACGTAACAGATTTATTATCAGACAGTTGGTGAGCATGAACAGCCAACATTTGTTGTAGTTAATTCCACCAACAATTGTCTGATGGAGCAGACACACGGTCGGATTATCCGACACAACACGTCCATCAGACAATTATTGTCGTAAAATCCGATCGTGTGTATGGGCCTTAAGCCTTTGGCCCAGGTTTATGCACACACTGAGAAGAAACCTGTAGTGTCCACTTTAAATGCATAGCTGCCTAACCTACCAAATTGTAATGCCCCGTACACACGAGACGAAATTCCGTCGGAAAAACCTTGGATGGTTTTTCCTACGGATTTCCGCTCAAGCTTGGCTTGCATACACACGGTCACACAAAACTTCTCTGAACTTTCGACCATCAAGAACGCGGTGACGTACAACACTACTACGAGCCGAGAAAATTAAGTTCAATGCTTCCGAGCATGCGTCAAATTGTTTCCAAACATGCGTCGGAATTGCTTTCCGATCTGAATTTTTTCCGTCGGGAAAAATTGAGAACCTGCTCTCAATCTTTTGCTGGCGGAAATTCGAACAGCAAAAGTCTGATGGAGCATACACACGGTCGGAATTTCCGACCAAAAGCTCACATTGGTCTTTTGCTGGCGGAAATTCCGATCGTGTGTATGCGGCATTAGAAGCTATCCCTGGTTTCAGAGTTGAAGCCCTGGATAAAATGATGAGGGTGTTTCCCCGCTACCTACACAACCTGCTCATTAACCCTATCATGCACCATACAGACCATGTAACTTAACAAGTGTTATGTTTTGTGTTCTATATATTTAGTGCTTTCTGTTTGCATGTTTGTATACTTTACAATAATTTGACATCCCTTGGGCAGTATTGATGAATTTTGGTGGGGGAACATGGGGGGTTTATTTACTAATGGCAAATACACTTTGCACTACAAGTGCACTGCAAGTGCAGTTGCTGTAGATCCGAGGGACACATGCCAGGAAAATAAAAAATTGCATTTTTGCTTGTACATGATTGGATGATAAAATCAGCAGAGCTTCCCCTCATTTCAGATCTTCTCCTCAGATTTACAGTGACTGCACTTCCAAGTGCACTTGTAGTGCAGGGTGGATTTGCCTTTAGTAAATCAACCCCATAGTCTTTACTAGCACAGATCATGTTCACTGATTCACAGGAGCTTCACACAGATGATTAGCTCTGAATTGTCATAGTTCTAATTTATATGCATAAAGAGAGGTGAATTGATTCGTTTATTTGTGTCGGGAAAGATTGTCCTGAATTGCATCATTTTCTAATATTAATAGTAGAATTTGTAACATAGAATGTTTAAGGTTCAATTAATAAAATGATTCTCAGAATAGCTTATACTGCAACATGTGTAAATGTGATTTGTGTTCCAGTGCTAATGTAAACTCATATTTCAGACTGGCTACACATAGGCCACCCATCTAAATGATTACAAGGGCAGACATTTGCCTGCTTGCCAAAACTAAGAGATGCAGATTTCCACTGACAAGTTAAATGACTGGATATTATATTAGTTATATAATAATATGGTAGCACAGCTGGACAGTGATTTCATAAGCAGCAATTGCTTGCCATCATTGTTCAACCCTTAGTCAGACCTGGATTCAAAAGCAGTGACATTTACTAAAAGAACCAGACTGCGCAAAGCCTTTGGCTGAAAAATGTGTCTTGGTACCACCATTTTTTCACCTTAAAACTAGAGACAAAATGAAAAATTGGTATTATCTTAAATCTGTGATCGCCAAATTATATTGTGGCCCCCAAAGGGCCGTACAATAGCAGCACATTTTTCCACCTCCAAATTTCAATCCTTCATTTTTTGCAGCATATCACAATGCACATGAAGTTGGAGTACTGTAACCTCCAGCATTGTTGTCACTAAGTGCAATAATAACCCCCAGTGTTAGTGGATGCAATGATAACCCCAATATTAGAATTGGTGAACGCAATAATAACCCACAGCATCAGTGCCAGTGGACACCGTAATAACCCCCAACATTGTTGTCAGTGGAAGCAGTAATGGCCCCCAACATTGGTGTCAGTGAAAGCAATAACAACCCTAAACATTGGAGGCAGTGGATGCAAAAATAACGCCCAACATTGGTGGCAGTGAACGCATGTAATACGCAATAAATAATCTCCCCCACACATACATTTGGTGACCACTGGCAGTGTTTCTCTCTTTCTCCATCCCCAGGCTAGGACCAGGAGTTAACTCCACCCACAGTAGTGTCTTTCAGTGGTGGGTGCTAAAACAATGAGTGCATTCTGGTACCTGGCTCACTGCTGCATCTATATTGTGCCCAATAGTCCGTGGGCTGTGTTGAGCACTAGTTATTTTAAATTGCCAGTTATCGACGTAAGACTGTTCAAAAACAAACGAAAAGTGATTATAGTTATTATGTAATGCTCTGGAATTTTGTACTGCTTTGTTTATTACTTTTCAAATAAAGTTTCTCTTGAGATAAAAAAAAAAGGAGGGGAGCCTGGCTGGTGAATCTCTAGCTATGCTATGGATATAATGAGAGCACCCTGCCATAATTTCTGATTCTTTTCCTTCTCACATGGGAGTTTTGACAATCCCATCTCCCCGTCACATTTTCCAGCATTTGTTGCCTTCTCCATAATGGGAACAAAAAGCAGTGAGAGTGGTAGAACCCCTCATAATGCCAGCATCAGGTGTATGCAACTAAATTAGTCATAGAGAGATAGAACACATTGTCAGAAAGTTTAGGGGCTCATTAACACATTTGTTCATTGTTATGAACATAGTAGTTCTAATTACCACTCCTATAATGTTTATGATGCTTTTTGTTCCATTTTTGAAGCATCAGGAAAGCATGTCAAATACCTGTGTAATTGTTGTTCTAGCACAAAGTGCTTAAAGGAGATGTGGTGAAGAGAAAATTATCTGCTATGTGGTGTGTTTAGGTGGTTTGATGGCAGACATTTTTGTGAATTATTTGCAGTTATGGATACATATACTTTGATCTCCTTGACACTTGGCTTGGCCCACTTGAAGATGACCATGGAAAGAGTGTCACAGTTACTTGCTTGCACTGACACTTGCTGGCCAGGTCACTTACTGGCACTGACATTTCGCTGACACAAAAAGCTTTGCCACTATCACTAATGCTCAGTTCCTCTGTACTTGCCTGGCACTCAGTATTGCTAGCTGGCTTCTTTTGGATGCATGCAGAAGCAAATGGTGTAACCACATGACTGCTCTATACAATCAAGTAAAAGTGACTGAAGCTGCCCTCTCCTAGTTTTCTGTTATTTTCCAGTGTGTTTTGGGATACAATAACCCCTACTTCCTCTCCTCTAGTATTTACCCAACACTTTTAGGGTTGAAAATATATTTATTGGAATTTTAACAGTGAGTACATGAAAATATATATGAAGTCACAATCCGTAAGTAGTCACATATAAGTTTGTGCAAAGAGTCAGCCAAATGGCTATCGCCCACAGCATAACTCATAATACATAGTTATACAATATCAGATGTGGTGACCGGTAATTGGAATAGAAAACGGGTACAGCTAGAAGAGCCCCGTCGTCATATACAACAGGATTGAAAACAGATACGTTAGGGATTAAGATTAAAACAAACACAAAAAAAAAAAGGGGGAACAAAAGGAGTGGTAGTGGGGGTCGGATGGTGGGAGTGGGGAGGGGTACAGGGAGAGAGGAAGGGAGAGAGAGAAAAGAGAAGGAAGGACAGAAAAGAGAAAGAAAAGTAGGCAAGGAGAAATCGTAGAAGAGTGTCAGAGCTACTGAGTCGGGGAACAGGGAGAGATAAGTAAGTGGCCGTGGTGAGAGGGGGACCCTCAGATACAAGTCCCGTTCGTCCCACCGTCACTTTAGGTGCAAGGATAATCAATTTGGGGATACAACATATTCGCCAGAGTGTCAGAAGAGGAGAAGCGGAGCCAGACGAACCACAGTGCTTTATATTTGTCAAAAGTATCGTTGTCAAGGGCCAGCATCTCCTCCATTCTCATAGTATCATTCATAATCGAGACCCAGTGTGACAAGGGAGGAATGGTGGTCGACTTCCAGTAGGAAGGGATGAGTTGTCTAGCTGACGACATAAAGAAACGAAGGAGGTTCTGTTTCTGGAAGGATATTGAACCCGGGAGAATAGAGAGAAGGGCAATCTTAGGGGAGGGCGTCAGCGTATCATCATAGAGTTTGTCGTAACAATCAAATACCTGAGTCCAGAAGGGGCGGATCCTCTCGCATTCCCACCAGACATGTAAGTAGGTCCCCGTAGAGGTCGAACATCGCCAGCAGGATGCCGGAGTGGACGGAAAGATTTTGTGCAATGTATAGGGGTCCCTGTACCATCTTGATAGAATCTTGTAATTTTTTTCCTGTGAATAGCAGGATATCGTAGATTTATGAGTGAAATGAAACGAAGTCTGCCAATCTGAACCTGGGATGTCCTCACCCATATCTGTAGACCATGCCCTGGTGTAAGAAGGTAAGTCAGCATGTGTAAGATTTTGTAAGAGACAGTAAATGGTCGAGAGTAGGTGTCTGGGTGTCTCGGAGAGGGAGCACAGCCGTTCAAACTCGGTTTTAGGGCGGTGTATTTGGGAGGAAGAGTGCAAGTGCTTCGCGAGCGTAGATAAATGCAGTGTGGTGAGCCAATCAGAGGATCCTGTCGGCGTGATAGGTGTTCCGCGCGTGGGGTGTACGAAGGAGTGCGCCTGGGGCCAGTCAGTCCTCCTGAAGGGACCCAATGTAGACGTTCCTACACCCTGAGGGAAGGCAGGGTTGTCAAATAGAGAGGATAATGGGGAGGGATCAGAGGACAGAATGGAACACAAACCCCTGTTATACCACAGTCTAAGGGAGGCCAGCGTCAGAGGGGAGGAAGAGGGTATACGGGTGAGATCAGATTTATATCCCTAAAGCAGTGCTCGGAGATCGACCGGAGCCAGGTCCTGCTTAATGGCAACAGAAGCCTTTAAGAAAGGGCGAGGGAACCATTCCAGAGTGCGTGCCACATGGGTGGCCTTGTAATAGAGTTCAAAATCGGGGAGGCCCGCTCCGCCCTGAAGTTTCGGACGGGAGAGCAAGTTATATTTAACCCTAGGCAGCCCACGGCTCCACATGAATCTGATAGCGATAGTACGCAAGGATGTAAAGAAAGACTTGGGGATCAAGATGGGTATTGCTTGGAGAAGGTACAGAAGTCTGGGTAGGGTATCCATTTTTAGGGTATTGATTCGTCCGAACCAAGGCAAGGAAGATCCCCCCCACTCCTCGAGGTCCTTCCGAATGCGGGAGAGCAAAGGAACGTAATTCAAGGAGAAAAGATTAGGAAGGTTAGAGGGTATAACTACTCCCAGGTACAAAATCCCCTTCTTCTGCCACCGAAAAGAGAAGTTTGATCTAAGAGCGGACATCGTAGTGGAGGTGAGGGAAATATTGAGGGCTTCAGTCTTGGAAAGTTTAAGTTTAAAATTGCTAAAAGATCCAAATCGTTGAAATTCTGAGAAAAGAGATGGCAAGGAGATATGGGGGTGTTGCACGTAGACCAGTAGATCATCGGCATAAAGGGATAGTTTGTAGTGGGAGGAGGGCATCTGAATACCGTGTATGGAAGAGTTTTGTCTAACGGCACAGGCCAGATGTTCAATAACAATCACAAATAGGAGAGGGGAAAGGGGACAGCCCTGCCGAGTGCCATTGGAAATATCGAACGGCTCAGAGGGAGTGCCATTGACCAACACCGAGGCCGAAGGTTGAGAGTATAAGGACATCACCTTAGAGATAAATGATGTTCCTAATCCTAACTGTTCTAGGGAAAGTCGGAGAAATCTCCAACTGACCCTATCGAACGCCTTTTCAGCGTCGAAGGAAAGGAGATGAGGTGAATAGTTTTGGTCGTATTGTCCCTCGCCTCGCGGCCCAGGACAAAACCCACCTGATCATTATGGATCACTCCAGGGAGGAGAGGGGATAGGCGTGTGGCCAGTACCTTTGCGAACAATTTGAGATCTATGTTAAGCAGGGATATTGGCCGGTAGCTGCTGCATTGGGAAGGATCTTTTCCTGGTTTGGGCAATACAGAGATATTGGCCGATAAGAGGCCCTTAGGTGGCATATGAGAGTCATCCACGGCATTGAATGCCTTAGCCATAAGTGGGGTGAGGAGGGTGGCAAAAGTTTTGTAGAAGCGGGGGGTGTACCCATCCGGGCCGGGACATTTGCCCATCTTCAAATCCTTGATGGCGCCCAGAAATTCGGGCGCGACCAGAGGTTTTTCTAGTTCATCAGCATCAGGCTTATTGATATTGGGTAATGCTGTTTCCAAAATATAATCTCGCATGTCGTCGTTCGAGGAGGCAGTGCGTGTGTTTGGACCTGTGGGCTGTAGATTATAAAGTTGGGAATAGTACTCCCGAAAGGCAGAAGATCTGCCCCTCGGGGAGAACTTTGTGGTTTGATCGGGATGCGCAATAGAGGGAATGGAGTATCGGGGTGGTCTGGGGTGGAGGACCCGTGCTAAGTGTTTGCCACATTTATTTGCTAAGGAGTAATGGAAATTGCGGGCCCTGTCACGGGCTATTAAAGAATGTGCGTCTAGAAGTTGAAGTAGGTCCCTACGTGCATTTGAAAATCGGACAAAAATGGCCGGGTCCAAATCTCGTTTGTGCAGAGGTTCGAGTTCTGCTATAGTAGAGAGGAGACGGCGGATATCATCTGTACGTATCTTCTTGAGGCGCGAGCCATGTTGTAGAAGTATGCCCCGAACCACACACTTCAGAGCCTCCCACTGAATGAGGGGGGAGGTGGTATCCGAGGAGTGATCGGAAACAAAGTTCCGAATGGTTTTGGTGACATCCGCTACACAAACAGAGTCCCGCAGTAAATTGTCATTGAGCCTCCATTGCGTACCTCTACGAGATTTTGGGGGGTGTGACAGGGTCAGGTAGGCCGGGGCGTGGTCGGACCAGAGAAGGTGGCCCAACGACGCCTGGATGGGGGTGTCTAGTAGAGATTGGGATATCAGGAAATTGTCAAGTCTACTATATGAATTGTGTGCCGCTGAATAGTGGCTGTAGTCCCTCTCCGTGGGGTGCTGGACACACGCCAGACATCCACCAGGTGAGAGGAATGTAGTAGGGATTTGATGTGTGCAAGTGCGGAGGATGGAACAGAGGACTTACCCGAGGAGGAGTCTAAAGATGGGCACATAACGAAATTTAGATCCCCACCGATGATGAAGCAGGGAGCCCCAAAGGAGGACAGTCTGGTGAGAACTGACGAGAGGAACCGAGCCTGATCCACATTAGGTACATATACGTTGGCCACTGTGAAGAGAAAATCGTTTAGTTTCAGTTTAAGAAAAATGAAGCGACCATTAACATCAACAAAAGAGTCTAGAACCTCAGGTTTAAAAGATTTATGGAAGGCAATTGATACACCTTTCCATTTGGCTTGGGGGTTAGCACTGTGGTACCATTGTGAGTAGTACCTGTTACGTAGAACAGGTACAGAACCCGTACGGAAGTGGGTTTCTTGTAACAACAAGATACTGGAGTGTCTTTTATGAAAGTGATAGAGAATCTGGCTCCGCTTCTCTGGTGTGTTGAAACCCCTGCAGTTGAAGGACGCTAAAGATATTGGGCAAACAGAAGCCATAACATAGTCAGATGTGGGGAGCGGGGGTGAGGGAGGAAGTAAGTCACGGGAGGTGGTTCATATTTCAGCAGCTCTTGAAGAAGAAAACAGCGCCATAGGAGGCCTAAAGGTAGGAAGAAAAAAGATGAAGGCAGAGGAGGGGAGGTGAAGAGAGGAAAGAAGAGACAAAGGGAAAAAAGAGGGGGGGTGGAGCAGGTCCGTCGGACCATGTGAGTATGCAAACAATTTGGTTGGACATGGTCGTCGTCCCCCCAGCCCATGAGAAAAAGCATAAACATCAGAGCATATTCATATCGGGGCAAAGTGGAGGAAGACCAACAGAGCAGGAGTAATGAGAAAAAAAAAAAGAAAATAAACATAAACAAAAAAGGCCACTAGGTGGCTCCAAAAGACTGTAAGTAGAATAAAAAAAAACCTTACAGCATGGCATACAGCCGCATACCAACCAGTGTCCATAATGACACTGATAAAAAAAAGAAAAACCCCCTTGGGGGGGGTGCAGTGGAAACTCGCTGGGCAGGGCAGTCCCCTGGTCCCCAGCTCCACGGGAAATCAGTCAACTAACAGGACCAACATACAAAAGTCACAACATGAAAATAGTTACGCATAAAATTGGTCCTAAACAGATAATAAGGAAACTTCAGAATGCAATAAGGCAGGCAACCTCGCTTAAGGCAACCACCTTAGAGAAACCATAGGTGAGAGGTGGCACGAGAGGTGGCATCCAAATAGTAACACGGGAGGCAAGGAGAGAACACATTGCAATGGGTAGGCAGTCTGAGTCAAATATCCGGAGCAACCTGGAAGAAATATAATGGTGGTTAACAAAAATACAACAGACACTATAGTCCAGTGCTCAAGGTAGTAGGACCACAATGGAGAAGCAACAAGGAGCAGAGGGGGTCAAAGCAGGTCTCAAAAAAAAAAAAAAGAGAGGCAAAAGGGAAACAATGATGGTGGTGGTCCATAAACATGGGGGGCAGACGGCAACAGGATCACATACGGTTCAGACCTGCTGTGTCCCAGAAGGGGCCCCAGGAAAGTCATTGCAAGTGAAGGAACAACTGCGATCGAGTCTGGTTCAATCATTAGTGTCCCGTTGAGGCTGGGGTTTGGGATTACGTCTGCGACCTTGCGATTGCCATTGTGGTACAAAAGGCAGGCCAGGAGTAGTTTGTGTGAACGGCCAATCCGGGATAGACACCTGCGGAAGATTCAGCGTGCCGAGGAAGGACGGCAGGTCTCCCAGCGTGCGGAAGATTGCGGTTTTACCCTTGTGGTGTACTCTGAGATGGAATGGAAACCGCCATTGATATTTCATCTGTTTGGATTGCAAAAGCTGTGTTAGCGGCTTAAGTGCTTTTCTCATCGCCAGCGTCTGACGGGATAGGTCTGGGAGAAGCATCACGGGGGTGTCATTAAAGAGTATGGTGTCCTGCGAGCTAGCAGCTCTCATGATGTCTTCCTTAATCTTGTAGAAATGAACCCGGCACAGCGTGTCCCGCACAAAGGAGGGGTCCGGGGCCCGCGGGCCTGAGGTTCTGTGAACGCGGTCCAGCTCAATAGGGTCATCTTTGGGCCGGTGCAGCAGTTGGTTAAAAATGGTGGCCACAGCCGCAGGCAGATGTTTGGCCTCTACAGACTCGGGGATCCCGCGTATGCGTATATTATTGCGGCGATTGCGATTTTCGATGTCGTCCTGCTGATACGCGAGTTGCTGCAGCATGACGGTATGGGTATTAAGTATTTTGTCGTGCGACTTCACGGTGGTGCTGAGACTGTCAGTGGTAGCGTCCAGATCTTCAAAGCACGCACCCACGTCTCTCTTGAGGTCGGAGACCTCTTTCCTGTATGCTTTCTCAATTCTGTGGACACATTGCTCAAGATCAGATTTAGTGGGCAGGGATCTAATGTAGCTGTGCAGCGAGCGAATCTGTGCCTCCATGTCCCATCCGTCACCAGAGCCCAGGGATGCATTAGAACGGCTTCTGGTGAGCACACAATCAGAGTCCTCAAGGGGGGGGGCAACGGCTGCGGGAGCTCACCTGGGAATGCAGGGATGATTCAGAGCGGGCTGGAGACGGAGGTGCCAGCGCCATCTTGGATTCGGAACGGCGCTGTGATGCGGCCCGGGATCGGGCGAAAAAGTCCTCCAAATCGCCCCCTTTTCGGTTCCCAAAGGTGCCCTTCTGTGCCCGGGTCTTACCCTTCCCCATGTGCCAAGTTTAGGTAAGTTTCCAGAAGTTACAAGTCCCGTGGAGCCAAAAGACCAGGGAGCTGTGAGGAAACACGTCTCACTGCTCCATGCGGAAAGCCACGCCCCCCTACCTAACACTTTTAGATGCTTCACTATAAGGCCATAAATGATAATGGTGTTGTTGATATAGGTCCATTTACAGAGCAATACTATTGAAATCAATGGAAGCGGTAGACAAACGGCGATGCCTCACGAAAGTGATGTGCTGCTTATTTTTGATACAACACAATGCTACCGCTCCTGTGTGCACTGCACTGTGTGGTGCCCATTGTCCTATTCATGGCAGACATTGAAGGGTGGTTAAATAAATGGTTTTAAAAACACTGCTTTAACTCAGCTTAAACACAATGGATTGCATGTTTAAATGTTTTGTAAACAATCTGCAGCATCCACCAAAAACTGAGATATCTAATTAGAGTAGACATACTCCTTAATTTAAAGGGAATTTAGATATTTTATTGAATGTTGTCCAGTAGAGGTCTCACAGCTCAGTTTGACAAATTGCAGATTAGCCATAGCTAGTAATAGATACATTCAACTGGTTTCCTTCTGTAATGTTAAAGACATTTCTTTAGCTTAAGATGCTGCTTGAATACGTAGCAAAATTTCTACAACAATACAGAGCAGGTACATGTAAAATTGACTAACTGCAACAAGCTGTACTGGTCTGGATAAATGAGAATCTTTACAAACACACAGGTTAGTTAGTTTGGCAGTGTGTAGAGAAAGGATACAAGACTGCAAGGTAACAAATTAATGGGATGTATTACAGAATACATTTATGTGCAGTGGCGGTGCGTCCATAAAGGGCGTAAAAGTGCCACCCCCTCTCTCGTGCACCTGTCTATTACCATAGATCAGTGCCGATCCTGACCTCCCTGGGGCCCTAAGCAAAATTCTGCTAAGGGGCCCTCTACCTGACCCGTGAATAATGGGCGTGGTTTAAGTGTAATATTGGGTGGACGTGACTCAAAGGGGTGTGGTTAGAGTCTAAGATGAACGAGGGATGGAGGGAGTAACAAAGAAAGAGAGAGGGAGGAAGTAAAAAAAAAGAGGAATGGAGGGACAGCAGGCCTAGATCCTACACTTGAAATGTGTATTCCAGAAAGTTTAACAATCAGCAGATAAAGATACTCCAAACATCTGGTGTTAGCAATTCAATCATCCCGGCACCATGGTTGTTATGGTGTCAGGATGATTGAAGTGCATTATTTATATTATTACATTGTAATATAAAATGAAATCATTCAACTCACCATAATGCAGAATCGGAATCAGCGGGAGCTCTGATGTCACTGTCCCCAGCCAGCGGAGTGCTTCCTTACATCTCAGGTGTCCCCAGCGGAGTGCCTTTCTACATTTCAGGTGTCCCCAGCGGAGTGCTTCCTTACATTTCAGGTGTCCCCAGGGAAGTGCCTTCCTACATTTCAGGTGTCCCCAGCGGAGTGCCTTCTTACATTTCAGGTGTCCCCAGCGGAGTGCTTCCTTACATTTCAGGTGTCCGCAGCGGGAGTGCCTTCCTACATTTCAGGTGTCCCCAGCGGAGTGCCTTCCTACATTTCAGGTGTCCCCAGCGGAGTGCTTCCCTACATTTCAGTTGTCCCCAGTGGAGTGCCTTCCTACATTTCAGGTGTCCCCAGTGGAGTGCCTTCCTACATTTCAGGTGTCCCCAGGGGAGGGCTTCCTTACATTTCAGGTGTCCCCAGCGGAGTGCTTCCTTTCATCTCAGGTGTCCCCAGCGGAGTGCTTCCTTTCATCTCAGGTGTCCCCAGCGGAGTGCTTCCTTTCATCTCAGGTGTCCCCAGTGGAGTGCTTCCTTACATCTCAGGTGTCCCCAGTGGAGTGCTTCCTTACATCTCAGGTGTCCCCAGCGGAGTGCCTTCCTTACATCTCAGGTGTCCCCAGCGGAGTGCCTCCTTACATCTCAGGTGTCCCCAGCGGAGTGCCTCCTTACATCTCAGGTGTCCCCAGCGGAGTGCCTCCTTACATCTCAGGTGTCCCCAGCGGAGTGCCTCCTTACATCTCAGGTGTCCCCAGCGGAGTGCCTCCTTACATCTCAGGTGTCCCCAGCGGAGTGCCTCCTTACATCTCAGGTGTCCCCAGCGGAGTGCCTCCTTACATCTCAGGTGTCCCCAGCGGAGTGCCTCCTTACATCTCAGGTGTCCCCAGCGGAGTGCCCCCTTACATCTCAGGTGTCCCCAGCGGAGGGCCTCCTTACATTTCAGGTGTCCCCAGCGGAGTGCCTTCCTACATTTCAGGTGTCCCCAGCAGAGTTCTTCCTTACATTTCAGGTGTCACCAGCGGAGCACCTCCTTACATTTCAGGTGTCCCCAGCGGAGCGCCTCCTTACATTTCAGGTGTCCCCAGCGGAGCGCTTCCTTACATTTCAGGTGTCCCCAGCGGAGCGCCTCCTTACATTTCAGGTGTCCCCAGCGGAGTGCCTCCTTACATTTCAGGTGTCCCCAGCGGAGTGCCTCCTTACATTTCAGGTGTCCCCAGCGGAGTGCCTCCTTACATTTCAGGTGTCCCCAGCGGAGTGCCTCCTTACATTTCAGGTGTCCCCAGTGGAGTGCTTCCTTACATTTCAGGTGTCCCCAGCGGAGTGCCTCCCTACATTTCAGGTGTCCCCAGCGGAGTGCCTCCTTACATTTCAGGTGTCCCCAGCGGAGTGCCTTCTTACATCTTACATTTCAGGTGTCCCCCCCCCCCCCCCCGGAGCCCTTCTATAGCTCAGCAGCGGTGTCTCCGCCATAACTAAAGGCGATGGGGAACAAATTAGGGGCGGAGCCGGCCGGCTACAGTATAGAAATGGAGCTACGGCACAGCCCACCACCGCCCCCTTTCTACAACAGGTCACAAATGACAGACAGACCGGGGGCAGGGGTGGGCGGCGCCGCAGCTCTATTTCCTATTTCAGCAGGCTCCCTTCTAGTTCTGGTCTTCAGGAAAATAGCGGCTGGCGGAGACATTATCTCTGCCGGCCGCGGACCTCTAGCGGTGGCGGCGGGGCCCCGAATATTACTCGGGGCCCTACACAGCTTGCGATGTCCACGTATAGGGCGGATCGGCCCTGCCATAGATAGATTTATGCATTGCATGAATCTATCTATGGTTGCTGCTGCCGCCCACTATTCAGGTGTCTGGCCCCTTGTCGGGCAACGGGCATCTGAATTACAGTGGCGAGGGTGTTTTTTGGAAGCGCCTGATTAGAGCCGTTGGCTCTAATAGGCATCCTGATTAGAGCCATAGGCTCTAATAGGCTTCCAATTGGTAAACAGCGGGTGCAACGCTGTGCGTTCGCTGTTTACACAGTGTTGTGTTAGGGAAGCGAAAAAATTGCTTTCCTAACACTGATAGTAAGAAGAGCCGGCAAGACTGTAATCCCTGAAGTGTCGTTTATTGGTACATCAGAGTGACAATAAAACAATAATGCTTACGCATTTTGGCAATAGCCTTAGTCGTAGCTCAAGGATTACAGTCTTGCCGGCTCTTCTTACTACTGTTGCATTGGAGTGTGTTGGGACACATCGAGCCTCGGCACCTGTGAATGGACCTGGTGTATGGATTGAGTTGTCCCTGCAGAGAGCGCTGTTATCTTTCTTCTTTTCCTAACACTGACCCGCCTCTCAGCCAATCAGGATGCTCGGGTCTGGTTACCTGTCACCTTGATTGGCTGAAGCGACAGGCGCTGTGATTGGATGCCTATCAGGCATCCAATCCTAGAAGAGGACAGGAGAAGACATTGAGGACCCTGAGGGAGCGTGGAGGACAGCATTGTGACCCGAGACAGCTAAGTGCTGGGCCGGGGGGCACACTGGCAGCAATTGATGGGGCACAGTAGCGGCAGTTGATGGGCAAGTAGCGGCAATTGATGGGGCACAGTAGCGCCAATTGATGGAAACATTGGCATTAATTGGGGCACAGTGGCAGCAATTGATGGGGCACAGTAGCGCCAATTGATGGGCACAGTGGCAGCAATTTATGGGGCACACTGGCAGCAATTGATGGGCACAGTAGGGGCAAATTATGGGCACAGTGGCAGCAATTGATGGGTACAGTAGCTGCGTTTGGCACAGTGACGGCAATTTATGAGTACAGTGGCTGCATTTGGGCACAGTGGCTGCGCTTGATGGGCACAGTGGCTGCGCTTGATGGGCACAGTGGCTGCAATTGATGTTTTTGTTTTTGTTTTCAGTTTGTTTGTGCCCCCCCCAAAAATTTTGAGCACCAGTTGCCACTGTTCATGTGTCTATGAAAAAAAAAAAAATATATATATATATATACACACATATATACAGTATGTCACGAAAGTGAGTAAACCCCCTTATATTTTATAATATTGTTTCATGTAACAACACTGAAGAAATGACACTTTGCTACAATGTAGCGTAGTGAGTGTACAGCTTGTGTAAGGCCCCTTTCACATGATAATTCCACTTGGATCTGCAGCCCCATTCACACGATAAGTCCACTTGGATCCGCCTGTCCGTTTTTCAGGTGGAGCTGAGCGGGCCATCCATTGACTGATGGGTAGGTGGATGTCAGTGGAGATGTGGCTGCTTACACCTGCCTGTCATCCAATCCGCTCAAGACAGTGAACAGAGCCTAACAGTGTAAATTTGCTGCCCCCTCAGAATAACTCAACACATAGCCATTAATGTCTAAACTGCTGGCAATAAAAGTAAGGAAACCCCTAAGTGGAAATGTCCAAATTGGGCCCAAAGTGTCAATATTTTGTGTGGCCACCATTATTTTTTAACACTACCTTAACCCTCTTGAACATCGAGTTTTACCAGGGCTTCACAGCTTGCCACTGGAGTCCTCTTCCACTCCTCTATGATGACATCACAGAGCTGGTGGATGTTAGAGACCTTGCGCTCCTCCACCTTTAGTTTGAGGATGCCCCACAGATGCTCAATAGGGTTTAGGTCTGGAGACATGCTTGGCTAGTCCATCACTTTTACCCTCAGCTTGTTTAGCAAGGCAGTGGTCATCTTGGAGGTGTGTTTAGGGTCGTTCTCATGTTGGAATGCTGCCCTGCGGCCCAGTCTCCGAGGGTAGGGGATAATGCTCTGCTTCAGTGTGTCACAGTACATGTTGACATTCATGGTTCCCTCAATGAACTGTAGCTCCCCGTTGCCGGCAGCACTCATGCAGCCCCAGACCATGACACTCCTACCAACATGCTTGACTGTAGGCAAGACACACGTGTCTTTATACTCCTCACCTGGTTGCTGCCACACACGCATAACACCATCTGAACCAAATAAGTTTATCTTGGTCTCATTAGACCACAGGATATGGTTCCAGTAATCCATGTCCTTAGTCTGCTTTTCTTCAGCAAACTGTTTGCGGGCTTTCTTGTGCATCATCTTAAGAGGAGGCTTCCTTCTGGGAAGACAGCCATGAAGACCAATTTAATGCAGTGTGCGGCATATGGTCTGATCACTGACAGTCTGAGCCCCCACCCTTTCAACCTCTGCAGCAATGCTGCAGCACTCATACATCTATTTCCCAAAGACAACCTCTGGATATGACGCTGAGCACGTGCACTCAACTTCTTCGGTCGACCATGGCAAGGCCTTTTCTGAGTGGAACCTGTCCTGTTAAACCGCTGTATGGTCTTGGCCACCATGTTTCAGCTCAGTTTCAGGGCCTTGGCAATCTTCTTATAGCCTAGGCCATCTTAATGTAGAACAACAGTTCTTTTTTTTTCAGATCCTCAGAGTTTTTAGCCATGAGGTACCATGTTGAACTTCCAGTGACCAGTATGAGTGAGAGCGATAACACCAAATTTAACACACCTGTTCCCCATTCACACCTGAGACCTTGTAACGCAAACAAGTCACATGACACTGGATTATTATTTTGAGGGGACAGCAAATTTACAGTTATACAAGCTGTACGCTCACTACTTTACATTGTAGCAAAGTGTAATTTCTTCAGCGTTGTCACATGAAAAGATATAATAAAATATTTAAAAAAATGTGAGGGTTGTACTCACTTTTGTGAGATACTGTGTGTATGTATATATATATATATATATATATATATATATATTGTGGTAGTGTGGTACCCCACCAGTGTATGAATACAGGATTCTCAACCAGGCAGGTTGAGGGGCTCCAGGGTATTTGCTTGTTTGGGAGGAAACTGGCTTTTCAGTTTCCTCATGATTTACTAAAGTCCACTTTGGGACCTGGAGCCTGGGGATTTCTTAGAGATCCGGGTGGGATGAAATCCCCAGTCCTGAATCCGGGTTTTGAGACTCAACAGCACACTGATTGTTCAGGTGTGTGTGGGCCTGATAGTAGAGTCAGGACCAGCATTCTGGGCTCCACCCTCCCGACGAGTGCAGGTGTGCACTGGGGAAGCCATAGAGTGCAAGTGTGCACTGGAGAAGCCAGAGAGTGGTTGTCTGCACACTGGAAGCCAGAGACCCAGGTCTGAGGGTCAGAGCAGTGGACCCAAGTCTGAGGCTCAGAGCAGCGAGGGGCTGCTATCTAAATGGACAGTGTTGACAATGGAATAGTCTGTAGGAGACAGACAAGAGCCTGAAGTGGAAGGCAACACTGCTGTATGTATAAGCCAGGAGGCTGAATGTCATGTTATTGATGAAAAGGAGTGTTGAAACCCCTGCCAGGGAAACCTTTGATTTTGTTTGAACTTCTTTTAATAAAAATGGGCAAATAAAGCCCTAAAAAAGAAGACCCAGCGAGTGGCGGTGTCCTTCAAGCTCTACCTTTGATGCTAGTCCTTCACAATATATATATATATATATATATATATATATACACACACACACACACACACACACACACACACACACACACACACACACACACACACACACACACACACACACACACACGCACACACATACTCTATGGTAGTTTCCTACTTACAAAAGTTGTCAGCATTTTGCCCAAACAGTACATTTCAGTTTATTTTTCTTATCATTTTTATATAATGTGTGTTCATGGTATGTTCGCTTAAAGTAGCACTAGCTCTTAATACACCCTTGGTGAATGAAGAACACTAAATGGTAGAATATAAATTTTATGAAGTATTTGTTATGATCATAGAAGTAGTATTTCTTTGGACTTAAATTTGTGTTTTTGGTATCCCGCAGACCCTGTGTTCCCAGTGCATGATCCTGCTGGTTGCTATGCTAATGGACAGATAAGAAGCCATGGTGACCGCTGGAGAGAAGATGACTGCACTTTCTGTCAGTGCATTAATGGAGAGCCCCACTGTGTGGCCACCGCATGTGGACAGAGCTGTTTAAAACCAGTAAAAGTGCCGGGAGAGTGCTGTCCAGTGTGTGAAGGTATGATATTAACAAATTTAACATTGTGTTCTAGAATAAGAGTTAAAATTAATGTGTTATGTCACTGAAGTACAGTCAGGTCCATAAATATTGGGACATTGACACAATTCTAATCTTTTTTGGCTCTATACACCACCACAATGGATTTGAAATTAAACTAACACGATGTGCTTTAACTGCATACTTTCAGCTTTAATTTGAGGGTATTTACATCCAAATCAGGTGAACGGTGTAGGAATTACATTAGTTTGTATATGTGCCTCCCACTTTTTAAGAGACCAAAAGTAATGGGACAGATTAACAATCATAAATCAAACTTTCACTTTTTAATACTTGGTTGCAAATCATTTGCAGTCAATTACAGCCTGAAGTCTAGAACGCATAGACATCACCAGACGCTGGGTTTCATCCCTGGTGATGCTCTGCCAGGCCTTTACTGCAACTGTCTTCAGTTCCTGCTTGTTCTTGGGGCATTTTCCCTTCAGTTTTGTCTTCAGCAAGTGAAATGCATGCTCAATCGAATTCAGGTCAGGTGATTGACTTGGCCATTGCATGAAATTCCACTTCTTTCCCTTAAAAAACTTTTTGGTTGCTTTTGCAGTATGCTTCGGGTCATTGTCCATCTGCACTGTGAAGCGCCATCCAATGAGTTCTGAAGCATTTGGCTGAATATGAGCAGATAATATTGGCCGAAACACTTCAGAATTCATCCTGCTGCTTTTGTCAGCAGTCACATCATCAATAAATACAAGAGAACCAGTTCCATTGGCAGCCATACATGCCCACGCCATGACACTACCACCACCATGCTTCACTGATGAGGTGGTATGCTTTGGATCATGAGCAGTTCCTTTCCTTCTCCATACTCTTCTCTTCCCATCACTCTGGTACAAGTTGATCTTGGTCTCATCTGTCCATAGGATGTTGTTTCAGAACTGTGAAGGCTTTTTTGGATGTTGTTTGGCAAACTCTAATCTGGCCTATCTGTTTTTGGGGTTTACCAATGGTTTACATCTTGTGGTAAACCCTCTGTATTCTCTCTTGTGAAGTCTTCTCTTGATTGCTGACTTTGACACACACCTACCTCCTGGAGAGTGTTCTTGATCTGGCCAACTGTTGTGAAGGGTGTTTTCTTCACCAGGGAAAGAATTATTCGGGCATCCACCACAGTTGTTTTCCGTGGTCTTCCGGGTCTTTTTGTTTTGCTGAGCTCACCGGTGCGTTCTTTCTTTTTAAGGATGTTCCAAACAGTTGATTTGGCCACACCTAATGTTTTTGCCATTTCTCTGATGGGTTTGTTTTGTTTTTTCAGCCTAATGATGGCTTGCTTCACTGATAGTGACAGCTCTTTGGATCTCATATTGAGAGTTGACAGCAACAGATTCCAAATGCAAATAGCACACTTGAAATTAACTCTGGACCTTTTATCTGCTCCTTGTAAATAGGATAATGAGGGAATAACACAAACCTGGCCATGGAATAGCTGAGCAGCCAATTGTCCCATTACTTTTGGTCCCTTAAAAAGTGAGAGGCACATATACAAACTGTTGCAATTCCTACACCGTTCACCTTATTTGGATGTAAATACCCTCAAATTAAAGCTGAAAGTCTGCAGTTAAAGCACATCTTGTTGGTTTCATTTCAAATCCATTTTGGTGGTGTATAGAGCCAAAAAGATTCGAATTGTGTCAATGTCCCAATATTTATGGACCTGACTGTGTATAAACTGCTAGATCCTTCTTGGAACTACCCTGGATTATAGTTGAGATTCAGTCTCACCTCCTATTCAGCTGACAAATCAACTTATCTGGTATTGTTACAACATGAGTCTTTCTAGATTTGTAGACTGAATTCCTGCCCACGGGGAGTTATTTACTAATGTCAAATAGGCTGTTCACTTTGCAAGGGCAAATTAGTAAGTCCTTTTGGGTGAAATGTGTTAGATGGGAGGTTCCAAAGGCACATGAATCCTGATTTTTTTTTAAGCAATCGGAGTACTGAGAGTTTCTTTGGGTTTGTTCACATGTTGAAGCGCAGGTGGCTCCCTGATTTACCTGCACATAAAGCAGGGACCAGAATGGGAGCAACTTGGCTTGGAGCAGAGGAGATTTTTTTTCATCTATACACTGCAAAGATATAAAGCTCTGTTGACTTCCCTCATCGTGTGTAAGCAACAATGTCGTTTTTTATTTCCTTGCATGTAATTGTGTATTCTCAGCAAAGTGAAACTTCCCCATATTCGCTAAACTCTGGTGCTGATTTCCTTCAAAAGTACAACTAGCTTATTTTATCTTTAGTAAATAAACACCACAGTGTCTGAAATGTAGCATTTATTATTCCTGTGATTTTTGCTGTATTGCTTCTCTTTCCACACTTTCTTTGAGTTGAAGCGGTATTAAGCCCAAAAACATTTTTTTTTTTTTTATTGCAGCTTATCAATTCCTAGATGTGATGGCTGCATTTGTTTTCTTTCTAGGCTTTCTTTCATTTACCTGGTAATCTGGCCTAGTAAGTCTGTGTTTTTTTTTCAACAGAACAAGCTGCCATGCAAATGTATCAATTTGAAGTGTTGAAACAAACCATTTACCACTGATAGGGGTGGTTACAATTGTTATTTTTTTTTAGGTATTGTTTATTATTTTGATTGCATACCATCTACAATTCCAATAAAGTAATTAAACCACTAACAGAGCCTGTGTCCTGAATAGCACCGGTCATACACTTGTTAGAGGATTAAATCATGTTACCTAAATTGGGGTTGTAGGGTACAAGAATAACTTATTACAGCAAGAAAGTAAGAAACAGTGATCTACAAAGAGTCCAGACAGTAAGAAGGGAATGAGTCTAAAGAACCCAAATCTTATCAAAGCTTTTCAGAAAACCCCTAGTAGTATATGTAATTTGGTATAATGCAAGAGCTGTATTAATCAGCTGTTGCCACTCTGAGGATTGCTGGGAAGGACCACTTCTAGGTAATCATGATCATTCTTTGAAGTAAAGTTTTCTCAGCAGTTTTTTAGCATTGGAGCTGACCGAGAGGTCCTTCGCCAACCCTTACAAGTATATCCCAGGACACACAACATTCAGGACACTGACTCAAGACAACCACATATTTGTGTTTTTAATGCTTTTTTATGTGTGATACTGCATTTAAGTACAGTTGTGCAGGAAAAAAGCAGCATGTTATTTTTCTGGAACTAAAAAGCACTGGAATGCACTGCGCTGGTGTGAACTATGCCATTAGAACTCATAAAGCCTACTTTTCATGCAGACAAAAAGCATTGCATGCAGTTTGAATGGGTCCTTACCCCAGGTGGGAAGCAGTGTAGTTAGTAGAACAAATCACTAAATTATCTGCATAAAGAGATTTGTATTCCTCTGCTGAGTTGATTTTGAGACCTTTTATATCCACTGAACTGCAGAGTAACCGGGCAAGCTTCTCCATAGCAAAAACAAATAGTGTAGGTGATGGGGGACAGCCCTGCCATGTACCCCAGGAAATATTAAATGGTTCCGAAACAGTGGTATTGATCCTGATTCATGCTTGAGGGGCAGTGTAGAATGGATTTGGTCCTAACGTTAGGAAGTTGTCGCTAAATCCGAATTTTCAGAGGATAAAATGGAGATGGGGCCACTCAACATTATTAAAATTATTTTGGGTATTTAAAGATATAATTGCTCGGCTTTTGGTGTGTAGGTGAGGGTATTGCAAGTTAGTATATAGTTTTTATATGTTCATGCAAGTGGATCTATTAGACATGAATCCTGGCTGCTCTGAACCTATCAAGCCTCCTATAAATTGAATAAATCTCAAAGCCAGAGCTAGGATTTTGGCATCCGTATTGATTTAGTTAAATGGGTCGATATGATTCGCACAGTGTGGGGTCCTTTCCTGATTTTAGTATAAGTATTATCAGAGACTCATCAGATGTGTAAGTACCCCAGTATCAAAAGCTTATTTGATGGTACAAAGGAATGGAAGGTACAATAACATTTGGCTGGACACTTGTCAGCTTTTATTTATTCATATAAAACCTTTATCCCTAAATTAAAAAATAAAAATAAAAATGGTTGCTGTAGCTGCTTGTGGAACTGCACTGTGAGCTGGAGTTTGGCTTTAATTTCTTAGTGTATTTAAATATGCTCGTTATTAGTATATTCAACACTCCCCACCCCACAGACTGGCAATTGTGCTGTACAAATGTGCCACTGTGCACTTCATCATGGGTGGAGGCACTCTAATACAGGAGGTGAGTTACTGACTTGATCACCAGGGCGAAAACAGAGGAAAGCCTAAGAAAACGAAAACGAATGCAGCCACCACATCTACAGTAATGATTGGATTTTGTGCCTGCCCCTTGTGTGTTTCACAATATGTATAGGTTTTGGGAATCTTTATTTCCAAGGTAAGCACTTGGGAAAGGTCATACTTTCTCTGAAATGTTGTAATCTCTAAATGTTATGCATACTTGTATTATTCCCACGTTACAGTGAGTGCATCGGCAAAGCTTGTTTGCTTGAAGATTCAACACTACAGTAGGTGCTGCCGACATTGTATATTCATCGCGATCGTATCGCGGAGATTCTCGGCGACAGGGGTGCCGACATCTCGGCGACAGGGTGGCGACACATGTCGCACTCACTGCAATAGCGAGGAGACGCGGCACTGTATTGAGCGGGGATCCGACGTGGATTCCCGCCAATACCAGGCACTGAGTTTGGTATGAATCCTGAGCGGGAACTCCACGCCAATTTTTAAATAAAAAACCGGCGTGGGTTCCCCCTCCAGGGGCATACCAGGCCCTTGGGTCTGGTCTGGATTTGAAGGGGAACACTACGCCGAAAAAGACCGGGCCCCGCTAGCAAAAGAGCTGGAAGAGCTGGAAGAAGATAGCGGTGGCCCGGCAGAAGGAAGAACCGGAGAGCGCGGCGACGACACCGGAGACCCCCAAAGACGGAAGAGACCCCCGGAGCTGTGCAATAAAATACTTTAAAAAACTGTGTTGTGTTTTTATTGCCATTTTTTTTCCACCAGGTGAATGGGTAGGGGTACGATGTACCCCATACTCATTCACATAGGGTGGGGGTGCCGGGATCTGGGGGCCCCCTTATTAAAGGGGGCTCCCGGATTCCGATAAGTCCCCCGCTCGCAGACCCCAACAACCAAGGCCAGGGTTGTCGGGAAGAGGCCCTGTCCTCATCAACATGGGGGCAGGATGCTCTGGGGTGGAGGGGGCCGCAGGTCGCCCCCCTGCCCCAGAGCACCAAACCCCCCATGTTGAGGGCATGCGGCCTGGTACGGTTCAGGAGGGAGGGGGGCGCTCTCTCGTCCCCCCCTCTTCCCCTGCGGCCTGCCAGGTTGTGTGCTCGGATAAGGGTCTGGTTTGGATTTTGAGGGGGACCCCCACGCCGTTTTTTTCGGCGTAGGGTTCCCCTTCAAATCCAGACTAGACCCAAGGGCCTGGTATGCTCCTGGAGGGGGAACCCACGCCGTTTTTTTATTTAAAAATTGGCGTGGAGTTCCCGCTCAGGATTTATACCAAACGCAGTGCCTGGTATTGGTGGGAATCCACGTTGGATCCCCGTCTATCTGCAATGCGTGTCGCTCATCGTGAAAGGAACATTTTTCCTTTCCCGATGACGAGACAGCTCGGCGCTGGCTCTCACGACGGAGCTCATAGGGTGTCAGTCTCGCCGCTAGAAGCGGCGAGATTGACACAATATCGGCGGCACCTACTGTACCTTCCCAAACAGTGCATATAGTTAACAAATACCACCTATAACTTTATAAGCCAAAAAACTGTTGATTGACAGCTGTGCCCACAAAACATCATCTGCTTAATAAATACTTGTAATGTGAAATGACTGCTTGCCCTTTAAACTTGTGCTGCCTATTTTCTGTGTAAAATATATTTTATTGAGTACAAGTTGTGATACAAATTATAGATGATACATTAAATACATCAAAAATAGAGAAGCTCAAATATTCTTATTTCAATAAGTAAACATATTAGTAGATACTTGTGGACAAAGTATGGTATATTAATTAGTTTCCAGTGGTAATGATAATATTAAGTTTTAGAGGTTTTATGCAATTATTAGTAACTATCAATACATATATATTGTCCTCTGTGGATCAAAGAGTTATTAACAATACTAAGGGAGCTTCAACATCATAGTAATAAAATAGAAAAAAACAAAACAAAGGGGAAGGAAAAAATAAATAAATGAAAATAAGTATAAGAAAATAAAGTGGAGAAAAAAGAGAGTACTGGAACATAAGGGGGGTCCGCGTGGTCGAGCCAAGAGTGACCTTTCAAATCCAAGAGAAGTTGAACAAAGGTATATATAACATACTGATTCGGCTACCATGGCATTAATACCCTATTGTCCAAAGTTGGCGTATTATATATAATCCAGGGCTACCACATCTTTACAAACCTGGGGATCATGTCCATTGCAATAGCGGCCATCTTGGCTTGGGTCATGGTATAATTCATTTTAGCTATAGCTTCCTGCAAGACCAATTTAGGTGATTTCCAAGATTTTGCTAGTGTCTGTTTGGCAGCAGTGAAGAGTTGTACCAGCAATTTGAATTGAGTATGTGGAATAGAGTCTGGTTTTAAGTTAAGTAGGGCCATTGCAGGATCAGGAAGGATTGTTTTCCCTAGTAATTTGGTTGCAATTTTAAATATACCTTTCCAGAATGTTTGTGCTTTAGGACATGACCACCAAATATGAAAATATGTGCCCAAATCCGTACAACCTCTAAAACATTGTGGTGAATAGTTATGCACATATTTGGCTACCCTGGCTGGTACCAGGTACCACCTTGTCAGGACCTTGTAATTGGCTTCACTAGCTATTATGTTGGGAGAAGCTGTTTTAGTTTTTGACCATATTTGGTTCCATTCTGAAATCTCTAATGTTCGTTCCAAATCCTCCTCCCACTTCCCAACATAAGACGGTTTATCACCACAAGAATGTATCAGCATATGCGAGTATATAGTGGATATCGCACCTCTGGCATGGGGATTCTTTTGACAAATATCTTCGAAACTGGACAATTGTGACAATGAAGTTGTAGTGTTCAAGAGGGGTGTAAAAAAGTTTTTAATTTGTAAATATCTAAACAGCTCAGATTGCGGAAGACCATATTTTTCACATAAGGATGGGAATGTGATAAATGACGATGCATTCAAAAATTTGTGCATATATAAGACATCCTTGGACACCCATTCTTTAAAGGATTTAGGATACATCCATGCAGGATAGAATGCTGGGTTTTTAAAGAATGACAGTAGAGGATTGTGCAGGGATTGAAGAGAAGTATTAGTCTTGAATCTGTCCCAAAGGGAAATTAAATGTTTAGTTATAGGGTTTTTTACGGTCTCTTGGCGACATCCATAATAAGTTGTATATTGGGAGAGGGTCACACTCAATGGCTTCTATGGACACCCATAACGGGGTTTTGTGGTATGCCTCGTATTTAGTAAGACTTGCTATGTGTGCTGCTCTGTAGTAATAGGCAGAATTAGGGCATCCTAATCCTCCACTAATTTTGGGAAGATAGAGTGTAGGTGTTTGTATTTGTGGCTTGAAAGATCCCCATATAAATGACAGTTATTTCCTTTTGTATTATTCGCAGATGATAGTCTGGGATAGAAATTGGCAAGACTCTAAATAAATATAAAAGTTTTGTTAATAATGTAATTTTGACAGCATTTAATCTTCCAAACCACGATAACGGGAGATGTGACCATGATTTCATCAGATTTGTTAACTGTTTTTATAATTGGGGGATAATTAAGTGAGGGTAAGTCAGATAAGGATGGTGTGAGATGTATCCCTAAATATGGAATCGATTTGCTATTCCATGTGTAAGGGAGGCCAATTTTCGCAGATCTGAGTTCCAATTCCGAAAGGGATATGTTTAACGCTAAATATTTTTTGGGATTTATGAATAGACCAGTAACTTCTGCAAATTTATTGAGTATGGGAACGAGATAAGGGCCAGAAACTTGGGGCGATGAGAGAAATAAGAGGATATCATCTGCAAATAGACAAAGTTTATGCTGATATCCACCAAGTTCAATACCAGTTATAGTGGGGTCAGATCTGATCTTTTGTGCCAATGGTTCAATGAGTAGGGCAAATAATAGGGGGGATAAAGGGCATCCTTGCCGCGTGCCTCTCTCTATGATAAAAGGGTCTGAACTATAGCCTGCATACTTGACATGTGCTTTAGGTTTGTTGTATAAAGCCAAAACCCAGTTAGTGAAGTTAGGGCCAAAGCCCCATTTCTGCAGGGTATAATTCAGGTAGGGCCATGAGACAGATTCAAAAGCTTTTTTAATGTCCAACGAGAGTAAGCAGGTTGAAATTCTGCGTGTCTTAGCAATGTGAGCCAGAAGGACTGCTCTGCGTACGTTATCTCCCGCTTGGCGTGAGGGCATGAAGCCTACCTGGTCCCTATGGATGAGAGTGCCGATAATTTTGTTAAGACGGGCCGCTAATATTTTGGCTAATACCTTAATATCTGTATTTAGCATGGAGATGGGGCGATAATTTGTGCTTAGAGTGTCATCAGATAATGGTTTTGGAATCATACAAATTGTAGCAAACGGTGATTCTTGTCTAAAAGATTTATTTTGTAATAGGTCATTAAAAGTGTTTGCTAATAGGGGGGAGATAGTGTCGGTGAAGGTTCGATAGTACAGAGCTGAGAACCCGTCTGGACCAGGCCTTTTATTTATTTTTAATGTTTTGATTGCTGCTATCACGTCTTCATTAGTAATGGGTTCTTCTAGTGACTTTTTTTGAGATTCAGACATCTGGGGAAGATTAATATTTGAAAAGAAGAAGTCAGCCATATTTCTATTAAATTTATTTGTCTCTGTATATAATGCTTTAAGGTGAGTACTGAATTTTTTTACAATTTTGAGGGGGTTACTGGTATATGCATTGTTGGCCAATTTGAGTCTTATAGGTTTGAAAGATTTATTGATAGAATTCAACGCTCTTGCTAAAAAAGTGCCTGTTTTATTGGATTTCATGTAAAATGCATGTTTGGTATTATTGATTTATTAGCAGATTCTGAGAGGAATAGGTCATATTCAAGTAGAGATTTTTCAAAGCATCCTTTTGTTTTGGGAGTGGGGTTATTTAGAAATTCTGTGTAAGATGCGTTTCTAAGTGTCTTGCAAGTGCTATGCGTTCTCTTTTAAGTACCCCTAGTTGTTGTTGAAGTATTCCTCTCATAACCGGCTTTTGAGCTTCCCAAAGAGTGAGAGAAGAGATATCAGTATTTGTATTATGATCTAGATATTCTGTTAAGGCCTTCTCAATTGACAAGAGGTATGAGGGGTGTTTAAGTAAAACATCTGGCAGGTACCAGGTGCGGTCATGTGCTCTAGGTAGAATGGATACTATTGAGGTAAAGACTGTGTTGTGATCTGACCAGGGAATAGGGATAATATTGGAGGCTATCAATTCAGGTACCATTCCTATCATTACAAATATGTGGTCTATGCGGCTGAATGTTTGGTGTGGGTTTGAAAAATATGTATAATCTCTTTTCGTTGGGTTGGATTCTCTCCAGGAGTCAATTAGTTTATATTTATTGAGAAGTTGAGCGAGGGATCTACTGGCTTCATAACGTGGGGGGGAATATGGGGTTTTGTCCAGAAACGGTAGGAGGACATGATTGGAGTCTCCACATACAAATAGTGAACCCATTTTATGCGAATTAATAACTTGAAAAAGATGTGAAAGAAAGGGTAAAGGTTGGTGCTTAGGAGCATAGTATGAAACCACAGTTATTGGGGTGTCCATAATGTACCCTGTTAAAATTAGGTAGCAACCCTCTGGGTCTTTGATTTCAGAATGCAAAGTAAATTGTGTACTACGGTGAAATGCAATGAGTGTGCCACGTTTTTTAGTGGAAGCCGAAGCTGTGTATACTTGTGGGTATGAGGTGCTATAAAATTTGGGAGTGGAGGCTGGAGTAAAGTGAGTTTCTTGCAAGCACACAATATGTGCCTTTTTGGCTTGGAAAGAACGAAAGGCTTTCGTCCTTTTTTGCGGCACATTGAAACCTTGGACATTAAGGGATAGAATATTTAAGGGAGCCATGGCAACCGGTACAGCAAACCGCACTTACCAAATGTTCCAGGGTAGTGGCTACTCGGCTCGATCCACGCGAAGTTAGTTGAAGTAGTTAGGAATGAAAATCCAGTACAATCTGTCATAAGAAGGAAATAAAAAACAAAAGAAAGTATAAAATGCATTAGGTTAATACAGGCATATGAAGATTTAGAACAGGGATATGCAATTAGCGGACCTCCAGCTGTTGTAAAACTACAACTCCCATCATGCTCCTGCCTCTGGGTATCATGCTTGTGGCTGTCAGTCTTGCTATGCTTTATGGGACTTTTAGTTCTGCAACAGCTGGAGGTCCGCTAATTACATATCCCTGATTTAGATGTTTCCCTTGCCTGGGGTAAAGATTCCCAGACAAGAGGTAGGGGGCCCTCGTCTGATCCCCGCATATTTCCGCGAGGATCAGAGGAAAGCAGGTGGAGGCACATGTAACATCCGTGCACAGGGAGTCCGCTTTTTAAAAAAAATAAATAGAAAAATCTATAGCCCAAATGTATGAAATTATATATCCTGACTAAGTATGTTTAGTAGGATCTTGAATTAAGCGTATTGGATGTTTCTCTGTGTAAGAGGAGATAATTGAGTATAGTATGTGGGGGGGATCTGGAGTTCACAAAATGGGATGATACTAACGAAACCTGATATTACAGTAAAGTACTGTGCTGCCTATTTTATGCTAATGCCTGCATCAGAGAGCCAATGTGTGTTACTGAAAGATACACTGAAAGCTGATTTAGAAATGTAATTGAAGACAACAGACACCGCACACTGTATATAGTGGGTCAGTTTGTGGTCGGGGGCTTTGGGATGTTCCGTTTAAACAAAATATATATATATATTTAAGAATATAAGAATATGCATGCATCATACATACAAGGGGGTACAACTGGGGGGGGAGTACAACTGGCAGGATCCATAGTGGAGAAGGATCTGGGGGTTTTGGTAGATCATAAGCTCAATAATGGCATGCAATGCCAAGCTGCGGTTTCCAAAGCAAGAAAAGTCCTTTCTTGTATTGAGAGGTATGGACTCCAGAGAGAGAGATATAATTTTGCCCCTGTTCAAATCATTAGTAAGACCTCATCTGGAATATGCAGTTCAGTTTTGGGCACCAGTTCTCAAAAAGGATATCGGGGAACTGGAGAAAGTGCAGAGAAGGGCAACCAAACTGATAAGAGGCATGGAGGAGCTCAGCTATGAGGAAAGATTAGAGGAACAAAATGTGTTCACTCTTGAGAAGAGGAGAATAAGGGGGGGATATGATCAACATGTACAAATATATAAGGGGTCCATATAGTGAACTCGGTGTTGAGTTATTCACTTTACGGTCAACACAAAAGACAAGGGGGCACTCTTTACGTCTAGAGGAAAAAATATTTCATGTCCAAATACGGAAAGGTTTCTTCACAGTAAGAGCTGTGAAAATGTGGAACAGACTGCCTCCAGAGGTGGTTCTGGCCAGCTCAGTAGATTGCTTTAAGAAAGGCCTGGATAATTTCCTAAATGTACATAATATAACTGAGTACTAACATTTATAGGTAAAGTTGATCCAGGGTAAATTTAATTGCCTCTCGGGGGATCAGGAAGGATTTTTTTTCCCCTGCTGTAGCAAATTGGATCATGCTCTGCTGTTTTTTTTTTGCCTTCCTCTGGATCAACTGTGGGTATAGAATTGGGTATCTGGGATTGTACGATATATTTTTTTTTTAATGGTTGAAATGTATTATCTTGTGTCTTTTTTCAACCTGACTGTGTAACTATATATATATATATATATATATATATATATATATATATATATATAATCTCTTTCGTCCACGGACGGACACAGCTCCTTTTAGTCTTGACAAGTGGGTTATGTTCCGTCTATTAGGAGAGGACTAGGCAGACATGTTAGGTATACAAAAACATGTAATTATACAAAAGCTAAACAGCCCCGCCCAGGGGGCGGTCCCTCTGGTCATAACCCCTCTCCCTGCACTCAGCAGCTCAGTTTTTACTGCCTAGTGTAGGAGAAGATCCTGGCTCCCTAGGGGCCCATTGGTCCTGGAGAACTTTTTTCTCTTTTATTTTTATTTTTACCTCCGAAAGCCGTGCTGTTCCTAATGCTAATACAGCGGTCAGCCATTTTCTTTTAGCTTGCACTTTTTTTTTTCCTGAGGTAACCGGCGGCCATCTTTGTGGGGATTTTTACATTGGCTGGACCTCTAGCGCTGGTTTGTCATTCTGAATGGCGTGAACGACAGATCACCTCAGAGACACCTCAGGCACACACTGTGCAGGAGTTTAGAGTGGACTGCAGCGCTGAAGCAGTGCCTGGGTCAGGGCGGTGAGTCCTCTGGGAATATCCCTCCATCTGGGCAGCTAGGAGGGTGGGCCTTTTCTTGTACCTTGACTTGTTCCCTGAGTGGCTGTTAAGTGTGTGGGTCAGCATGGCGTCAGAAGCTGGCGTTTCTTCCCCAGACATTCCGGTGGTATCAACCGGTGCCCCTGCACCTGCGGTACCTGTGGACGCTTTGTCGGCGGTCCTGGAGTCATTTGTTGCCAGGGTGGAAGCAGTGTGCGGGCACAAGGGGGGTAAAAAACGCCCCCTCCCCCCACCATCTTTTGGGGAAAGCTCTGACTCAGACTCAGGCCTGGCTGTGAAACAGGACCCCTGTTCTGAAGGGTCAGAGTATGCAGACCAGGACCATTCGGACAGTGAGGAAGACTCTGTGTCCTGGTCAGCGCAGGACAAGGTGCTTGTTGGCGCACTTATCACCAAAGTGTGGGAAACCCTCAGACTTGAGGATGCGGCTGGGACATCTGCTGAGATGTCGTCCCTTTTGGGTCCCTCAAGTCAACCCGCACTACTAAGGTGTTTCCTTATGTAACTTATTTTGCTAAGTTTATAGACAAGGAATGGGAACGACCGCAGAGGACCTTTTCGGTCCCAAAACGCATGGTGGTCCGTTACCATTTTGAGGAGAGCCTTCTGAAAAAATGGGCATCTCCCACGGTTGTGGACCCCCGGTTTCCCGGTTAAACAAAGTAACCACTATTCCTGTTGAGGGGACCCCTGCATTTAAGGATCCTGCGGATAGGAGGTCCAAGGCGGTGGCCTGGTCCATGATTTCCATGCTGGGATCTGCATTACGGCCACTTTTGGCTGCGGCTCTGGCGTCACAGACACTTACAGAATAGGCTAAAATTGTGCACCAGGAGTTGGACAAATCCTGTGCATAAAATAAAATAAAAAATATTGCGCTAATCACAAAAATTAGTGAAGAAACGTGAGGAGAAAACAAAACAGAAGCTGCTACATAAAATGTGACTAAAATTGAAAAACGTGAAATTGGAATGTAGCGCTATATGAAAGTAAGGCCTAATGATTTAGGCCTCAAAATAAACAATATCAATATAGTGAGTCCACACTGTCCATAAATGAATCCGTATGCTGAAGAAAGAACCATAAGACACTGAAGGGTCATCACATAACTCTTGTAGATAAAGAGAGGTAGAATACTCTTACCAGAGCGTTGGACCTGTGGTTTAGGCAGGTCAAATGGGCATACAAGATCTCAGTGGCAGTCCTCATCCGTTGGTCTGGAGGCTGGATCAAACGAATCCCCAATGAAAACTGTCTGGTAGGCTCCCCAACTTGACAGCAGACCTTGGGTTCAACGTTGATCAAGATGGTCCTCGATGGGAACAAAAACAACCTCCCAACGACAAAAAACACTTTTCCACAATGAAAATATGTTGCAAGGAGCAAAGAAGCTTAAGCTTAACGACCGCCCATGTAAGGAGAAAAAAAAAGGGGGAAAAACTCAGATGGTGTAGATCAATGCGGGTTTATTGAAACCAACAATATAAAAGTGATCACATACAATAAAATTGGGCGGGGCTGTTTAGCTTTGGTATAATTACATGTTTTTGTATATCTAACATTTCTGCCTAGTCCTCTCCTAATAGACGGAACATAACCCACTTGTCAAGACTAAAGGAGCTGTGTCCGTCCATGGACTTCAGAGAAAGGGATTTCACGGTGAGTACAACAATCCTATTCTTTTTTTTTCAAATTATACCCATGTGCTTTAAAAAGAAAAAAAAAATGCCCTTTTAAAATGTAATGTTTAACCATTTGCTGACTGCCACACACCGATATACATCGGCAGAATGGCAGCGGTGGGCAAATGGGCGTACCTGTATGTCTCCTTTAATTTGCGGGCTAGTGGGCGCGCGCGCACCACCGGCGCCACTGTCAACGGGAGCAGTGAACTCTGTCATGTTGTTGTGAGACCATCCCCCCTACAGTTAGAATTACTCCCTAGGACACACTTGATCGCCCCCTAGTGTTTAACCCCTTCCCTGCCAGCGTCATTTACACAGTAATCCGTGCATTTTTATAGCACTGATGGCTGTATAAATGACAATGGTCCCAAAATAGTGTCAAAAGTGTCTGATGTGTCCGCCGCAATGTCGCAGTCACGATAAAAAACGCAGATCGCCGCCATTACTAAAAAAAAAAAAATGCCATAAATCTATCCCCTATTTTGTAGACACTATAACTTTTGTGCAAACCAATCAATATACGCTTATTGCGATTTTTTTTTTTTTTACCAAAAATATGTAGAATACATATCGGCCTAAACTGGGGATATTTATTATAGCAAAAAGTTAAAAATATTGCTTTTTTTTTTTTGTTTTATAGTGCAAAAAATTTAAAACGCAGAGGTGATCAAATACCGCCAAAAGAAAGTTCTATTTGTGGGAAAAAATGATGTTAATTTTGTTTGGGTGCAACGACGCACGTCCGCGCAATTGTCAGTTAAAGCGATGCAGTGCCGAATCACAAAAAATGCTCTGGTCAGGAAGAGGGTAGATCCTTCCGGGCCTGAAATGGTTAACAAACATATTATTTTTCCATAGTCAGCTGACATGAGATATTTTAGGGTCTCTGAAAAAAGTACCTAAAATTATAAATAAAGCACAGTGTTTTTGTCCTAATGTAACAGCTTCTAAAACATACATAAGTGGACAGTAAAAGAAACGGTAATCAGTGAATTCTAGAGAAGTTAAACCTTCTGGCTGGGGTGCACATTTGTAGATATTGTTTTATTTGCTGTATTAATTATATCTAGACAGATATTTATTGACCGTATAGTTTTATAAAGTGAGAGTTGGTCCAGAAGTCTATTCGATTTTAGTGCTAGGAGTTATGTTTGGATGTTATCTATTGTGATTTGTACTCTTTATCTTGTAAGTGCGTGTGCCAAGTCACAAAATTATTCATATCATTTGATAATTGTTTTTGGTCAATAGCTAATTTATCATACAGTCCGACTGGACAAATACAATGTTGGAAACTGTCACACAGCTATTTGGTCATTCTCTTTCTCTTCATATTCTTCAGCAGAAGAGAATCTTTTGAAGGTTCTTTTTGAAGGTGCAAACAGCAAGACTTAGGCCCCTTCCACATGGGGATGGATCCGTCAGCAGCGCCCGCCAGCTCAGTGGGAGATCTCTCTGTTGATCTCCGCTGAGCCGGCAGATGACAGGTCCCTCTCTGCTCACTGAGCGGGGAGGGGCTTGTCGAGCGCCGCTGCTTGCTATGGAGAGATCGGACGAAAACGGACAACATGGCCATTTTCATTAGATCTCACCCGATCCGATCTGCCAGGACGGATGGCGACGTATCGCCATCCGTCTGATTTTAGCAAATCGAATCGAATCGCATGTCAGCGAACAGCGGTGACCGCTGACATCCGATGCTCCATAAACCAGCATGGAGCGGCCGTTCAGGTCCGCCGAAAAAACTGTCAGGCGAACCTAAACGGTCCGCCCGTGTGAAAGGGGCCTTACACTGCTTTCATTACTTTGTGAGTCATTACTTTGCAACAAGCATATATGTTCTTCAGGTGTCTTGTCACCTATGTGCATTTATTACAGCGGTTGCAGCTTCCATGTTTTAAAGTCTAATGTCACCGTTTAACAAAAATAGCCAATCAAGTAGATTGCCCCCTGCTAATCTTAGCCTAGTCTGAGACAGGATAGAGGGGAGAGAAGAACTGAAGCAGGGCACAGAACTGGAATGCATTAAGGTAAAAATTCCTTTTCTTTAACAACAACTTAGGGATGGTCCTGATGTTCAATTTGAACATAAGTTTGACTCGAACATCGGGTGTTCGCCCATTCGGTTAATACCGAACGTTATGGGGCGTTTGCCGCAAATTTGAGCGCCGCGGAACTCCCCATAATGCACTGCAAGATCGCAGTGCACCTGATGATTGGCAAAAGCATGCTCTGCTGTGAGAGCAATGATTGACCAAAGGCAATGATTGAGAGAACGTTCGCTAGAGGCAGGTTAATTAGTGGTGTGCAGGCAGTTTAGTTTGTGTGCGTGTGTGTGTGTGTGTGTGTGTGTGTGTATATGTATGTGTGTGTGTGTGTGTGTGTGTGTGTGTGTGTGTATATATATATATATATATATATATATAGTGACAGCAGGCAGGTAAAATCACCAGGTTGCATCCAGGATGGAAGGTATATATGTCCTAGATTCAGGCTTTATGCCGATTTATACCACTAGGGGGAGTGCAGGGGAAGAGTTAATGAGCCCAGCTGAAGTAAGTGGGCTCATTAGGGCCTCTACAGGAACTCCCAGCATGCTAAGGGAGATGCTCCAACCTGGACCCAGATCTGTGTGGATAGTCTGGGGAGTGTGATCTCTGTGCGGTGAGCCAAAGCCTGTGTGGTTATTGCTAAGAACTTCTAAAAGCAGGGAGCTAGGGACTGGGACAGCACAAGGCTGTACCCAGTTGTTAGTTAGGCCCCTTTCACACGGAGGGTCCGTTCAGGTCCGCCTGTCAGTTTTTTAGGCGGACCTGGACGGACGCTCTATGTAGCCCTATGGAGCCACGGATGTCAGCGGTGACATGTCCGCTGACATCCGCTCCGCCAAAGTGTGACGGAGGAAAACCCTATTTTTCCTTCTGTCGGCGGGGCGGATCGGATGAACACGGACAGACGGTCCGTGTTCATCCGATCTCCCCATATGGGAGAGCGGCGCTCTGACAGGGCGGTCCCTGCACAGTGTGCGGGGACCGCCCAGTCATCCGCCGGCTCAGCGGGGATCAACTGAGCGATCCCCGCTGAGCAAGCGGAGCTTCACGGGGCGGATCATGACTGATCTATCCCGTGTGAAAGAGCCCTTAGGGACACCAACGTGTGTAGTGAGCGGTCAAGTTGACCAGGATTTTTTTTCCTGTTTCTTTTGTTTTTGCTGTATTTTTTTGTCTGAAAATAGTTCAAATAAAACCACACCTTTTTGTTTTCTCCTACCACTGTCTGCTGTGCCTGTTTTTGTGTGGTGAACCCATCCAGGGGGTCACACACACCCGCTGCTGAGTTAACCCCCTCACAATTATATATATATACACACATACAGGCGGTCCCCTAGTTACAAACATCTAACTTGCAAACGACTCCTACTTACAAACAGAGGGAGACAACAGGAAGTGAGAGGAAATCTACCCCTAGGAAGGGAAATTCACTCCGTTTAGGGTTATTATGGGAATAAGGTGTCTCCACTGATGCTTTATCACCAGGGTTTGTTTCCACAACAACCCAAAATTTTCAAAATCCAATTGTCATTGGGACAGAAAGTGAGGTGAAATATTCTGAATCGAGGCACAGACGGCAAAACAAATGTTACCTTCCCTCTGCTATCCAAAAAGCTTAAAAATGTTTTTTTTGGCTGGAGCTTTACTTAAAAAATTTACCTGTTCCAACTTACAAACAGATTCAACTTAAAGCGGAGGTCCACCCAGAGTTTTTTTTTACCACTAAAATTCCCCCCAAAAAAAGAGAAAAAAATTAATAGAAAAAGATAAATAAAAACTTATACTCACCCGAAATGCCCGTTGCTATGCGGAAGTCCACTAATCTGCCTCTTCCTTTGCCTCAGTGGTTCTCCTTCCGCTTCCTCTTGTGAATGGGGCGCGCTGCCTTCTGGGAACTGTGTGTAATCCCAGGAGGCAGCCGCCCATTCACAAAGCGTTGTGCGAGTTGCGCATGCGCAGTAGGAAATGGGCAGTGAAGCCGTAAGGCTTCACTGCCTGTTTCTCTTAGTCATGATGGAGTCGTCGGGATCTGCCAGGACTGAGCGATCGCCAACGGGGGCCCGACATCGCGGGCGAGTAGGACAGGTAAGTGTCCTTATTAAAAGTCAGCAGCTACAGTGTTAGTAGCTGCTGACTTTTAAAAATAAATAAAAATTGTGGGTGGAATCCCGCTTTAAGAACAAACCTACAGTCCCTATCTTGTTTGTAAACCGGGGACCGCCTGTATATATACACACAGTGTAGTGTAGACCATACAGTGCAGATTGTGTATTAATATGTGTGTGTGTGTGTGTATATATTGTGACAGCAGGAAGGTAAAGTCACCTGGTTGCATCCAGGGGGGTAGATATATTTCGCCCAGATTCAGGCTTTACGCTGACTTATACAACTAGGTGGAGAGTTGTATAAGCCCAGCTAAGGCTAGTGGGCTCATGGATGACTCATATGTCTAGGGAGAGTGTGGGGCGTCGTGCAGACAGGGAGTTGATGAGACCAGCTGAAGCTTGTCAGCTCATTTAGGCCTCTATAAGAACTCCCAGCTTCATTAGATGTTAGCTCATGCCTGGAACCAGACCTGTGTGGACTGTCTAGGGAGAGTGAACCCCTGTGCGGTGAGACAAAGCCTGTGTGGCTATTTGCTTGGACATTTGAAACCAGGGACTTAGGGACTAGGACAGCACTAGGCTGATCCCAGTTGTTAGTTAGGAAACCTGTATGTTTAGTCAGAGGTCAAGTTGACCAGGATTTATTTTATTTATGTTTCTTTTGGCTTTGCTGTGTTTTGTCACTGTAAATAGAAAATAAGCTGCACCTTTTTTTGATTTTGAAAACCACAACCTCCGTTTGCTGGGCCTGTTTTTGTGTGGGGAGCCCATCCCGGGGGTCACACACACCCGCTGCCGAGCTAACCCCCTCACAGATGGTGGAGAATGCGGGCAGTTTTTTTTTTAAGCCAGCATGGAGGAGATACTGAAGCATCTGGCTCTAGCAAATGCCAATCAACAGCAGACAAATGCAGGTTTGCAAAAGAGCCTTGCAGCTCAACAACAGAACTTCGCAGCCCAGCAGCAAGCTCATCAACAGAGCCTTGCAGCCCAGCAGCAAGCTCACCAACAGAGTCTGGAAGCTCAGCAACAAGCCCAGCAGCAATCTGAGGCCCGCTTCATAGACCTGTTACAGAAGCAAGAGCAGAGACTACAACAAATGGAAGCAGTAATGCAGCAACGTCCGCAGACCAGTGAGGAAAGCCGTCCCACTAATACCGCGTCCTTTGGGGTGAGTCGTTTATTGACAAAAATGACTGGAGAGGATGATCCAGAGGTATTTTTGACCACATTTGAAAGGACTGCTGAAAGAGAAAAGTGGCCTGAGGAGCAGTGGGCTGGACTGGTGGCTCCTCTGTTAACTGGTGAATCGCAGAAGGCTTACTATGACCTAGAGCCTGACCAAGCAAAAGACTATGTGATGCTAAAAGCTGAGATATTGGCAAGGCTGGGTGTCACCCAGGCTGTCCGGGCTCAGCGTGTGCATAACTGGACTTTCCAGCTTGGAAAACCCCCCAGGTCTCAAATGTATGATCTCATTCACCTGAGCAGAAAGTGGCTACAGCCAGAGACTTTGTCCGCACCAAAGATTGTGGAACGTGTTGTAATGGATCGGTTTTTGAGAGCTCTTCCTACTGCCATCCAAAAGTGGGTAAGCCATGGAGACCCAGAGACGGCCGATGGTCTTGTGGATCGTGTGGAGAAATACTTGGCTACAGAGAACCTGACGGCCTCTTCCAGAGACACTCGGACTTTCCACCCTAAGACCAGACCATCCCCAGGGGCGGATAAGAGGATTCCAAGGGGTAAGGGTGGAGAGAGTGAGAGGGTGGGAGCTCTACCCCAAGTTTGGCGAGAACAGCCTGGGAAATCAGTGGCTCAAGAGGCGGCAAGAAGGATCGTTTGCTACCGCTGCCGGCAAGCGGGACATATTGCAGCCAATTGCCCGGTTGTGGAGGAACCCATGCAGTGTGACTTTCTGACGGGCAGACGTCAGTCGCTGTGTGCGACAGTCGCATGCACTGCCATTCGAGGAACTGAGAAACATTTATGCAAAATGTGTGTTAATGGTAGAAATGTTCTGGTATTGCTGGATTCAGGTAGCCTTGTGACCCTGATAAAGGCTGAGTTAGTTAAAACAGAGGTCTCTGGGAATAGCAAGGTAGCTGTTATTTGTGTGCATGGGGACACCCGAGAGTATCCAGTGACTACAGTGTGTTTCGAGACCCCCAAAGGTACCCTCTCTCATCCAGTGGGCTTAGTATCTCAGTTACCGTATGACGCCATTGTGGGAAGGGATTTTCCGAAGTTCTGGGAACTGTGGGATGATCCTGAGCCCCCCACTGGTGCCCCTATGTACCAGGAATGTGATAGCCAGAACTCCCCTGAGAGTGGCGAGGACTCTCCGGAATTTCCCTTATCAGTATTGGCAGGGGAGACTCAAGAAACTGGAGAGGAGCCCACCTCCTCAGACGAAAACCTACCGTCTGTGGAGTTTTCTGATCTTGAGGTTCACAGGGAAAACTTTGCCACAGAACAGTTGAAAGACCCCGCCCTAATAAAGGCACGGGAAAACGTAGTGAAAATAGATGGCGAGTTAGTGAACCCAGATAATACCTGCACTTACCCATACTTCAGCGTAGAGAAGGACCTACTGTATCGGGTGGCAAAAAGGGCAGAAGAAACCGTTGAGCAGCTTGTGGTGCCCAAACCTTACAGGAAGTTGGTGTTGGAGTTGGCCCATGGGCACATTCTTGGAGGTCATCTGGGGACAGAGAAAACCCGAGAGAGGGTATTACAGAGATTCTATTGGCCGGGGGTGATGAAGGACATAGAAAATTATTGTTCCTCCTGCCCTGTGTGTCAGAGGTCGGCCCCGATGCCACATTTCCGTAGCCCGCTGGTCCCTCTACCCATCATTGAGGTCCCGTTTGAGAGGATCGCCATGGATTTGGTAGGTCCTATAATCAAGTCCGCTAGGGGACACCAGTACATATTAGTTATAATGGACTATGCCACCCGTTATCCAGAAGCGATCCCTCTCCGAAATACCTCGGCCAAAACCATAGCCAAAGAGCTATCTCTTGTGTTTAGCCGGGTGGGTATTTGTAAAGAACTGCTTACGGACCAAGGTACACCCTTTATGTCCCGGGTTATGAAGGAGCTGTGTAAATTATTCAAAGTGACGCAATTACGTACATCTGTGTATCACCCCCAGGCCGATGGGCTGGTTGAAAGATTCAACAAAACCCTAAAACAAATGTTGAAGAAAGTGGTGGATAGAGATGGAAAGGATTGGGACTGTCTACTTCCTTATCTGATGTTTGCTATTAGGGAGGTGCCCCAATCCTCTACGGGATTCTCCCCCTTTGAGTTACTGTATGGGAGACACCCAAGAGGGCTGTTGGATATTGCCAAGGAAACTTGGGAAAGTGAGAGTTCTCCCCACAGGAGTGTGATTGAGCATGTCGCCCTGATGCAAGACCGAATTGCACAGGTAATGCCCATCGTGAAGGAACATTTGGCCCAAGCGCAGTTAGCACAGCAGAGAGTGTACAACCGTGGAGCCAAGACCCGTACCTTTTCCCCGGGGGATAGGATACTGGTACTTGTCCCTACGGTTGAAAGTAAATTCCTTGCCAAATGGCAAGGCCCCTACGAGATAATGGAAAAAGTGAGCGAAGTGAATTCCAAGGTCAGACAACCAGGAAGGCGAAAGCCCGAACAGATCTATCACGTTAATCTGTTGAAAGCCTGGAGGGATAGAGAGTCCCTAGTCGCAGACACTTGGTCACCAGCTCAAACTGGTTGCGTGATTCCTGAGGTTGGAATAGCAGCCACCTTGTCACAACCCCAACAACAGGAGGTTAAGGAGTTTGTGCTTCGCAACAAGGAGGTATTTTCTGAGCTGCCGGGACAAACATTTGGGGTAGAGCATGACATCATTACCCCGCCCGGTGAAAGGGTGAAGTTAAAACCCTATCGGATCCCAGAGGCCCGACGGGAGGCAATACGGGAGGAAGTACAGAAAATGCTGAACTTAGGGGTGATAGAGGAGTCCCAAAGTGATTGGTCTAGTCCCATTGTGTTGGTGCCTAAACCGGATGGGAGCTGGCGATTTTGTAACGATTTTCGTCAGTTGAACAAAGTTACAAAATTTGACACCTACCCCATGCCACGTATAGATGAGTTGATCGACCGGCTGGGAACAGCCCGATACATGACGACTCTTGACCTCACAAAAGGGTATTGGCAAATCCCCCTGGCCAAATTGGCCAAAGAGAAAACCGCATTTGTAACCCCAGACGGGGCGTTCCAATATAAAAGAATGCCGTTCGGGTTACAGAATGCGCCGGCCACATTCCAGCGGAAAATGGACCAGATGCTGAGGCCCCATCGGAAGTATGCTGCGGCTTACCTGGATGACGTAATTGTCCATAGCAAAGATTGGGCCTCACATCTGCCAAAAGTGCAAGCAGTCCTGGACTCTGTTCGGGAAGCGGGGTTTACGGCTAACCCCAAGAAGTGTACCATTGGGCAGGAGGAGGCCAAATATCTTGGGTACACCATTGGGAGGGGAGTAATAAAACCCCAACTCAACAAAGTCGAGGCCATCCAGAGTTGGCCACGTCCCAACAGCAAGAAGCAGGTACGAGCCTTTCTGGGAATCGCTGGGTATTATCGGCGATTCATTCCCCACTTTGCTTCTAAGGCTGTGCCCCTAACCAACCTAACGAAGGGGAAAGGGTCGGTCATGATTAAATGGACCCCCGAGGCTGAGGCAGCATTCCAATTCTTGAAACAAGCCTTATGTAGCCAGCCAGTGTTGTACTCACCCGACTTCTCTAAAGACTTTGTCGTACAAAGTGATGCGTCAGATGTGGGGTTAGGAGCAGTATTGTCCCAGGTCTGGAATGGGGAAGAGCACCCAGTCATTTACCTCAGCAGGAAGTTGAAGTCCCATGAGGTAAATTACGCCACCGTTGAAAAGGAGTGTTTAGCGGTGAAGTGGGCTCTAGATTCCCTTCGGTACTACCTGCTAGGTAGGCACTTTGACATGGTTACGGATCACGCTCCGTTAAAGTGGATGGCTCAAAACAAGGAAACAAATAGAAGAGTGAATAGGTGGTTCCTGGCCCTCCAGGAATTCAACTTCACAGTAAAGCATCGCCCTGGCGTTCAAATGGGGAATGTGGATGCTTTGTCTCGAGTACATGAATGCCTGATTGCTGGTGTTCCAACCCCGAGGTTAAAACAAGAGGGGGGGGGGTATGTGACAGCAGGAAGGTAAAGTCACCTGGTTGCATCCAGGGGGGTAGATATATTTCGCCCAGATTCAGGCTTTACGCTGACTTATACAACTAGGTGGAGAGTTGTATAAGCCCAGCTAAGGCTAGTGGGCTCATGGATGACTCATATGTCTAGGGAGAGTGTGGGGCGTCGTGCAGACAGGGAGTTGATGAGACCAGCTGAAGCTTGTCAGCTCATTTAGGCCTCTATAAGAACTCCCAGCTTCATTAGATGTTAGCTCATGCCTGGAACCAGACCTGTGTGGACTGTCTAGGGAGAGTGAACCCCTGTGCGGTGAGACAAAGCCTGTGTGGCTATTTGCTTGGACATTTGAAACCAGGGACTTAGGGACTAGGACAGCACTAGGCTGATCCCAGTTGTTAGTTAGGAAACCTGTATGTTTAGTCAGAGGTCAAGTTGAC
This sequence comes from Rana muscosa, assembly GCA_029206835.1. Lineage (NCBI taxonomy): Eukaryota > Metazoa > Chordata > Amphibia > Anura > Ranidae > Rana > Rana muscosa. The sequence continues at coordinate 36,364,261 of CM055121.1, read as the reverse complement.
CAGGATTTATTTTATTTATGTTTCTTTTGGCTTTGCTGTGTTTTGTCACTGTAAATAGAAAATAAACTGCACCTTTTTTTGATTTTGAAAACCACAACCTCCGTTTGCTGGGCCTGTTTTTGTGTGGGGAGCCCATCCCGGGGGTCACACACACCCGCTGCCGAGCTAACCCCCTCACAATATATATATATATATATATATATATATATATATATATATATATATATATATATATATACAGTGCAGGCAGTCTAGCGTGTGTGTGTGTGTGTGTGTGTGTATATATATATGTGTGTATATATATATATATATATATATATATATATTCATATATATATACACACAGTGTGGTCAGTGTAGAATATATACACAGTGCATGCAGTGTAGTGTATATGTGTGTGTGTATATACACAGCGCAGTCAGTGTACAGTATATAATACAGTGTATTGAAGTGGTTAAGGGGAACCCTGTGACAAAATTAAGAAAAAAATTGGAAAAATGCCCCCCCCCCCCCACCCCCAAAAATCCATACCAGGCCAATTCCTTTATTAAAAGAAAAAAAAAAAAAAAGTGTCCCACGATGTCCATCCATCTTCAATGACGGCGCCCGACGGTCCTGAAAAATAGAAAAAAAAGAAGCTCCGCCTTGATGGGAGGCATCCTGCCGAGGCAGAGTTTTTTGTTTTCTCTTTATTTTTCATGTCCGTCGGGCAGTGCAATTGACGATGGATGGACATTGCGTGACACTTTGACAATTCCTTTATAAAAAAAAAAAACTGTCTCTTTTGTTTTATTTTACTTTTTGACACTTTCTTTGACAAATGGGTAGGGGTACAATGTACCCCTACCCATTCACATAGAGGGGACATGGATCTGGGGGCCCCTTGTTAAAGCGGGCTTCCAGATTCTGATAAGCCCACCATCCGCAGACCCCCACAACCACTGGGGTGGCAAGGGTTGTAGAGATGAGGCCCTTGTCCCCATCAACATGGGGACAAGGTGCTTAGGGGGGGACCCCAAAGCACCCTCCCCATGTTGAGGGCATGTGGCCTGGTATGGTTCAGGAGGGCGGGTGTTCGCCCCCCCCCCCCCATCCTGTCCTCCAGGCTGCATGCTCGCATAAGGGTCTGGTGTGGATTTTTTTCCCTTGATTTTTATCCACATTACCGGGAGCCGGCAATACATTACAGCCGTGAGCAAGTTAAAAAAAAAAATTCCTTTAGAAATGTCAAATGCACCAGCACAAGGGACACTTCACATTTAATAAGTACTGTCCAAAAGTACTTGTGACATTTTTTTTTATTTATTTTTTTTACGTTTTACCTAAACTTAACCACTTAAGGACCGGACCAATACGGACCATAATGACCAGAGGTGTTTTCACAATTTGGCACTGCGTCGCTTTAACTGACAATTGCGCGGTCGTGCGACGTGGCTCCCAAACAAAACTGACGCCCTTCCCACAAATAGAGCTTTCTTTTGGTGGTATTTGATCACCTCTGCGGTTTTTATTTTTTGCGCTATAAACAAAAATAGAGCGACAATTTTGAAAAAAATTCAATATTTTTTTTATATTTTGCTATAATAAATATCCCCAAAGAATATATAAAAAAAACATTTTTTTTCCTCAGTTTAGGCCGATACGTATTCTTCTACATATTTTTGGTAAAAATCGCAATTGGCGTTTGATTGGTTTGCGCAAAAGTTATAGCGTTTACAAAATGGGGGGTAGTTTTATGGCTTTTTTTTTTTTTTTTTTTTTTTTTTTTACTAGTAATGGCGGCGATTAGCGTTTTTTTTTTTTTTTTTGTGACTGAGACATTATGGCGGACACATCGGACACTTTTGACACATTTTTGGGACCATTGTCATTTTCACAGCGATCAGTGCAATAAAAATGCACTGTTTACTGTGAAAATGACACTTGCAGTGAAGGGGTTAACCACTAGGGGCGCTGGGGGGGTTAAGTGTGCCTAGGGGAGTGATTACTACTGTGTGGGGGCGTGGCTACGAGTGACACTTCACCGATCTCCGCTCTGATTACACAGAGCGGAGAACGCTGACAGTGTCAGTAGCGGAGCGGGGAGATGTGTTTACACACACATCTCTCCGCTCCATGCCTCCGTGAGACGATCGCGGGACCCGACTCACGGGAAAGGCAGGGGGGTCGCAAGCGCGCCGGCGACTTTGACGTCAGCAGTTAAAGGCCCACGTACAGGTACGTGATTGTGCCTCCAGGTGCCCTTCTGTTGACGTGTATATATACAGTGGCTGGTCCTTAAGTGGTTAAAGTGGTTCTAAAGTCGGATGCATTCCTTGCATCAAGATATTAAAAAAAAAAAAAGTTCTGCGTGCAGCAACCCCCCTCCCCCAAATACCTGAGCCCCATCTCGATCCTGTGATGTTGCACGAGAATCTTGGTGGCCGGGACTCCCTCTCCTCATTGGCTGAGACAGCAGTGGGGTGCCATTGGCTCCAGCTGCTGTCAATCAGTCAGTGGGTCAATGAAAAGGAGGGGGTGGGGCCGAGCCTCGGCTCGGGTGTCCCCTTAGCAAGCTGCTTGTTCTCTAATTACTATTTGTCGCCTTAGTCGCACAGTAAGTGTAGTGAGCTGTACAGATGAAATAATTTGATGACAGGTGTACAGACATGAATTTAATGAGTTGAGTTACAATGATAGGTCCCCCCCCGGCATAGTAATTTATCCAGGGATTTAATCACAAATATGTGTTTTAGTTTAATATCCGAAAGATATTTTGTGTGAGTAGGACCCGCAAGACACTTCGGCTGGAGGGTGATGGCATATCTGTTAGAGTTTAATGGCTTCTGTAGAGGCGCACAGCATTAACCACTTAAGCCCCGGACCATTTGGTAGCTAGAGGACCAGAGGTGAATTCAGAATTTTGCGCTGCTTTAACTGTAAATTGTGCGGACATGCAATGTTGTACCCAAACGAAATTTGCGTCCTTTTCTTCCCACAAATAGAGCTTTCTTTTAATGGTATTTGATTGCCTCTGCGATTTTTATTTTTTGCGATATAAACGGAAAAAGACCGAAAATTTTGAAAAAAAATGATATTTTCTACTTTTTGTTATAAGAAAAATCGAATAAACTCAATTGTAGTCATACATTTAGGCCAAAATGTATTCAGCCACATGTCTTTAGTAAAAAAAATGACAATAAGCGTATATTTATTGGTTTGCGCAAAAGTTATAGCGTCTACAAACTAGGGTACATTTTCTGGAATTTACACAGCTTTTAATTTATGACTGCCTATCTCATTTCTTGAGGTGCTAAAATGGCAGGGCAGTACAAAACCCCCCAAAATGACCCCATTTTGGAAAGTAGACACCCCAAGGAAATTGCTGAGAGGCATGTTGAGCCCATTGAATATTTTTATTTTTTGTCCCAAGTGATTGAATAATGACAAAAAAAATAAAAAATTACAAAAAGTTGTCACTAAATGATATATTGCTCACACATGCCATGGTTATATGTGGAATTGCACCCCAAAATACATTCTGCTGCTTCTCCTGAGTACGGAGATACCACATGTGTGGGACTTTTTAGGAACCTAGCCACGCACGGGACCCCGGAAACCAAGCACCGCCTTCAGGATTTCTAAGGGCGCAAATTTTTGATTTCACTCCTCACTACCTATCACAGTTTCGAAGGCCATAAAATGCCAAAATAGCACAAAACCCCCCCAAATGACCCCATTTTGGAAAGTAGACACCCCAAGCTATTTACTGAGAGGCATTATTAGTCCATGGAATATTTTATATTTTGCCACAAGTTGCGGGAATATGACAAACTTTGTTTTTTTTGCACAAAGTTGTCACTAAATGATATATTGCTCACACATGCCATGGGCATATGTGAAATTACACCCCAAAATACATTCTGCTGCTTCTCCTGAGTACGGGGATACCACATGTGTGGGACTTTTTGGGAGCCTAGTCGCATACAGGACCCCAAAAACCAAGCACCGCCTTCAGGATTTCTAAGGGCATACATTTTTGATTTCACTCCTCACTACCTATCACTACCTATCACAGTTTTGAATGCCATAAAATATCAAGATGGCACAAAACCCCCCCAAATGACCCCATTTTGGAAAGTAGACACCCCAAGCTATTTGCTGAGAGGCATGTTGAGCCCATGGAATATTTTATATTTTGCCACAAGTTGCGGGAATATGACAAACTTTGTTTTTTTTGCACAAAGATGTCACTAAATGATATATTGCTCACACATGCCATGGGCATATGTGAAATTACACCCCAAAATACATTCTGCTGCTTCTCCTGAGTACGGGGATACCACATGTGTGGGACTTTTTGGGAGCCTAGCCGCGTACGGGACCCCAAAACTCAAGCACCGCCTTCAAGGTTTCTAAGGGCATAAATTTTTGATTTCACTCCTCACTACCTATCACAGTTTTGAAGGCCATAAAATGCCAAGATAGCACAAAACCCCCCAAAATGACCCCATCTTGGAAAGTAGACACCCCAAGGAAATTGCTGAGAGGCATGTTGAGCCCATTGAATATTTTTTTTTTTGTCCCAAGTGATTGAATAATGACAAGAAAAAAAAAAAAAAATGTACAAAAAGTTGTCACTAAATGATATACTGCTCAAACATGCCATGGTTATATGCGGAGTTGCACCCCAAAATACATTTGGCTGCTTCTCCTGAGTACGGGGATACCACATGTGTGGGACTTTTTGAGAGCCTAGCCGCGTACGGGCCCCCGAAAACCAAGCACCGCCTTCAGGATTTCTAAGGGCACAAATTTTTGATTTCACTGCGCACTACCTATCACAGTTTTGAAGGCCATAAAATGCCAAGATAGCCCAAAACCCCCACAAATGACCCCATTTTGGAAAGTAGACACCCCAAGCTATTTGCCGAGAGGCATGGTGAGTATTTTACAGCTCTCATTTGTTTTTGAAAATGAAGAAAGACATATTTTTTTTTTTTTTTTCTTTTTTCAATTTTTAAAACATTGTGACAAAAAGCGAGATCTGCAAAATACTCAACATACCTCTCAGCAAATAGCTTGGGGTGTCTACTTTCCAAAATGGGGTCATGTGGGGGGGTTTTGTGCCATCTGGGCATTCCATGGCCTCCGAAACTGTGATAGGCAGTGAGGAGTGAAATCAAAAATTTACACCCATAGAAATCCTGAAGTTGGTGCTTGGTTTTCGGGGTCCTGTACGCGGCTAGGCTCCCAAAATGTCTCACACATGTGGTATCCCCGTACTCAGGAGAAGCAACAGAATGTATTTTGGGGTGCAATTCCACATATAACCATGGCATGTTTGAGCAATATATAATTTAGTGACAACTTTTTGTACATTTTTTTTTTTCTTTTTGTCATTATTCAATCACTTGGGACAAAAAAAAAATATTCAATGGGCTCAACATGCCTCTCAGCAAATAGCTTGAGGTGTCTACTTTCCAAAATGGGGTCATTTGGGGGGGTTTTGAACTGTCCTGGCATTTTATGCACAACATTAGGAAGCTTATGTCACACATCATCCACTCTTCTAACCACTTGAAGACAAAGCCCTTTCTGACACTTTGTTTACATGAAAATTTTTTTTTTTTGCAAGAAAATTATGTTGAACCCCCAAACATTATATATTGTTTTAAAGCAAAGGCCCTACAGATTAAAATAGTGGGTGTTGCATTTTTTTTTTCCACACAGTATTTGCGCAGCGATTTTTCAAACGCATTTTTTGGGGGAAAAACACACTTTTTTTATTTTTAATGCACTAAAAAACACTATATTGCCCAAATGTTTGATGAAATAAAAAAGATGATCTTAGGCCGAGTACATGGATACCAAACACGACATGCTTTAAAATTGCGCACAAACGCGCAGCGGCGAGAAACTACATTCATTTTTAAAAGCATTTAAAAGCCTTTACAGGTTACCATGTTAGATTTACAGAGGAGGTCTACTGCTAAAATTACTGCCCTCGATATGACCTTCGCGGTGATACCTCACATGCATGATGCAATTGCTGTTTACATATGACGCTAGACCGACGCTTGCATTCGCCTTTGCGCAAGAGCAGGGGGGACAGCGGTGCTTTTTTTTTTTTTTTTTTTTATTATTTATTTTGCTTTTTTATTGTATTTTTAAACTGTTCCTTCCATATTTTTTTTTTTTTTAATCATTTTTATTGTTATCTCAGGGAATGTAAATATCCCCTATGATAGCAATAAGTAGTGACAGGTACTCTTTTTTTGAAAAAAAAATGGGGGTTAGACCCTAGATCTTTCCTCTGCCCTCAAAGCATCTGACCACACCAAGATCGGTGTGATAAAATGCTTTCCCAATTTCCCAATGGCGCTGTTTATATCCAGGGGGGGGGATTCCCTCCCACTGCTTGTAAAAGCAGTCTAGAGGCTAATTATCTGCTAGAATTGCTTTTACATGAAAGCCGGCCACTGGCTGAAAAGAATGATACCAAGATGATACCTAAACCTGGAGGCATCATTCTGGTATAAACATTCAAAGTCCAGCAACATACCAGTACGTTGCTGGTCCTTGTTGGACATGTATTGTAATCTTTTTTTTCATGCAGCCTGTTGGCTGAACGAAAAAAAGAGATTGATCGGTGGGTATGCCCACCATTAGAATACCTCCCTTCATCCACCCACTTCTAATGATGGGCATATATGCCGAAGCATGGGGGCATCCTCCCGCAAAAAAGTTATGCCGCGTACACACGGTCGGACTTTTCCACGGGCAAGCCTTCGTCGGAATTTCGACCGTATGTACGCGGCATAAAAGGTTATGCCGCGTACACACGGTCGAACTTTTCCACGGGCAAGCCTCCGTCGGAATTTCGACCGTATATACGCGGCATTAGGAGCAAAATCGCTCCTCCGCCCCTGCTGCCCCCATGCTTCGGCATATATGCTCTTTTTTTAACTGTGGTGGTGAAATCACCTCCTACAGCGTTGGAGTCACGGCTTTATGTATCGTGGGAGCAAACGCTGTTGCTGTCAAGATAAATAAATCCGCGATGCAACTGAATCGCGTACCTGCTAAGCAAATGATGGTTAACATTAAAACAAAGTAACATTACAGTACAACAGTAAGACCTTACCATACCATACCTGCAAAGCAAATACCAAAACAAAACCTAGTAAAAAATAAAACATTTTTTTAACGCAACCTGTGCCTAAAATATATATATGCCGAAGCATGGGGGCATCCTCCCGCAAAAAAGTTATGCCGCGTACACACGGTCGGACTTTTCCACGGGCAAGCCTCCGTCGGAATTTCGACCGTATATACGCGGCATTAGGAGCAAAATCGCTCCTCCGCCCCTGCTGCCCCCATGCTTCGGCATATATGCTTTTTTTTTTAACTGTGGTGGTGAAATCACCTCCTACAGCACTGGAGTCACGGCTTTATGTATCGTGGGAGCAAACGCTGTTGCTGTCAAGATAAATAATTCCGCGCTGCAGTTGAATGGCGCACCTGAAAACAAAAAATTACATACCTGAAAAGCAAGCATGATAAAACATTGCAGAATGAAATACAGTAAAAAAGAGCATAACAATAGAGAGAAAATAGAGAGAGAGAGAGAACAATAAAACGACAACTATTTTTGGTTTTTTTCTTTTATATTTTTTTTGTGTTTTGTTTTTTACGTTATTTTTTTCTTTTTTACACTTTTTTTTTAAACTTTAACAACTGTAATGGTTCGGGTCTCTCAAAATGTAATGGCATCTTGGGAGACCCTGTGTAAGTGTGTCCTAGTCTGTGAAATGCTGTACCCTACGCTAAAACTTCACTTTTGAGTGGTAGCGTTCAAAACATTCACCAAGGCAAAGACCAGGTTTGTCAGGACAGAGTGGACAATAATAACGGGTGTCACGCCTAAATCCGCGCTTGCTACAGACACAACATCTTTTTTGGGGGGCTCGTTGGGTAGGGGTACTCGGGAGGAGATGCGTATAATGCCTCTCATGCAGCCGGCTTACTGCATTTGGTAGGGGATGGTGAGGTGCAGAACCGCCTGGATACAGGAGTTCTGTGACAATCTCATTCTGGAATTTTAGAAGAGATAACGTCCCGCCTGAAGCTCTGTATAGCACATGAGCGTTCAGCAAAGCCAATTGGAATAAGGATAGAGACACTTTCTTTCTCGTACATCACGGGACACAGAGCGACATAGTCATTACTAATGGGTTATATAGATACCTTCAGGTGCTGGCACTGGCAACTTCCAAAACCGGAAGTACCCTCCCCTATATAAGCCCCTCCCATCCGGGAGCACCTCAGTTTTTTGCCAGTGTCTAAGGTGTTGGCCAAGAAGAAACATGTGTTTTTCACTGAGCTTGCGTACAGGTTCTTTTGGGCCTCAGTAAGCTATTCCGGATCCGACCAAAAAAGCTTCATAGCTAAACGGTCGGTACCCGGGCCTTGCAGAGAAGAGCAAGGTTTTGCCTGTAATGCTTCTCTTAGGAGAGCTGGACCCTGGGATCCAGAGCTCTGGTCATACCCACGACCAAGATGTTTTCTGTGCAGGGTGCTATACAGGTCCAGGGGAGTGGAATCCTTGGGAACCCGGTCCCTGAAGGTTTGATTACAATGCCTGCCGTGATAGGTGAAGTTTGGGCTTTTGTGGACCAAACAAAGTCCTGCGGCGGGGAACAGGTAAGTGGGGGCCCCCAGGAACTTGGTTCTATTGGGGGACCCCCAAGCCTAATTTGTCTTTCTGTCTGTTACCTAACGGTATTTCCGCTAATATCTGTGCATGCCTGTAACTACTAAAAAAATGTAGTATTTTTAATAGTGGTCAAGAAAAAAAAAAAAATATATATATATATATATTTAATATATTAGACTGTGGTACCTGTGTTTATCCACTAGAGGCCGCTGTGGAACGTTTCTTGTCATGTGGACTAGTTTCTTTTCATCAGAGCAAGTCCAGGCAGATGGTGAGTTCTCTTGTGGGAAACTGCTTCCTCTGCCATGTTGCAGTGCTCGTCCATCCCCCGGCCTGCGGCAAAAAGGGGCCCTGGCTCTTGTCCCTAGTTTCCCTTTTTGAAATTAGCGCCGAAGGCGCACGTGGCCGCGCGCGTGCGCGTGCACGCGCCTCTATATATAGAGGTGAGCCGGGAAAGGGGGCGGAGCCTGGGGGATGACGCTCTGTGCGCGCCGCAGCGCTTCTGCGCATGTGCGGGCGTCCCAGCATGTTAAAAAACACAATTATGTGTTGTGAGCTGGCTATGGAGTGCAGAGACAGAGCTGGCAACATTTAAAAAAAAAAGGCATACAGCAAGCGGTTGATGCAGGCATCCCCATAGAAAGGCACATTAGTAGACACCAACTGTGATATAGCAGCAATTGTGCTAGACTATTCTCAGTAAAAGTGGTGTATTACGGCTGGAATACCTCAGCTTTAGGCTTAGGAAATATGCCGTCCAGAAGCTCCGGAACTGAATCTTCCAGGAAGCGAAGGGGGTCTCATCGGGCTCTGAGGATCTTGGGCATGCTTCTGCTGCACCAGTCTCCCCTGAAGTTCAGAGGTAAGTGACCGTAGAGACCCCGCAGGGGTACTTGGTACTGTGGCTGTCCTCAGTTCACCTGCTCCTGTGTATGTAACAGAGGAGGTTTTTTCCTCAGCTCTGGGAGGATTAGAGAGAGATTGTCAACATTGATCGCTGCCTCCCTGTCAGGGAAAGCACGCCCGATCTCCGTCTCCTCCTTCAGAGTGCCTGTTAGCAGAGCAACAGTCCCATACAGGGATCGACCTGCCTGAAGGGGATCAGGATGAGGTTGATTCTGTTATAGAGGAATCAACAGTGGGGGAACCTTTTTTCAGCGTCTCAAGCTGAAAGATTATGGGTTCAGTCTCTGACTAACATGGTCCGATCAGCATTTAAAAATGCACCTTGCGGAACCATCAACCACTACTGTATCCTCGTTGGGGTCGCTAGAAGCCCCCAGACTGTCTGTTCTTTTCCACTTCACCCTTTACTGAAAGGGCTTATTTACCAGGATTGGGAACGTCCTGAGAAAATATTTATTCCCCCAAGAGATTTCCGGTGGTCTATCCCGTGGAGGATAAGTTCATCAAAAAAAAAAAAAAAAAAAAATGGAAGGTCCCTACAGTGGACGCAGCCATCTCTTGTATATATAAATCACTGACATGTCCAGTGGATAATGTCCAAATGTTCAAGAACCCAATAGATAAAAGATTGGAGTCCTTATGAAAGTCTGCTTCTTTTTACAGCAAGCTTGGTGACACAACCAGCAGTAGCAGCTATTGGGGTCTGCTAAGCAGGGAAGGATCAGTTGAAACAGGTCTTGAGGGACTTGACAGATCAGCAGGCCCTTGCCCTAGCTGATCTACCTAGAGCCTTAGGCTTTGCGGTTGACGCCATAAAGGATTCAGTCCATCAGGCCTCCCGCCTTACGCTGTCTATAGTACATATGCGTAGGCTTCTATGGCTCAAAAACTGGTCTGCTGAAGCTCCCTGTAAAGAATGGCTGGTTAGCGTCCCATTTCATGGTGAACGCTTATTCAGGGAAAACCTGGACAAATATATCCAGAAAATTTCCAGCGGTAAAAATACGCTCTTGCCGGTTAAAAACAGAGTTAGAGGTCCCTCTTTAAGAGGCCTGCTTCTCCAGTCCCTGGGGCATCGGCTGTGTAACAGTTCCGACGGCCTCCTCGGTCAATTCCCGGGGGTAAAAAACAGGGACAATAGCAGGGTAATGAGAAACCCTGGGTCAGGGGAGGTACAAAACCTCCCCCAAAGTTAAATTCATTGAAGGGGCCCCCACTCAGTCGGGTGGGGGGAGGACTCCAGTTGTTCGCAAGAGACCGGCGGGACACGATCAAGACAGATAGATGCTCTCCGCAGTATGTTTGGGATACAGTTTGGAGTTAAAAGACTCTCCTCCTTCCCATTTTTGAGGTCAAACGCGCCAAGGGATCCCCGGAAGAGAGAGTCCCTCCTGTTGGCACTAGAACAACTATTGCTCCAAGGAGTAATTATGGAGGTTCCCCTGGAAGAATGAGGGTTCGGGTTTTACTCAAACCTCTTTACAGTCCCGAAGCAAACGCGGAAAGGGCTATACAAATTCCTGTATATCAGGACTTTCCGATGGAGTCGATCCGATCGGTGGCCACTGCCCTACAAGGGGAGGATTGGTTAGCCGCGATCGACATCAAAGATGCTTATTTGCACATTCCCATTTTTCCAGTCCACCAAAAATTTCTACGCTTTGCAGTAGAAGGGCGCCATTTTCAGCAGAGCCTTACCCTTCGGTTTGGCCACAGCACCACGAGTGTTTACAAAAATTCTGGCCCTTTATTGGCCAATCTAAAAACACAAGGTGTAATGATAATGGCATATCTAGATGACTTGTTGCTGATAGACCACTCAGTGAAAAAACTAGACGTGGTCATTCACAAGACAATCAAGTATCTGGAATCTCACGGTTGGATTATCAACCGAGACAAGTCAGCCCTAAAAAACAGTCAAAAGTCTGGAATACTTGGGGCTAAGGTTGGATTCAGGCCAGAGAAAAATATTCTTGCCTCGAGGAAAGGTGTTGTCTTTGAAAGATTTGATCCACTTAGTGGGTACAAAAAAGACAGCCGTCCATACGCCTGTGCATAAGGCTGCTGGGAAAAATGGTGGCATCATTCGAAGCAGTACCCTACGGTCAATTCCATTCAAGGAATTTGCAAGGGGCCATACTGTCAGCCTGGAACAAAACAGTTCAGGCCCTAGACTTACAATGTCCTTGTCCCCTTCCGTTCGCAAGAGCCTCCGTTGGTGGTTGGTTCCCCAGAATCTGGAAAAAGGGAAATCCTTCAGTCCGATTTCTTGGAAGGTGGTCACTACAGATGCCAGCCTTATAGGCTGGGGAGCAGTACTGGAGCAATGGTCTCTCCAGGGCAGATGGTCGGATGCAGAAAAGGCCCTGCCCATCAATCTCTTAGAGATACGAGCAGCCCGGTATGCCCTAGTAGCATGGACATCCAAACTCCAAGGGTCCCCTGTCAGAATTCAATCAGACAATGCCACAGCAGTGGCATATATCAATCATCAGGGGGGCACCAGGAGTCGTGCAGCCCAGAGGGAAGTAAATTACATCCTGAAATGGGCAGAAAGATATGTCCCAGCCATATCTGTGGTATTCATTCCAGGAGTGGAGAATTGGAAGGCGGACTTTCTAAGTCGCCAGCAATTATGCCCAGAGGAAGGGTCCCTTCACCCCGAGGTTTTCTGGACAATATGTCAGCGGTGGGGAACATCGGATGTAGATCTTCTAGCATCCAGATTCAACGCAAAGGTGGACAGGTTTGTCTCTCGGACAAGGGATCCCCTAGCTTGCGGCTCGGATGCCCTAGTGTTCCCTTGGGATCAGTTCAAGCTGATATATGCATTCACACCGCCACAATGGTTACCTCGATTAATCCGCAGAATCAGGGTAGAAAAGAAACCAGTGATTCTGGTGGCTCCAGCGTGGCCCCGAAGAGCGTGGTACGCGGAGATTGTAAAATGTCAGTGGGGAGTCCTTGGACTCTCCCACGTCGTCCGGACCTGCTTTCGCAAGGACCGATATACCACCCTTCCTTACCAGCCCTAGGTTTGACGGCCTGGCTATGGAAGCCCACATTCTAAAAAAGAGAGGGCTCTCTAATCCTGTGGTATCTACCATGATCAATGCCAGGAAGCCGGTATCCAGGTAGATCTATTATAGAATCTGGAAGGCGTACATCGCGTGGTGTGACGCCAAGAAATGGCATCCACATAAGTACGTAATAGGTAGGAGTCTGGACTTCCTACAGTGGGCTGTAGATAGGAAGCTTGCCTTGAGTATTATCAAAGGTCAGTTTTCGGCCTTGTCAATATTTTTTCAAAGGCCCTTGGCTTCGCATTCACTAGTCAAAGCCTTTATACAAGGAGGGATGCGTATTAGTCCTCCGGTTAATATTCCCATATGACCATGGGATCTAAACTTGGTTCTGTCGGTTCTACAGAAACAACCATTTGAACCATTACAGCATATTTATTTGGTTCTTCTCACCAGGAAATTGATTTTTCTAGTAGCCATTTGTTCGGCTAAAAGAGTGTCGGAATTAGCAGCTATGTCCTGTAAGGAGCCATATCTGGTTATCCATAAGGATAGAGTAGTGTTACGTCCTCACCCAGCCTTTCTTCCTAAGGTGGTATCGAGGTTTCATTCGAACCAAGATGTGGTTCTTCCTTCTTTTTTCCCCAAACCTAGCTCGGTAGAGGAAAAGTTATTACATTCTTTGGATGTAGTAAGAGCAGTTAAAGCTTATCTAAAAGCCACTGCTCAGATTCGCAGAACGGATACTTTGTTTATTCTGCCGGAAGGCCCCAGAAGGGGTCAGGCAGCGTCAAAATCTACTTTAGCCAAGTGGATTCGACAGGTCATTATGCAAGCCTATGGCTTGAGAAGGAGACCGCCTCCGTTCAAAGTTAGAGCGCACTCCACGAGAGCAGTTGGAACTTCATGGGCAGTGCATCACCAGGCCTCCCTGGCTCAAATCTGTAAGACCGCAACATGGTCTTCAGTACATACGTTTACTAGGTTCTACCAGGTGGACGTTAGAAGTCAGGAGGTTGTCGCCTTTGGGCGCAGTGTGTTGCAGGCCGCAAAAGATCCTCATGTCTGATAGCGCTCAGCTTATGTATGGTGTATCCCCCCCCCCTCGTTGGGCATTGCTTTAGGACATCCCATTAGTAATGACTATGTCGCTCTGTGTCCCGTGATGTACGAGAAAGAAAATAGGATTTTTATAACAGCTTACCTGTAAAATCCTTTTCTTGGAGTACATCACGGGACACGGAGCTCCCGCCCCTCTTTAGGGACACTTATTGCTTTGCTACAAAACTGAGGTGCTCCCGGATGGGAGGGGCTTATATAGGGGAGGGTACTTCCGGTTTTGGAAGTTGCCAGTGCCAGCACCTGAAGGTATCTATATAACCCATTAGTAATGACTATGTCGCTCTGTGTCCCGTGATGTACTCCAAGAAAAGGATTTTACAGGTAAGCTGTTATAAAAATCCTATTTTTTTGTACCAGCGTCTCGCCTTACGGTCAATTAGATACGGCGCCCATCAACTGGTCGTTGAGGTCCACCCCTCCCATATTTTTGTTATATTCGTGGACACAGAGGGGTTTCTCCACAACACCAGTCGCCGTAGGAATTTGGACTGTCGTGTCTGCATGAAGGGAGGTAAGAAGGAAAACATTCTTATTGTCCCTCCACTTCATAGCGAGCAAGTTATTACACTTTACGCAGGCTCTCTCCCCCAGCCTAAGACGGGCATCTACAAGCCGCTGGGGAAAGCCCCGGCGATTAGGTCGCACGGTGCCACATGCTCCAATCTGATGATCAAACAAGTGACTAAACAGTGGCACGCTCGTGTAATAATTGTCCACATACAAGTGGTACCCCTTTCCGAATAAGGGTGACACCAAGTTCCACACTATCTTGCCAGCGCTCCCTATGTAATCCGGGCAGTTGACCGGCTCAACCTGACTATCTTTTCCCTCATAAACCATAAAGCTCCATACATAGCCTGTTGCCCTGTCACAGCACTTATAGAGCTTGACCCCGTATCTGGCACGCTTGCTGGGAAGGTACTGCTTGAAAGCCAAGCGGCCAGAAAATTTAATCAGGAACTCATCAATGCAGACAGCTTGATCGGGAATAAACAAGGCTGCAAAACGTTCGTTGAAGTGGTTTATGAGGGGCCGAATTTTATAGAGCCGGTCGTATTCAGGGTCCCCACGTGGACGACAAAGTTCATTGTCGTTGAAGTGCATGAACCGCAAAATCTGCTCGTATCGTTTCCTGGGCATGGAGGCAGAGAACACGGGCATGTGGTCAATTGGGTGCGTGGACCAATAAGCACGCAATGACGGGAATTTGTGTGTGCCCATGTTGAGGGAAAGGCCCAGAAAGGTCTTAAATTCGGAAACCGTAATTGGTTTCCAATCTTTGGCAATGGAAGGCAACTGGGGATTAGCGGCGATGAATTGACCAGCATATAAATTACTCTGGTCCACAATAGATCTATAGAGATCTTCCGTGAAAAACAGCGAATAATAATCGATTGGCATAAAATCAGCTGTTTCCACCTGAATACCGGGTTGGGCAGTGAATGGGGGAAGTACAGGTTCTGCAGAAGTGGTGGGGACCCAATCAGGATAGGCCAATTCTGCAGGAAGAGCACTATGGGTACGACGGGCCTGCCTTTGTCTTCTTGGTGGCAGCGGGACACTACTTGTGCTTGCCACCTCGCCAGCTTGAACTGCACTTATGGGACTCGCCACGTCACCACGTGATACTGCAGTGCTGGATGTACGCCCAGGCTGTACTAGGCCGCTGGTGCTTGCCAATTCACCAGAAGGAATAGCGGCGCTAGTACTCCTCTGCTCCATGATATGAGAGCCCTGCGGTTCTTGCTCCTCAACAACCTCAGAAGATCGGGATCGGGTACGCCTGACCTTAGCAGGGACCTCAACTTCGTCGTCGGAGCTATCTGACGAGGGGCCGCTGACGTCACTGTCTTCTACGGGAAGATATTCTGAGCCTGAATCTGACAGATACGTGACCTCCTCTTCACTATCTGTCATGCTCAGAATCTCGTAGGCCTCTTTACTAGTGTACCTTCGTCTTGCCATTTTGGGCTCTAAATTTAGGGGTACACTAGTAAGATTCACAGGAAAAAAAGCACTCGACTGTCGTCAGCAAATATATCAAACGCTACAAAAAAAAACTGTTAGCGGTCGCAGGGATCAGGACTGTCTCTGCGAACGCTGCAGTTATGTGTGTTGTGTTTGGTAAGTGACAGTGATCGATCGATACTGCACTTGGGTGGGCTGGGCTGGGCTGGGCGGAGGGGCTAAACGCAGGTGCTAGCAGGTATCTGGGCTGATCCCGCTAACACTGCGTTTTTGGGAACCCTAAACCGCTGGGGACGCTAGTATAGATCTGATCAGATACTATACCACTAAGGGAGGTGTATGCTTTGCGCGTGGGTGTTAGCGTTACTGGCACTAACCTAACGCTGCCTGGGGCGACGCAGACCCTCTCTGGCGCTAAAACCTAATTGATCTCACCCGCCGGGCAATCAGGGGGTTACACCTTTATTGGGTTATATACGGCGGGTGCCCTGATGCTATAAAAAGCAAACTAACCAACCAGCGTCACCCGTAACCTTTATATGGTGATCAGTGGTGAAAGGGTTAACTAGGGGCAATCAAGGGGTTAAAACCTTTATTAGGTTAAATATGGGGGTACCCGACGTTATATAAAAACCTGACGGGTTACCTAAATAACTAAATAATTAACTGGGTAACCAGTGTCACCAGTGACGCTTATACGGTGATCACTGGTGAAAGGGTTAACTCTAGGGGCAATCAGGGGGTTAAAATAATATATGGGGGTACCTGACGCTCTAAAAACCTGCGGTGAAACTAAAAATAAATAACTGGCTATCTAGGGCACCACCGGCACTAAATACAGCGATCGAAAATACGATCGCTTAGTGACGCTGGCGTTAGGGGGTGAAAGGGTTACCTGGGGGGCGATCAAGGGGTTAAACCTTTATTAGGGGGGGTTAGGGGGCTACCCTGGACCTAAAGGGGCCTAATCCTAACTGCCCTGCAACTTTTTACTATCACAGATGACACTAAAAGCAGTGATCAGTAAAATAAATGATCACTGCAATCAGTGACACTGTGATTGGGGGCTGGGGGGTGACCTGGGGGGTGATCTGGGGGTGACTGGGGGGTGAAATGTGTGCCTATGTGTACCTACGTGTCAGTGGACTGTTGGTGTACTAACCTGCTTCCTCTCTCCTCGGCGCCGGAATCGAAAAGACCGCCGCGAGGGAGATGACATCACTTCCTCCTGCCTGTGTTTACATCACATGGCAGAGGAAGCATTTTCATTGGCCGGGAGCGATCGCGAGGGGGTGGCCGAAATCGAATGGTCACCCCCTCATCTCTGAACGCTCCCCAACGATAAACGGCCGCTCACTGTATAGAAGGGGGGTCCGATCGGACCCCCCAACTGTACAAAGGCGATCACGTACACTCTACGTGATTGTGTCTGTCGGTGCCATTCTGCCGACGTATATATACAGTGAGCGGTCGTTAAGTGGTTAATCAAACATGCTTAGGATGACAATACAATATGCTAAAATAGTAGTGTTTTTAAACTGCTCAAATCTTACTGAAAGATATGAGAGATATCAAGTGCTCGAAGAGTCATTTAGCAGTGATTGAAGATGGTACAAGTTGCTCAGAGCTATTTATATCTTTGACTTGGACTGTATAACGGCTGAAAGATACATCACACTGTCTGCTTGAATGTGTTTCCTCTCAGTGTACCAAGTGAGGATAATATATTGAGTCACTTGTACTCATTTACCTTAGATCACCTTGACATGACCAGTTTTCTACACTGTAAAATTGAGAACTACCCAAGTACAAAGATTTCTGTTGTCTGTTTAGAAGCAATCAATGCATTTTAAAAGTTAACTTGGACAACCAAATTTCACAGAGAAAAGTGGGTAAAAATGTTAAACATCAATTTATTTTCTGTGCCATCTTGACTTGGCTGACATAACATGCTCCTTAAGGCTAGGTTCACACCTATGCAGGTTGGGATTGATGTGTTTTCCCGGTGCATTTTGTGATTTTTCCACACACATTTTTTATAATATGTTTTTTAATGCATTTTGATGCCTGTTGAGGAGGTGTCTGTTGTCATGCAGGACAAAGAAGCAAAAACACAGTGGAAACATATCAAAGATACAGGCACTGCATTTTTATGTGTTTCCGCTGTTTCCATTGAAGTATATGAAACCATAAGTGCCAGCTGCTGCAGGCAAAAAAATCCTTGACAGACGTGAACATGGCCCATAGGAAATCATGTGAAATGATCTGTAGTGCGCTTATGCAAAACTGAAAACGCATAGGTGTTAACCTAGCCTTACTTGACTTAAAGGTGTACATGTATTGTGACCGTCTAGATCACTTTTCTCAATAGAAAAGTGATCAGATGGTGCCTGCTTGGACAGCATTTTTCAAGTTGTGTGCACTCATGTATGCATGTGTACTATAATGGAACTTTTTGATGAGTTCGGTTTTTGGATCAAGAACATATGTGAGACAGAGCAAATGAAAGGATGCTGGAGGAGTGTTTGCTTTTTTGTCCCCAAATAACAGAAAAAATAAAATGTGGGGCTGCGTTTGTGCTGGCAAAAAGGAAATTAGAAGAGATTTCATTCCCGGCAGTCAGTGATTTGATGCAAGCATGCAGCAGGACAGCAATGTGAAGCCTATTTCTAAGCTATATACAATGGTACTGGTAAAAAAAAACAAGGCTCAGGTTACTGTCCTTTATTAACGGACCACCACAATAATTAGATCTCAGCCCTACAGAGCTCATGTGGCTGTATTTTCTCTATAAGGTCAGATAAAATTACCAACAAGCCAATCGTACTTCTGCGAATAGCTACATAAGGTGTAGATTAAAATATCTTCAAAACCCTACAGCTAGAGTGCCAAAAGTCTGTAACACTGCAATAGACAATTAAAACCGTTATATAAAACAAAATTAATGTAATTTGTTAGATGTATTAATTATAATTCCTGATCAATTCAATGCTACCTAGATGTATAAAAGTATCAATTACTTGGCAGCACATTGGCTAAGCGGTTAGCACTTTTGTCTAGCAGCACTGGGGTCATTGGTTAAAATCCCAACACTACCTGCCTGGAATTTTCGCTATGCCTGTGTGTGTGGTTCCTCTGGATACTCTGGTTTCCTCCCACACTCCAAAGACATGCTGGTAGGTTAATTGACACCTGTCTAAATTGTCCTTAGTATGTGTATGTATGAATTTGAGTTAAGGACCTTGTATTGTTTGCTCCTTGAGGGCAGAAACTGATGTGAATGTACAAGGATATGTAAAAGTGCTGCATAAATTGATGGCACTATACAAGTACCTGAAATAAATAACGACTTTATTGGCTGACTCTAAATCTTTGAATGTTAAGCCTCGTACACACGGCCGAGAATCTCCTCAGGAAAAATTTGTCGTTTTTCTTGACGAGATTCTTGGACAAGAAACTTGTCCCGGCCGAGTGTACACACGCATAATTCAAAGAACCCGCGGTTCTTTGAATGGAGCGAATGCGGTGACGTCATCGACTACGACGAGCGTGCGCTCGTCACATTCGATGCCGTTGCCGCCATCTTGCTACACCCTACCTATGCCTAGGAAGCTACCGCGCATGCGTCAAAGTTATTTCGAGCATGCGCGGGTTTCCACGACGACAGGTAAGTGTACACACACTCGGGTTTCTCGTCGAGAAACAGGCCGACGAGAAGCCCGACGAGAAAATAAAGAGCAGGTTCTCTATTTTGCTCGTCGAGATTCTTGTCGGTTTTCTTGACGAGAAAACTGAAAGCCACGTACACACAACCGATTTACTCGGCAAGAAAGCTCTGCCAGCAAATTTCTTGCTGGTTCTTGCCGAGAAACTCGGTCGTGTGTACGAGGCTTAAGTGTCCATGCAAACCAAGAGGCAAAGTGACAAAGACAGTGGCTGATAAAGATTATATCATTTAGTTGCAGCAACATTTTTAAGAAGATTTAATCTAAGATAAAATATGAACTCTCACAAATCCTAACCTTTACCATGTTAACTTGCATGTTAACCTTTTCTTAAAAATTTAATTCACATGGGTTTTGTTGGTGTTGGTGGCTACTTTAGTATGCTCACAGAAACCAATAGGATCACAGTCATAAGTGCAAGCTTAAGAAGTAGTTTGCACCACTTATTCCAAAATTTGTGCCAGGGATACTAAAATGTTACTCAAAGTTTGGGCCTAGCAGATGGATGGCCTTGGGGTGGCAAGGTGCATGGAAGTACCGTAGCATAACTTTTTTTTTTTTTTTGGCGCAAAGACATAGGTCTTATTCGCTAACATTTTACTCATCAAAACATTATGTCTTAGAATAATGCCATTTTGTTTTCATCATGGTGTCTCTGCAGACTGCATGTACAATTTCACATCTGGCAAGACCAACACTACCTGCAGTGACACTGAGCTTTTTTCTCTACAGGAAAGGCAAATCACACATTGGCTGTGTGACATTTCCTCCGAAGGGGCAAATGGCAAGATAGTAGACTGTACACTGACAAAAAATTGTCGTTCAGGATTGTTATTCACAAGTTAAATATTAGGTTGGATTTACACTTTTAAAGCTCTCTCCTGCATACAATAAAATGCATATTAATGTTTCACTCTGTGCATCAACATTGCATTCATTCCAGCTTGAGGTAATGTGTGTTAACATGACTTTCTATTGCATTCATTTATTTCAATGGAAATCCATTTGGGGGAAAAACGCAGGTGTGAATAGGTCCTCATTGGTAAATGTTGTGCTTTTTAATCACTTGCCATATGGCCATTGTACATAAATGGACAGCGGATGTATCCTTGGGATGGGTGGCAAAGCACAATCTGTGATTGTTTTGTCCATAGTTAACAAACCAATGAAATTGGCCCTGTACCACATGATCACTGTGACCAAAAAGAGTCATCACACATATAAACAAAGGCTGTGAGAGCAAACACATTGTTTCCTGCAGTTATTGTTAGCAGTATTTCTTACAGTGCCTCAAGCCAGCCACAAAATCCCTATCCACACCACTACATTGTCACCAGGCCAGTGAAGTTAGCCACAGTGTCCCTGATTGCCACAACACCAGTAAACAATCACCAGACTAGTGTAGTCAGTCAGTGTCCCTAATCACTAGCCACACCAAAACAGTGTCACCATACCAGTGCAGCCAACCATAGTGTATGATTTCCACCACACCAGCTTTCATGTCGCTAGACCAGAGTAAGCCAACAACTGTGTTCCTGATTGTGTCACACTAGTCACAGTATCACCAGGCTAGAGCAGCCAGAAACTGTTTTCTTGATTGCAAGCCACATCAGTGTCAGTGTAGCTGGAAGCCAGTTTCCTGATTGCTAACCACAGCAATGCTAGTGTCACCAGTGTAAGCCAGCAACAGTGCTGCCACACCAGTAGAGTGTCACCAGACCCAGTGTAAACCAGCAACATTGTTTCCAGCCACACCAGTGCCAATGAAGTTAGCAATATTGTCCTGTTTGCCAGCCACAGCAATGCCATTTTAACCAGAGCCAGTGAAGCCAGCCACAGTGTTCACTAGTCACACTAATGTCAGTTTCACTAGAGCCAGTGTAAGCCAGCAACTGTGATTTTGATTCCCACTACACCAGTACAGTGTCATGAGAGCCAGTGTAAGTCAGCAACAGTGTTCTCATTGCCAACCAGTCATCAGGTACCAGATTGGAAGTTTCAGATTTTGAGTATGACTGATGAGAGAACTTGGGAGGAGACCTGGGAAAAGCAGTGGTTTATTAACGTCCACCTCTGTTTCAAAGGATGAATGGGTCCCTGCTAAAAGTCAAGTGTACTATGTAACCAAGCACTATACATCCTACTGAATTGCAGAAGGCAAGCACCAATTGTGTGGTACGTCCTGTTGAAAATGTTTTAGGTAGTCAGGAAGATGGATGTGTGATTTATGATCCTTATGTAGCGGCCTCACCCCCTTCACATGTTCATCGGTTGTCCGAAAGCTCTTGTCTAGGGGTACCTGGGTTTCGAGAGTGAGGTGCGCTACGGCCCATGTCCTCCCCACGACTTGGGTGAGGTGAAGGCCAGTATCAATATCTTCCTCGGGCCAAATGTGCATTTGGGTTGCGGAACTTAGCCCTGCTATGCTGGAATCTCCCTTTGCTCCCATCAACAGAGTCCATACACCGATCACTGTCCAACTGTTAGTTTTATTTCGTAGCTCCACAACAAACAATGTATGGCAGGATACGGTGGGATGAGCAGGCTGAGGCACTATCCGGATTGTAGTCCCTACACCCCCTGTGCTATGACCAGGGGTTGCAGGAGTCTTGATTAGAACAACTTCGCTGCGCTGCGGCCCCTATCAGGGGAAGATGAACCTCCAAGGGAGTTACCGGAGGCCCGTCCGTCACCGGGTTGACGCTGCTCTGGAGTCTTCAGACGGGTGACCTCCCCAGCCTCCTCACCTCAGATGCGGGTCCCCTCGCAAGGGGCACCCTGGAATCACTTCACCCTCGCGGGACCCGGTCGAAGTCACCAGGTCCCAGGCCTTCTACAAAGTACCTCACCCCAGTCTGAAGGTGCCTGGGATGGACTCCAACTCCAGCTTCATTCCGGCCAGGCCTAGGGTCCCCAGGCCGGAACCTTGAACCGCCCGTACCCAGGCCTAGGGCGCCTGGGTACGTGAAGAGATGATCCCCCAAAGACCTCGTGGCGAGGGCGTCTCCCCCTTTTATCTCCTCCCATCGACACCACGGCGGGTTCCCCGCCCCAGCCGTACCATCTCCAGGAAGGGACAAAAAGGGTAGCACTGTGGTAGTGATTCTACCTCGAGCCTGTAGGCACCCCGCCACCCACAGGCCAAGGAGAATATTGCACCACCCAATCCTCCATGAATAACAAAAAGGGGTCTAATCCCTGACATAATTACACACCTGGGTCTCTCTACCCCCAGGTGTATCCCACTAACTTTGAAGACCCCGCTACACACTCCCCCTTGTGATTTGACGCTGGTCCCCAGCGTCAGGTGCACACCCATGTCTCCCAAGGAGTGGTGACATGAAGTGGGCCCCAGAGGCTATCCCTCAAATTTTGGATACTGTGTGTGCCAAGACCTGCTCCAGGGAAAGGGAACTATAAAACATTAAAACTTTTGTATAAAACATCTGTCATGTACACATATACAATCCCTCCCGTCACTGTCTAAGAACCACCCCATACTCAGTAGTCTTGACCGACGAATCTCCTGCAGAAGGGAAACAAAAAAAAACATCCTAACACTCTGTGTTAACTTGGCATGAGTGGGTCCGTCAGCCGAGAGACCCACTCACTCCAATAAGTAAGTAATGCATGTGTAACATTTCAAACAACCGTTGCACAACACTGCCACCTGGTGACAGCGCTGCGGTAATGACACTTGGTGAGATCTTCATTCTTCCTGCTTTCCTACTCTGACTCTATCCCAAAAGTCTCTGCCTTTGGCACATGAAGAAAAGGGAGAAAAAAAAACAACAGCTCCCAAGTCTCCAGTGAGTAAAAGAAAAGCCCAAATCAAAACAAAAGTAGGGCACAGTTCTAGGCGTCTGGGAATGTCTCTTCCAGAAAGTTTCAACAGCAACAAGATAGGAGCTCACTTCTCCTATAAGTAGAACCTTGGATCCGGCAGAAAGAGGGGCTTTAGGTGCCCGTCAAACACTTCCACCGAATACTCGACATCCTCTCCTTCTTTCCTGCAGATGAGCACCTTATCGGCATGAATATGGCGCCCAAGTCTCCAATCAGCTCTGCAGTCCTTGAACTTTTTAGACACAGGCGGCGAACATGACAGGTATCGCCTGGCATGGGGTACTTTAAGCTTTTCCCATACAAACTCGTCATACCACCTTGGTCGCAGGACCTCGACTTCATACAATAAGTCCCGAGGCAAGTAGGGGTACTCCCACCCATATTCACGGGCGACTCTCTGGGAGAAAAGTCTCTGCAACTTGGCTAGAGGGGGCATCACATCTCGCTCACCTTCTCCTGGCTGCACGATGGCCTCCGGGTGCCGAGGTACCTTCACCATCTCGGGTTGCTTTGTCTTTGGTGCCCGCAACGAAGCACGCTGCATCCCCACCATCAGAGCGGGTGATGTAGTTGAATGAGGAAAGTTGGTCGGAGGACTAGATTTCCTCGGGAACTCCGGGGCCTGCGCCCGGAGCGTACTGTCTTCTATGGACATGGGGAAATCCTGCGGTTTACTCAGCACAGGTAGTGGGCGTCTGTCCCAGCCCTTCCGGTGAAACAGTTTGTCTATTTCTCCGTCATCCCCACAGTCTGACAATGACTCTAGGTCGGAGGTGTCATACATCTCAGCGGGAAGGTAGTCTCTAGTAGACGGAAGGCTACCCTCCCTTGCGGGCTCCACCGACTGTGGACCCCCGACACCTCCAACCAACACCACAGTCACAGCCCCTGGCTCACCTGGACCTTCTGAAGAACTGGGATGTCCGGGACTCTCTTCTCTACCGGCGCCATCTAGGCCAGGCAATCGGCGGGGTGAAGCTCGACCACGACCATAGGATGCCTGTACCAGGCCGACTTTCCTCTTCGGAGGTGGGAGCAGGGAGTCTGTGGTGACCGAAGCAGCGTCCTCGGATTTTTCTCTCTCAGTCTCTGATTGGGCAGTCCCATCGCCCTGGTCAGCGCGCACGGGGACCTCCGCAAAGGCCTGGATCTCTCCCTCCGGAGTGGCGGTTCCTGTGATGCAGTTGAGGCGAAGGGCCCGGGGCCTTACTGTGGATGATTTGACCTCAAAAAGAAATTCTTTGCACGCTTCACATCGCCCGAACGGCTTCAGTTGGACCACCAGTCCCGAGCATCCGGGACAGATCACACCGAGGGCCTCCGTGTCTCTGCATGAATACAGAGCCAACTGTCCTCGGGGCCTGAGCCTTATCCCCGTGTCTGTAATGGGCGCAGCAAATGCAGTCATTTTCGTGGGGTAAGGTACCGGCATCCACGGGGAGCTTGAGGCCATCCCGACCACCTGCTGTTCCATCACGTGCTCACCTCGCGCCGGAGTCTCCACGTGTATCTCCACACGTGGCCAGACTCCTCCCACGACTTGCACGTTTTCGCGGGCTTCCTTCAGTCTCCTCCCACGAATTGCGCAGTCATGGGGTGCCTCGTGGCGCAGTGCATTAACAGTCCCCACATGTAGTACTTCACACGGCTGGACCTCTCCCTTTTTACGCTCCTCCGCGTGGGCCTTTCCTGACTTAGGGTTATGTCCACAACTCCGAGCAGGGATGCACTTTGGCCAATCACATGGCCGACCTGCTCGGACCTCCTCCGGGGCAGCAAAGTCCAGACACAGCCGTTCCAACCCTTAGGATCAATACACATTTCATCCCGGACTCACGAGCCCCCACATGTAGCGGCCTCACCCCCTTCACATGTTCATCGGTTGTCCGAAAGCTCTTGTCTAGGGGTACCTGGGTTTCGGGAGTGAGGTGCGCTACGGCCCATGTCCTCCCCACGACTTGGGTGAGGTGAAGGCCAGTATCAATAACTTCCTCGGGCCAAATGTGCATTTGGGTTGCGGAACTTAGCCCTGCTATGCTGGAATCTCCCTTTGCTCCCATCAACAGAGTCCATACACCGATCACAGTCCAACTGTTAGTTTTATTTCGTAGCTCCACAACAAACAATGTATGGCAGGATACGGTGGGATGAGCAGGCCGAGGCACTATCCGGATTGTAGTCCCTACACCCCCTGTGCTATGACCAGGGGTTGCAGGAGTCTTGATTAGAACAACTTCGCTGCGCTGCGGCCCCTATCAGGGGAAGATGACCCTCCAAGGGAGTTACCGGAGGCCCGTCCGTCACCGGGTTGACGATGCTCTGGAGTCTTCAGACGGGTGACCTCCCCAGCCTCCTCACCTCAGATGCGGGTCCCCTCGCAAGGGGCACCCTGGAATCACTTCACCCTCGCGGGACCCGGTCGAAGTCACCAGGTCCCAGGCCTTCTACAAAGTACCTCACCCCAGGCTGAAGGTGCCTGGGATGGACTCCAACTCCAGCTTCATTCCGGCCAGGCCTAGGGTGCCCAGGCCGGAACCTTGAACCGCCCGTACCCAGGCCTAGGGCGCCTGGGTACGTGAAGAGATGATCCCCCAAAGACCTCGTGGCGAGGGTGTCTCCCCCTTTTATCTCCTCCCATCGACACCATGGCGGGTTCCCCGCCCCAGCTGTACCATCTCCAGGAAGGGACAAAAAGGGTAGCACTGTGGTAATGATTCTACCTCGAGCCTGTAGGCACCCCGCCACCCACAGGCCAAGGAGAATATTGCACCACCCAATCCTCCATGAATAACAAAAAGGGGTCTAATCCCTGACATAATTACACACCTGGGTCTCTCTACCCCCAGGTGTATCCCACTAACTTTGAAGACCCCGCTACACTTAAAAGCCTGAATTTTGGGCCACTCTATGCAGCTAAGCTGTGCTAAAGTCTCACATGTGGTAACCCTATACTCAGGAGTTTACAGTAGGGAAAATAATTATTTGATCCCCTGCAGATTTTGTAAGTTTGCCCACTCACAAAGAAATGAAGGGTCTATAATTTTTATCATAGGTGTATTTTAAATGATATGCCGCGTACACACAATCGTTTTTTTTAATGAAAAAAGACCGATGGACTTTTTTTATCGGACAAACCGATAGTGTGTGGGCCCCATCAGTCTTTTTTTCCATCGGTATAAAAAAATAGAACCTGTTTTAAATTTTACCGATGGAAAAAAAAAACGATAGCAAATTCCAATCGTCTGTGGGGAACTCCATCGGAGAAAAATCCACGCATGCTCAGACTAAATTACAAGACGGGAGCGCTTGTTCTGGTAAAACTAGCGTTCGTAAGGGAGATGGCACATTCGTCATGCTGTAACGGACTGAAAAGCACGGAGACTGAAAAGCGCGAATCGGCTAACACCAAACTTTTACTAACACGCGGTAACACAAAATCAGCAAAAGCAGCCCAAAGGGTGGCGCAGTTGGATTTGAACTTCCCCTTTCTAGTGCCGTCGTACGTGTTGTATGTCACAGCGTTTTGGACGGTCGGAATTTTGACTGATGGTGTGTAGGCAAGACTGATGAAAGTCAGCTTCATTGGAATTCCGAAGGAAAAATCCATCGGAAATCTGATCGTGTGTACAGGGCATTAGAGACAGAATATCAACCAAAAATCCAGAAAAAAACACATAAAACAAATGTTGTAAATTAAGTTGCAGTTCAGTGAGTAAAATAAGTATTTGATCCCCAAGCAAAACAGGACTTAGTACTTGGTGGATAAACCCTTGTTGGCAAGCACAGAGGTAAGACTTTTCTTGTAGTTGGTTACCAGGTTTGCACACATCTCAGGAGGGACTTTGGTCCACTCTTCTTTATAGATCTTCTTTTTCTTGGCTGTCGCTTGGCAACTCGAAGTTCCAGCTCCCTACATAAATTTTCTATAGGATTAAGGTCTGGAGACTGACTAGGCCATGAACTTAATCTTCTTCTTCCTGAGCCACTTTGTTGTTGCCTTGGTGGTATGTTTTGGGTCGTTGTCATGCTGGAATACCCATCCACGACCTCCACGACGATCTTCAGTGTTCTGGCTGAGAGAAGAAAGTTTTTTCTCAGGATTTTACAATACATGGCCCTGTCCATTGGCCCCTCAATGTGGCAGTCACATTTAGCAGGGAAACAGCCTCAAAACATCATGTTTCCACTTCCATGCTTGACTGTAGGGATGGTGCTCATAGGGTCACAGTCAGCATTTTTCTTCCTCCAAACACGGCGAGTTGAGTTAATGCCAAAGAGCTCAATTTTAAATTACATGTATGATAAAAATTATAAACACTTACTGTATTGGCGTATAACACTCACTTTTTTACCCTGAAAATAGAGGGTAAACTGTGCCTGCGTGTTATATGCAGGGGGGCTGTGTTAAGTTTTTTTCCTGAAACTTCCCTTTTAATGGTAGGGTACGTGTTATACGCCTGTGCGTATCAGCAGGGGATCAAATAATTTTCCCCAGTGTATTATACACTGGGGAAAATAATTATTTGATCCCCTGCAGATTTTGTATGTTTGCCCACTTACAAGGAAATGAAGAGTCTATGATTTTTATTATAGGTGTATTTTAAATGATAGAGACAGAATATCATCCAAAAATCCAGAAAAAGCACATTATCAATTGAGTTGCAGTTCAGTGAGTTAAATAAGTATTTGATCTCCAAGCAAAACATGACTTAAAAGGAGAAGTCCAGCCTGAGCTTTTTAGGCTGGGCTTCTCCTATGGGTCACAGGAGTGCATTTTGTTTTGTACTCCTGTGACCCGTTTTCAGTGGAGAGCGGTCTGAAGTCGCTCTCCGCTGACGTCACTGCCATCGGTCGGAGCAG
This sequence comes from Rana muscosa, assembly GCA_029206835.1. Classification (NCBI taxonomy): domain Eukaryota; kingdom Metazoa; phylum Chordata; class Amphibia; order Anura; family Ranidae; genus Rana; species Rana muscosa. The sequence continues at coordinate 36,336,112 of CM055121.1, read as the reverse complement.
CATGTCATCCCGACTTCCAAGTCAGTCTGGATCCGCCAGCTGCCCTGATTGATGGCAGTCTCAGTGAGCCGCTGATACAGCCGCTCCCTGCCCCTCCACTGCTCAGCACTCCAATGAGTGCTGAGAAGTAGAGAAGAAGCTATGCTGACTGACAGTCAGCATTGCTCTGCTCGGGGAGGAGTGAAAACCGAGCCATCGGCGGTGTTTGGTGGCTCGGTTCTCAGTGCAGAGGCGTCGGGGGACAGCTGCAGCATTTGTCTGATGCTGCAATCACTGAGGTAAGTATGGATAGAAAAAATAAAATAAAAATCATACTTCTCTTTTAATACTTGGTGGAAAAAAACCTTGTTGGCAAGCACGGAGGTAAGACATTTCTTGTAGTTGGTTACCAGGTTTCCACACAACTCAGGAGGGATTTTGGTCCACTCTTTTTTACAGATCTTCTCTAAATCCTTAAGGTTTCTTGGCTGTCATTTGGCAACTCGAAGTTTCAACTCTCTATCTATAAATTTTCTATAGCATTAAGGTCAGGAGACTGGCTAGGCCACTCCATGACCTTAATGCGATTCTTCTTTAGCCACTTATTTGTTCCCTTGGCGGTATGTGTTGGGTCATTGTCATGCTGGAAGACCCATCCACAACCCATCTTCAGTGTCCTGGCTGAGGGAAGAAGGTTCTGATCCAAGATTTTATAATACATGGCCCTGTCAATTGTTCCCTCAATGTGGCAAAGTCGGCCTCTGCCTTTTAGCAGAGAAAGTTTGAAGCAAAAAAAAGTGATATTCAAAAGACTCCTTGGGAGTTAATTAACTAAAAGCAAATATACTGTGCACTGCAGGTATACCTGCTACAGAGTAAATGAGAGGTAAAGCTTATCTTTGCAAAGATTACTCGATCACATGCAAGGAAAATTAAAATATATATATATATGTTTGCTTGCACATGATTGGATGATAGAAATCAGCAGAGCTTCCCCTCTTTTTAGAGCTTCCCCTCAGATCTAGAGCAGCTGCAGTTCCAAGTGCCCTTGCTATGCACAGTATATTTGTCTTTAGTAAATTAACCTCCATGTCTCAGTAAATATGTTAAAAGGGTATGCATTCTAAAATTTGGTAATTGTGTGGGTGTTTCTCCTGTCCTCACACTTCAAGGCCTCCACAAATCAGATAGGTGGTCAGGATATCAGATGTGTATTTTATGCCCCTTGAAAGCCTGAAGCTTCTTGGGTTTTTGGCATCTCTGTGTCCAGGCTGCAAAAAAGTATCATGCATTTTATATTCTCATATTTGGGAGGAGTAGCACATGGTTTGGGATGTAATTGTAAGTATGTTTAGGCTGTGTGCGGGAAATAATTATTTAAGATGACAACTTTGTGAAAAAAAATAAATGTTATTTGCTTGCTTCATCTTCATCCAAAATATTGTGGCTAAAGTTACAACGGCAAAAAACTTGCTATGCCTCTTACTAAATACCTTGAAGGGTATGACGCCTTTGACATAGGCTATTTACCACGTGATCAGCTGTGTCAAAACTCGGCTGATCTCATAGTAACCAGGACGTGACGTTTATTGGCTTTCCACCATTCGTGCTGACAACGTGCGGGTAGAGGAGAGCCGATCAGCGGCTCCCCAGTGCCCCACCAGTGATGTCCATCAGTGTCCCACCAGTAATGTGCACCAGTGCTGTCAGTAATGCTAATCAGTGCCTACCTGTACCCACATGTGATGCCAATCGGTGCCCATTAGTAATGCCAGACAGTGCCCATCAGTAATGCCTGTCAGTGCCTCCTTATCAGTGCTGCCTATCAGTGTCCATCAATGCTGAATATCAGTTTTTCCTATCAGTGCCTGTCAGTGAAGGAGAAAGCTTGCTTATTTACAAAATTTTATAATGGAAACCAAATTTTTTTATTTTTTTGTAGCTCAAAAAAAAACAGTGGTACAGTATTGCGTGACCGTGCAATCGTCATTCAAATTGTGACTGTGCTAAAAGCCAAAAATTGGTCTGGGCAGGAAGGGGGTAAAAGTTCCCTGTATTGAAGTGGTAAATATGGTGGTGGTTGATTACTTTATTCACCTTTTGTTCATTTGTGGTATTTGCCCTGTTCTGTATAAATGTATTGCTAGGAATAGTGAAATGTAAACAATTTGGTATCATCATTCAGGCCTGGTTCACACTGGGGCGACAAACGCTCCGACATTGGGAGCTCATGTCGCATGACGTGTGAAAATCAATGTTTCCCTATGAGAGCCGTCTTAACTGGTCCGACACATGTCGGTCCGACTTTGAAAATGCTCCCTGTACTACTTTGGTCCGACTTCAGCCCATTGACTATCATTGAAGTCGGATCAAAGTCGGACCGCAGTCTTGCATGGTCCGACTTTGGCATGCGACTTGTGCTGTACTGCTCTTGAGGGGGAACTCCAGGCCAAATTTTAAATAAAAAACCGGCGTGGGTTCCCCTCCAGGGGCATACCAGGCCCTTGGGTCTGGTCTGGATTTGAACGGGCGCCCCTACGCCGAAAAAACGACGTGGGGTCCCCCCAAAATCCAAACCAGACCCTTATCCGAGCACACAACCTGGTAGGCCGCAGGGGAAGAGGGGGGGACGAGGGAGCGGTCCCTCCTCCCTCCTGAACCGTACCAGGCCACATACCCTCAACATGGGGGGTTTGGTGCTCTGGGGCAGGGGGGCGACCTGCGGCCCCCCCACCCCAGAGCACCCTGCCCCCATGTTGATGAGGACAGGGCCTCTTCCCGACAACCCTGGCCGTTGGTTGTCGGGGTCTGCGGGCGGGGGGCTTATCGGAATCTGGGAGCCCCTTTAATAAAGGGGCCCCCGGATCCCGGCCCCCCCACCCTATGTGAATGAGTATGAGGTACATCGTACCCCTACCCATTCACCTGGTGGAAAAAATATTTCAATAAAAAAACACTACACGGGTTTTCAAAGTAATTTATTGCACAGCTCCGGGGGTCTTCTTCCGACTTCCGGGGGTCTTCTTCCGACTTCCGGGGGTCTTCTTCCGACTTCGAGGGTCTCCGGTGTCGTCTCCCGCTCTCCGGTTCTTTCTTCCGCCGGGCCTCCGCTAACTTCTTTTTAGCTCTCTTGCTAACAGAGGCCCGGTCTTCCCGTTGTCTCGTCCGGCTCTCCGTTGTCCTTCTGCCGGCCCCTCCACTAACTTCTTTTTAGCTCTTTCGCTAGTGGAGGGGCCGGGCTTCCCGTCGCTGTCGCCGTCGGCGTCTTCTTCCCTCTTCTCCTCCTCGATGTTGACGCGTCGCTTCCTCCCGCTGTAATACTGGCTCTCCGCTCCGCTCCGCATTAATATAGGCTTCTCATGACGTCACAGTCACATGTTCCAGGGCACATGGCCCCGGAGCATGTGACTGTGACGTCATGGGAACATGTGACTGTGACGTCATAAAAAGCCTATATTAATGCGGAGCGGAGCGGAGAGCCAGTATTACAGCGGGAAGAAGCGACGCGTCAACATCGAGGAGGAGAAGAGGGAAGAAGAAGCCAACAGCGACGGGAAGCCCGGCCCCTCCACTAGCGAAAGAGCTACGAAGAAGTTAGTGGAGGGGCCGGCAGAAGGACAACGGAGAGCCGGACGAGACAACGGGAAGACCGGGCCTCTGTTAGCAAGAGAGCTAAAAAGAAGTTAGCGGAGGCCCGGCGGAAGAAAGAACCGGAGAGCGGGAGACGACACCGGAGACCCCCGGAAGTCGGAAAAGACCCCCGGAAGTCGGAAGAAGACCCCCGGAGCTGTGCAATAAATTACTTTGAAAACCTGTGTAGTGTTTTTTTTATTGCAATTTTTTTTCCACCAGGTGAATGGGTAGGGGTACGATGTACCCCATACTCATTCACATAGGGTGGGGGGGCCGGGATCCGGGGACCCCCTTATTGAAGGGGGCTCCCGGATTCCGATAAGCCCCCCGCCCGCAGACCCCGACAACCAACGGCCAGGGTTGTCGGGAAGAGGCCCTGTCCTCATCAACATGGGGCAGGGTGCTTTGGGGTGGGGGGCCGCAGGTCGCCCCCCTGCCCCAGAGCACCAAACCCCCCATGTTGAGGGCATGCGGCCTGGTACGGTTCAGGAGGGAGGGGGGGCCGCTCTCTTGTCCCCCCCTCTTCCCCTGCGGCCGGCCAGGTTGTGTGCTCGGATAAGGGTCTGGTTTGGATTTTGGGGGGGACCCCCACGCCGTTTTTTCGGCGTTGGGGCGCCCGTTCAAATCCAGACCAGACCCAAGGGCCTGGTATGCCTCTGGAGGGGAACCCACGCCGTTTTTTTTTAATTTAAAATTTGGCCTCTAGTTCCCCCTCAAGATTCATACCAAACACAGTGCCTGATATTGGCGGGGATCCAAGTTGGATCCCCGTTCATTGAAAGTCGGACATATGTCGGCTTCATGTCGCAGGGCAAAGTCGGATCCAAAGTAGGACAGATGTCGTGTCGCACTAGTGTGAACCCAGCCTCATTCTAAAAAATAAACAGATGCAGCGCTTTGAAGTGAATATAACCCCAAAATCTTAACGATGGGGAAAGGGTGAATGAACAGGTGTCTAATATAGACCATACATCAATATGCAATAAAACTATTACATTAAGCCTTGTGCTCTCATCCCAAACAAAGAATCAAGGCACCTAGGAGATGCATACAAAAAATATGAAACGTGTGTACACCGTGTCATGAATACAAAATATGCAAGTGTATATAGTCTGTGGAACAATGTTGTGTAACACAGATCATAAAATCCAAAGGGAGTGCATATGTTCATTAGAATATTCAGTGCTCCAAATAACTCATGTGGGACACTAAGACGTTAACATTCCTGCGAACATGGGAGATATTCCACGAATGTGACACCCAGGATAGTGACTCCAACACCCGGGGGGGGGGGAGATTGAGTACTCTTACCCTATGACGTGGACTCACACGCCAGCGGCGGTGAGTCAAAAAGGCAACGATTAAACCTCTCAGGTAGATTGGAATTCATGTGAAGGACGCCTTGCTGTGTCCACGCCACACACAATGGATGTTGAGGACAGCGGTGTCACGGATTCAGAAACAGCAGTACTTCGGAAATCCAAATGCAGATGTAAATCATAGAAAAAGGAAAAAAGGCCTCCACATAGTGCAGATGACTCCGATGGTTTGTTGTAAAAAAATTGTATTTATTCCAATAAAAGCAAAATAATAAGATACAGGCGTCATAAAAATGCTTGTAAGAGATCTCAAAGAAAGTTCGGTCAGGGCGTAGTATACAGAGCTTAAAGCAGGCTATGTACCCGACATGTTTCGCACAAACGTGCATCAACTGGGGCATAAACCTGCTTGTGAAATACCACGGCACTATATAGTAAATAATAATTAGCTCAAAGTCCGGACAGCTGTTGTATACACACCCCTCTGTCCAGAGTAGCCAATACAGAGATTCAAACTTGCTACGTTCCAGCTTGTCACTTCCCTCTGGTTGTTCCAACCAACCAGAAATGTATGACGTCCCCCTTGCGTCATTGTGTTGCCGCCGGAGCGTGTCATCACGCACCGTCTTTACTGATGTGTGCGTTCCAAGCCTCGCAATCCAACTGAGCATCACGTGACACGGCGCAGAGGGATGCAACGGCGCGCCGCACCAATGGTGACGTCAACACAAACAAATGCGTCCCTGCCACAAAAAACAGAGTGCATCACTGTATCAGCCAAATGCAGGAATCGGCAAGCTGGAAGGACAAGTAGTGCACAAAACAAAATGCACACATAACAGACTATATCTTATTACCTACCCAACATGCCTAGCATAATAAACATGGCATATATGCAAGAACATACTAGTGTATAACTGTGAAGATGGTAAGCAGACTAAGGCTGTAACGATAACAAGTAGGTATTTATTATTATTCTAAAACAACAATCATTTTGATTGGCAAATTTCCAACACCTTGTTTATGATTGGAGAAAAAATATAGCACAAGTAACCCAAGAGTGTATATTCTGCAATTTTCGTAATCACATTTCTCATTGCAAATTGAATTATATTGGTAAATAAGAATGTTAGGTCTACATCTGTGTGCTGGGGATTTTTTGACAACTGGTGGAAAACTGATGGGAGCATAATGAGCAATGCAACCTTGTGACATAGATCTGATATTGAAATATCTAGAGAGAGATGGGTAGATAAAAAAAAAAAAAAAAGTTCTGTGGGCTTTTCCTTTAAAACTATGGTCTTTCATATAGCTGACACGATTTATTGAAAATATGGAAATTTGACAAGTTCTTCTCAAGGTTGGAGCTAAACCTCTAGCTGCAAATCAGAATGGCATGTGTTTAATGATACTGAAGAATATTTCCACTGGCTCAGATTCTATAGTTTACCTTGTATTTAATCTGCAAAAGTCTTATAGCACATTACTGTATCTTGCAGCATTGGAATTACTACTACTTCCATGTGAATCATGGGGGCTCTATGTATAATAATTAGAGAAATGAAATAATGTACTATATATATTCATTAGCAATGAACCAGACCCCAGTTGTAATCTACTAAGATCTTAACTGTCTACTGTGGGCACCAGAGAAGTGAGAACATAGAGCAGAGAGACCTGAAACACTTCAGGTGCAAACATTATGTCTGCAGGTTAATAGATTTCCAAGATGTTTCTAATGCGTGCCCTCTATTCCACCCTATTAACCCAAGGCGTGAGACATTTCAGTATAAGGAACTTTTGGTGCAACTTTGCACGAGAAGCTACATTATGTATCCCCGCTGCTTTAAGGGAAGTGAATGTTAGACTGCTTTTATACTGAAAGCATCGGCCATTAGCGCTTAAGCGCTGCTCGTTTTAGCGGCGCTTTAGCGCTGTTTAACCACTTACCGCCCGGCCTATAGCAAAATGACAACCCGGCGGTGGTTCAGTTATCCTGACTTCACGTCATGTGACGTCCGGCAGCATAACAGCCGCTGCGTGCCCGTGGGGGCATGCATAGCGGCGATCGGTGGTGCGGTGTGTCAGTCTGACACACTACTATACCGAACTCGGTAAAGAGCCTCTGACTGAGGCTCTTTACCACGTGATCAGCCATGTCCAATCATGGTTGATCATGATGTAAACAGGAAGAGCGGTTGAACGGCTTTTCCTCACTCGCGTCTGACAGATGCGAGTAGAGGAGAGCCGATCAACTGCCCTCCTGACAGGGGGGGTCTGTGCTGATTGTTTATCAACACAGCCCCCCCTCCCCTCAGATGCCTGCCCAGGACCACCAGGGATGGGCACCCACACTGGACCACCAGGTCTGCCCCCCTAGACCACCAAGGAAATGCCAATCTGTGCCCAGGCAGCTTCCATACAGTGCCCACCCAATATGCCTACCACTGCCAGTGCCACCAGGGATGTCTATCAGTGTCGCATATCAGTGCCCAGCAGTGCCGCCTATCAGTGCCACCCATAAGTACCCATCTTTGCAGCCTTTCCGTGTCCACCAATGCCACCCATGAGTGTCGCCTGTCAGTGCCCATCAGTGCTATCTACCAGTGCCCATCAGTGCCCGCTCATCGGTGCGGCCTTATCAGTGCCCATCAGTGAAGGAGAAAACATACTTTTCTCTTACCATCCATGGACTGACACGGTGTCTCTTTACACTTTACACGTGGGTTATGTCCCTGCTTGCAGGAGAAGACCTAGGCAGAATGTGAAATGTTATACATACATTCTAAAAGCCAGAGCTGAACAGCCCCACCCAGGGGGCGGTCCCTCCAGACATAACCCTCCCACTACAGTCAGCAGACTTCAGTTTTTTTCTGCCTAGCAGAAGGAGAAGACGTGGCTCTCTCAGGAGCCAGTCTCCTGACCTATTTTTATTCCTTTTCTGGAATTCTTTTTTATTTTATTTTTAAGAATTTTCTATCAACTGTCGGCTGGGCAACAGGTTGGGTACAAGATATCCTCGTAGTCTTCCCTGTCCGACCATCGAGCGTGCTGATCCTCGCCTTGTGTGCGTGAGACTCAGTTCACGACAGGCCCCATGACTCCAGGGGTGGCCGGGTTTGCTTTCATGCTCCCACGGTCCTCTCAAGACTGAACAGTTCCTGACTGACTGTATCTTTCGCGGTGGACCGGGCCGACAGCTACTCAGTACTGCACTGTGATAGTCCTGTCAGAAACACACCAGTGGGTCCCTCAGGGGACGGGTAAGTAGTCTCTCCTGCCTGCAGGTGAGTACAAAAGGCTGTGTGTTTCTCTGTGGGGGATTTTCCCTGTCTCCCCCTGTATTTCATTGTCACTCTCTGTCACCATTGCTGGCGCTGTGCTGTGTGGGGTGCCTGGGGGTCACACTGTTCTTGGAGGGGCTAATGCTGGTCTGCAGATATGCTTGGGGCCTTTTTTTGTGTGTTTTGGGGCCTGAGCGCCGAGTGGCGCTGTTTGTGTGCTGTTTTTTATTTTTTTTCACTTTTGCTGAGTCATGGCGGCCATCTTGCCGCGGATCGCCTCAGTGAAGTGCGGTGGCCATTTTCTTGTAGCCCGCGCACTCTTCAGCACTAGTTTTGGCCTCTAGCGCTGCTGTAACAGCGGAAATCTCCTCACAATCTCCTCACAGCTCACCAGCGCTGACACAGCGCGGTACAGACAGCGGAACTGAGCGGTCCCTGGTCCGGTTTGGTGAGTCCCCTGGGCACCCCCTCCTCAGTCAGCACAGCCTGTGGGTGGACTTTTTATCTGAGGAGTCTCAGAGGGGGGCAATATGGAGTCTCTGTCACCAGCTTCCCCTAAATGTCAGTGGACAACAGGCAGTGCTTCAGCACCTGCGGTCCCTAGGGACCAGTTGTGGGCAGTCCTGGAATCATTTCTGACCAGGATGGGAGCTGTGTGCAAGCGCAAGGGAGCAAAAAAAAAAGCGCCCTCTCCCCACTTTACTTCATGAGGGCAGTGCGCTGATTCAGATATGGGCCTAGCCACTACCGCTCAGGACCCTAGTTCTGAATGTATTGGATGGTTTTGAACAGGACATTCCTTATGAGGAAAACTCCAGTTCTGAGTCAGTAAATGACAGGGCGCTTGTTAGTGTACTCATGACTGCGGTGAGGGACACTCTCAAGCTAAAATGCTGCAGATGCAGAACCTCAGGCGGATACAGTCTCCTTTGGTTCTTTTAAGGCCAGGCCTTCTAAAGAGGTTTTTCCATATGTACTTTCTTTGACCAGCTCATTGATAAGGTCTGGGAAAAGCCGCAGAAGAATTTTTTTATGGTCCCGCGGCGTTTGTCTATCAGATACCCCTTGAAGATGCCCTACTTAAAAAGTGGGCTTCTCCCCCAGGGTCGACCCTCCAGTCGCCCGGTTGAACAAGGCCATCACTCTCCCGATGGAGGGGACTCCTGCATTTGAGGACCCCACTGACAGGAGGTCAGAAGTGGTGAGCAGAGCCATGTTTGCCTTGTTGGGATCCGCCCTACGGCCTGTGGTAGCGGCGACCCTTGTGTCTTAAACACTTACAGGTTGGGCAAAAATGTTGCACCTAGCTGTACAGGAGCATAATCTTCCTCCAGACACAGTTGCTTTGGCCCACCAACTGGTTCAGGGCCTGGTTTATGTGTGCGACTCCACGTTGGACGCGGCCCCTTTAATATCCAGGGCCTCTGTCTCGGCGGTGGTATTGCATCGTCTTATCTGGTTGAAGTGCTGGTCTGCTGACCTAGCCTTAGGAAGCTCCTGACGGATCTACCATTTAAAGGTGGTAGACCTTTCGGTGCTGCTCTGGATGACATCGTCATGGGAGGTAAAAGCACTCTTCTTCCTTAGACTAGCAAGGGTGAGGAGGCCCGCCGCAAACAGGGGCCTTCCTTTCCAGCAAGACGGGTTTTTTCGTCAGTCAGAGTCCACGGGTAGGCCCTCTCAGACTGACGGCAGTGCGGCTGGTGGGCACAAGTGCCCCTGGGTGCGTAAGCCGAACAAGCGGCTCCCAAGCCCGCCTCCGCATGAAGTCTTGCCTCCGCCCGACTCTGGGGTGGGGGGACGACTTCGCAGGTCACAAATCGGTGGTCCTCCTGAATCTCCGACTGGTGGGTGTGCGAGGTGGTCACCTCAGGATACAGGATAGTATTCCTATCCTGGCCCCCAGACAGATTCTTTCCCTCAAATCTTCCTCTCCTTCCTACCTGTCGGGCAGCCCTCTTGGGGGCTGTACAGGATTTGATCAGGTCCGGAGTGATTGTGCCGGTTCCGTCACAGGAGAGTTTTCAGGGATTCTACTCGAATCAGTTTGTCGTCCCAAAAATAGGACGTGGTTCGACCTATCCTGGACCTCAAGGCCCTGAATGCCTTCGAGAAGGTGCAGAAATTCCGCATGGAATCCATTCGCACGGTGATCGCTACACAAGGGATTTTCTTCTGGCGTCCTTGGACTTCAAGGACGCCTACTTGCATGTTCCGATCTGCGCAAGTCACCAGAAGTTTCTGCGCTTTGCGATCAGCGAAGTCCACTATCGATTGTGGCTCTTCCTTTCGGCCTAGCCTCAGCACCAAGGGTGTTCACCAAGGTGCTTGCTCCGGTTCTAGCCTTCTGTTACAGCGAGGTATTGCTGTCGTGGGCTATCTGGACGATCTTCTGCTAAGAGCAGAAAGTGGATCAGACTTAGAGGAAATGTGACTATTGTCAATTAGACCCTCAGGGACTCGGGTGGTTCCTGAACATTCAGGAGTCAGTCCTGGTCCCGACTCAGTGTCTGGAGTATCTAGTTCTGATTCTGGACTCCTTGGAGGCAAAGGTATCCTACCTCTGGAGAAGTTGCTGACACTTCAGTCTGCGGTGCGGGTGCTGACATCCCAAAAATGGTTGTCAATCCGTTTTTTGCATGAGAGTCCCGAGACTCGTGGTGGCCTCCTTCGCGGCCGTTCCGTATGCCCAATCACACACCAGGGCATTGCAGAAGGAGATCTTGTCCACCTGGGACAAATCCCCGTTGTCCTTGGATCTTCAGATCCAGGTGATTCACCTGGTCAGGGCGCCCCTGACATGGTGGTTGAGATCCTCGGCTCTTCGGTCCGGAAAGTCGTTCCCCTCCCATCCAATGGATGGTACTCACGACGGACACCAGCCTGACGGGCTGGGGTGGAGTCTAGGGAGTCCTGTCGGCTCAGGCCTTGGACTCCGGACGAGCCCGTTTACCAATCACTGTTCTGGAAATACGGGCCATCGGACTGTGTCTCTCCTCAGGTCGGAGAGAGTACGGGGTCGCTCCATCAGGAGCCAGTCGGATACCGCCACGGCGGTGGCGTATGTAAACCATCAAGGGGGAACTCGGAGCTCAGCTGCAGCTTCCGAGGTAGTCCGTATCCTGAAGTGGGCCGAAAGAAACGTGCCGGCTCTGTAGGCCATTTTACATTCTGGGCATAGACAATGGGCAGGCGGACTATCTGAGTCGCCAATCACCAGACACCGGACCAAGAAGAGTGGTCCTTGCATATTTCAACTCCTTTACCGACGGTGGGGCACGCCGGATGTGGACCTGATGGCCTCTCGACTCAATCGCAAGGGTCGAGGTTGTGGCCAGATCCAGGGATCCTTGGGCGATGCCTCGGATGCGTTGGTGGCCCCATAGGGTCCTTATCGCCTGATATAAACTCCGGCGATCCTAATTGTTCCGGATTGGCCTCAGCATCACTGGTACGCTGATCTGGTACGTCTCGTCGCGGACGTTCCCTGGCGGTTGCCGATGAGGGAGGACCTTCAGTCTCAAGGTCCTATGTTTTATCCGGCTTACAGTCTCTGGCTTTAACGGCAGGGCTGTTAAAAGCCAGGTGTTGAGGGACCGAGGTCTCTCGGACTCGGTCATTTTGACCATGTTAAGGACACGGAAGTCTTCCTCCAGGCAGATCTATCACCGTGCCTGGAAAGCTTATATCGCCATGTGCGAAGCGCTGGACTGGCGTCCTCGGACGTATTCCGTCCCCAGAATCCTGCGTCCTCTGCAGTGTAGAGTGACCCAAAAGCTTGCTATGAGTACCATCAAGGATCAGATTTCGGCCTTGGCCATCTTCTTCTTTCAGCGACCTCTAGCGGGTCATTTTCTTGGTTAGCACCTTGTGTTGGGGGTTCGTCATGTGCTCCCTCCTGTCAAGCCTCCTCTCCCACCGTGGGATCTGAATTTGGTGCTCTCGGTCCTCCAGGAACCTCCTTTTTCGAATATCCGGGATATTCCCCTCTTGTCTTGTCTCAGAAGGTGGCCCTTTTTAGTGGCAATCACTTCTGTTTGACGAGTGTCTGAGTTGGCGGCTTTGTCCTGCAAGTCGCCATATTTAGTCATCCATAAGGATAAGGCGGTGTTGCATCCGCGACCTTCCTTTTTTGCCAAAGGTGGTGTCCACCTTTCACCTACATGAGGACATTGCCCTCCCATCCTTGTGTCCTCACCCATCGCATCCCAGAGAGTTTGCGCTGCACATATTGGAGGTGGTACGAGCCTTACGGGTGTACCTGTCTGCTACTGCTTCTATTCGGAAGTCCGACTCACTGTTTGTGACTGTCTCTGGTCCATAACAGGGCCAAGCGGTTTCGTCTGCCATCATTTTTAGGGGAATCAAACAAACCGTCATTCAAGCCTATGCTCTCAAAGGGCGGGTGCCTCCCTTTCCGGTTACGGCGCATTCCACCAGGGCAATTGTTGCTTCCTGGGTTTCCCGACATCAAGCGTCGGTTGCACAAGTGTGCAAGGCGGCGACCTGGTCGTCTGTTCATGCCTTTTAAGTTTTATAAGGTTAATGTGGCTGCATCTTCGGATGCTTCCTTCGGCCGCAGGGTGCTGCAGGCCGCTGTTTAAAGTTGTGACTCCTCCGTTGAGGAGCTCTGCCTTATTGGAGTGAAGTTTTGGTTTTTCCATTAATACTGCTCCCATCCCTCTTGACACTGCTTTGGGACATCCCACGTGTAAAGTGTAAAGAGACACCGTGTCAGTCCATGGATGGTAAGAGAAAATAGGATTTTTTGTACTCACCGTAAAATCCTTTTCTCTGACATCCATGAACTGACACGGCACCCACCCTTCCTTTTAAGTTTGTACTGCTTTGTTACGAACTGAAGTCTGCTGACTGCAGTGGGAGGGTTATGTCCGGAGGGACCGCCCCCTGGGTGGGGCTGTTCAGCTCTGGCTTTTAGAATGTATGAATGTATGTATAACATTTCACATTCTGCCTAGGTCTTCTCCTGCAAGCAGGGACATAACCCACGTGTAAAGTGTAAAGAGACACTTATGTCAGTCCATGGATGTCAGAGAAAAGGATTTTACGGTGAGTACAAAAAATCCTATTATTTACAACATATTTTAACATAAACAAAAGCAAAACTTATTTTTTTCAAAATTTTGGGTCTCATTTGTTTAGAAAAAAATAAAAACCGCAGAGGTGATCAAATACCACCAAAAGAAAGGAAAAAGGGGAAGCCCAAAGGGCTAACGTTGCGCTAATGGTAATAAGTGATAATAAAAGAAAATTGTGACAAAATAATGAAAATTAGCACCTACAAGCAGCTAGCATAAAAAAGTCCTATACAAAAAAGGCCAAATAACAGAAATAGAAAAATGAAGTATGCAGCGCTCAATAGGTGAACGTAGGGCCAGTTAACCTAATCTAGTCCAAACAATGATATACAGAAGTGAATAGGTGAACAAAAATCACTAAAAACACACCGTGAAGTGATACTAAGAAGATTACCAAACAAGGTAAATAAAATAAAAGTGATGCTGTGTGTAATTAATGAAATAAACACAATAACTTTAACATCATAAACAAATGTCCCAAAAAACAAAATGAAAGGTGAGTGGCTGAGAAAGGCTTCTTCCCAATAAAGCTGTGCAGACTGGCAAACGTGACACCCAGGTGTGTGGTGGTCCTGCTTACCGGATAGCCGTGACTGTATCCACAGTCTCACCTAACGCAGGGAATAAGGCTTCCCTAAAGCCCAACGATATCCTGAACAGTATCTCACCAGCCAGAAGTTAATCCAAATGGGAGAGAAAACAAAGAAACTCCATGGTGTAGTATATAAAAATCCGGTTTAATGGTATAGTAAGGGTTACACTTACAATTAATCGATGGTCAATCAGCGGTAAAAAGCAGACAGTGTGCAGCAATGACAGCGGTACATACGGCAGCGTTGGTTCAAATATTTCCCGAGCTCCTGTGCTACGCGGATACTTCCTCGTGTGTACTCAATGCGTGATGACGTCACCGGCCCCCTACGCGTTTCGTCATCAATAGACATCAACTGGGGATTGGCCGAAGCGAACGTCACCACACTGAAGAAATAAATGACGGCGCCATTTTGGATCATGGCAAACACTCGGCATGTAACAGAGGAAGTAAGGGCAACCCGGAAGTCCATTGAAGTAGTGGGTAAACCACACAGGAAACAAAAAAACAGAAGGGGATGAGTCCCAAATAGAGACATCTAGTGGTAATAAAGAGGAAGTACCAGCGGGAGCCAAGAGGAGCCAGGGAATAGCCGAACCAAATTACAAACAATATGGATATGACCATCTGAATACAAAAATAAAAGCTGATCAACCTAACATAATAAAAACACATATGAGAGTCAATAAAAATCTATAAGAAGTATATAGCTGGGACATAACAACAAATCAGGAATTATTAATAAAGATGTTAATGTCCCAATCTATATTCAAACCAAAGGGTTTGAAGGACTTTAAAAGAAAAATCCATCTGGTTTCAGATCTGGATATAGCCCTAACCATATTAGTACCTCTCCAATGAGGACGAATCAAAATCGATAGCAAAAAATATAGTACCTTTAAGTTGACGATTATGGTATTGATCATAATGCTTGGATAGGTTATGCTTAGGGAAACCCCTCTTAATATTACCCACATGTTCATTAAGCCTAATATGCAATTCCCGCTTCGTGCGGCCTACATATTGTTTTGAACATGGACACTGAATCATATATACCACATATTTTGTGGAACAGGTGATAAATGAATCAATGTCATATGTTAAATTGGTTACAGATGATGTAAACTGAACACATTTACGGCCTATCAGGGGGTTGACTTTACAAATACTGCACTTGCGGCACGGAAAAAAACCCTTCATATTCTGAAAAAAAGAAGGCTTAATGGGGGGATCTATCACATTAGGGGCAATGCTTAATCTAAGTGATGGTGCACCCCTATAGATAACTCCTGGATTTTTTGGAATTATGGGTCCCAATATCTTATCATTTTTAAGTACATCCCAATGTTTTTTAAGGATCTTTTTTATAGAAAAATGTTAGTTAGAAAACCTAGTGATCATAGACCAGCCAAATCTAACAGAAGTGGACTGGTCTCTGGGTTTGGGAACTAAAAGAGTCCCTCTATCCAGAGCAGCCACTTTACTAATGGTCTCATCAATCACTGCAGGTGAGTATCCCTTATTCACAAACCTATGTTTCAGTACATCTGCCTGTGCAAAATATTCTGAAATATTAGTACAGTTACGCCTAATTCTCTGAAACTGTCCCTTAGGGACCGCTGAGAGCCAGGATCTGTGGTGACAGCTAGTAGTTGGTATGAAAGAATTGCGGTCTGTTTCTTTGAAGAAGGTGCTAGTACTAATATGACCATTCTGAATGGTAATATTTAAATCAAGGAAATTCACCTGTTCAGCACTAGCAACATATTCCAAAGATATACCTCTATCATTGGTGTTCAATTGGGAAAAAAAGTTTTCAAGGGACACCATATCTCCTTCCCAGATGAGAATAATATTGTCAATGTACCTTTTCCAAAGTAACAACTCTCTGGGGGGGTAGGTATCAATGACATCTAATTCCCAATGCGACATAAAAAGGTTGGCCAGACTGGGGGCAAATTTAGCCCCCATAGCCACACCGTTTTTTTGTAAATAAAACTCTCCTCCAAACCAGAAATAATTTTGGCTCGTAGCAAACCTAAGTATTTCCATAATAAAGTCCCTTTGTAAACAAGAAAGGGAGAAATCTTTTTGTAAATAAAAATCAACCGCCTCAAAACCCTGTTGGTGCGAAATAATAGTATAAAGAGAGGCAACATCAGCTGTCGCTAAAATGCAACCCTCTCTCCACTGGAAATCACCAAGTAGATTAAGCACCTGCATGGTATCTCTCAAGTAAGCTGGTGTTTTGGCCAAAAGAGGTTGTAGAAAATGATCTACATATTTACTGATTCTGGAAGTGACGGAATCGATACCGCTAATGATAGGGCGACTAGGGGGTTGGGTAGGGTTCTTATGTAGTTTAGGCAAATAATAAATAACGGGTACTCTAGGAATAATGGGAATGAGGTGAGTCTTCTCTTTTTTATTTAGAATATCACTCTCAAAGCCATATTCTATCAGATTGGACAATTGTTTTCTAAATTGAATAGTAGGGTTAGAGGCAAGTGAAGCATAGGTAGAACCATCGGATAATAACCTATTCATTTCCTTAATGTTACATTAAGGAAATTAATAGGTTATTCGATGGTTCTACCTATGCTTCACTTGCCTCTAACCCTACTATTAAATTTAGAAAACAATTGTCCAATCTGATAGAATATGGCTTTGAGAGTGATATTCTAAATAAAAAAGAGAAGACTCACCTCATTCCCATTATTCCTAGAGTACCCGTTATTTATTATTTGCCTAAACTACATAAGAACCCTACCCAACCCCCTGGTCGCCCTATCATTAGCGGTATCGATTCCGTCACTTCCAGAATCAGTAAATATGTAGATCATTTTCTACAACCTCTTGTGGCCAAAACACCAGCTTACTTGAGAGATACCATGCAGGTGCTTAATCTACTTGGTGATTTCCAGTGGAGAGAGGGTTGCATTTTAGCGACAGCTGATGTTGCCTCTCTTTATACTATTATTTCGCACCAACAGGGTTTTGAGGCGGTTGATTTTTATTTACAAAAAGATTTCTCCCTTTCTTGTTTACAAAGGGACTTTATTATGGAATTACTTAGGTTTGCTACGAGCCACAATTATTTCTGGTTTGGAGGAGAGTTTTATTTACAAAAAAACGGTGTGGCTATGGGGGCTAAATTTGCCCCCAGTCTGGCCAACCTTTTTATGTCGCATTGGGAATTAGATGTCATTGATACCTACCCCCCCAGAGAGTTGTTACTTTGGAAAAGGTACATTGACAATATTATTCTCATCTGGGAAGGAGATATGGTGTCCCTTGAAAACTTTTTTTCCCAATTGAACACCAATGATAGAGGTATATCTTTGGAATATGTTGCTAGTGCTGAACAGGTGAATTTCCTTGATTTAAATATTACCATTCAGAATGGTCATATTAGTACTAGCACCTTCTTCAAAGAAACAGACCGCAATTCTTTCATACCAACTACTAGCTGTCACCACAGATCCTGGCTCTCAGCGGTCCCTAAGGGACAGTTTCAGAGAATTAGGCGTAAGGGCTCTTTCACACGGAGGTCCGTTCAGGTCCGCCTGTCAGTTTTTTAGGCGGACCTGAAACGGATCCTCCATGCACCCCTATGGAAGCACGGATGTCAACGGAGACATGTCCGCTGACATCCGCTCCGCTCCGCCAAAGTGTGAAGGAGGAAAACCCTATTTTTCCTTCCGTCGGCGGAGCAGATCGGATGACGACGGACTCTACGGTCCGTCGTCATCCGATTCCCCATAGGGGAGAGCGGCGCTCTGACAGGGCGGTCCCTGCACAGTGTGCGGGGACCGCCCAGTCATCCGTCGGCTCAGCAGGGATCAACGGAGCGATCCCCGCTGAGCAAGCGGAGCTTCACGGGGCGGATCTGCACGGATCCGCCCCGTGTGAAAGGGGCCTAACTGTACTAATATTTCAGAATATTTTGCACAGGCAGATGTACTGAAACATAGGTTTGTGAATAAGGGATACTCACCTGCAGTGATTGATGAGACCATTAGTAAAGTGGCTGCTCTGGATAGAGGGACTCTTTTAGTTCCCAAACCCAGAGACCAGTCCACTTCTGTTAGATTTGGCTGGTCTATGATCACTAGGTTTTCTAACCAACATTTTTCTATAAAAAAGATCCTTAAAAAACATTGGGATGTACTTAAAAATGATAAGATATTGGGACCCATAATTCCAAAAAATCCAGGAGTTATCTATAGGGGTGCACCATCACTTAGATTAAGCATTGCCCCTAATGTGATAGATCCCCCCATTAAGCCTTCTTTTTTTCAGAATATGAAGGGGTTTTTTCCGTGCCGCAAGTGCAGTATTTGTAAAGTCAACCCCCTGATAGGCCGTAAATGTGTTCAGTTTACATCATCTGTAACCAATTTAACATATGACATTGATTCATTTATCACCTGTTCCACAAAATATGTGGTATATATGATTCAGTGTCCATGTTCAAAACAATATGTAGGCCGCACGAAGCGGGAATTGCATATTAGGCTTAATGAACATGTGGGTAATATTAAGAGGGGTTTCCCTAAGCATAACCTATCCAAGCATTATGATCAATACCATAATCGTCAACTTAAAGGTACTATATTTTTTGCTATCGATTTGATTTGTCCTCATTGGAGAGGTACTAATATGGTTAGGGCTATATCCAGATCTGAAACCAGATGGATTTTTCTTTTAAAGTCCTTCAAACCCTTTGGTTTGAATATAGATTGGGACATTAACAGCTTTATTAATAATTCCTGATTTGTTGTTATGTCCCAGCTATATACTTCTTATAGATTTTTATTGACTCTCATATGTGTTTTTATTATGTTAGGTTGATAAGCTTTTATTTTTGTATTCAGATGGTCATATCCATATTGTTTGTAATTTGGTTCGGCTATTCCCTGGCTCCTCTTGGCTCCCACTGGTACTTCCTCTTTATTACCACTAGATGTCTCTATTTGGGACTCATCCCCTTCTGTTTTTTTGTTTCCTGTGCGGTTTACCCACTACTTCAATGGACTTCCGGGTTGCCCTTACTTCCTCTGTTACATGCCGAGTGTTTGCCATGATCCAAAATGGCGCCGTCATGTATTTATTTCTTCAGCGTGGTGACATTCGCTTCGGCCAATCCCCAGTTGATGTCTATTGATGTGGATACAGTCACGGCTATCTGGTAAGCAGGACCACCACACACCTGGGTGTCACGTTTGCCAGTCTGCACAGCTTTATTGGGAAGAAGCCTTTCTCAGCCACTCACCTTTCATTTTGTTTTTTGGGACATTTGTTTATGATGTTAAAGTTATTGTGTTTATTTCATTAATTACACACAGCATCACTTTTATTTTATTTACCTTGTTTGGTAATTTTCTTAGTATCACTTCACGGTGTGTTTTTAGTGATTTTTGGTCACCTATTCACTTCTGTTTATCATTGTTTGGACTAGATTAGGTTAACTGGCCCTATGTTCACCTATTGAGCGCTGCATACTTCATTTTTCTACCACCAAAAGAAAGCTCTATTTGTGGGAACAAAATGATAAAAATTCTGTTTTGGTACAGTGTAGCATGACCGCAAAATTATCATTTAAACAGTGACAGCAAAAATTGGCTTGGGCAGGAAGGGGGGGGGGGGTAAGTGTCTGGTATTGAAGTGGTTAAGCAGTGCTTTTTGGCCGCTAGCGGGGTGCATTTAACCCCCAAAAAAGTGGTTAAAAACTATTTTCTCTTTCGTCCATGGACGAACACAGCCTCTTTAAGTCTTGACATTAGGGTTATGTTCCTGCTTTAGGGTGGAGCTCCGCTTTAAGGAAGCTGTGTCCGTCCATGGACTTCAGAGAAAAGGATTTTACGGTGAGTACAAAAATCCTATTTTCAGGCACTTTAAAAGTGCTGCCCATTCATTCCAATAGGTAGGGTGTTTTTGGGAGCGCTAAATACAGTGCTCTCAATTCACCCCAAAGATGCTGCTTGCAGGACTTTTCAGAATGTCCTGTTAGCGCACTGCCCAAGTGTAAAAAGTCACACCGGAATGAATGGGAGGCGGTTTCCAGACGCTTAGCAGAGGCTATTACCAGCGCTAAAGTGCCTGAAAACCGGCCCAGTGAGAAAGGGGTCTTAAAGTCCTTCAAAGTACAACACCAAATAACTCAAATACGTGAATAAAAATACCATATACATATTGTGATCTTGGCGAATTTGGCTCTGCAGTAGTATTTTTAGTGAATCCACAGTCCAAACTGTAGTTTTAGGGCTTGCCAGTCCACTTTTATTAAACAAACTTAAAAATTTGAAACAGGGCAGTTGCTCACACAGGGTGTTTTCAGCAGAAAAACATAACTGGAAATCCCAAGCAGCACTGTTGCTCTTTTTTTACTGGTCTCTTATGCCGCGTACACACGATCGTGATTCACGGCGGTGAAAACACCGCCGTGAATCACGACAGGAAAAACGAGGGAACGGCTTGTTCCCCCACACATGGCCGTTTTTCCCATCATCTTTTCTCTTGGCGAGAAAAACAACCATGTGTAGGCTCCGCGGCAGTGTTTCCCTATGGGAAAACTGCTGCAGAAAAAAATGACAGGAATCACGACGAGAAAAATTAGAGCATGTGATTAAAAACGGCAAGAAGCCCACAGACGATCGTTTTTCTCATCCAAAGGAAAAAATTTCATTTTTCCCGACGGGAAAAATTATCGTGTGTATGCGGCATCAGACAGTCTTACCCAGCTATGTGAGCTTTCCTGGCTCTCTCAGCCTGTAGTTACAGCCTCACTGGTGCACAGGCCCACTGGTTTGACAATAGAGGATCTCCAGGTACCCCATGTTCTCACACTCCTATTAGACTTTCTAAGTCCCCTGGACTTGTTTACTTGCCTCAGCTCTTTCAGTCCTCCAAACTCGCTTAGCTGCCCTGTGTCTCTATGTACTGTGGGTAAATAATCTCTCCTCCAACATGGAGTGTTGAGTAAAGCACCTCTCCTAATGGGAGTGTGCCAGTCTCCTGGACTTGGAGACTGCTGTAGGGAACCATATTCATTTGAATGGAGCTAAGCCCATCCCTTAGGTGTGTTGCTCCTTTTTTAACTCTCTTCCATGTACAATGATCCCATAAAATGTGTTTATTTTGAAAATCTGTTTGAAGAAGAATGACCTAAAAAAGAAAGTGTCCAGTAGTATAGCAAAGCAAATGCATGTGTCAGCAGGGGGTTAGAATTACAGCATATGCCTTCCATAGTGTCGGTAGTTTGGGCTTTTTTAAAAATCGCCTCTGTCAAGTACATGTCCTCACCAGTCAAATCTCACCAGTAATTATTGCATACACAAAAAACACCCTTGTAATTTGGAATGTTTGTACATCCTCTTTCTCAAAGACCACAGTGTTTTCCTATATACATGTAGCGGGTAGGTACCTTTCAGTATGCTGATTCGGGTGGAGACATCAGTGATGTTCAGTTCCCTGTCACTTTGGGCCGGGGTTGAACCATCGCTGGAGTGCCGTACCCTTTTTGGTCTCTCGCGGCTGTTGTGCGGCGGGGCGGGGAACCCTCTGTGCTGGCTGGGAGAGGCTATAAAAGGGGCGTACATCTTCGCCACGAGGTCCGAGTCCCAGGCACCTTTTGCCTGAGGGCTGCTGTGCAGCGGTCGGTGTCCAGGTGGCCTAGGCCTGGACACGTGGAGTTCGGGAGTCACCTCAGACACCCTCAGTCTGGGGTGGGGTGCATCATTCAGGCCTGGGGCCCAGCTTCTTCCACTGGGATCCGCCCGGGAGGAATCGTCCTAAGACACCCACAGAATCGGGTGTCTGAATCCAGGCGTAAGGGATCGCGCAGGTGACCTTCCCGTAGATCTGGAGCAGCAGATTGCCAGTGCCGGGACAGGGCCTCCGGAGACCGTCGGGATGGATGTCCTCGCCAAACAGGGGCCATATTCATACGGAAGGTGGTCCATGTTCTAAGGTCTGTGGCAGAGACCGCTACTCCGGTCAGTGGCAAAGACCGTTACTCAGGCCTGTGGCAGGGGCCCCAACTAGTTCACCCGGTAGGTGGCAGCTACCAAATTCACGGTCTGTGGCAGAGACCGTGCGCCAGGCCTATCCGCACGAGAAAGGGATAGGAGAGTTCATTGTGCCTGGGCCTACTCGTATCCACACCCCTGTCTGTCTGTTATGGAAGTTCAACTGAGTATGTTCATTCTGGTATTGAAGAAATAAAGGAGTGTTGAACTTTTAAATGGTGTGGGGCTCTATTACTGGCAGATACACCTCCACGGAAGAAGCGGAGGCATCATATGCAGAATGCAGACCTGAAGGTAATCTAAAGAGACTTTGCTAAAACCTCATATACATTTAAGGTGAAAGCTGGGCGTAGTGTCCTGCACTCTCTCCTCCAGAGTACCCCTAGACAACAGCCAAGAACAACCGATACAAGAGAGGGAGAGAGTGAGGCCGCTACATACAGTATTAAAAAAACACTACCTTTTTAAAGATTTCAAATAATTCAGTTGAAAAATCAGTTTCATGGCATTAGTATGCAGTATCTGGAATATATTTTTCCCCCTCCTTCCTGAAAGCAGACCTTAACCTGGAAATGTCCCCCAAAAACCTCACCACCTGTTATGCAATCACATTTTTGTTTTTAGTTGCTGGATTTGTTTTCTCATAGCTTGGTGAATTCTCACTTAAATATATTTGACATATTTACATTTAGTACAATGATCTTTTCCTTTCTTTTTTAGAATGATAAAACGGGCAAAAAGCATTGGGGCCCGCTTTCTTGGGACTGGGGCCACCTGGCCCCCTTGTTTGGTTAGTAAGGGGTTAAGTGAGGCATAAGTGTAGGAAGGGGTGGTACGGGCCATTTAAGTAATAAGTGCAGGTGGGAGCTGTGCAATTGGAGTCCGGGGAAGGTTCTGGTCCCCTGGAAAAAACTATTTAAAGTCAGCAGGGGGTCTAAAGTGTCCTCCGCAGCGGCCCCAGACGCAAGAAAGAAGATCTCCCTCCCTCCTTTCCTGTCGCGACATTTTATGTGGTAGGATCACCCTGGATTCTGGGGGGGGGGGAGTATTTGGTGGTAATCCAGTGAAGTTTATGGTATTTATTCAAATTTCAGTTATGATGGTTGTTTAACCACTTCCTTACTGGCCACTTTAACCCCCCTCCTGCCCAGACCAATTTTCAGCTTTCAGCGCTGACGCACTTTGAATGACAATTGCGCGGTCATACAACACTGTACCCAAATGGATTTTTTTTTATTTTTTTCCCACAAATAGAGCTTTCTTTTGGTGGTATTTGATCATGTCTGCGGTTTTTATTTTTTGCGCTATAAACAAAAAAATACTGACAATTTTGAAAAAAAACACAATATTTTTTACTTTTTGCTATAATAAATATCCCAATTTAAAAAAAAAAATTCTCAGTTTAGGCCGATAGGTATTCTTCTACATATTTTTGGTAAAAAAAAAAAAAACAATAAGCGTCTATTGATTGGTTTGCACAAAAGTTATAGCGCCTACAAAATAGGGGATAGATTTATGACTTCCCTGGGGGTCATTCTTACTTTGGGGGTTTGGGACTGACTGGGGGAGGTGACCGATGGTTGTCCCTATGTACAAGGGACACACCATTGGTCTCCTCTCCCTGACAGGACGTGGATCTCTGTGTTTACACACAGAGATCCACGTCCCTGGCTCTGTGACTGCCGATCGCAGGTACCTGGAGGACATTGCGGCCGCCAGGCACGCGCATCGGCACCCGCGTGACACAGCGGGCATAGCTATTCCGCGATGCGTGCCCGTGGCGGCGCACAACGCGGAAGTAAACAGGACATCTAGGAACACCCTCCCGGCAGTTCAGGTCCGCGCTGCGCCCGTTTTTCGGCTATAGCGCAGATCTGAAGTGGTTAAATATGATTTAAACCAATAAAGTGTCGTGGCCATTTCTGCCAATTAAACTTCTTGTGGTGTTTGTCTGGTATGATTGTATCTGGGGAATAGGTGGGGGGGGGCAGGTGTGGCTTACAATCCCATGGCTTGTTACCAATATATAGTTTAAGGGCTTTGCACCCCTTGGTTTACGTGCAGCTGCTGGGTGGGCAATGCCCAGCTGTTGGGTGGCACCTGATGGAAATTAAAGATCCTTTCTGAGTTCAGTCTGAACCCAAGTTCAGATCACACCCATGATCATCCTTAATGCATCTCTTTTTACTTCATCTTCTTTAAACTTTTTGCCTCATTTCAAAATCTGCTTCATCTAAGCAATTTATATTATCACTTAAATACTTAGCCACTGGTAATCCATTTAGGACATGCTACTGGTGTTGGCTGTATGTGCAAATATCTTGTTTCCCCTTCTAAAATCGTTTTTCTGTTGAACGGTTTCATCATTTATCCTAGGCTTGATAAAAGAATGTTATATTGGTTGTACTATAGGTGAATGTTACAAATTCATGTTATTATCATTTAATTCCCCTATAAAAGTACATAACAAAAATGCCTCCCCAAAATCCCCAAATTAACCCTCAATAGACAAGTCGAGGGATAAGACACATCAGGAGACTTCAAGAACTTAATATGTACAGTCTGGAGGAAAGCAGAGAAGAAGGGAAATGAGAGACATGATTGAAACCTTTAAGCTGATTGGAAATTTTAGAATTTTCAATTTTTATTAAAATAACTAACATGTTATACTTACCTGCTCCGTGCAATGGTTTTGCACAGTACAGCCATAAACCACCTCTTTGGGGGTCCCCAGCTGGCACTCCGGGCTCTTACTTTTCTCTGTGTGCCCCATTTATGGGGGCACACCTGCAGGCTCCCTTCTGAGGTGTGCTGCCTGTGTCCATAGACACACACAGTGGGGCTCAACCCTACCCCCTGTCCCTCTTCACAGAATTTGGTTGACAGCAGGTGGAGCCATTGGCTGAGTCCTGCGAGAAGAATAAGAGAATGGAGAGAAGACTGCAGCCGATAAGTATTTAGAAAGGGAAGTAGGGAAATAGTAGGGTCTTTTTTAACCTTAATGTATGGAATGCATTGAGGTAAGAAACACCTATTCTTTAGAATCACTTTACATGCATCAAGGGTGTGAATAAAGTTCAGGAGGCCAAGATAAAAACAAGGGGACATGACCTCAAACTAGCAGGAGGAAAGCTCAAAAATAGAAAGTATTATTTTACGGAAAGTGTAGTTGATGCTTGGAATAGACTTCCAGCAGAAGTAGTGAGTCAATCAATAGCAAGTGGATTTAAACATACTTGGGATAAACCTAGATCTATACTTGCACAAAGAAGTTTATAAAAAAGATGTATAAAAAAAAATGGCGCACACTCAACCGACCACTTGGTCTTCTTTTTTCTGCCCGCATTCTTCTATGTTTGTTTCTGTTTCTAGCTGTCTTGTATGACCATCAATTGCTCATTTGTTATATACTTATTCTACTGTAATATCCCTTATCTTGTTTACAACTAGACCCTTTCAAGTTTCTTATACTACCTGGATTTTTTAAAAATTTTGGGACACAAATGTTCATACTCTTTACAGTCCATCACAATAACATTTAACCCTTTATCTGATAATTGAATTAAAAAAAACTCATATTTTTAGTATCACAAGTGCTTGGGCTGTTAAAATTTCTTTATTAATCTTATGTTTTCTCCCCTCCTCAATATCTTTTGTTACTATTTTTACAAATAAATGTGGACTAGGGTATGCAGTGTTTTTTGACAACTTCTTATATTTAACCGGTCTATTCTTCTCTTTCATTTAATATTAACCACTTAAGGACCGAACCTCTTTCTGAGATTTGTTGTTTACAAGTTAAGAAACATTTTTTTTGCTAGAAAATTACTTAGAACCCCCAAACATTATATTTTTTTTCTAGCACCCTAGAGAATAAAATGGCAGTTGTTGCAATACTTTGTCACACCATATTTGTGCAGCGGTCTTGCAAACGCACTTTTTTGAAAAAAATACACTTTTTTGAATTAAAAAATAAGACAACAGTAAAGTTATCCCATTTTTTTTTTATATTGTGAAAGATAATGTTATGCCGAGTAAATTGATACCCAACGTGTCATGCTTCAAAATTGCGCCCGCTCGTGGAATGGCGACAAACTTTTAACCTTAAAAATCTCCATAGGCGACATTTAAAAAATTCTACAGGTTGCATGTTTTGAGTTACAGAAGTGGTCCGGGGCTAGAATTATTGCTCTCGCTCTACCGATTTGAACACCGTTTTCATATGCGGGCACTGCTCACATATGTTTTTGTTTCTGCACGCAAGCTCGGCGGGACGGGGCGCGTTTACATGTTTTTTTTCTTATTTATTTTACATTTTATTTTTATTTTTTACACTGTTCTTAAAAAAAAAATTGTGTCACTTTTATTCTTATTCCAAGGAATGTAAACAACACTTGTAATAGAAAAAAAGCATGACATGTCCTCTTAACCACCTCGCGCCCGCCGTACGACTATATACGGCCGCGAGGTGGTTGTTACATGCAGGGAGGCCGTTATTATACGGCCTCCGCTAATTTGGCCACTGGGGGGCACGCGCATGTACCCGGCGCGTCACTGCAATGCCGATGTGCGTGCCTGGCGGCCGCGATGTCCGCCAGGCACCCGCGATCGGCGGTTACACAGACAAGGACATGGATCTGTGTGTGTAAACACACAGATCCATGTCCTGTCAGGGAGAGGGGGCTGATGCTGTGTCCCTTGTACATAGGGGCACAGATCGGTCACCTCCCACAGTCGGTCCCCTCCCCCACACAGTAGTAATCACTAATAGGGCACACATTAACCCCTTCCTCGCCCCCTAGTGTTAACCCCTTCCCTGCCAGTCACATTTATACAGTAATCAGTGCATTTTTATAGCACTAATAGCTGTATAAATGTGAATGGTCCCAAAATAGTGTCAAAAGTGTCCGATGTGTCCGCCATAATGTCGCAGTCACGTAAAAAATCACTGATCGCCGCCATTACTAGTAAAAAAAATTATAAAAATGCCATAAAACTACCCCCTATTTTGTAAACGCTATTACTTTTGCGCAAACCAATCAATAAACGCCGCTTGCGATTTTTTTTTTACCAAAAATATGTAGAATAATACGTATCGGCCTAAACTGAGGGAAAAAAAATGTTTCCAAAAGAATTGAGATATTTATTATAGCAAAAATCAAAAAAATATTGCTTTTTTTTCAAAATTTTCGCTCTATCTTTGTTTATAGCGCAAAAAATAAAAACCACCGAGGTGATCAAATACCACCAAAAGAAAGCTCTATTTGTGCGAAAAAAAGGACGTCAATTTTGTTTGGGAGCCATGTCGCAGGACCGCGCAATTGTCATTCAAAGCGTGACAGTGCTGAAAGCTGAAATTTCGCCTGGGCAGGAAGGGGGTATATGTGCCCAGTAAGGAAGTAGTTAAATATGAGATCTGGTGTCAAAAAGACCTCAGATCTCATATTTACACTAAAATTTTGTTCAGGTCACCAATGTAAAAGGCAGAAAAACGCCTGTAATCTTCCCCAAAGAAGCTCATGTTCTTTTTTGAGCTTAGGGCGTTTTTTGGTGTACAATCATTTTATGAGCTGAAAGCGCTCAGCTGTGAATGCAGCCTTACTATATTTGTATTGAAGTAATACCAAAGATATAGTTCAGAATTTGTTCCCAGAATGTTGATATCACTGGACATTCCCAAAAGCAATGAAAAAGAGAAGGATGAAAAGATTTAAACCATGAGCACGTAGCAACCGCAGGATCATGTTTGTTGAATAAGAAGGGAATGAAAGCTTTGTGTATAAGTTTGAATTGGGTTTTCCTACAAGTTTTGTTGATTATATGGTGGCGAGTCTTAAGATATTCTCTTATTTATTTATTTTTATGGACATTTTTATCTCCATCACTACACTGCTTGATATCATCACCTGATGTAAGTACAGATTACACTTCCATTCCATATAGCTATTACCTGGGTCTTAATTACTCTGTTTCTATACTCCATTACCACGACATCCCACAGTTGTGTTCCAGTAGCCACTTATGTTAGTGTTCAGGTCTGTGGTGGACACCGGAATTGACAACCCATGGATATTTTTTATATTAAATTTTTTATCTTTTATTTAAATTTTTTTTCTCCTTTTAGACTCGTGGCCGGGTTTGTTGGGTCCCCCTGTGACAAACTTCAAGTAACTTTACACTTGGTGTGAATGGGGAAAATTGAATGGAAAATACATTTTAGGCCCCACCCCATTCACACCTGTGCAATGTGCATGTGCATTTTTTTTTCTAGGGCAACATAAGCAAATGGGCTGCCCTATGTGGAACAAACGTGCCAAATTAGCTACTACATTTTTGTAGTGTGCGTTTTGGTGCATTTGTCACGTGATGAAGCACATATCTGCTAGCCTTGTTTGGGGTGGTGTTAGGAAATAATGCCCCTGCAAGCATGAGTGATTTGGCGCATTTTCATGTACACACAAATTCACGGGACATGGTGTGAATGGGACCTTACTGTTGAGGCCAGGTTTCAAAGTGCCCAGGTATGAACAAGGCCTTAAGGTTGTTTTGATGGATTGTTTATGACTTTAAAATATTTTGCTTGGATCTAAACCCAGTCATTTTCTTTTCTGAGGATTTATACTAGCAAGCTGCCAAGGAAATGCATGATCCCCAAACATGTGAAATGTCAAGATGTAGACAAATACTTGTGCATAACATTTAGCCGAAACACAGAGTCTATGTAAGGATTTTGGAGTAGGATCTAAGCCTGTAGTCATTGAGCTGAGCAGTTGTTGCTTACCTGCATTTGAATGATTTGCTATGTTATTGTTTTTAAATTTTTAGACGTCACCAGTTAGAGCCCATTCACACAGGGGCGACTCGTCAGGCGACTCAGCCGCCTGACAAGTCGCGTCCCGCTCTGTTCAATAGAACCGTTCTAATCGACTTAGAAAAAGGTTCTTATACTACTTTGGGGGCGACTCATACAGAAGTCATTTTGCAAGTCGTCTCTGTAGTCGTCTTCAGATCGCCTTGCCGAGTCGCCCCCAAAGTCGTGCCGCCCTTGTGTGAATGGGCTCTTCATGTATGGTCATTATGGATTTGAACAAACTGTGCATAACATGAGGCCTGGTTCACACCTATGCAGGTTGCAGTTGATTCATATTCCAGGTGCATTTTGCTTTTGTGTTTTTAAATACACGCTTTTGATCCATTGATAACACAACCTACTGGTGCGTGGCCCTTTCCATAAAGTGCACAGATGTGAACGCGACCTGTAGGAAACCATGTTAAATGGACTATGTTTCTGCAAAACTGAAAATGCACTAAAAAAAAAGTATAGGTGTGAACCAGGCCTTATTGTTTTGTTTTTTTTAAATCCGAAAAGACGTTTATTGAAAAACATACATAGTTACAATTATTCACGTTTCTCGTACAGCAAAAGGCGTACAGAGTATAGGCTTAATCACAGTATATTTCACAAAGGAAAAGGGAGCTAGATATCTTGTACCCATATCAAGTTATAGTCATGCTCATAAACAGTGCTGTACTACAGCTCAATATCAATATACAGTATTCCAGTTCCAACGATCAGAACTGTGAAAATTAATATGAAAACCTAAAACCCAAAAGAAAATAATAATAATAAAAGAAAGAAAGAAATAAAAAAACACAAAAAGGAAAAAGGAATCAAAGAAAAAAAGGGGGAAAAAACAAGTGTGACAAAATAAGGGAACACTTTATCCTCCCGCTAGCATATACATCGCAATCCACCCCCATTTCTCTAAAATAACTACCATACACCGTACCGGTGGTCGATACACGAAAATAGGCCTTATTGTTTAGGAGCTGCTAATTAATTGCTTGTTTCATATCATTGCTAAAATACACCAAGCCCTTCCATATTATCTCTATTTTTTTGCAACCTTTGCCCTGATGTTCACTGATATTCTTAGTGAACATCCATGCCCAATATGCAGACTGAGTAATCTTGACTCCATTGTTGCTAGTTCAGTGTGTACAAATTTGAGAAACCCTATGAATTATATTATCACACCACCACCACCCCCGACAGATGCTGCCAGTCAGTCTCCTCTACGCTTTTTTTCTGACAACCCCTATTTAAATATTGACATATGGTCTTCTAGCTAGGGGATCTTGCCATGTGTGTTACTCCCTATACTCCGGAATATTTGGACCATAATTTGCCACCCCTAAGCCACAGACTTAGGGAAAATTTCAGTAATTGCCAGAGTTAACCTTCTTAAGATGATATGGGCCCCTCAGCTTCTTTGTTCTCCACGACTCTCCTATTTCATCATCTCAGAAATGCTAAGAACTCATAAACTCCCTGTGCTGGCATTTGATATGGCAAAGGTGACAAGTCAGGATTAAACTTTCTCATCCAACTCCTGAAGGATGCTGGGGGGATGCAGCAGTACTTAAAGTGGATCTTCATCCTCAATTTGATGCTGCCTCCTCCCCGCCGCTGTGTATATGTATATATTTTTTCTGTAAATAAAAAAGATCTGGCCCGCCTCCCTGTGCACCTAGGTGAATGATGTGCACTTTGCCCACTGTGCCGCCTGGGATATGTACTGTACATTGCGGTTGTATTAAAGTTTGTCGATCTCATATGAATTGCACACACCATTATTGGTTGTATGGTTTATTTGAATGTTTTATATGCAATTTCTACATGCTCATTTATCATTTACGGTATGTACAGGTGCATCTCACAATATTAGAATATTATCAAAAAGTTAATTTATTTCAGTAATTCAATTCAAAAAGTGAAACTCATTTATTTTATATAGATGTGTTAAACACAGCGTGATCTATTTCAAGCATTTTTTTTTTTTTTTTTATGAAATTCAGTATCTCAAAAAAATTGAATATTGCATAAGACCAATAAAAAAAAGGATTTTTAATACATAATTGTTGGCTTACTGAAAAGTATGTCTATGTACGGTATAGTATGCACTATACCAATACATGGCCAAGGCCCACACTGCCAAAAGTACCAATACCTGGTTTAATGATCATGGTATCACTGTGCTTGATTGGCCAGCAAACTGGGATATACTAAAACATTTAATGTAGCTTAACGTGTAATGAAGTACCTAAACCTCAATCAATTGTCTTAAAAATTTGCACAGCCCAAGTTGTCAACTTTCCAAACCTATCCTATAAGTTTCATGTGTTTTGGTGTTCCACAAGGCAAACTAGGGACATTAAGCTTAATTTTTGGGGAACTTAATGTGGCTTAACGTACAAAAAAAGACCATAAATGTTTACCAATTTCCCCCAAACTTCACACAATAGAAGACTATATCTGTGCCAACATATTCTGAAAATGTCAGAACATTTGGTAAATCACACCAAATTTATTCACATTAAGCTATATTTTACAATGCTAAAACATTTAATGTGAACAGCTTAATGTACCATAATGTGCCTAAACCTCAATCAATTGTCTTGAAAATTTGCACAGCCTAAGTTCTCAACGTTCCCTATCGTATAAGTTGCATGCATTTCGGTGTTCCACGAGGCAAACTAGGGACATTAAGCTTGTTTTTTGTAGAGCTTATTTTTTGGGGCGCTTAATGTGCAAAAAAAAACTTAAATGTTAACTAATTTCCCCCAAACTTCACACAATAGAAGACTCTATCTATGCCAACATATTCTGAAAATGTCAGAACATTTGGTAAATCACACCAAACGTTTTTTTTCACATTAAGCTATATTTTATAATCCCAAAACATGTGGCTTAGTGTAAAAAGAGCCTAATGTACCATAATCTGCCTAAAGTTTAATCAATTGCCTTGAAACTTTGCAAAACCCAAGCTTTCAGCATCCCCAAACCTATCCTAGATGTTTCATGGATTTTTGTTTTCCACAAAACAAGTGAGTGACATTAAGCTTGTGTAGCCCCTACCACCTTTTGTGTAGTGGCCGTAGTGTGGGACAGCCAATCACTAGGGTTTTTTTTGGCCAGTGGTGCATGCTGGGGAAGTGCATATATACTTAGGAGAATTGTCATGTGCTCAGTCTTCGTACAGCCTACATCCAGGCTTGTCCTGGAGATGGGAATACTCAAGTGTGGGAAAGGTTTGACTAGGCCTCAAGCCCAGAAGAGGCCTCACATGTTGATTGAGGAGGAGAACCAGAGACGCTGGATGGCTACTGGAGGTACCTGTTACTGGAAAGGACCTAAGGAGTAAGTCTGGTGTCTCTCCTACTGAATATCTTATGTCTATCCCTATTCAGCTGTTGCTCTAATACCAAATGCCAGCCTGTGCTCCTATTGATTCTGCACTGTGGAATATTGAAATGGACTGGTGAGTCTGGAGTTCTGTTCTAATCTAGTTTTGCCATGGATGTTCTCTATACCTTCTTTGTCAGTTATTGAGTTCTCCAATAAAGCATTCAAAAATTTACTTAAAATTACTTGTGCCCAACTTGTCTTTGATCGCACAGCCGTTCTTGGGCGGATCCTAGGCCAGTGATCAAAATGTCAGCCTGCCCTGCCTTTGGGTGCTCATGCTATGCCTCTGGGGTTCAGGGGGTGCTGTACTTTTTTGGGGGGAGTTAAATGTGGCTTAATGTACAAAAAAGAACTTGAATGTTATCCAATTTCCCCAAAATTCACACAATAGAAGACTGTATCTGTGTCAGCATATTCTAAAAATCTCAGGTTGTTTGGTAAAACAGACCAAAGGTTAGTCACTTTTAACTATTTTATTATAGTCCTGAGACATTTAATTGGAATAGCTTAAGGGTAAGTTAACCTTTTACAGAAAATCTGTAAGGTGAACTTACACTGGACCCCCCTCCCCATCCCCCCAGGTCCAGCTGACCTGGAGCCCTGCAATCACCCGCTGTGACACATCAGGTCCCCGCTTCATTGGTCAGGGGCTTTAAAATGCCCATGGCTTGATCTCCTAAACGTACCTCGTAAATGTACGTATAGGAGGCATTCTGATTAGTCGGCACCGTCACATTTGATGGCGCCGACCAATCAGGACCCGTCTAGCCCATCTTGTCATCGCTGGAGAAGAGGAGAGAAAGCCGTGGGGATTTCAAATCCCTGGACCGGTAAAGCAGCGCCCTGATGTGTCACAGCTGGTGTTTGTGGGATTCCGGGTTAGTGGGACCGGGGGGATGGGGTGGGGGTCCAGTGTAAGTTCACCTTGCAGATATTCTATAAAGGTGAACATAAACTTTAATGTAAAAGGAGCTCTAGTTATAATAAAGTGCCTACATCTCAATCAATTGCCTTGTAACTTTGCGCAGAACTTTGCACAAGTTCTGTTGTGTACATTAAACCACATTAAGCTCCCAAAAAATTAAAGGGGTTGTAAACCCTCAATATTTTTCACCTTAATGTGGATGTAAACCCAATTTATGAATTTTGAGCTGGGCACATATATCTGCAGTATTTTATCTCTTTTCAAAGAGCTAAGTCCCATAGCTCTGTTCTGAACCGTTCCTCTGTTATCAGCCTGATAACTTCTGACAAATTCTCGGACACATCAGATAAAAGCAGCCTAACATTTCTGTCGGGGGAGGTTGCTATAAATAGATTAGAAGGCAGTTGGCCCTGTTACAGAACACCTCTGAGAGTCTCTGCCTATGATGAGAGGGGGGGGGGGGTGTGTGCCTTTCCTCCAATCAGCAATGTTAGCTATCTTGGCTGTATGCCCAGACATCACACTCTGTGTTAAATAGGAAGAGAAAATTCCCTAACATGCTCTGAACTTTCTAAACAGTATAAAATCAGCAGATGTACATGTAAAACCTATATAGGGAGATTTGGTTCATCCCTGTGTATCATCTGAGGCTGTTCAGTTCACTGGGTGTATGGCGGGTTTACATCCACTTTAATGCATTCTATGCATTAAGGTGAAAAACCTCCTGTGATGCAGCAGCCCCCCAGAGCCTCCCTTTTCCTTACCTGAACCTGGTCTTTCCATCGACAGGGATGACATGCACACCAGCTCCAGCTGGTGTTTTGGGTCCTGGTTGTATAGATTGATAGCAATGCAGCCATTGGCTTCTGCTGTCAATCAAATCCAATGACGCGGGAGCCATGGGCGGGGCCAAGTCCTGCTGTCTGTGTCAATGGTCACAGCAGCAGGACACGGGAGCGCGCCTGCATGAGTTCCCCCAAGGCAGAGCGGCTCTCCAACGGGTCACTCGAGAAGAGGAGGAGCCAGGAGCACCACTGAGGGACCCCAGAAGAGGAGGATTAAGGCCACTCTGTGCAAAACAAACTGCACAGAGGAGGTAAGTATGACATGTTTGTTTATTAAATTTTTTTACCTTTACATATCCTTTAAGCTAAATGTCACTCATTTCCCTTGTGGGAAACCAAAATACATAAAACTTTTAGGACAAGGGTTAGGAAGATAAAAACTTTGGTTGTACAAAGTTTCAAGGCTATTGATTAACCACTTAAGCCCCGGAAGGATTTTCCCCCTTAATGACCAGGCCATTTTTCGCGATATGGCATTGTGTCGTTTTAACTGACAATTGCGCGGTCAAACGACGTACACAAAAAAAAATTGACTTCCTTTTTTCCCACAAAGATCTTTCTTTTGGTGGTATTTGCTCATTGCTGCAGTTTTTATTTTTTGCGCTATAAACAAAAAAAGAGCGCCAATTTAAAAAAAAAAACATTTTGTTTTACTTTTTTCTATAATAAATATCCCCAAAACATGTAAAAAATAAATATTTCTTCATCAGTTTAGGCCAATATGTATTCTTCTACATATTTTTGGTAAAAAAAAATCACAATTTATTTATTTTTTACTAGTAATGGTGGCGATCTGCGATTTTTTTGCGGTACTGCAACATTGTGGCGGACAGATTGGACACTTTTGACACTTTTTTGGGACCATTGACATTTATACAGCGATCAGTGCTATAAAAATGTATTGCTTACTGTGTAAATGTCACTGGCAGGGAAGGGATTAACACTAGTGGGCGATCAAGGGGTTTTATGTGTTTTCCCTTGGGGTGTTTCTAACTGTGAGTGGATGGGACTGACTAGAGGAGGAGCCAGATCACTGTTCCTACATAGTAGGAACAGACGATCTGTCTCTCCTCCCCTGTCAGAACAGGGATTTGTGTGACCCAAAGTGTCAATATTTTGCGTGGCCACCATTATTTTCCAGAACTGCTTTAAAGCGGAGGTCCACACAAAAAGTGAATCTCCGATTTTCGGAACCCCCCCCCCCCTCCGGTGTCACATTTGGCACCTTTCAGGGGGAAGGGGGGTGCAGATACCTGTATAATACAGGAATGTGTACCCAATTCCGGGAATAGACTCCCACGTAAGTCACTCCACTTCCCAACCCCCGCTGTCTTCTGGGAAACACACTGGTCCAGACCAGTGAGGGCGTGGCTCGCGCGTGCGAAGTAGGGAACCGGGCAGTGAAGCCGCAACGCTTCACTTCCTGATTCCCTCACCAAGGATGGTGGCGGGGGCAGCCGAAAGACAAGAAATTGCTCGGCCTCGGCTGCCGACATCGCGGGTGCGCTGGACAAGTAAGTGTCCATTTATTAAAAGTCTGCAGCAGTATTTGTAGCTGCTGGCTTTTAAAAAAAAAAAAATTGGGTGGACCTCCGCTTTAACCCTCTTGGGCATGGAGTTCACCAAAGCTTCACAGGTTGCCACTGAAATCCTCTTCCACTCCTTCATGACAACATCACAAAGCTGGTGGATGTTGGAGACCTTGCGCTCCTCCACCTTCTGTTTAAGGATGCCCCACAGATGCTCAATAGGGTTTAGGTCTAGAGACATGCTTGGCCAGTCCATCACCTTTACCCTCAGCTTCTTTAGCAAGGCAGTGGTCATCTTGGAGGTGAGTTTTTTGGTCGTTATTGTGTTGGAAAACTTCCCTGCAGCCCAGTCTCCAAATGCAGGGGATCATGCTCTGCTTCAGAACACACAAAAAATAGTGAAGTTCAAGGCCTTATTTTCCTATCTCGACGCTTTGGTCTCAATGGATTATCTTCAGCAGATATCACCAAATGTTACCATATGACAGTTATATTCAAAAAGTCAGCTGCTGCTTTATAAAGTGCACAATGCACACACATAAACAAACAAAAATAGTAAATTATAACAAGTAAACTTGTCAATTACTGAAGCAGCGCTTAGTGGTCATAACAAATATATGACAACTCTATCATATGGAAGTCCATAAGAGTGAATAAATAAATAAAATAAAATAAAAAATATGTATATAAAGACCAATCAAATCAGTGCTGGTAGCAAGGATAATAATGTCCCAACTGATAAACAGGTAGTCTGTAGAGACTGATCAGCTTCTTTTCTGGCTACAGCTTCAACTGTGTTAGCAGCCCCACAATCTTCCTTCTTTATAACAGTTGCCCCTTAGGGGTTCCTACTCACCGGATGGCTGAATAAAGCAGACACTGTAAATAAATGGATCATCCGATCGTCCTCCACCTCTCTGGCACCCCGGGAACACCAGACGCTTCTCCTTGCAGCTAGGCAGGTGAATCTCCCGCTTCTCAAAATGCTGGGTACTCCCCCTGGTTTCCCCAGAGTAACAAGTAAAGGCGGAGATAGTGTAGTCCCGTTTTCACCATTTATTTACAAGTCTTCATATAACATTAAAATCATATTGCATTATACAGCTAGTTGGTATTTGTATAGACGCGCTGTTCCAGGCATCCGTGCACAGTAGGGTGTATGTGTGTCAGTCACGTCCACCGTGGACTTCAACACTCACCATTTCCTGATAGTTGGAGCGCAGATGGAACGCAAGCATGTCTCTTCCTGTTGCCGTGGGGTCACGCTCTGACGTTTCGTCTTTTCGACTTCCTCTGAGGGCGTGGCCTCACAGCGCGGCATACACAAAGATATAACACGCTTAGCCACTCCTCACATTAACCCCTCAGTAGCCTATTCATGCTTCCAGAGATATCCAAAGCATCCATGGCTATATTTCACCCGGTGTGTGAGGGTGTTTGTGCTGCACAATTCATATTCATCACTAAACATGTTAATGTTCACAAACCGTGACTACAAATATCTGATGTATACATTTAGCATATACAATCTTCATATTGAAGGGAACTGGCAGGATGCAACAGGCACAGGCACTTTTCAAAATGGCGTAACACTGATTGAAGTAGATCCTACCCCGAGTCAGATTGAAACATTTATTCCTAATACACCCAGACCCCAACAAGTAACTCAGAGAAATGACAACCATAACAGAACGAAAGTTACCCTCCCCAAGCCTAATTATCATACTCCAAGGAGAGATAATCAGGGAAGGGGAAGAGGTTCGAGAGGACGGGGTAATTTAAATAATTCAAATATGAACCATCAGAGTGGACCATATGAAGATTCATACCATATACCGGTAACAAATAGATATGAGCCCCTCCTGAATTATGGAAACGGTAATGGATCCCATACACCACATACTTTTTTCTGGAGAGGAAGAGGGAACAGGAGGAGAGGAAGAGGACAACCCCCGCAGAGAGGGAGACTGTTAACACAGTACCCTCAACCAGCTCCTCCATATTACCAACCAGCACCAGATTACAGAGAACAACCATGGAGAGACCAACAGAATTGGGAGAGGGATCGGCTACAACTACCAAACCTAAGGAACATAGATCCCGGGGGTGTAGGGCAGGATCAAGAGTTCAGCGAAAAAAGGAGGTTGCAAGAAGATTAACCGGGATATATAATTTGAGTGGTATTGAATTAACACATCAAGAGACGAATATTTTACAACTTGGATTAAAGTGTGGTCTTACACATCAAATTTAATTGGTCGTTTATGTGGATATCCACCGTTATATGAGAAAACTCAGTATCAAAAAATACTTTTTAAATAAGGTCTCTAACCCTTTAGGAGGAAGTACTATTTCATCCATTGCATCTACAGCTGTGGATAGTGGCCTGAAGAATAAATCTTTATTCAATCCGCCCAACACAGCAATACACCACCTTGAAGTGTTTAAAGGTTTGGTGTTAAGAGATTTAGAGAAGATAGTACCTAAGAAAGGGGTGAATCCCAGATTTATATCTGAAGGTATTAAAAAGCTTGAAACCAGAAATTAAGTTATCATGAGACCAGCTGATAAGGGATGTGGTGTAGTGGTCCTATCCAAGGATTTTTATGTGAATCAACTAATGGAGATGTTGTCAGACACAGATACCTACGAATCCAATTCAACCAGGAATTAGAGGCTTTGGTTAATTTTGGTTACCAAAATCATGTACTCACTGTAAATGAGAAAAGATTCTTGACACCAAGTAGTATACAGGTTCCTACAATATATACCCTTCCCAAAATACATAAAGATTCTTCAAACCCCCCTGCAAGACCAATAGTCAACAGTATTGGATCCGTGACATCCAGGTTGGGCCAATATCTGGACCAATTTTTACAAAAAAGCGTAAAAGCTACGAAAGCATACTTGAGAGATACTAAAAATGTATTGCAGGCTCTCCAAGATGTAACATTACCGTATATACTCGAGTATAAGCCGAGTTTTTCAGCACATTTTTTTGTGCTGAAAATGCCCTACTCGGCTTATACTTGAGTCACCCTTTTGCGCCTGATCCCCCGGACTTTGGGGAACCGGTACCGGGGGTCGTAAGTCCCCTGGACCTCAAACTTGGCACACATATAGTCCCACTCTTCCTCTACAAGTGTGCAAAGTTTGTTGTCCAGGGAACCTAGGGCCGGGGAGCACCGATTTTTCAAAGCCGGGCACCCCTTCCATAGACTCCCATGTTAAACGGTAATTTCTCCTGTGAATTTGGGGACCCGGTATTGGCCGGTCGTAGGTCCCCCTGGACCCCAAACGTTGCACACATGTAGCTCCACACCTCTACAAGTGTGCAAAGTTTTTTGTCTGGGGGACCTACAGCCGGGGAGCACCGATTTTTCAAAACTGGACACCCCTTCCATAGACTCCCATGTTAAACGTCAGTCTAGTCATGGGCACAGTGAGGCATGCACATGGACACAGTGAGGAATGCTGATGGACACTCTAGGCTTATACTCGAGTCAATACATTTTCCCAGTTTTTGGTGGTAAAATTAGGTGCCTCGGCTTATATTCGGGTCGGCTTATACTCAAGTATATATGGTACATGAATGCCAACACAGTACATGTTGGCATTCATGGTTCCCTCAATGAATGGTAGCTCCCGTGCCAGCAGCACTCATGCAGCCCCAGACCATGACACTCCCACCACCATGCTTGACTGCAGGCAAGACACACTTGTCTTTGTACTCCTCACCTGGTTGGGGCCACACAGGCTTGACTCCATCTGTTTATCTTGGTCTCATCATACCACAGGACATGGTTCCAGTAATCTATGTCCTTAGTTTGCTTGTCTTCAGCAAACTGTTTGCAGTTTTTCTTGTGCATCATCCTTAGAAGAGGCTTTCTTCTGAGATGACCGCCATGCAGACCAATTTGATGCAATGTGTGGCATATGGTCTGATCACTGACAGGCTGACCCCCCCCCCACCCCCTCAACCTCTGCAGCAATGCTGGCAGCACTCATACATCTATTTCCCAAAGAGAACCTATGATTATGGCGTTGAGCACGTGCACTCAACTTCTTTGGTCGACCATGGTGAGGCCTTTTCTGAGTGGAACCTGTCCTGTTAAACTGCTGTATGGTCTTTGCCACCATGCTGCAGCTCAGTTTCAGGGTCTTGGCAATCTTCTTATAGCCTAGGCCATCTTTATGTAAAGCAACAATTCTTTTTTTTCAGATCCTCAGGAAGTTCTTTGCCATGAGGTGCCATGTTGAACTTCCAGTGACCAGTATGAGAGTGAGAGCGATAACACCAAATTTTACACATCTGCTCCCCATTCACATCTGAGACCTTGTAACACTAACGAGTCACATGACATCGGGTAGGGAAAATGGCTAATTGGGCCCAATTTGTACATTTTCACTTAAGGGTGTACTCTTTTGTTGCAAGCGGTTTAGACATTATTGGCTGTGTGTTGAGTTATTTTGAGGGGGACAGCAAATTTACACGTTTATACAAGCTGTACACTCACAACTTTACATTGTACCAAAGTGTCATTTCTTCAGTGTTGTCACATGAAAAGATGTAACAAAATATTTACAAAAAATGTGAGGGGTGTACTCACTTTTGTGAGATACTGTATATTACTTCCACTAAAACTATTTGAATTTAAAAATAAAACTATGATATGTATAAATAGTTTGTCTATAAGACACAGAGTAGGGCTCGGCCCCGCCCCCTTCTCCCTCCTCACTGGCAGTGATTGACAGCAGTGGGAGCAAATGGCTTTTGCTGCTGTG
This sequence comes from Rana muscosa, assembly GCA_029206835.1. Classification (NCBI taxonomy): domain Eukaryota; kingdom Metazoa; phylum Chordata; class Amphibia; order Anura; family Ranidae; genus Rana; species Rana muscosa. Next base: position 36,295,843 of record CM055121.1, on the reverse strand, counting down.
CTTTAGCCAGTGAGGAGGGAGAGACCTGGGAGAGCCTTGGCTCTTGTGCACATTGCTGGATTGAGATGGGGCTTAGGTATGTATTGGGGGCACTGCTCCCACATATGTTATTTACCTTGATGCATAGAATGAATGAAAGTAAAAAACCCTAAGTCTTTACAACCACTTCAATTGTATTTTAGCCACCTCAATAACGACATATTTCTTCATTTTCAAAAAATTTGGGAAAACTTTAAATCCACTTTGGTCTTTCTCCCATGCATTACTTTTTTTGTTACTAGATCTCCTCAGTCTGATGGCTAACATCAGTCAGCCCACTTCTGGACGTCCCCCAGCTTGTGACTGGACAGTAAAAGAAGATACAGCACAATAATAAGCTGATCCCTCTGTCACTCTTACTCCTCTTCCCCGTATCAGCTTGCTTTTTGTCAGTATATGAACTGATTGGCTACCCTTCACACTGCAGCCCTGATGTCAAGGGTTTGCAAGAAGCTGATACCAGGAAAAATTCAGGTGTTTCCCTTCTTGCATTTGAAAAAGTATATTTAATCATGTATTAATGATTACAGGGCTACATTTATTTGTGTCCTTTTATCTCTGCTTGAAGTTTAAATAATGGCTCATTCACACGAGCGCAGAGAGCTGTGCACCGTGGACAATATGCATGTTTCTGTGCATGAGAATGACAGGTGTTTGTGTACAGCAACCTGTGCAAATCAGTGTTGGGTTGTGACTGGAAACTGGCATCTGAGCATTTTCTTGTGTACTGGGGCAGATGAGTAGCAGACTTTCTGCACCCAGGGGTGAACATTTATCCCTATTTAAAAGTAAGTGCTTGGATGTGCAGTTATCAGAGACTGCTGCAGCACTTGCATACTTTTACTCAGATGTGAGGAATTGTACAGGTGACTGACTGTACCCTAATGCTTGTCATTTCCGTGCTCAGAAAAATACTTGTTTTTCATGGTGTCTGGCTCTGTGTGACCATTAGAGCCCTATGATGGGGAAAAAGAATATTGTGCCAAAGTCAAGTGCCTTAAAAGAGGCTTCCCAACCTCTTGAGTTCAAGCAATTTGGTGTGCAGTATGTCAAAAGTCACCTGGGCTGCTTTTTTCAGTAGTCGCAGACCAGAGAATGATATATAAGGTAACAAGAACAAGAATCAAGAGAAATATTCACTTGGTTTTATTTTTAGCCTTGAGCATTTTATATATTAGATATTTCTCATTGCATTTTTTTAGTTAATGACCCTGGGAAGAATAAAAAATCCAAATATGTGAAGTATGACTGTGGAAAACATTTAGTCAGCCTTGGAATGATATGAATGTTTTTCCAGGGAGCTTATGTAAACATGAATCAAATGGCTTGGAGGGCAGGGTTAACTTTTTTTGGACTGCAGACAGAACTCAGACATGTACCGTACTTAAAAGTTAACATAAGGTTATTAATCCGTTATGCAGCTGGAGGGGATGGCAACATATTGCTCAGTAACCTGTTTGTTGGTGTTTGTATTATGTTTCTTTATACTGTTGGGCTCTGTTGCCCCTAGCAGAAGTAGTCGGTATCTACACTAAAGGAGTCATATCTGCAGGATGAATTATTTGTAGAAACCTGTGGCGCACCCAGACAGAAACAAGCTTGAAAGAGATAACTTCCAGTAAAGACACTATTGCCAAATTGTACAGAAAAATGGAGACTGGCAGCAAATTTTGGACTATAAAAACATAGCAACTGTAAAAACAAGAGTTTGGATTGTAAAAACAAGAGTTTCTAATGGTATTGAAGTATCAAATAGTTGTTTAACAATTGAAAGTCTTCTAGGAGAAAGTAAGCAGTGATAGAAGTTTGTGATCATTGTTCTTGTAAAAAATCCCCTCCCTCATATTGAGTAAATGTTTTTTTGCTCTGTACCTAATTTAAAAGTAGTGGCTTATATACAGTATGGGGCTAAACCCATGTATCATGTTGCATGTGATCTAAATTAATAATTTTGGCAGACAGGATCTGCCAGTGTATGCATTAATACATTTTATTACTAGCCCAGTCCAGATCATTGATTCTATACACAAATCTGCTGGATTTCCCCATATTACATGCTGCCAGAGATGATAAGAATTGGTTTGCTAGAGCTGAAGGCAAATCTGTGTTATAAGCCAACCAAGAGGCATTGCTAAGGTGCACCTCTAATGCTGCGTACACACGGCCATTTTTATTGTCATTCAACAAAACAACGTTTTTCTCAACGTGATTCTTCTCAAGCCTGCCTTGCCTACACGCTATGGTGAAAAAAAATGCTCGAGCAAAGCGCGGTGACGTACAAAATGTTCGACAACACGTACGACGGCACTATAAATGGGAAGTTCCATTCGGATGGCGCCACCCTTTGGGCTGCATTTGCTGATCCTCGTGTTAGTAAGGTTTGGTGAGAGAAGATTTGCGCTTTTCAGCCTTGTGCTCTTCAGTCCGTCACAGCATGACGAATGTGCTATCTCCATTCAGAACGCTAGTTTTACCAGAACGAGCGCTCCAGTCACATAACTTGCTTCTGAGCATGTGCGTTTTTTTCCCGTCATTAAAGCATACACACGGCCGTTTTTCACAACGAGAAAAATGACGACAAGAAAAAATAGAGCATGTTCTAAATTTTTAATGCCTATTTTTCACGTCGAGAAAAATGCTCTGAAGCCTTCACACGATCGTTTTTAATGACCAATTTAAAAAATTGCATTTTTCTCGTCATGAAAAACGGTTGTGTGTATGCGGCATTAGAGTCTGTTTACACTTGCTTGTTCACCTGTGGTAATATGCATGCATTTCATTGCACAAAATGTAAATTTCAAGTAGAAATCTTCACATCTGTGTTTTGTAGCAACCATGTCCAAATGAATTGTAGACACATAAAAACATATGTAGTATATGTTTCTAATATATAATCACAATTTAAACCACCTATTCTTGAATTTCCCTCCACCATGCTCTACCAGGGAAGTTTGAAAATGCCGCGTACACGCGACCGTTTTTCATGACGTGAAAAATGCAATTTTTTAAATTGCTCATTAAAAACGATCGTGTGTAGGCTCCAGAGCATTTTTAACGACGTGAAAAATGTCCTGAAAAAAATTAGAACCTGCTCTATTTTTTCACATCGTTTTTCACGTCGTTCTTTTTAACGTCGTGAAAAACGGTAGTGTGTATGCTTTTACGAGGGGAAACAAAACGCGCATGCTCAGAATTAAGTATGAGACGGGAGCGCTCGTTCTGGTAAAACTAGTGTTTGTAATGGAGATAGCTCATTCGTCACACTGTAACGGACTGAAAATCACGAAGACTGAAAAGCGTGAATCGTCTCTCACCAAACTTTATTAACACAAGGATCAGCAAAAGCGTCCCAAAGGGTGGCGCCATTCGAATGGAACTTCCCCTTTATAGTGCCGTCGTATGTGTTGTACGTCACCGCGCTTTGCTCAAGCATTTTTTTTCACGATGGTGTGTATGCAAGGCAGGCTTGAGAAGAATCACGTTGAGAAAAACGTCGTTTTTTTCAATGACATTAAAAACGGCCGTGTGTACGCGGCATAAGCCTACATGCCGTAGCCAATATATTAGTGTATGGAAGCCCATACACGGCAAAAGGACCTCTAAAACCAAGCTACATTGCACTGGAAAAAATATCAAAGAAGTGTCCAAGCTACTTTTAGGTTAATTTCAGTTGTGAAAATACAATCAGAGTCATTGGTTTGCAACTAAGGCTCGGTTCACACTGCATCGATGCAGGAACTCTGTGAATCCACTGCGGGTTCCCGCATCGCATGTCTCCCGGTGGCAGTTTACACTGCCCTATGCAAACTGCTGGGAGTGTCAATTGAAAGTTAATGACACCCCCAAATCAGTTTGCATATCGAACGGCGAAATGCAAATTTGGACGGGAATCGGATCACATTGGAGTTCACACTGATCCGATTCTGCTAAGCACCAAAAAAAGGGTCCTGTGCGAGTTTGGTCCAAATGGCTGAAATTGCATTGCACAGAGATTGCATGTGATTTGCACTGCAGTGCGGTGCGAATCATATACGATGTCGGACATTGCACCAGTGGGAACCGGCCCTCAGGCTGGCCATACATGCCATACAATATGAGGTCAAACCTAAACACTTTCAATTTTTTTATGCAATCGTGCAGGCCCTTGCACTACATAGTTAAAGGTAAATCTAAAGGAAATTGAATAAGAAAATTGTATAATGTATGGCCAGCTTTAGGCTTTTTAGTTAAAAGCAGAAGATCTTTGGATGTTACTTATATATTTTAATTTAAATCGCCCAGTTTAGGCTTCCATGGCAACTAGTGAGGCACTAATTGGCAAATTAACAGCTTTTGATCCAGTCATCCTTTTAAATGTTAAATAATCTGAAGAAATTATGACCTACGTCACCAAAATGTCAAGTGATATTTGAATATGTGACAGATTAGCACCTGTGTACAGATTTGAAGCTTAGATTTCCATCAGCCCATCTGGATGAAACACATTGAACAGAAAAGAAAATCACCTTAGCAACCAGACACTTCTATTTACATGGGGAGCATTTCTGCAATGTGATCAGGATGTACTGTAATTGCATGCAGGGAGGATGTGTGGGGAATGGAGAGTGGCAATGTCCTGTTTTTATCTGAACTGTATATTGTTAAAATTCAGAATACATAGGGTTAGGAAGGCAGCTCAAAAAATAATTTGTGTTCTGGTTTTAAATAGTCTGCATTAAAGCCAATGTGCATTAACCACTTGCCTACTGGCCACTTTCACCCCCTTCCTGTCCAGGCCAATTTTCAGCTTTCTGTGCTGTCACACTTTGAATGACATTTGCACAATCATGCAGCACTGTACTCATATGACATTTTTTAACATTTTTCTCATAAATAGAGCTTTCTTTTGGTGGTATTCAATCATCACTGGGTTTTTATTTTTTGCTAAACAAATGGAAAAAAGACCAAACTTTTTGAAAAATAAAAGTTGTCATAGTTTAAAATTTAGCAAACAGGTAATTTGTTCCTTCACTGATGTGCACTAATGAGGCTGCACTGATGGGCACTGATAAACTGCTCTGATGGGCACTGATAGGCACTGATGAGCATTGATTGACAATAACAATTTAAGGATTGGGCCTATTTTTCAGACTTGGTGTTTACAAGTTAAAATAACTTAGAACTCCCAAACATTATATATTTTTCTTTTTCATACATCATGGGACACAGGCTAATATTCATTACCTACTGGATTATACTCCATCATCAGGTGAATGGACACTGGTAGACCAAAGGTCTTCAGACAGGAAGTGATCCCCTATATAACCCCTCCCACACAGGAAGCACTTCAGTTTCTTACCAGTGTCTGCATAGGTGTGCGCAGCCTATTGCATTAGGGTGTGCACCCTAAAGCTCAACACACACACGTGTCTACATAGATACGGCGCCGGCAGGGAGATTAGTCTCCCTGCCGAAACTTTTCTTATCACTTCTGTTATTAGTCTCCCTGCCTGCACTTCTCTTACGGCAGAACCGGTAAGATGGAGATCTTTCCCATCTTCTTGCTGGCACACAGAGTGATAACGCTAATGTGCATGGGGTGATTAGGGTGTGCCCAGGCACACCCGGCACACCCTGTGCGCACGCCTATGAGTGTCTGCAAGGTACAGTATATGGCACGGTTTGTTTGAGCTCTCTGAGCTCCTGGTCTCTACTCCCATAAACGGTTCTTAAATGGATTAAGAGATTGACTGATTTGATCCATTTGACACAGGCTTTATATGCTTAGATAAATGGTACCTGAGCCTCGCAAAGAAGACTCAAGATCCTGCAAGTTATTGCCTGTAATGCGGCCTCCAGGCGATGGACCCTGCGAAGTGGAATCCTGGACTCTATAGCGCTAAGGCATTCCTGAAGGGTGCTGTACAGGTCCAAGGGAGTGGACCCTAAACATGAAAAGGGGTACCCAGTCCTTGAAGGTCCTCAAGTGACAGGAACCCGCCGTGAAGGGTGAAGTTTGGGCTCTTAGTTTCCCTTTATTATTGTGGGGTGTCCCAGTGATTGTAACAATCAGTCAAGCTAGCTAGAGGCTGGACACCTGTGTGCGATGACCAGTGCTTTTTTCAGGTGTAACTTGGTGGGACTCAGTTCCGCCACCTCTGGCTCAGAACATTTGGTGCCTGCTCACCACAATTACTTGTAAACACACAAGTCCGGTTTCTGTGTTTACAAGTGAAAGCTCTGCACGCTGCACTCTTTATATAATGCAATCCTGGTATTCAATGCCCCTTTAAGACCCTCCTACTGTTTGTGAAATCTGACCACACCCACTATTTGATGTGATTTGGAGGGTGTGTGTGGGGGAGGGTTTTGGGGGGTCGTGGTTGAGTTACAGCACCTATTGTTTGAGAAACAAAGGCCTGGTGATGACCATACGGTACGGGGGAGTTTTGGGCTAGCTGTGGGTGTTTGCAAAGTGTACTTTTTTTCTGCTTGTGTCTGGCTGTTTTTTACCTGTATGATGGCTCACGACGGTGCACCATTTTGCCTTGGTTCACCAGGGCGCACGTGTGTTCACAAGAGTGCCGCTATGCTCTGTTAGCAGTTGTTTGTTTGGCGGCCATGGCACATGCGGCTTCACCGCACATGCGCAGTAGCCTTTTATCTGGGCGCACGAGGATTCGCGTCATACGTGAATACAGCCACGCCTGTTCGCCGGGATAACGTGCGTGCGCATGCACAGAATGTTCCGGTGCACATCCAGCCTATTTAAGCTGTGTAGGCCAAGCATGCGGTGCTTCCAGAAAGCAGCTGTGGGACACAGAGCAGGCTCTGAACAGACACTTGCAGCGGTTCATTTTTTCCTTATCCGTATCACATGAGTCACCAAGTGTTTCTTGGCAGGCTAAAGGTGCTTAGCAGGATTGTTATATAGGGGCTATTAAAGGGTCTCCCTTCTGAGGTGTTTAAATACTACACCCAAGTACTCTTTTTGTGGCTAGTAAATGTCTTCAAAAAAGAGGAGCGGGCCTAACACTACAGGGAAGGGCACACCAATGTCGTCAGTAATTCCTGATGAACCTAGTTGTATCCCTAGTGTTGTATCCCCTGAAAAATCAGAGGCTTCCAGGCAATCTGAGCAGCTGCGCCTATCTGGTAGTGTGCCTACAGTCAATGCTGCTGATGCTTCATCCTTTATCACTAAGGATAAACTGTCCTGGATTGCTGGTATGATTGCCTCCATCCCGCAGGGTAGCAGGAAGTGTGACAGATCCCCCTCCCGGAGTTTCCTAGTCTGGAGCAGGAATGGGTTGAGAATGGGGAAAAGCTAAATGTTCAGGATTCAGTGGAGTGCCCGGCAGATGAGTCTGCTTCCGAGCAATCTGGACAAGAAGATATCCTGTTGTCTGCCTCTCAGGGGATCACTTCCTGTCTGAAGACCTTTGGTCTACCAGTGTCCATTCACCTGATGATGGAGTATAACCCAGTAGGTAATGCATATTAGCCTGAACATGATGTACTCAAAGAAAAGGATTTTACAGGCAAGTATGACAAAAAATACTTTTTTCTCTTGTCATCCATGGACTGACACAGCGTGTCTTATACACCTTTACACGTGGGTTATGTCCCTGCTTGCAGGAGAAGACCTAGGCAGAATGTGAGATGTTATACATACATTCTAAACAGCCAGAGCTGAACAGCCCCGCCCAGGGGGGCGGTCCCTCCGGACATAACCCTCCCACTGCAGTCAGCAGACCTCAGTTTTTTCCTGCCTAGCAGAAGGAGAAGACGTGGCTCTCTCAGGAGCCAGTCTCCTGACCTATTTTTATTCCTTTTGGAATTTTTTTCCTATTTTATTCTTTTGAGATCTTCTATCAACTGTCGGCTGGGCAACAGGTTGGGTACAAGATATCCTCGTAGTCTTCCCTGTCCGACCATCGAGCGTGCTGATCCTCGCCTTGTGTGCGTGAGACTCAGTTCACGACATGCCCCACGACTCCAGGGGTGGCCGGTGGGCTTCCAGCTCCGCGGCCCTCTCAAGATAGAACAGTCCGGCTGTATCTTTCGCGGTGGACCGGGCCGACAGCTACTCAGTACCGCACTGTGATAGTTCTGTCAGAAACACACCAGTGGGTCCCTCAGGGGACGGGTAAGTAGTCTCTCCTGGCTGCAGGTGAGTACATGCTGTGTGTTTCTTGTGTGGGGGATTTCCCTGTCTCCCCCTGTGTTTTTTAATGTCACTCTCTGTTCACTAGTGCTGGCGCTGTACTGTGTGGGGTGCCTGGGGGCCATACTGTCCTGGGGGGGGCTCATGCTGCTCTGCATTCGCTGGGGCTGTTTTGTTTTTGGATGTGAGGGGCCTGGGCGCCGTTCAGCGCCATGTTTGGTGTGTGTGCTGATTTTACATTGGCGGCCATCTTGCCGTGGTCCGCCGGAGCACATTGCGGCGGCCATTTTCTTGTAGCCGCACGTTTTTCTAGCACTAGTTTGGCCTCTAGCGCCGCTGGGAACGGCGCGAATCTCCTCACACTCTCTCCTCACTCACGCTGAGCAGCGCGGCGCAGTGAGACAGAGCAGCGGAACTGAGCGGTCCTGGTCAGGTTGGTGGGTTCCCTGGGCATTCCCCTACTTCAGTCAGCACAGCCTGTGGGTGGTCTCAGAGAGGGACATTATGGAGTCAGAGTCACCAGCTTCCCCTCACATGCCAGAGGCAGCAGCCAGTGCTCCAGCACCTGCGGCCCCTATGGACCAGTTGTCGGCAGTCCTGGAATCATTTCTGACCAGGATGGAAGCTGTGTGTGAGCACAAGGGAGCAAAAAAGCGCCCTCTCCCCACTTTATCTCCACAAGGGGAGTGCTCTGATTCAGATATGGGCCTAGCTATTGCTGCTCAGGACCCTAGCTCTGAATATTTGGATGGTTTTGAACAGGACATTCCTTGTGAGGAAGACTCCAGTTCTGAGTCAGTAAATGACAGGGCGCTTGTTAGTGAACTCATTGATGCTGTGAGGGACACTCTCGAGCTAAATGCTGCGACCGCAGAACCTCAGGCGGATACAGTCTCCTTTGGTTCTTTTAAGACCAAGCCTTCTAAAAAGGTTTTTCCATATGTACCTTTCTTTGACCAGCTCATTGACCAGGTCTGGGAAAAGCCGCAGAAGACTTTCATGGTCCCGCGGCGTTTGTCTATTAGATACCCCTTTGAAGACGCCCTGCTTAAAAAGTGGGCTTCTCCCCCGGTGGTCGACCCTCCAGTCGCCCGTTTAAACAAGGCCACCACTCTCCTGATGGAGGGGACTCCTGCGTTTAAGGACCCCACTGACAGGAGGTCAGAAGTGGTGAGTAGAGCCATGTTCGCCTTGTTGGGATCCGCCCTACGGCCCGTAGTAGCGGCGACCCTTGTGTCTCAGACACTCACGGAATGGGCAAAAATTTTGCACCAAACTGTGCAGGGGTATAACCTTCCTCCAGACACTATTGCTCTGGCCCACCAGATGGTGCAGGGTCTGATATATGTGTACGACGCCACGTTGGACGCGGCCCCTTTAATATCCAGGGCCTCTGTCTCGGCGGTGGTATTGCGTTGTCTCTGGTTGAAATGCTGGTCTGCTGACCTAGCCTCTAAGAAGCTCCTGACGGATCTACCTTTTAAGGGTGGTAGACTTTTTGGTGCTGCTCTGGATGACATCATCAAGGATGTCACGGGAGGTAAAAGCACTCTCCTTCCTCAAACTATCAAGGGTAAGGAGGCCCGACGTAAACCGGGTCCTTCCTTTCCAGCAAAAAAGGGTTTTTTTCGTCCGTCAGAGTCCACGGGTAAGCCATCCCAGACTGACAACAGTGCGGCTGGCAGGCACAAGCGCCCCTGGGTGCGTAAGCCGAACAAGCCGGCTCCCAAGCCCGCCTCCGCGTGAAGTCTTGCCCCCGCCCGTCTCTGGGGTGGGGGGACGACTTCGCAGGTTCACGGATCGGTGGACCTCCCGGATCTCCGACCGGTGGGTGTGCGAGGTGGTCACCTCAGGATACAGAATAGAGTTCCGCTCCTGGCCCCCAGACAGATTCTTTCCCTCAAATCTCCCTCTCCTTCCTGCCCGTCGGGCAGCCCTCTTGGGGGGCTGTACAGGATTTGATCGGGTCCGGAGTAATTGTGCTGGTTCCGTCCCAGGAGAGGTTTCAGGGGTTCTACTCAAATCTGTTTGTTGTTCCAAAAAAGGACGGGGTTCGGCCAATCCTGGACCTCAAGGCCCTGAATGCCTTCGTGAAGGTGCAAAAATTCCGCATGGAATCCATTCGCACGGTGATCGCTACACTCCATCAAGGGGATTTTCTGGCATCCTTGGACATCAAGGACGCCTACTTGCATGTTCCGATCTGCGCAAGCCACCAGAAGTTTCTGCGCTTTGCGGTCGGCGAAGTCCACTATCAATTTGTGGCTCTTCCCTTCGGCCTAGCCTCGGCACCGAGGGTGTTCACCAAGGTGCTTGCTCCGGTCCTAGCTTTGTTGAGACAGTGAGGCATTGCTATCGTGGGCTATCTGGACGATTTTCTTCTAAGAGCAGACAGTGGCTCAGAATTGGAAGAAAGTGTGACTATCGTCAGTCAGACCCTCAGGGAGTTTGGGTGGCTCCTGAACGTTCAGAAGTCGGTTCTAGTCCCGACTCAGCGTCTGGAGTATCTAGGTCTGATTCTGGACTCCTTGGAGGCAAGAGTCTTCCTACCTCCAGACAAACTACTGACACTTCAGTCTGCAGTACGGGTGCTGACGTCCCGAAAATGGTCGTCAATCCGCTTTTGCATGAGAGTCCTGGGACTCATGGTGGCCTCCTTCGAGGCCGTTCCTTATGCCCAAGCGCACACCAGGGCTTTACAGAAAGAGATCTTGTCCACTTGGGACACATCCCCGTTGTCCTTGGATCTTCAGATCCAGGTGAGTCACCTGGTCAGGGCGTCCCTGACGTGGTGGTTGAGGTCCCCGGCTCTTCGGTCCGGGAAGTCGTTCCTCCCCATCCAATGGACGGTGATCACGACGGACGCCAGCCTGACGGGCTGGGGGGGAGTCTGGGGAGTCCTGTCGGCCCAAGGGCTTTGGACTCCGGACGAAGCCCTCTTACCGATCAATGTGCTGGAGATACGGGCAATCAGACTGTGCCTCTCCTCATGGTCGGAGAAACTACAGGGTCACTCCATCAGTATCCAATCGGACAACGCCACAGCAGTGGCATATGTCAACCATCAAGGGGGGACTCGGAGCTCAGCTGCGGCTTCCGAGGTCGCCCGCATCCTGAGGTGGGCCGAAAGAAGCGTGCCGGCTCTGTCGGCCGTCTACATTCCGGGCGTAGACAATTGGCTGGCGGACTATCTAAGTCGCCAGACGCTGGACCAGGGAGAGTGGTCCTTGCACCCGGAGGTCTTTCAACTCCTTTGCAGACGGTGGGGCACGCCGGATGTGGACCTGATGGCCTCTCGACTCAATCGCAAGGTGTCGAGGTTTGTGGCCAGATCCAGGGATCCCTGGGCGGATGCCTCGGATGCGTTGGTGGCCCCATGGGGTCAGTATCACCTGATATACGTTTATCCTCTGCTGCAGTTGCTCCCTCACCTGCTCCGCAGGGTAGCGACCGAGGGAATTCCGGTGATCCTCATTGCTCCGGATTGGCCTCGGCGTCACTGGTACGCCGATCTGGTACGTCTCGTCGCAGACGTTCCCTGGCGGTTACCAATACGGGGGGACCTTCTGTCTCAAGGTCCTATATTTCATCCTGCTTTACAGTCTCTGGCTTTAACGGCATGGTTATTGAAAGCCAGGTGCTGAGAGACCGAGGTCTCTCGGATTCGGTAATTTTGACCATGTTAAGGGCACGGAAGTCTTCCTCCAGAAAGATATATCACCGTACTTGGAGAGCTTACATCGCCATGTGCGAAGAGCTGGACTGGCGCCCATGAACGTATTCCGTTCCCAGAATCCTGCATTTTCTGCAGCGTGGCGTGACCCAAAAGCTCGCTTTGAGTACCATTAAGGGTCAGATTTCGGCCTTGGCCATCTTCTTTCAGCGACCGCTGGCGGGTCATCTCTTGGTTAGCACCTTTGTGCAGGGGGTTCGCCATGTGCTCCCCCCTGTCAAGCCTCCTCTCCCCCCGTGGGATCTGAATTTGGTGCTCTCGGTCCTCCAGGAACCTCCCTTTGAAAATATTAGAGATATTCCCCTCTTGACTTTGTCTCAGAAGGTGGCCTTCTTGGTGGCCATTACTTCCATTAGACGAGTGTCTGAATTGGCGGCCTTGTCCTGCAAGTCGCCCTTTTTGGTCATCCATAAGGATAAGGCGGTGTTACGTCCGCGACCTTCTTTTCTGCCAAAGGTGGTCTCGGCCTTCCACTTAAACGAGGACATTGTCCTCCCGTCCTTGTGTCCTCACCCATCGCATCCCAGAGAGTTTGCGCTTCACACTTTGGATGTGGTACGAGCCTTGCGGGTGTACCTGTCTGCTACTGCTTCTATTCGGAAGTCTGACTCACTATTTGTGGCTGTCTCTGGTCCAAAACAGTGCCAAGCGGTTTCGTCTGCCACCATTTCTAGGTGGATCAGACAAACCGTCATTCAAGCTTATGCTCTCAAGGGGCGGGCGCCTCCCTTTCCGGTTACGGCACATTCCACCAGGGCAATTGGTGCTTCCTGGGCTTTCCGACATCAAGCGTCGGTTGCACAAGTGTGCAAGGTGGCGACCTGGTCGTCTGTTCATACCTTTTCTAAGTTTTATAAGGTTGATGTGGCTGCATCTTCGGATGCTTCCTTCGGCCGCAAGGTGTTGCAGGCCGCTGTTTGATGTTGCAACTCCTCCGTTGAGGAGCTCTGCCTTGTTTGGAGTGAAGTTTTTGGTTTTCCATTTATACTGCACCCATCCCTCTTGACACTGCTTTGGGACATCCCACGTGTAAAGGTGTATAAGACACGCTGTGTCAGTCCATGGATGACAAGAGAAAATAGGATTTTTGTACTCACCGTAAAATCTGTTTCTCTGGCATCCATGGACTGACACAGCACCCACCCTTCTTTTTAAGTTTGTACTGCTTTGTTACGAACTGAGGTCTGCTGACTGCAGTGGGAGGGTTATGTCCGGAGGGACCGCCCCCCTGGGCGGGGCTGTTCAGCTCTGGCTGTTTAGAATGTATGTATAACATCTCACATTCTGCCTAGGTCTTCTCCTGCAAGCAGGGACATAACCCACGTGTAAAGGTGTATAAGACACGCTGTGTCAGTCCATGGATGCCAGAGAAACGGATTTTACGGTGAGTACAAAAATCCTATTTTTTGTTCAGACACCATAGACACTTTGTCACACCGTATTTGCGCAGCGGTCTTACAAGCGTACTTTTTTTAATTAAAACAAGACAACAGTAAAGTTAGCCCATTTTTTTTTTTATATTGTGAATGATAATGTTAGGCCGAGTAAATTGATAACCAACATGTCACGCTCGTGGAATGTAAACATCCCCTTTAAGAGCATTGGGCGGAAGTGATGTTTAGGCTCTCTAATGCTATGAAGCCGAGCGAGGGTCATCATGCCCTCACTCGGCATCCAGGCAGTGAGGGGAGAGAAACTGATCGACTCCGCCACTACCGACGGCTTCTGTAAATGGCGGAGACAGCAGGAGGGGGAGGCCCTTTCCAGCCCCTGACAAAAGTGATGTTGCAGCGAATCCGCCGCAAAGACCACTTTTATCTTAAAGAGTACAGTCTGACGTTTTAAAAAATACTGGGGTTATGGCAACTAGCTGCTGCCATAACAGCAGTATTTAGTGTCAAAATTGTGACATATAACGATGGTGGCTGATCCTTAAGTAGTTAATAGCCAGCACTGATGGGCACAGTGCACTGATTATCAGTGTAGATGTCCCCTTTCATACTAGTCTGTTACCAGCTCTGTGACAGTGTGAGTAAAGGAATGTCGATAACCGTCAAGTATGTTTACACCGTAATCAGCTGTGATTGGACACAGCTGATCACATGGCAAAGAGCCACTGTGATTGGCACTTTACCCCGAACAATAAACTAAAGGATTATAAAAGACCTTGGGCACCTTTGGGTGTCCCAAGGAGAGTAGTAATGTGGTCCGTGCCACGGCGAGCATTGGATGTGGTCAAACTTTGTTAACAGACAGGAAGGGCTTAGGGGCATAGTTAAACAAAACCCAGGCTTGCCTGTACTTATATAATGTGCTTTGATTGTTGTGCCTCAATCAGGAGTCCCACAGACACATATAAACATCTGGCACAATCAGTAAAAAAAGACTATTCCATTACATATAATTTTGTGCACACTGAAAATAGACAGAGAGCTAACACTTTATCTGAGCCTACCTTAAAGAAGAACTTCATTAAAATAGTCAGGGAGTGCTTTTAGCAACCAGCAACTTTCTACACAATGGACACTTTGGTGAGAAGTATGTAATGTGCAACGTGTATATAGTGCAGGAGCCTGTAAGTCAAAGAGCAATGGGGTGTGTAATGCACAGAATGCAAGGGTCAGGAGTATAAAACACACAGTGCTTCAGTCAGTATCGGGAGTGTAGGAGTACATAAAACAAATAAAACAAATAGCAGGGTTGGACATACGTAATACATGGTAGAGGTCGGGAGTAGACAACAAAAAGTGTGCAGGAGTGAGGGTAGTGTAACACACAGTGTAGGAGGAGGAGAGTACAAAATGTGCCCCTCAAGCAATACTCTTCCCCACTTTAACCTTTCAGCAAAATTCCCCAATCCTTCCCCTTAAAAAAAAAAATGAAAACAATTCCAGCACTAGTCTGCACTCTTACCGTTTCCAGCACAAATCCTCTCCCTCTTAATCCCCCTTCCAAACACAAATCCCCCTACAGCCACTCAAATCCCCCTTCTAGCACAAATGATCTTCCCCTCCAAATATCCCCCCAACAGAAAACCGCCTTCCCCCCAATCCCTCCCTCCTAGCACAAATCATCCCACCCCACCCCAAATTCATCATCCCAGCACAAATTGCCCCCCTCCCAGAACATATACTCTCATGCCCCCCAGCACACCCCTATTTGTCCAGCACACCACCCAAATTCCTCCCATCAGCAAAACATTTCTCACTACCTCTAGCACAAATCAGCCTTCCAGTGCAAATGCCCTTCTGCCTCTACCAAAATCCACCTTCCTCAAATCTCCTCTCCTTAAAATTGCCCCCGGCACTTATCCTCTTAACCCCCTTCCTGACCAGATCATTTCTCCCAGCACAAATATGTTATCAGCCCCTCCCAAGGCTACTGTAACCCCCCCCCCAGTATATTTCTATATCTCAGAGTGTAATTTCACCCCCAGTGTAATCCCTTCAGTGTTACCCCCCAAGTGTAAATCCCCCTCAGTGTGAATCTTCCCAGTGTAATTCTCCCAGTGTAAATCCCCTCTGTTTAACAATGTAAACTCCCCCCCCCTAAAATGTAAATCCCCTCTATAAATGGGAGTGATATGTTGCCCTCTCACCGCCTATTTTAACCCTTTAAATGCTATACCACTACTTTGCAACCACGTGCACTACACACGGCTGTGGTATTGCCCCACTGACTTGAATGGGTCACAGTCAGCAGCAGTACTTCAAATGCAATGCTATGGCCACAAAGCAAAGCATTGCACCTGTGGCAGGTGTAGACCCCCAAATGGATACTTTGCAGCTTAACCACTTCAATACAGGGCTTTTTATACCACTTCAATACCGGGCCTATTCTGGCACTTTTCTCCTACATGTACAAATCATCATTTTTTTTTATACATGTTTTTTTAGCAGACACCCTAGGGAATAAAATGACGGTCGTTGCAACTTTTTATCTTGCACGGTATTTGCGCAATAATTTTTCAAACGCCTTTTTTGGGGGAAAAAAATGGTTTCATGAATTAAAAAATAACAAAACTGTAAAGTTAGCCCAATTTTTTTGTAAAATATGAAAGCTTATGTTACGACGAGTAAAAAGATACCTGACATGTCACGCTTTAAAATTGCGCACACTCATGGAATGGCGCCAAACTTCGGTACTTAAAAATCTCCATAGGCGACGCTTTGAACAGTTTTACAGGTTACCAGGTTAGAGTTAGAGAGGAGGTCTAGTGCTAGAATTGTTGCACGCGCTCTAACGCACGCGGCGATACCTCACATGTGTGGTTTGAACGGCGTTTACATATGCGTGTGTGTTCGCTTCTAAGCGCAAGCTATTGGGGACGGGCGTTTTAAAAAAAATATTTTTTTATTTTTTTATTTTTTTTTACTTATTTTTTTATTTATTTTTTACTTTTTATTTTTTTTACACTTTTTTTTTATTTTTTTGATCACTTTTATTCCTATTACAAGGAATGTAAACATCCCTTGTAATAGGAATGTGTGTGACAGGTCCTCTTTATGGAGAGATGCGGGGTCAATAAGACCCCACATCTCTCCTCCAGGCTGGAAAGCATGAGATCAGTGAAAAAAATTTCACGATCTCATACTTACAGCCGCAATGGCGGCTTTGTTTACATTTGAGGACCCGGGTGTGAGGTCATCACATCGCGCCCGGGCCTCCGACGATCATACAGATGACTGGTGACCATCTGGTCACCAGTCATCTCTATGCTCATCACGTGACCCACCACCGGCGCCGACAATTCTCTCCGGGTCCCCGATCGCACGGGAGAGCCCGGAGAAGCACCGGACAAAAATTTACACCCTTAGAAATCCTGAAGGCGGTGTTTGGTTTTCGGGGTCCTGTACGCGGCTAGGCTCCCAAAATGTCTCACACATGTGGTATCCCCGTACTCAGGAGAAGCAACAGAATGTATTTTGGGGTGCAATTCCACATATAACCATGGCATGTTTGAGCAATATATCATTTAGTGACAATTTTTTGTACATTTTTTTTTCTTTTTGTCATTATTCAATCACTTGGGACCAAAAAAAAAAAAAATATTCAATGGACTCAACATGCCTCTCAGCAAATAGCTTGGGGTGTCTACTTTCCAAAATGGGGTCATTGGGGGGGGGGGGTTTGAACTGTCCTGGCATTTTATGCACAACGTTAGGAAGCTTATGTCACACATCATCCACTCTTCTAACCACTTGAAGACAAAGCCCTTTCTGACACTTTTTGTTTACATGAAAACATTTTTTTTGCAAGAATATTACATTGAACCCCCAAACATTATATATATTTTTTAAAGCAAATGCCCTACAGATTAAAATGGTGGGTGTTGCATTTTTTTTTCCACACAGTATTTGCGCAGCGATTTTTCAAACGCATTTTTTTGGGAAAAAACACACTTTTTTTATTTTTAATGCACTAAAACACACTATATTGCCCAAATGTTTGATGAAATAAAAAAGAGGATCTTAGGCCGAGTACATGGATACCAAACACGACATGCTTTAAAATTGCGCACAAACGCGCAGCGGCGACAAACTAAATACATTTTTAAAAGTCTTTAAAAGCCTTTACAGGTTACCACATTAGATTTACAGAGGAGGTCTACTGCTAAAATTACTGCCATCGATCTGACCTTTGCGGTGATACCTCACATGCATGGTGCAATTGCTGTTTACATATGACGCTAGACCGACGCTTGCGTTCGCCTTTGCGCAAGAGCAGGGGGGGACAGGGGTGCTTTTTTTTTTTTTATTATTTATTTTGCTTTTTTATTTTATTTTTAAACTGTTCCTTCCATATTTTTTTTACCATTTTTATTGTTATCTCAGGGAATGTAAATATCCCCTATGATAGCAATAGGTAGTGACAGGTACTCATTTTTTTTTTTAAATTGGGGGGTTAGACCCTAGATCTTTCCTCTGCCCTCAAAGCATCTGACCACACCAAGATCGGTGTGATAAAATGCTTTCCCAATTTCCCAATGGCGCTGTTTATATCCGGGTGGGGGACATTCCCTCCCACTGCTTGTAAAAGCAGTCTAGAGGCTAATTATCTGCTAGGATTGCTTTTACATGAAAGCCGGCCGCTGGCTGAAAAGAATGATACCAAGATGATATCTAAACCTGCAGGCATCATTCTGGTATAACCATTCAAAGTCCAGCAACATACCAGTACGTTGCTGGTCCTTGTTGGACATGTATTGTAATCTTTTCTTTCAGCCTGTTGGCTGAACGAAAAAAAGAGATTGATCGGTGGGTATGCCCACCATTAGAATACCTCCCTTCATCCACCCACTTCTAATGATGGGCATACATGCACTTTTTATATATGCCAAAGCATGGGGGCATCCTCCCGCAAAAAAGTTATGCCACGTACACACGGTCGGACATTTCCACGGGCAAGGCTCTGTCGGAATTTCGACCGTATGTACGCGGCATAAAAGGTTATGCTGCGTACACACGGTCAGACTTTTTCACGGGCAAGCCTCCGTCGGAATTTCGACCGTATGTACGCAGCATTAGGAGCAAAATCGCTCCTCCGCCCCTATGCTTCGGCATATATGCTCTTTTTTTTTTTAACTGTGGTGGTGAAATCACCGCCTACAGCACTGGAGTCACGGCTTTATGTATCGTGGGAGCAAACGCTGTTGCTGTCAAGATAAATAATTCCGCGCTGCAGCTGAATGGCGCACCTGAAAACAAAAAATTACATACCTGAAAAGCAAGCATGATAAAACATTGCAGAATAGAATACAGTAAAAAAGAGCAGAACAATAGAGAAAGAGAGAACAATAAAACGACAATTTTTTTATTTTTTTTTATTTTATATATTTTTTTGTGTTTTTTGTTTTTAAGTTTTTTTTTTTTACACTTTTTTTTGTAACTTTAACAACTGTAATGGTTCGGGTCTCTCAAAATGCGATGGCATCTTGGGAGACCCTGTGTAAGTGTGTCCTGTTCTGTGCAATGCTGTACCCTATGCTAAAACTTCACTTTTGAGTGGAAGCGTTCAAAACATTTTGACCAGGATTGTCAGGACAGCGTGGACAAAAATAACGGGTGCCACGCCTAAATCCGCGCTTGCTACAGACACGACATCTTTTTTGGGGGGCTCGTTGGGTAGGGGTGCTCTCGAGGACATACGGATAATGCCTCTCATGCAGCCGGCTTACTGCATTTGGTTGGGGATGGTGAGGTGCAGAACCGCCTGGATACAGGAGTTCTGTGACTATCTCATCCTGGAATTTTAGGAGAGATAACGTCCCGCCTGAAGCTCTGTATAGCACATGAGCGTTCAGCAAAGCCGATTGGAATAAGGATAGAGACACTTTTTTGTACCAGCGTCTCGCCTTACGGTCAATTAGATACGGCGCCAACAACTGGTCGTTGAGGTCCACCCCTCCCATATTTTGGTTATATTCGTGGACACAGAGGGGTTTCTCCACAACACCAGTCGCCGTACGAATTTGGACTGTCGTGTCTGCATGAAGGGAGGTAAGAAGGAAAGCATTCTTATTATCCCTCCACTTCATAGCGAGCAAGTTATTACACTTCAAGCAGGCTCTCTCCCCCAGCCTAAGACGGGAATCTACAAGCCTCTAGGGAAAGCCCCGGTGATTAGGTCGCACGGTGCCACATGCTCCAATCTGATGATCAAACAAGTGACTAAACAGTGGCACGCTCGTGTAATAATTGTCCACATACAAGTGGTACCCCTTTCCGAATAAGGGTGACACCAAGTTCCACACTATCTTGCCAGCGCTTCCTATGTAATCTGGGCAGTTGACCGGCTCAACCTGACTATCTTTTCCCTCATAAACCATAAAGCTCCATACATAGCCTGTTGCCCTGTCACAGAACTTATAGAGCTTGACCCCGTATCTGGCACGCTTGCTGGGAAGGTACTGCTTGAAAGACAAGCGGCCAGAAAATGTAATCAGGGACTCCTCAACGCAGACAACTTGATCGGGAATAAACAAGGCTGCAAAACGTTCGTTGAAGTGGTTTATGAGGGGACTAGTGGCGATGAATTGACCAGCATATAAATTACTCTGGTCCACAACAGATCCATAGAGATCTTCCGTGAAAAACAGCGAATAAAAATCAATTGGCATAAAATCAGCTGTTTCCACCTGAATACCGGGTTGGGCAGTGAATGGGGGAAGTACGGGTTCTGCAGAAGTGGTGGGGACCCAATCAGGATAGGCGAATTCTGCAGGGAGGGCACTATGGGTACGACGGGCCTGCGTTTGTCTTCTTCTTGGTGGCAGCGGGACACTACTTGTGCTTGCCACCTCACCAGCTTGAACTGCACTTATGGGACTCGCCACGTCACCACGTGATACTGCAGAGCTGGATGTACGCCCAGGCTGTACTAGGCCACTGGTGCTTGCCAATTCACCAGAAGGAATAGCGGCGCTAGTACTACTCTGCTCCATGATACGAGAGCCCTGCGGTTCTTGCTCCTCAACAACCTCAGAAGATCGGGATCGGGTACGCCTGACCTTAGCAGGGACCTCATCTTCGTCGTCAGAGCTATCTGACATGGAGCCGCTGACTTCACTGTCTTCTACGGGAAGATATTCTGAGCCTGAATCTGACAGATGTGTGACCTCCTCTTCACTATCTGTCATGCTCAGAATCTCGTAGGCCTCTTTACTAGTGTACCTTTGATTTGCCATTTTGGGCTCTAAATTTAGGGGAACACTAGTAAGATTCACAGGTAAAAAAAGCACCTGACTGTCAGCAAATGTATCAAACGCTTCAAAAAAAAACTGTTAGTGATCGCAGGGATCAGAACTGTTTCTGCGAATGCTGCAGTTATGTGTGTTGTGTTTGGTAAGTGACAGTGATCGATCGATACTGCACTTGGGTGGGCTGGGCTGGGCTGGGCGGAGGAACTAAACGCAGATGCTAGCAGGTATCTGGGCTGATCCCGCTAACACTGCGTTTTTGGGAACCCTAAACCGCTGGGGAAGCTAGTATAGATCTGATCAGATCAGATATTGATCTGTTCAGATACTATACCACTAAGGGAGGGGTATGCTTTGCGCGTGTGTGTTAGCGTTACTGGCACTAACCTAACGCTGCCTGGGGCGACGCAGACCCTCTCTGGCGCTAAAACCTAATTGATATCAGCCGCTGGGCGATCAGGGGGTTAAACCTTTATTGGGTTATATACGGCGGGTGCCCTGATGCTATAAAAAGCAAACTAACCAACCAGCGTCACTCGTAAAACGTATATGGTGATCACTGGTGAAAGGGTTAACTAGGGGCAATCAGGGGGTTAAAACCTTTATTAGGTTATATATGGGGGTACCTGACGCTATATAAAAACCTGACGGGTAACCTAAATAACTAACTGACTAACCAGTGTCACCAGTAAAACTTATACGGTGATCACTGGTGAAAGGGTTAACTCTAGGGGAAATCAGGGGGTTAAAATAATATATGGCGGTACCTGACGCTATAAAAACCTGCGGCGAACCTAAAAATAAATAACTGGCTATCTAGGGCACCATCGGCACTAAATACAGCGATCGGAAATATGATCGCTTAGTGACGCTGGCGTTAGGGGGTGAAAGGGTTACCTGGGGGGCGATCAAGAGGTTAAACCTTTATTAGGGGGGGGGTTAGGGGGCTACCCTGGACCTAAAGGGGCCTAAACCTAACTGCCCTGACACTTTTTACAGTCATAAATGACACTAAATGCAGTGATCAGTAAATAAATGATCACTGCAATCAGTGACACTGTGACTGGGGGTGCAGGGGATGACCTGGGGGGTGAAATGTGTGCCTATGTGTACCTATGTGTTAGTGTAGTGTTGGTGCACTAACCTGATGTCTTCTCTCCACGGCGCTCTGGACGAAAAGACCGCGGCAAGGAGAGATGACATCACTTCCTCTGCCTGTGTTTACATTACACAGGTAGAGGAAGATTCTCATTCGCCGGGAGCGATCACGAGGGGGTGGCCGGAAACGAATGGCCGTCCCCTCATCATGGAACGCTCCCGCACCGAGAACCACCGCTCACTGTATAGAAGGGGGGCCAATGGGACCCCCAACTATACAAAGGCAGGCACGTACAGGTACGTGATTGTGCCTGTCCGTGCCTTTCTGCCGACGTATATATACAGTGAGTGGTCGTTAAGTGGTTAAAAAATAAAAACTGAAATATCACATGGTCCTAAGTATTCAGACCCTTTGCTCAGTATTTAGTAGAAGCTCCCTTTTGATCTAATACAGCCATGAGTCTTTTTTGGAAAGATTCAACAAGTTTTTCACACATGGATTTGGGGATCCTCTGCCATTCCTCCTTGCAGATCCTCTCCAGTTCTGTCAGGTTGGATGGTAAACGTTGCTGGACAGCCATTTTTAGGTCTCTCCAGAGATGCTCAATTGGGTTTAAGTTAGGGCTCTGACTGGGCCATTCAAGAACAGTCACTGAGTTGTTGTGAAGCCACTCCTTCGTTATTTTAGTGTCAATAGTTTTTATTGAAAATTGTCAGTTTTAGCATGGATAGAGGTACAAAAGTACATAGATGAAAACTCAATCTGACTGTCGATACAAGAAAGTATTATAACAGAACATAATACAAAAGAAACTTACAAAAAGAAAAAGGAAAATTAATACAAACCAATCAAATAAGTACAAATCAATAGAATAAAAATAAAAAAAAAAAACTTTGCCAAGTTGGCATAATTGTGCCTTTAGAACCACTCATGGGCAAGGCCTGATTGAAGGCATGAAAGCAAAGACAACTCGAGTCAAACCTATATGTATCTAGTCACAAGTTTGGAAGTATCTAGGAATAATCAGTATTGGTTATTATTGGTTTGGATCCAATCAATCCAAGGGCGCCAAATGGGGAGCTTAAATTGATACATCCCTTGCGAAGCGGCAAACATCATCTCATAATTAATGTGCAGGTTAGTAGTCCTGACTACTTCAGTTATGGTTGGGGTAATCGTATTTTTTCCATTTCCTAACTGTATTTAATCTAGCGCTCATAAGGATGTCGGAGACTATACTCCTAATGTTGGGTGGGACTTCTTCAATCCCCACCGATAAAATGGCTAGTCCTGGATTTGTGGAGACGGAGGCGCTAGTAACCGATCTTATAAGATCAAAGACCTGGACCCAGAAAGCTTTCAACGATGGGCAAGCCAACAGTATATGTATGAGAGAACCCCTCTCCAGCATAAGGGGGATGAATGGGCAACGAAACCAGCTAGCCTAGTGGGTATTAAATACCATCTCAGGAGAATTTTGTTATGGAGTTCCCATAAGTTAACACATCTAGTGGAAGTAAAAGTTACTTTAAGGGAGTATTGCCATTGCTCTGGAGAGTAATTAGATAATAAATCTACCGGTAGTTCCCAGGTGTTCATGGAAGGTGTTTTATTAAAATCAGATTTCTGATTCAAATAGTCGTAGAAATTAGATATACCCCTTATAGAAGTGTTGGGGTTAGTGAAATAGAGGAAACTTCGAACTGGTATAGAAACAGATCTATAGTGAATGGTCGAAAAAACATGCGCTATTTGTTTATAAGTGTATATCTCATTTGCGTCCAGGCCAAATTCGAGCTGTAATGATCTAAACGTTTTCATTTTTGGACCAATAGATAAGTCCTCTACTGTGGCAATACCCTTTGACTTCCAAGTACTAATGCGCAAGTCAGGGATAAATAGTTGTAAACTTGAGATGGGGAATGGTATATCTTTAGTTATGGATTGGGAGGTAGGAATATTTACAAATGTATTCCAGGCATGGAGAGTGGCTACTATAGTAGGCGAACTATTGTTTATTTTGATTGTTTTAAAAGTGCTCGTTATGAGTAGATCAAATGTGTTATGATTAATACATTGTTGCTCTTCCAGTCTACCTGGGAATAGGAGTGTGCGCAAACCATTGTCTAGCTTGGGCAAGAATAGCTGCGGTATAGTAATCTTTCAATACAACATGACCTACCCCTCCAGCTCTTCTAGATTTAATTAATTTTTGAAAAGCACAAATGACTTTTTTCCCCTGCCATAAATATGTATTGAGTGTAGATTGCCCTTTCGTGAAGAAAGCTTCAGGAACCGGGATTGGTAAAGCTCTGAACAAGTATATAAATTGAGGCAATATTACCATCTTAAAGGCAGCCAGCCTTCCTGACCAAGATAGTTCCACTTTGATGCAAATTATACGCCCTTCATCTGGAGCCTTGACACTAAATTCCGTAACTTAGCCAAACAATTGGGAAGACTGTTCAGTTAGCGTTATACCCAAATACTGTATGCCACTAGAACTCCAACTATATGGGATACTCTTCTGAATTTTAGTTTTCACCTTATTATTTATTCCTAGCCCAAGAATTGGGATTTACTCTCATTAACTTTGTAATACGAGACTTGATTAAACAATGAAAGAGCCTCATGTGCTGCAGCCAGGGAAGTTTCAACATTTGAAAGGATCATAATGACGTTATCAGCAAAAAGGCTGATGATGTGTTCAGACCCCCCAATAGAGAAGCCCTCAATTTGCGGATGTGATCTAATATATATATATATATATATAGCTAAGGGTTCCATCAATAAATTGAAAATTAAAGGGGATAGGGGACACCCCTGCCGTGTGCCATTAGTTATGGGAAAGGGGGAAGACAGTATGCCTGATAAATATACTCTAGCTGAGGGTTTGGAATATAGGGCCAAGATGGCCGACAGTATAGGGCTATCAAATCCAAATGTCTGCAAAACCTTGACCAAATACTGCCAATGTATACGGTCGAAGGCCTTCTCTGCATCCAAAGTAAGAAGCAGAGAAGGTCTTTTC
Organism: Rana muscosa; assembly: GCA_029206835.1. Classification (NCBI taxonomy): domain Eukaryota; kingdom Metazoa; phylum Chordata; class Amphibia; order Anura; family Ranidae; genus Rana; species Rana muscosa. The sequence continues at coordinate 36,271,097 of CM055121.1, read as the reverse complement.
CTAACCCCAGCCAGATGTACAGTGTTAATTAGCCTCCTAGTGGCATCAGACGTCTGTCTATTTTTGGTAAAACCCGTTTGGTCGGGATGGATAAGGTTGGGCAGAATATCTACTAAACGGGTAGCTAACAATTTTGCGTAAACCTTTAAATCAATATTTAAAAGAGAAATCGGCTTAAAGTTTGCTGGGGAGTCTGGAACCTTCCCTGGCTTTGGCAGAGTGACTACAAGTGCCTCCAACATTTCGGGAGGGAAAGAGGCAGAGGCAGCGGCCGTGTCAAAAAGTTGTTTCATATGGGGGGATAAAATGTGCTTACACACCTTGTAGTATTCAGCACAGAACCCATCAGGCCCTGGTGATTTATTCGCAGGTAAAGAGTCAATCACTTTCTGAATCTCCATTACATTAAACGGGGCATTCAGAGAGTTTAATTGGTCAGGTGTTAGATGTGGTATGGACAGTTGTGATAAGAAATTGTTAATGCCCTCTGAGGTTGGTTGGTAGGTTGCGGGATCATCCTTTAAGTTGTATAAAGATTTGTAATAAAAGCTAAATGCATCCGCTATTTGTTGAGGATGATAAAGTTTCTGCTTGGTATCAGGATGTATAATGTATGGAATTTTTGTTTTACCTCTGTGACCTCTGACATTTTGTGCTAATAATTTTCCTGCTCTATTTCTATTGGCATAATGCGACATTTTACGTTTTTTTGCTGGCCTTCTCAAAATTATCTAACAGTAGAATTCTAAGGTCACAACGTAGTTTTGAAATATTTTGAGATATTGAAGGGGAGAGGTTAATTTTATTTTGCTTATCCAAGGTGGAAATTTTGTTTATAATATCATTCAGTCGCTTCTGCCTCTGCCTATTTACCCTTGCCCCCAATTGGATACATATCCCTCTCATGAACGCTTTATGTGCATTCCATAATGTGAAAGGGTCCTTTACTGATCCTTCATTGTTAGAAAAAAATTCAGATAGTTGAGCCTGTAAAACTCTAATATGTTCCTCCTTTTGTAGGAGAAAAGTGTTCATTCTCCATATCGGCCTCGCGTTAACTGACGACGAGTCCGCTATGGAAAGAACTACGGACGCATGGTCCGACCATGTGATGGTATTAATTGAAACCTTAGAAGTCTTTAGCAAAACCTGTTGATCAACCAGGAATAGATCGATTATTGTGTAGGTTAGATGAGGTGATGAAAAGAAAGTAAAGTCACGCTCATTAGCATGAAGGCAACGCCAGGCATCAAACAAACTATGTGTCAGGATGGAGGGCATAAGTGAGGGGATCACCCGTTTAGAGTGAGAGGTACAGTCTAAGGAGGGGTCAGGCGTAATATTTAAGTCCCCACACACTACCAACAGTCCTCTTTGAATGCGGGAAATTTTCTTCATCAGTCTGTTGAAGAACTGAATTTGATGTTTATTGGGCGAATAAACATTCACTATAGTTTACGTGGAGGAATTCAAGTCACAGGTCAATATAAGGAACCTACCCAAAGGATTGTACACTATATCATGCAGTTTGAATGCTACAGTGTCCCTAATAGCTATCAGTACCCCTTTGGTCTTGGAGTCTGCATTTTCTGAATATACATGGGGGAAATTGTGGTAACACCTGGGTGGATTAGAAGCCTTGAAATTAGTCACCTGTGCGCAAACTATATCACAACGGTGTGCGAGTGCTTCCTTCCACAACGAACTGCGTTTCGCAGGATGATTCAGTCCTTTAGTGTTAATAGAAAGTATGTTCAGAGCCATCAGAGTAGACAAGTCTGATATGGAAATATCCTGTGGTTTATTCTGTGGTGAAGTGGAGTTTCTTTGCCAATCTCTGCCACCCCCATAGATAGCAAAAAGGAGGGTTGTCCCAAACAGCAGAATGGGAGAAAGTACTCACTTTTGGCAGAAAGAAGAACAAAGGTATGAAGGTCAGGCGCAGTGTAGAAGTCACCTCCACAAAGTACATGCTCTCGATTCCAGCTGAGTAAGGCTCTCCAATCTCGTGTCGGGATTCATTCATCTGAGAAACTTGGCATAGAGGAAAAAAACTGAAAAAAAAGAAAAACAGAACAGTAACTGAACAGCATAAAACAGGAACATTCTCCCTAAACAGGGTCCGAAGAGTAAAAAAGGTAGAACAGTCAAAGGCAGCATGGGCTGCTAGATATAGTTGGGGGATAAGTTCGGCCCTAGGTTTCACAGGGAACTATCAATATATTGTTGACATCTGAGTGATGTTAAACATGAGATTTGGCGTTCCTCGCCGTTACTCTCTTCCACTCATGCTCAATTGGACGTGGGGTGCTTGTAGCAAGAGCACCTTCTTCCTGGTCCAGGAGAATGCCCAAATCCTTCAGCAGAGCGATCCCCTTCTCCAAAGAAGTGATTGTGTTTGTGTGGTTGTCCCTTGTCACAGTGAGTTTAGTTGGATAGCCCCACCTATACAGGATCTTATGGTTTCTAAGAACCTTTGTCACTGTGTTCAAGTTCCTCCTTTTTTGGAGTGTGTATTGAGAGAGATCGGAGTAAAATTGAAGGTTTTGATATTGTGGGGGCACCAGATCCTGCTTCCGCATGGCTGACATAATTTGGTCCTTTACATGGAAGAAGTGGAGACACAATAGGACATCCCTCGGGATGTGCTCAGATAGATGAGGGGGCTTGAGGAGACGATGGCTCCTATCAATGGTAACATCCAGATCTGTGAGATCTGGCAGGATCGTTTTAAATAGGGTTGCAGTGTATCGATTTAGATCTGATTGCTGGACCGATTCGGGGAGCCCTTATTTTTAGGTTGTTCCTCCTGGACCTATCCTCCATGTCAGCGAGCTTTGCTTTGATCCAATCCGCGTCCCCCTCTCTCACTTCATTAGCATCCACCAGATCATTTATGGTCTCCGCATACTCCCCCATTCTTGTTTCTATATGATCCACCCTGCTCTCCACTGCTTGGATCTCTCTGTTAAAAGTGTGCAAATATGATGCCATGTCAGATTGGATTGTGCTGCATAGAGATAGCAACATGTCCTTCAGAACAGTGTCGAGCACAGGCAGGTTCTGAGTGGGGAATGTCTCTATAGATTCCGGCATCTCCCTGGTGTCTTCCCCTGACTCTGAGGCCTGGCTGCACGCTGGGCTAAATCTATTGCCATCCATCCTCGGTCTGGATTTAGCAGGGCTTCTGGTGGATGGGGAGGGAGGGCAGGGATGCTGGCTTGGCTTTTACCTTTGCTGATGGCTTTCCTGTGGGTGGATGTAGGTGAAGGCTGCCATCTTGCCCCTCGTCTCCGCCGGGAACCACTGGATAAAAGTCTGTGAGCCTTTGAGGCTTTCTATCGTCTCGGCGCTTGCCTGGCATGGTCCTCGTACCTTCCCAGGCACTGTCACTATCTAGCCCGGTGTAAAGATCCCTCGGATAGGGTTGTTTTAAGCCGCTTTATGTCCGTGAATCCAGAGCTCCGGATCTATGCGACCATCCGGTTCACGCGTCAGGCCACGCCCCCTCTTTCGTTATTTTAGCTGTATGCTTAGGGTCATTGTCTTGTTGGAAGGTAAACCTTCGGCCCAGTCTGAGGTCCTGAGCACTCTGGAGAAGGTTTTCGTCCTGGATATCCCTGTACTTGGCTGCATTCATCTTTCCCTCGATTGCAACCAGTCGTCCTGTCCCTGCAGCTGAAAAATACCCCCACAGCATGATGATGCTGCCACCACCATACTTCACTGTTGGGACTGTATTGGACAGGTGATGAGCAGTGCCTGGTTTTCTCCACACATACCGCTTAGAATTAAGGCCAAAAAGTTCTATCTTGGTCTCATCAGACCAGAGAATCTTATTTCTCACCATCTTGGAGTCCTTCAGGTGTTTTTTTAGCAAACTCCATGCGGGCTTTCATGTGTCTTGCACTGAGGGAGAGGCTTCCGTCGGGCCACTCTGCCATAAAGCGCTGACTTGTGGAGGGCTGCAGTGATGGTTGACTTTCTACAACTTTCTCCCATCTCCCGACTACATCTCTGGAGCTCAGCCACAGTGATCTTTGGGTTCTTCTTTACCTCTCTCACCAAGGCTCTTCTCCCCCAATAGCTCAGTTTGGCCGGACGGACAGCAATAGGAAGGGTTCTAGTCGTCCCAAACGTCTTCCATTTAAGGATTATGGAGGCCACTGTGCTCTTAGGAACCTTAAGTGCAGCAATAATTTTTTTGTAACCTTGGCCAGATCTGTGCCTTGCCACAATTCTGTCTCTGAGCTCCTAGGGCAGTTCCTTTGACCTCATGATTCTTATTTGCTCTGACATGCACTGTGAGCTGTAAGGTCTTATATAGACAGGTGTGTGGCTTTCCTAATCAAGTCCAATCAGTATAATCAAACACAGCTGGACTCAAATGAAGGTGTAGAACCATCTCAAGGATGATCAGAAGAAATGGACAGCACCTGAGTTAAATATATGAGTGTCACAGCAAAGGGTCTGAATACTTAGGACCATGTGATATTTCAGTTTTTCTTTTTTAATAAATCTGCAAAAATGTCAACAATTCTGTCTTTTTTCTGTCAATATGGGGTGCTGTGTGTACATTAATGAGGAAAAAAAATTAACTTAAATGATTTTAGCAAATGGCTATTATATAAAAAAAGAGTGAAAAATTTAAGGGGGTCTGAATACTTTCCGTACCCACTGTATATATATATATATATATATATATATATACAGTTATGCTCATAAGTTTACATACTCTGGCAGAATTTATGATTTCTTGGCCATTTTTCAGAGAATACGAATGATAACACAAAAATGTTTCTTTCACTCATGGTTAGTGTTTGACATTTACTATCAATCAACTGTGTTTACTCTTTTTAAATCATAATGACAACAGAAACTAGTCAAATGACCCTGATCAAAAATTTACATACCCCAGTTCTTAATACTGTGTATTGCCCCCTTTAACATCAATGACAACTTTTGTGGTAATTGTGGGTGAGGCTCTTTTCCTCTTGGCAAAAAGCCTCCAGTTCCTGTAAATTCTTGGGCTGTCTTGTATGAACTGCACATTTAAGATCTCCCTAGAGTGACTCAATGATATTGAGGTAAGGAGACTGAGATGGCCACTCCAGAACCTTCACTTTATTCTGCTGTAGCCAGTGACGGGTCAACTCGGCCCTGTGTTTTGGATTATTGCCATGTTGGAATGTCTGAGTACATCCCATGCACAGCTTCCTGGCTGATGAATGCAAATGTTCCTCCAGTATTTTTTGATTACATACTGCAATCATCTTGCCATCAATTTTGACCACTTTTCATGTGTCTTTGTAGCTCACACATCCCTAAAACATCAGCGATCCACCTCCGTGTTTCACAGTAGGAATGGTGTATGTCATGGATATGCATTAATGTCTGTCTGCCATCTTACCTTCCTCCTCATGTGTTCATCTAGAGACCAGACCTCCTTCACCTGGCTTCCTTTATAATCTCCTCCCAGCCTGACTCCACCCCAGGCCCTATCACTGAACACTATATTAACCTGTGCACTGCAAGCCTGCCTTGCTGATCAACGTGTTTGTTAGGCATTGTGTGTTTGGGTTCCTGCCTGCCGTGTGCTACGTCTGTCTCTCTGTTACGTTATTGGCTTGTCCCCGACTATCCCTGTCTGCTCGTGACCCTTGACCTTCGGCTCGTTCTTCGTTATCCTTGTCTGCTTGTGGCCCCTGACCTTCGGCTTGTTATTCGGTTCTCTCTATCGTGTGCTGCTGCTCCCCCTTATCCTACGGGGCGTGAGCTAGGAAACTCCAGGGGCCGCGACCTGGTCCCAGCCTGCAGCGTAACATCCTCACCACTAGAGGCCCTGGAGAAGACCAGCTGGGTCTTAGACTCCGCGCCCTGGGGAATCTTGGCTCTCGCTTCCGTTGGGATCCCGGTTGTGCTCCTCTGGTCCCGCTTTCCACAACCACCCAGTTTCCTATCCGCAGAAGCCAGCCATAGGGTTCACTACCTCGCGGTGCACTCCTGTCCCCCTACGGTGTGCATCTGTCACCTGGCCACAGGTGACCCTGACAGTGTACCTTTCATTGTAGGCCTTGTTGACTCCTCTCCAAATGTAGTGTTTATGGTTGTGGCCAAAAAGCTCAACTTTGGTCTCATCACTACAAATGATTTTGTGCCAGAAGGTTTGAGGCTCGTCTCTGTGTGGTTTGGTGTATTGTGAGCAGAATACTTTGTGACATTTGCATAGTAATGGCTTTCTTCTGGTAACTCAACCATGCAGCCTATCTTTCTTCAAGTGCCTCCTTATTGTGCATCTTGAAACAGCCACACCACATGTTTTCAGAGTCCTGTTTTTTATCTGAAGTTATTTGTGGGTTTTTCTTTGCATCTGAACAATTTTCCTGGCAGTTGTGGCTGAAATTTTAGTTGGTCTACCGGACCGTGGTTGGGTTTTAACAGATCCCCTCATTTTCCACTTCTTGATTATAGTTTAAACACTGCTGATTGGCATTCTAAATTCCTTGGATATCTTTTTTATATCCCTTTCCTGTTTTATACAGTTCAACTACTACCTTCAGAAACGTCAGTGCAGCACTGGGTGAAAGATGCAAGGGTCTGTCAGGAGTCCAGAAACTCATTGACCTTTTATACACACACAATAATTACAAGCAAACAGATCACAGGTGAGGATGGTTACCTTTTAATAGCCATTCAAACCCCTTTGTGTCAACTTGTGTGCATGTTATCAGGCCAAAATCACCAGGGTATGTGAACTTCTGATCAAGGTAATTTTGGTAGTATCTGTTGTCATTATGATTTAAAAGGGTAAACACAGTTGATTGATAATAAATGGCTTCAGCCAAACACCAACCATGAGTGAAAGAAAAGTTTTTGTGTTATCATTCATATTCAAGAAATCATAAATGCTGCCAAAGTATGTAAAGTTATGAGCACAACTGTGTGTGTGTATGTGTGTGTATATATACAGCAACGTAGTATACAAACATTGGTGTGATCGCACAGTGTGCAGCTTTAAATCATTGCAGCCATTCATGTGGCTCAGGCTCAGGGAGGGGAGGTGGAATCAGGAGACCAGTGAGGGGGGGGGGGTAATGATCCAGTCGCTCTCTTCCCCTCCCTCTCCTAGCTGCTCACTGAATTCTTGATCTTGAAATCTTGCTCCCCTCACCCAGAGGGTCCTCCCTCTCTCGCCCTGCCCAGCTCCTGGGGATGGTGATTGCTCCCAGGTGTTAATTGCTCCTTGCAGCTGGAGGTGTGCTCTTCCCCCAGCAGCACATATGACCAGGTGTACCAATCCATCCTCCTACTCTCCCAGAAAGAACTCTGGGGGATGTGAGATCCGGTACCCAGGATCGTCCAACCCGCAGGGTGCAGCACTGAGAATGGCACCAGGAGATGCTCCAGGCTGTCAAGGCTGAGGCTGCAGAGACCCAAGGTGGTCAAAGCTAGTGACTACACCCACTGACTCATCTAACTACCTCACTTGATTATGAAGGGTTTGATGGGATCAGTCATTGGATAATAATATACTGGAGGGATCCGGACAGGCTGGGGTCAGGGGCAGACTGACAATTCAGGCACTCCCCAAGGACCCGCAGCCAGTAGGGTGCCTCATTCCCAGCATGCCGCAGAACCAGGCTGGAGTCCCGGAGCCCGGGTGTTGAGCAAGTTTCGTCACTTGGCTTTGCTAATTCACCTCCCACTGCAGGGGATCTCACCAGGGGGATTTGCATGGCGTAAGGGGATTCACACTGGGGGATTTCACTGCTGGGAATACACGGGGGGGGGGGGTTAAACACGAAGGGGGGATTACTCTACTATAGGCTGTGTATACAGAGCAGCAAATGACAACATGAAACTAGCAGATCAATGCATATCTTATGCAGGTGAAAAACACAAAGTGCAGGTATAAAGGTTTATAATTCCTTTAATGAGGTGGCACACTTGACAAATTAATGTGTCCAGCTAAATATTTTTGAGCACCAATGCATACCAGCGTGTTAAATTGCTTAGAGGCTAAACAACGTTCAGCCTAAATTACCAGACACACATTTGTTAGCAATTGTTAAAAAAAAGCCTGATAAATGTATAAAAAATGTGCTCTGCATTAGTTATACTGGTTTATTGGACTAATGGTGGTAATTAGTTATACTGGTCTACTGGACTGATCATTTTCGGTACATTGGTTTTAGGGGATACTATTATCAGACTTGATCAAAGAAACAGGATGTTCCCACTAATGTTTTTCGTCTCACAACAATAACCATTTATAAGGTAGTTAAAGATGCATCTATTTTGTGTTTAAGATCGGCTTCAGTATGTTTGCATTTTTAAAACAATGCTTGTTTTTAGGAGTGAAAATCCTTCACCTATATTGTATACTGTATTCCTCTATTTCATTACTGTTATACTGTGTTTTAACCTTTAAAGTGGATGTAAACCCTCACATATACCCAGTAAAGTGTACAGCCTCGGATGATACACAGAGATGAAACAAATCTCCCTACATAAGTTTTACATGTACAGTATCTCACAAAACACCCCCCACATTTTTGTAAATATGTTATATCTTTTCATGTGACAACACTGAAGAAATTACACTTTGCTACAATGTAAAGTAGTGAGTGTACAGCTTGTATAACAGTGTAAATTTGCTGTCCCCTCAAAATAGCTTGACACACAGCCATTAATGTCTTAACCGCTGGCAACAAAAGTGAGTACACCCCTAAGTGAAAATGTCCAAATTGGGCCCAAAGTGTCAATATTTTGTGTGGCCACCATTATTTTCCAGCACTGCCTTTAACCCTCTTAGGCATGGAGTTCACCAGAGCTTCACAGCTTGCCACTGGAGTCTTTTTCCACTCCTCCATGGTGACATCATGGAGCTGGTGGATGTTAGAGACCTTGCGCTCCCCCACCTTTCGTTTTGAGGATGTCCCACATATAATCAATAGGGTTTAGGTCTGAAGACAGCTTGGCCAGTCCATCACCTTTACCCTCAGCCTCTTTAGCCAAGCAGTGGTCATCTTGGAGGTGTGTTTGGGGTTGTTATCATGTTGGAATACTGCCCTGCGGCCAAGTCTCTGAAGGGAGGGGATCATGCTTTGCTTCAGTATGTCACAGTACATGTTGGAATTCATGGTTCCTGCAATGAACTGTAGCTCCCCTGTCCTGGCATCACTCTTGCAGCCCCAGACCATGACACTCCCACCACCATGCTTAACTGTAGGCAAGACACACATGTCTTTGTATGCCTCACCTGGTTGCCGCCACCCACGCTTGACACCATCTGAACCAAATACATCTATCTTGGTCTCCTCAGACCACGGAAGACTGCTCATCTTCAGCAAACTGTTTACAGGCTTTCTTGTGCATCATTTGAAGAGGCTTCCTTCTGGGACAACAGCCATGCAGACCAATTTGATGCAGTGTATGGCGTATAGTCTGAGCACTGACAGACTGACCTCCCCACCCCTTCAACCTCTGCAGCAATGCTGGCAGCACTCATATGTCTATTTCCCAAATACAACCTCTGGATATGAAGCTGAGCACGTGCACTCAACTTCGTTGGTTAACCATGGCGAGGCCTGTTCTGAGTGGAACCTGTCCTGTTAAACCGCTGTATGGTCTTGACCACCGTGCTGCAGCTCAGTTTCAGGCTCTAGGCAATATCCTTATGGCCTAGGCCATCTTTATGTAGAGCAACAATTCTTTTTTTCAGATCCTCAGAGAGTTATTTGCCATGAGGTGCCATGTTGAACTTCTAGTGACCAGTCCGAGAGAGTGAGAGTGATGACGCCAAATTTAACACACCTGCTCCCCATTCACACCTGAGACCTTGTAACACTAACGAGTCGCATGACACCGGGGAACGAAAATGGCTAATTTGCCCCAATTTTGGATATTTTCACTTAGGGGTGTACTCACTTTTGTTGCCAGTGGCTTAGACATTAATGGCTGTCTTGAGTTATTTGGAGGGCAAGCAAATGTACACTGTTAAACGAGCTGTACACTCACTACTTTACCTTGTAGCAAAGTGTAATTTCTTCATGTTGTCACATGAAAAAATATAATAACATATTTACAAAAATGGGAGGGGTGTTGTCACTTTTTTGACATACTGTATACGTAATGCACAGAGCGGCTGTCCTGTACCAGTAAAGCTGCTATAGGGCGGTGGTCAAGCTGTTAGTTACCCTCTGGGTGATGAATGTACATTGCAGGGATTTTAACAAACTTTGTAGCAGATTCCTACCTTTTGTTGCTCTAAGGCCGGTTTGACACTGGGGCGGTTGCGGTATAGCGCCGCTATTTTTAGCGGTGCTATACCGTCGGGATTGCAGAGATATTCGGCCACTAGCGGTGCGGTTTTTAACCCCTACTAGCGGCCGAAAAAGGGTTAATACCACCCGCAAACCACGGCTACAGCTGTGGTTTGCGGGCGGTATTACTGCGGTATCCCATTCATTTCAATGGGAAGGAGCGGTAAACACACCGCTCCTCTCACTGCTCCAAAGATGCGGCTAGCAGGACTTTTTTTTACTTTCAAAGTATTTTATTTTCAAATAGGTAAATACAGAGTAACAATCACGATAGCAAGACAAAAGGTAAAAGTTTTTGGCCAATAGCATGGGCGGGCTGAAGAAATACACAGCGAAAGTGCAAAAATTGAGCAAGGTCTGTAATCGTAAACAATTCTGTCAAGTAATTAATCATATCACCTGCCATACAGAGTTTAATTATAGGTACATTTCCTCCCGTACTCGCATTGTCAACAGAGCCTGGGGTCCCAAATTCTCTCTTTCAGTCCCCCACATCCGGAGCAGGGAAGGTGCCACGGAGCCCCCGCCCTCCAGCACCCCAAAAGGGAACACGCTGTGCCAAAGGGAGGGAACCCCCCACCCCCCCCCCAGGGGGGGAACCCCAGATGGGACTGACTCACTCCTAAGAGGACCTCCATTGTACCATTAATAGTAATTTGTTACCCTGTTAGAAGAAAGGAGAGGTAGTCAGAAAGAAGAAGGGGAGGGAAGACGGGGATTAGGTTAGGGTGGAGGTAGGGAAGGGAAGCGAGGTTCACTAATTGCTTAATTTAATCCAGGTTTTGATTGTGAGATAATCCAGGAACAAGAGAAATACCCAAGAACTGAGCCCAGGGTTCCCAAACCATCTCAAATTTACATGTTGAATCGTTAATGATACTGGCAAGCTTTTCCTGGGCCATGATCCAAGATACTTTCCTGATCGCTGCTTTAGTTGAGACATTTGGGTGCTTCCACGCCTTGGCTAGTGTAATTTTGGCTCCTAACAGTATATAGTGGATCAGTAAATGATCGTGTTTGGATATCTTGGGAATATGAGCATTCAGTAAAATGGTTTCCGGAGACCTGGGAATCTCGCAACCTGTGACTCTTTTAATGAGAGTTAATATCTTTCTCCAGAAGGACCTGATTCTACGGCATTCCCACCACACATGGGCGATTGTGCCCCTCAGATGACATCCCCTGAAGCATAACGGGTCAGCTGTTGGAAAAATCTTGGCCAGTCTTGTTGGTGTCAGATACCATCTAGTCATAATTTTTAAATTTGCTTCCATGAGAGATGTATTGATGATTCCTTTATACGCTGTGGCTAGAGCAGATTGCCAGGTCTCCAAGCTCCACTGAAACTGGAAGTCTCCCTCCCAGGCTAACATGTAAGGGGATTTACCAGTCGGTTGGGAAAGTGACGCATAGATGACTGAAATGCCTCCCCTCTGCTCCATGGATTGACTGCACCAGATTAGGCTTTTCGGGCCATATACTATGCAGGAAGTGGCTCATTTGCTTAAACCGAAATCTCTCAGACTGAGGAAGGTCAAGGTTGCTTACACAATAAGCCAGAGAAAGTGGGCCTCTAGACGTGAAGAAATGGCCTATACGGTACAGCCCTTTGTCCAGCCACCATTGAAAGGCCTTTATGTTTATCCCTGGGGGGAAATTCGGGTTACGGAATAGGTGTGAGAGGGGTTGCATGGCTGAGGTAAGGTTAGGATTCAATTTCAATTTATCCCGCAAAGCAAAGGAGTGTGAGAGAGTGGGGGCCAATATAGGGGGTCTATTTTTAGGTGAACACCACAATAGGTAGTCCAGGGTATGATGTGGAACCGCCTGACGTTCGATTTGTATCCAATCTGGTTTTCACCCTTTAGTATATACAGTAGAGAACTGGGACAGTCTTGATGCTAAGAAGTATCTATACAAGTTTGGCAAACCCAGTCCTCCTCGTTTTCTAGAGTGGTAAAGAGTCTGTTGATTGATCCTGTAGCCCGAACCCCCCCCCAAATAAATTGTATAATTTTGCTCTGGAGCGACTTAAGATGGTCCCTCCTCAGTGGGATGGGGAGAGCTCGGAAGAGGTAGAGCAATCTAGGCAATAGTGTCATCTTGACAGCATTTATTCTTCCCAACCAAGATAAATTTTGTTTTGACCATAACTTTAGGTCTTGATCTAACTTGTGGTACATGGGAGGGAAGTTTTTAGCGTACAGGGACTCAAATTTAGAAGTAAGAGAGATACCCAAATATTTGATATCGGAGTCATTCCAGGCAAATTTAAAATTAATTTTAAGTAGGGAGACCATCTCGGGGTTAAGAGAGATGTTTAGGGCTTGGGATTTGGCAAAGTTAACCTGCAAACCTGATACTGTCGCAAAAGAGGAAAGAATTTTATTCAAATTAGGGAGGGAGGTTAGAGGGGAGGTAATAAAGAGTATTAAGTCATCCGCAAACAACCCACATTTGTGCATTTGGGGCCCACAAGAAACCCCCTTTACGTCAGGATTCTCTCGTATAGCTATCGCCAATGTCTCTATGGCCAATGCAAAGATTACGGGTGACAGCGGGCAGCCTTGCCTTGTTCCCCTTGCTATGTGGATCGGGGAGGAGTAATGTCCTTGAATTCGAATACGCGCCGTGGGCGTGGAGTATAGTGCTTTCAAAGTTCCGATAAATTGATTCCCAAAGCCCCAATGCTCTAACAGGGCAAAGATGTACTGCCAGGACACAGTGTCGAATGCTTTTTGTATGTCCAGGGAAAGTAGCATTCCCTGTTGCTTAGGTCCACCTGGCCAGTTAGACTGTAAGATCGAGACTATATCAATAGCTCTTCTAGTTTGGTCAGGGCCCTGTCTACCTGGGATAAATCCCACTTGGTCTTTGTGTATATAGGAGCTTATGAAGGAGTTTAGTCTGTTTGCTAGGATTTTGGTAAGGATCTTTAAATCGTTATTTATCAACGATATTGGTCTGTAGTTTGCTACCTCTTCTGGATTTTTTATCGGGCTTCGGGATAACAGTAATGTAGGCTGTGTTTAGGTCAGGTTTTAGGGGGCAACCGGAGTTTTTTTCGTTAAAAAATTTGGTCATAAAGGGTGCTACTATCGCTGAGAAGGTTTTATAGTAGGGCACCGATAGACCATCCGGACCTGGAGCTGTTCCCCCCTTTAGGTTTTTGATAACCTCCATGGATTCTTCCACTGAAATTGGATCCTCCATGATGGTTTTGTGTTCATCAGAGAGTTTAGGAATAGGAAGGGTGTCTAGAAAATGTGAGATGGAACTAGCGGAGACCTGCTGACCAGCACTATAAAGCTTGTCATAGAACTCTCTGAAAGCTGTAAGGATTTTGGAGGGATCAGAAGTTGTGGTCTGATTATGAGATTTGATCCTAGGGATTGTGTTTAGCCTCACCCTGGGGGTGAGTTTATTGGCCAGCATCCTGCCTAATTTGTCCTTCTGGGTGTAAAATTTAGCTCCGCTCCATCGGATCAATTTTTCAGCTCGTGTTGTTAGGGCTAAGTTAAGTTGCAGTCTGATGGAGTCTATTTGTGTCATGCTAATTCTGGTCGGGTCTTTTTTATGTTGGGCTCTGAGGGAAGCGTACATTTTTTCCAACCTAACAATATCAGCCATTCTTTCTCTTTTGATTTTGGATGCGAGTTGGATAAGTTTACCTCTGACGGTTACTTTATGGGCTGCCCAGAGTACTTCTGCGGATACCTCCCCATCATTATTTAAAGAGAAGTATTCGGTTAGTGCTTTATTAATCTCGATCACGTTAATGGGATCTGATAAAATTGACTCATTAAGCCTCCACTGGAAATGCTTGGGTCTGTGTGAGAGTGAGTCAAGAGATGCTGACACAATGGAGTGATCAGAGAGTGACGTTTCTATAATCCGGTCATCATTGACATGTGGAAGATGATGTGAGGGGATGAGAATGTGATCTATTCTGGCGTAGGATTGATGGGGGTTAGAGAAATGGGTATAGTCTCTTGTCGTTGGGTTCTGTTCACGCCAAACGTCCGCCAAACCTTGCGCATGGAGTAGTCTAGCAAATTTTAGGCTGGCTCTGGTGGGGTGAGTTAGGATGGGTTTGGCTGGGTTGGACTTATCTAGCCCATGATCAAGCGCTATGTTGGAGTCACCCCCAAAGATGGGAGTCCCCTCCAATAGAGGGCTCAGGGTTGACATTGATTGAAAAAATTTCAGTTGCCCTTTATTTGGAGCATAGTATGAAATAAAGGAGAAAACGTTTCCCTCAATTAGGCCTTTCACTAAGAGAAACCTGCCTTCTGGATCTTTGTACTCGGCTTGCCAAGAGAAATTGCAAGATTTTGAAAATAAAATTGCAACCCCTTTTGATTTGTCTTCCGCCTTTGCCAAGTAAAATACTGGGAAGTGATGGTGTAAAAAGGTAGGGCTGTACCGTTTAGGGAAGTGGGTTTCTTGAATCAATACCACATCTAGTTTGAGGGATTTGTAACTGTCAAACATTTTTCTCCTTTTTACTGGAGAATTAAGACCCTGGGCGTTGTGGGTAGCTATTTTAAGCGTAGGTTTTGGTGCATTAGCCATGGAGAGGAGTTGAGTGTGTGCTGTCTATCTCTGCGTCACTTACCTTTGGGTGAGCTGGACCTCTAGTTGTCTTCTGTATGGATCTTCTGTGAGATGGTTTAGTTTGATTAGGAACCTCAGTGATAACCTGGATGGATTCTGAGAGAAACACAATTGTTAAGCATCTTAGTACGTAGAAGGGGGAGGGGAAGAGGGAGAGGGAAGGGGGAGACAGAAAGAGCAAGATAGGAAGTAGAGAGGAAAAGACCATAGACAGCCTCTTCAGAGGAAGACGGTCAGCACCCTGGGGAAATAACCTTTCCCCCGGGCCAGACCTTACAAAAAGCGTCTGCACCACTGCGGGCAGACAACCCACCCCACAGATCTTCGTGAGACTGAGGGATAGGCGGAGGCACATACTGAGCACCCAGCTCCACGGCGCCCAACTGACTTTTGTTCTTTTAGATATAACTAGCACAGAGGGTTTAAAGTCCCATAAAGGAAGGACCTCCAGTCCCCTGGGATGAGCATCTTGATATCTACCCCTCACCCGCCCCCTCTCATAACAGGCAATGTGGTGAACAACTTAGAGCTACTATCTATTATAGTTGAGGGGAAACATTTAGATCAGTAACCAACCTACTAACATTAGGGGGCCACTATGAGCCCAACTCATAGAAACTACAAAAAGAGAAACATAAGGTTTCTGTCTTCTAACAGACGGTAATAATGAGCCAACAGGCTCGTTTAGAGTCTTAACCAGGACTATAAGCGAGATCAATTGGGGGATACCCGAGATCGGATCAATATCTTAATAGACTGAATATGAAAAAAGTTTGTTCAATAGAATTTGGGGGAGCAATTGCCCCTTTCAGAAGAAGAGGAAGTCTCTGACAAGTACTCCCTTCGGGAGTAAAGGTAGAGAGTAGGAAATAGAAAAATAAAATTAACTGCCGGCAACACTCAGTTCGGGCGAATGTCTTTTGCTTTCTTCGATTTCGGGTTGTTCCACAGGGGCGTCAGGGGGCTGGCGGGTGGTGGCCGTTTAGTAGAGTTGTTGGCTGGGTTTGATGTGTCCATATCCGAATCTAGCGAGATTAGCTTCAGTGAAAGGAGGGTCTTCTCTCCGTCTTGGAAGTTGGAGAACGAGTAGAGTTTACTCTTGAAAATGAATTTAATGGCAAATGGGAATGTCCACCAGTATTTGATGAACTTTTGGGCCAGGATCCCTAAGAGAGGTTTCAGGGCCCGTCTTCTCTGGATCGTGGAAGGGGATAGGTCAGCAAAAATTTGGATAGGGTGACCTTGATGTGAGATCTGTTTCGCCGCTCTGGATTGCTTCATTATTTCCTCTTTTACCTGGTAAAAGTGTGGTTTAGCGATTACATCCCTGGGGGAACCATCTTTTCTAGGAGGGCCCAGGGCTCTATGAACCCTGTCCAATTCCAGGCGGTGTTGCGGTATGTTAGGGATCAGGGATTTAATTATTTCTTGTGTTGCTTGTGAGACCTCTATAAAGGTTTCAGGCAGACCCCTGATTCTGAAGTTGTATCTTCTGGATCTATCTTCGAGTTCATCGATTCTTAGTAGGGCTGAGTCTAGCCTATCTTGAAGTGTCTGGATGTGGCCAGAATTCTGGTTAGTGGTTGCTACTGTTAAATCCAGCTTGTGCTCTATGGCTTCCATCCTGGATCCCAGGTTCTGGAAGTCAGCTTTTATATCGCCAGTAATCTTGGCTGCTGTAGTGGCAAGTCCCCTCTCCAGTAAAGCTGATAACTTCTGGTATAGATCATCGTGATGGGGACTTTCTTCAGTAGTCGGGGATGCAAGGTAGGGGCCCCCTTGATGTGCAGAAAAGGGCGTCCCGGCTAAAGGGACGGCATTGTCCCCAAAGTGTCTGCTAAGTAGCGATTCAGTAGATGCTGGGGATGGGGTCATTTGTTGCATAAGCAGGCTTTGACTAGCTGGCGTGCATGACAGGGTGGCGGGCGCTATCATTTGCCTCTGCTCAGCATGTCCCTCCATGCTTGCGGCGTGTTGCTGGGCCGCGGCGGCCATCTTGGTACAGCGTGTTGCTGAGCCCGGTCAAATTGCGGCCCGAGGTCTCTCCGTACCTGGCTTCCACTCATGCGGCGCGGCTCCCTGGTGAACTGGGGGTCCGGATCGCCCGTTGTGGCTCGTCGGTGACCCCTCTGTGCGGTGCTGTGAGCGGCGCTAGAGCTGGGTGTGACGGAGCTCCGGCTCAAGCGGCCATCTTGGAGACTCCGCGCATGCGCCCCCGCAGGACTTTTTTTTTTTTTTAAGTCCTGTTAGCGCACCGATACCAGTGTGAAAGCCCTCGGGGCTTTCACATTGGAGAGACAGGAGCCGCTGTTTAGGCTCGGTTTGCAGGCGCTATTTTTAGCAAAATAGCGCCTGCAAACCGCACCAGTGTGAAAAGGGCCTAAAGGAAAAGCTGTCAGTTTGCGCACTGTGAATTGGAGTGACATTCATTATCAATCAGCTGATGCACTTGCAGAATTCTAATGAGAAAAGATGCAGTGTCTGCACCCTGTAGGTGTGATTAATCCTTTGGAAGTATCTCACCAAAAATGAAATGCTTGCTATAAAGGATGCCTAAAATCTCACTTGTATCTTAGTGCATACTGCTAGGAAAATCAGTGAGCCAATCACACAAGCAGGAAATTTAATTTCTGGGAAGCATTTTATACACCAGCTGTGAGTGAGTGAGTGAGTGAAAAACTTGTATAGCGCTAACAAATGCGAACTAAATCGCCTCAAGGCGCTTAGCATCCAGTAGCTTCATGATCCATCAGAAGAGGTGGGTATTAAGTTTTTCCTAAAGGCCCGATGGTTTTCTTCCATACGGATATCCGTGGGTAGCGCGTTCCATAGCCGTGGTCCTTGGACTGCAAATCTTCGTTCTCCCTTTGATTTGTAGCGAAATTCGGGGATGTGAAGGAGGTTTTGGTTTGTTGATCGGAGAGTGTGTTTGGGGGTGTAATGCTTTATCTTCTCGCATAAATATTGCGGAGCGATTCCTTGTGTGCACTTGTGGGTGAGGCAGAGGGTCTTGAATGTGACCCGATCCTTTACGGCTAACCAATGAAGGGTCCTCAGTGCAGGCGTGATGGATTCCCAGGGTTTTTTTCCTGTTATCAGTCTGGCTGCCGTGTTCTGGACGACTTGTAGGCGTGACATTTGGTATTTGGGTAGTCCGAGGTAGAGGGAGTTTGCGTAGTCGAGTTGGGAGTTGATAATTGATCCAACTACTACTGCTGTGTCCTCTTCTGGGATGAAGGGAATGAGTCTACGCAGCAGGCGGAGGAGATAATGAGATCCGCTGATTACTGATCCTATTTGAGCGTCCATCGACATCTCCGAGTCAAAGATGACTCCGAGACTTTTGACTTTGGTGCTCGGGGTGATGGTCTGTCCGAGAATGGTGGGTGGTGTCCAAGAGGTTTTAGTTTTTGTCTTTCGGTTAGCGTGGAGGAGAAGCAGTTCTGTTTTGGATCCGTTGAGTTTAAGTGAACTCTCAGTCATCCAATCATCGATCAATGTGAGGCACTTTTCCAATCCGTGATATTGGTCTTTTTTTCCAGTGATACGAAAGTAGAGTTGGGTGTCGTCCGCGTATGAGTGGTAGCATAAGTCCTGTTTGCTAATGATTTTTAGGAGTGGGCGGAGGTAGATGTTAAAGAGAAGGGGTGACAGTGGTGATCCTTGAGGGACTCCGCAAGAAATTGCGCGAGTTTCAGAGGTGAAGGCACCTAATTTCACTGTCTGAGAACGATTCTCAAGAAAGGAAGCGAACCAAGGAAGGTCAGGGTCTGCGACTCCTGCTACTTCTTTAAGACGAATGAGTAGAGTTTTGTGGTCTACTGTGTCGAACGCTGCACTGAGGTCCAGCAGCACCAGGAGACATGATTCTCCGTCATCTGCGGCTTCGAGGACGTCATCCCATATTTTGAGAAGTGCCGTTTCTGTGCCATGGCCTGGGCGGAAGCCTGATTGTAGTGGATCCAAGAGTTTGTAAGTGTCCAAATGGCCTTGTAGCTGTTGTACTACTGCTTTCTCCATGATCTTGGAAATGGTGTTGAGGCTTGTTACCGGTCTGCGGTAATTTGGGTCCTTAGGGTCAAGATTGGGTTTCTTTAGGAGGGGTTTGATTATATCTTGCTTGAGGGAGTTCGGAACCAAACCTTCTTTGAATGATAGATTTACGATGTGTGTAATGGTAGGAGCTAAAATGTCGGTACATTCTTTCAGGAGTTTTGTGGGAATTATGTCATTTGACGATGTAGTGTCTCTGAGGCTTCTGATGATGTTTTTGGTGGTGTCAATGGTGATCGGGACCAACGAAAATTTTGCTAGTTGTATAATGTTCGTATTGATTTTCTCTGTTTGCTTTGGCTGTGTGAAGTTGGTTGTTTTTTTCTGTTGAATTATTTCCCGAATATTTTCGATTTTGTCGATAAAAAAATCCGATAGCTCATTGCAGAATTCTTGGGTTTCGTTTGCTGGAGGCTCTAGACAGGTAGGGTTCATGGTCCGAGTGACTAGTTTGAAGAGTTCACGTGTATGGTACGCCTCTAGGTTTCATATTTCATAGAATTTTAGAGAAACACACAGCACTGCTAATTGAAAAGCAAAGAATGTTTAATTAACATTCAATTACAACATGGCTTGTGTAGCAAAAAATTGTGTTGCATCAAATATGCACATATAATTACAGTATATGCACAGTCATTGGATATGGGTATGTTTGTGTTATGAACAGTTGAAGTTTGTTGATTGTTCATGATTGAACATGATTGTTCTAGTGTAAACCGTAAAGATGATACCTGAATATCTAGAGAGCAGGGTGTGTTGAGAGTCAACAAATGGGCTAAAAGGAGACTTTGGTAGGTACCAAACCGCTTTATCCTGTCACTGATTGACACCTTGTACACCCCCAGGCTTTTTATTAGTATACTTTGAGGATGAGGGCGATCTCTTCAAATTTTAACCACTTTCCGACTGAGCTATAGCTGAATGATGGCTACAGCACAGACAACTAGTCCTGGGAGGCCGTCATATGTGGGACCCTGGCGGGCGTGCTCTGTGATCAGTGTCCGGAGGACACTGCTGATCACAGATTAAGGTAAAGAGCCAATCGTGGCTTTTTACCATGTGATCAGCTGTGGATAAAAGCCGGTTATCTGAGCTCCTTTACTCATGCTGACTGCACGAGGAGAGGAGAAGAGAGTCGATACCTGGGTTCTCTGAAAGGGACATGTACACTTATAATAGGAACACTGATGCAGTGCCAACCAGTGCTGCCCATCAGTGCCTTTTCATCAGTGTCACCTTTAAGTGCCCATCAGTGCAGACTCATCGTGCACATCAGTGAAGGAGAAAAATCACTGGTATGCTAAATGATATAACAAACTATGAAAAAGTGTTTTTTTATTTATTTAAAAAAAACAAAACAGTCTTTGTTTATTTAACAAAAAAAACCAAAAAAACCCAGTGGTGATTAAATACCACCAAAAGAAAGCTCAATTTGTGTTTCATTTTTGGTGTTTTGTTTGAAATGTGCAAAGAGAGATCACACAAATACTTACAAATATAACATTTATTAAAAGTAATGACTGGTGCAGGTAAAGATAAAGAAAATATGACAATAATACTTAATTAAGGAATAGACAACCTTTAATGCCGCGTACACACGCTCGGAACTTCCGATGGTAAAAGTCAGACGGAATTTTTTTCATCGGACATTCCGACCGTGTGTATGCCCCACCAGACGTTTTCCGTCGGAAACTCCGACAGAATTAGATAGAGAACATGTTCTCTTTTTTTCCGATGAAAAAAATTTCCGTTCGTCTGGATGCAATTCCGACGGACTAAAAACCACGCATGCTCGGAAGCATAGGCCTTAATTTTCTCGGCTCGTCGTAGTGTTTTACGTCACCGCGTTCTTGACGATCGGATTTTAGTGTGACCAAGTGTATGCTTGAGCAGAATTCCGTCGGAAAAACCCGATGGAAATTCTGCTCATGTGTACAAGGCATAAGCCCAACTCCCTTTGCAATATGACCCCTCAAGGACTTGGTCAGTTTACCATGACACATTCCTATACGGGGAGTCATTCAAGGTAACCGGAATAACCAGGATATTAGAGGATTTATTAGATATTTGTGAGGCCAACATTAATGAGGAATATGAAATCTGTAACTTCCCTATTACTCCACCCCCTGGTTCACAAATATCATACAGTAATGCCTCCAACCGTACATAAAGGCAGTGTATCAGCATTGGAAAGAAAGCACCCAATAACGATAAACAATGACAACAGAATAATTAATGTAATCTCCCACCCCCTGGTTTATGTTAAATGGAAAATGCGTGATCTAAAGTGTATCTATCTAAAGTGTAGATACCTACTTTCCTTGTCAGATTTACCTACTCAGAAAATTTAATTTGGCTATGTTAGAGCCTAAAAATATAAAAAATATCAAATAAACTCTGTACTGGACTAACAAACACCAAACTTGTTTATTTGAAAGCACAGGAGTGGGTATGAACATCAAACTTTCCTTTCTAATGCCGCGTACACACGTACGTTTTTAATGTAATTTTAAAAAACGAAGTTTTTCTTGTTTCCTCTCAAGCCTGTCTTGCATACACACACGTTCATGAAAAAAACGCCTGAGCAAAGCGCAGTGACGTACAACACGTATGACGGCACTATAAAGGGGAAGTTCCGTTCGAATGACACCACCCTTCATGTTAGTAAAGTTTGTTGAGCGGCGATTCGCGCTTTTCAGCCTCGTGCTTTTCAGTCCGTTACAGCGCGACGAATGTGCTATCTTCATTATGAACGCTAGTTTTACCAGAACGAGCGCTCCCGTCTCATACTTGATTTTGAGCATGCGCGTTTTTTTTCTCTTCCTAAAAGCATACACACTACCGTTTTTCACGACGTTAACCACTTGCCGACCGCTCATGGTATATATACGTCGGCAGAATGGCTCGTACAGGCACAATCATGTACCTGTACGTGGCCCTTTAACTGCCGACGTTGGGGTCGCACGCGCGCCGCCGGCGGCGCGCTCGCGACCCCCCTGCCTTCCCCGTGAGTGAGACCGCGGGTCCCGTGGACTCGATCGCCGCGGGGATCCCCGCGATCGTCTCACAGAGGCTCGGAGCGGGGAGATGTGTGTGTAAACACAACATCTCCCCGCTCCTCTACTGACAATGTCAGCGATCTGCGCTCTGTGTAATCAGAGCGGAGATCGGTGATGTGTCAGTCGTAGCCACGCCCCCACACAGTAGTAAACACTCCCCTATGCACACTTAACCCCTCCAGCGCCCCTAGTGGTTAACCCCTTCACTCTCAGTGTCATTTTCACAGTAATCAGTGCATTTTTATTGCACTGATCGCTGTGAAAATGACAGTGGTCCCAAAAATGTGTCAGATGTGTTCGCCATAATGTCGCAGTCACGAAAAAAATCGCTGATCGCCGCCATTACTAGTAAAAAAAATAAATAATAAAAATGCCTTAAAACTATCCCCTATTTTGTAAACGCTATAATTTTTGCGCAAACCAATCAATAAACGCCGATTGCGATTTTTTCTTTTTACCAAAAATATGTAGAAGAATACGTATCGGCCTAAACTGAGGAAAAAACATTTTTTTTATATATTTTTGGGGGATATTTATTATAGAAAAAAGTAAAAAATTTCTTTTTTTTCAAAATTTTCGCTCTATTTTTGTTTATAGCGTAAAAATAAAAACCGCAGAGTTGATCAAATACCACCAAAAGAAAGCTCTATTTGTGGGGAAAAAAGGACGCCAATTATGTTAGGGAGCCACGTCGCACGACCGTGCAATTGTCAGTTAAAACGATGCAGTACTGAATCGCAAAAAGGGGCCTGGTCATAATGGCCCGTATTGGTCCGGGGCTTAAGTGGTTAAAAAGAACGACATGAAAAACGACGTGAAAAAATAGAGCAGGTTCTATTTTTTTTTTTAGGCCATTTTTCACGACGTTAAAAATGCTCTGGAGCCTACACACGATAGTTTTTAATGCCCAATTTAAAAAATTGCATTTTTAACGTCGTGAAAAACGGTCGTGTGTACGCGGCATTAGAGTTTAGAAGTGTAGAAACTTGTCAAAGTCCTTCATACCTGGTGATGGACAGCAGAGTCTTAGGCCCCTTTCACATGGGACGGATCAGTAATGATCCGCCCTGTGAACCTCCGGTTGCTCAGCGGGGATCGCTCCGTTGATCCCCGCTGACTCGGCGGATGACAGGGCGGATGGATGAAAAACGGACATACTGTCCGCCCGTGTGAAAGGGGCCTTAGACATTTGATGATCAGATCGCAGCTGCAGCACAGCAATTGCAATGCTGTAGAACTGAAAGAACTGTAGAATACAATATCATTCTCTGGACTATTGTAGCTCACAAGTCATGGACATGCAGGTACATAACCACCATGGTAGATGGAACTTTTACTTATTTATACAGACAGTTCAGGCACTTGACCATCAGAGCACATAAAACAGTTCAGGTACTTGTCCATCAGGCAAAGAGTGTGTCTACTCCCAGTTCTGGCCAGGTGTTCAATCAACGTCTCTGGAGACTCTCCCATTGTGGATGAAGCGTTCCTGCAGAATCATTCTGCCTTCCATGGAGTAAAACATCACTCTACTGAGCCTGTTTTGACCCCCCTGAGAAGGGTGGTCGCAGGCTGTCTGGTAAGCCTTCATTCTTCACCTTGGTGGCGGGATCTTTACTAAGTGTTGGAGCATTTTGCCTATGATTTTCATCGGATACCTGCACTCTGTAGAACTCTTATCATCTTTAAATAGAGGAGAAGATTTCATATATTTTTCACTGACACACATGAACTTTAATTTGTAGTATTCACTCATGTTTTTGATACTTTTTCTTATATTATATATTTTTTTCACTGTATAGCCATACACAGTTTTGCTCATCCAGCGCTACACCTTTTTGTATATTTATATTGTTGTACCTTATATCAGGGTTTTTTTTGGTGTTTAGCAGCAGGTTTTCCTTTAGGGATTTATTCATTTATTGCACTTTAATAATTTGCACCTAGCGCAAATTTTTCTTTTATAACCATATTTTGTCCATCAGAACAGATAGAACAATTCAGCTACTTGACCATGATAGCAGATGGAACAGTTCAGGTAATTGACCAACAGTTCAGCTGCTGAAAAATGGCAAAGTATTTATAGACCATTGCTGCTGTCAGAGGTGTTTGTATCCTTTCTCCAATATGCTTGTGGTTGACGTCAAGGCTGGTTTGTTACCAAAACTGTTACTCCAACATTCCATAGCTAACAACAATGCCCATATAGCCAATTATAGATTTCTGAACAGTTAAATCCACGATCCCTAGTGACCTGGTCTAACACTAAAAGAAGAACTACGCTTTTCTGTTAAGGGTGAAATATTGTTAATGGAACACCACCCATCCCCACCCATCCCCACCCAAACTCTACATTACTCTATATATTAACTAAACAGTGTCCAACCATAGGCCCAACTCCAAACTACTTAATGTGTGTGTTTCCTCTGGGTACTCCGGTCTCCTGCCACCCTCTAAAGATATTCTGGCTCTTGTCTACACTGACCCCAGTAATTGCATACATATTACCCATACATAATGTGTTGCCATACTCTAAATGCCAGTCCCAAACCTTAGCAATCGGGGAGGGTTGAGGAAAACCAAATCTGGGAACCTATTTTAATTCCAAATAATGTACCAAGAAAACTCAATTGGTAGCCAAAGGATCAGATATAATTGACTGTTTATGTATTATAACTAGGGCTGTGGAAATTAACTATTAATTCCTCGATTAATCGATTAACTGTTTTGATCGATCAAAATTATTTTGATTGATCAAAATTCTTTTGATCGGTACTCACCTCTCCGCCGGCTTTCGGGTCTTCAGGGAGATCCGGTGACATCACGGACACCGGCGGGGCTTGCCGTGTCCATCTGAAGGGCTCCTTTGCTGTGCCTTCATATCTGCATGCCGGTGGGACCTTACTATCTGCCACACGCAAGGGCTGTTACACTTCCCTCTATCAACCTGGGATTCTACAGCCATCCACTGGGAGTTGTGATAGTTCCCTTCATGGGACATCTACATGCCGCGGACTGATGTTAGCCCCTTTTCATCTGGATTCAGCAGTGGTATCGTTGTACACATTTTTATACCAGTATCATACTTAGCTACATGTTTTTATGACTGCTTTTGCTACCGTTTGGTATTACTCGCACCATTTTTACAGTTTATGTAGCCACATCTATTTTATCTCCAGTGCAATATTTATTTTGTTACCTACTTGAAGACTATAAAAGTTTTAATGCTATTCCCATCGAGCGCTGCCTTTTGTGTGTTTTTTGTATCCTGCTATCCATTTTTACAGTGGTTGGTAGCTGCACTGGGAATCGGCCTGCAAGGAGATCAGCTAAAAGTAGTTGGATCTGTATGTGCGTTATAATTAATCGAAATTAGTCGATTAATCGATTAAAAAAATAATCGATTAATCGAACACGAAAATTTTAATCAGTAACAGCCCTAATTATAACACCTCATTGTATTCATTCCAACAACATGATCATCTCTAGAGTAAAACCAATGACTGTGAGTAGACATAAACTTATTTGTTTTCTTTAATGAATGATATGATTGGCCTAAATTTGAACTGTCATTCAAGTAGAAAAATGCATTTCAAAGCAAATACCAGTTATGTGTAAAACCCCAACCTTTAAACTTTTAAACATTTTACTTATCACCTTTTCTCTCCCTGTACTGTGCACGTCCTGTGGATTCTGTTTTTCAAAATGTATGCACACGCCAACAGCTGTCCTGCCTTACAGTTCCACTAAAATGATTATGGCAGAATATACCAAAGTACATGCAACTATAATCTAGCTTGAGCACACACACAGGAAATCGGAACAGCACAGGAAGATATACAAACACATTTTGAGTGTAAATATTTGGGTATTCTTACACCTTCTGAAACATTAGAAATAAGTAAACATCCCAGATGTGAAAACAATATTGCTGTTGATCAAACACTAGTATATTTCTCTATTGTTATGGATTCAACTTAATCAGAGAAAAAACTTTTAGGCCCCTTTCACACGGAAGTCCGTTCAGGTCCGCCTGTCAGTCTTTTAGGCGGACCTGAAACGGATCCTCCATGCACCCCTATGGAGGCACGGATGTCAGCGGAGACATGTCCGCTGACATCCGCTCCGCCAAAGTGTGACGGAGGAAAACCCTATTTTTCCTTCCGTCGGCGGAGCGGATCGGATGACAACGGACTCTACGGTCCGTCGTCATCCGATTCCCCATAGGGGAGAGCGGCGCTCTGACAGGGCGGTCCCTGCACAGTGTGCGGGGACTGCCCAGTCATCCGTCGGCTCAGCGGGGATCAACGGAGCGATCCCCGCTGAGCAAGCGGAGCTTCACGGGGCGGATCTGCACGGATCCGCCCCGTGTGAAAGAGCCCTTAAATACCCATCATGCGCCATCATAGTTATTAGCTGCTCTGCTTACAATTGGTTCTAACACAAACTGTCATTACATTCACATATTACATAAACAAAATATCAACAACAATAAAACGACAAAAGTTATTCATGAAGGCTGTAATCGTCGACTTTAGTCCTTGGACATCAAACCATATCAGACAGGTGGATTGATGCTGTTTAGTACTATCTAGGAACTAAACAAAATGAAGTGAGTTGTCATTACGTTTCCCTTCTAGAAATAAACAACTAGTAACAAAACACCCTCCACAAATTACAAAACATATGGCCATTTGTATTCAGTAGTGGCACTCTCTATTACCCATATTTAATGAGCTCATATTCATTTAATAATCACAACGTGGATTTTCATTAAAGGACGTGCATCAAAAGATGTTAGTATTTCACCATGGTTGAAATGACATTTACAGTAACATTTATAGTATGTTCATCACATTTGTGCACAAAGATTATACAATTTCATATTAATTAATGATCTCAGCTTCTTATTCAATCATTCAACTTGTTGGAACCAATCTGGTTCCTTCTGCATTAACAATAAAAACATCTTTAGTGTTGTATTCTTAAAATATTGCACTCCATTACAATGACCAATAAGGACTAAACAAAGTAGATACATGTCTACAGTGATTGTTCACTATTGTCCTATCTTATAGTGGTATGTAAAAATATTCAAAGCCTGATCTTTACTAGTCGGCTATCTTGTTCAAATGACTGTCATTAAAGAAAAACACACAGTTGTATTCAGTGGGTGGAGCCTTCTCCCTTTCCATGCCCAGTATGCTGGAATGGAGAGCTAAACATTTAAATAATTATAACCGTTATGGCTGTTTTTCAGGAATTTAAATGGTGTTGTCCTCAGACATTTTCTTTTCTTTAGTTCAAATGAATCCTAGAGTTACATGGCAAAAACTAACCATTTCAACTAGGATATTATTTTTGCAACGTAATTAAACATTTCCCTTGTCCTTGTATATCGCCCACATTTTAATGTCACGTGGTATACTAGTCATTTTATAGCTGGTCAAAATTTAACACATTATCCTACATTTCACAGAAACAGTCCATCGAAAGAGGAGAATTAAGAGGGGTCAAAAGGGGGATGCTGGAAAGCCTGTCTCGCCCTTGTCTTGTCTTCCTCTCTTCTACCTTATACAGACACACACAGGCATGTGAAGGGACAAGTCCCTCACCCAAGCAGGCTGCTCATCTCCCAAATGCTTTCTCACACAGGATGACCCTGAAACATCAGTAGCAAAACGTATTTTACAAATCGCCCATACTTGGCATCATCTTTCTATCTCTTCTATCTTAATTTAGGTAAAATTGTCACATTTACCACTAACAGAACAACATGCATTTGCCATGTCTTTATAGAAGTACCACATCCTCAACATTAGCTAGCTATAAACAAACAAAACACATTTATTTGGACATATATACGCATATCTTACGTTACTGCAATAATAATCTGACAATCAACACATTGTTTTCAAACTGAAAAAAAAAGCAAATTTCTCTGAAACTTGGCTAAAGTCCAGAGTCCAATGTTTTTACTATCATAAATAAATTGAGGCTTCCTGACAATACACACTTGCATATCAGTCTCGTGCCCAATTTATCAAACCTAATAAAATCGCAAGCTGGAATGGCTTGCATGCACCTGATCACCTACAGGCAACCAGCTAAGAATCTGATACATTTTCTACGCTTTCTGAAGTTGCTATGGCTTACAATACAAGAACACAACATTAAACCCAGCACAAACATTCTAGCACAATTCTGCATCATTATTTGTATCTCTTGTTTACACAGATCAAACACCCCACTTCTGGTACCACATGTTTTGTCACGTTTTTGGGGTTGTGTTCAATATGTGCAAAGAGAGATCACACAAATACTTTAAAAAAATAACATTTATTAAAAGGAATGACAAATACAGTTGAGGATAAAGAAAATATGATAATACTTAATTAAGGATGCTGTTTTGCCATGAAGTCTCCCTGCTTTTACGCAGCATGGCCAACCAGATTTTGCAAGCTCTGGTATGAGACTAACCTATTTCAGTTCGGGTGGTGGTATTTAGACTTGTGTATAAGGAATCGACCACCCCCAAGCCAACTCCCTTTGCCATATGGCCCCTCAAGGACTTGGTCAGCTTTCAATCACACACTCCTTTAGTGTAAGGTAAATCTATGCTTATATCCTTATATGGCCTCTTTAACCAAGATTTGGAGACTTATGCCGCATACACACGCTTGTAATTTCCGAAAACAAATGTTCAATGGGAGCTTGTTGTCAGAAATTCCAACCGTGTGTAGGCTCCGTCGGACATTTGCTGTCGGAATTTCCGACAACAAAAATCTGTTCTCCTAAATTCCGAGCGTGTATAGACAATTCCAACGCAGAAAATTCCACACATGCTCTGAATCAAGTACGAGACAGAAGCGCTCGCTCTGGTAAAACTAGGGTTCATAATGGAGATAGCACATTAGTCACACTGCAATTTTTAAAATCTTTTAATGCAGCGCATTCTCTTCTTCTTTATAATGCTAGAATAATGAAGTTGTTTTGCTGCTGATATTCACACATAGTTCTGACAAACTGATTTCTTTATTATTTCTTGTGATCTCCTGAATAACCT
Organism: Rana muscosa; assembly: GCA_029206835.1. Taxonomy (NCBI): domain Eukaryota; kingdom Metazoa; phylum Chordata; class Amphibia; order Anura; family Ranidae; genus Rana; species Rana muscosa. The sequence goes on along the minus strand of CM055121.1, from coordinate 36,241,977 downwards.
TTTTATTTTTTAACTGAAAAGCACGAGGCTGAAAAGCGCGAATCGTCTCTCACCAAACTTGTACTAACACAAGATTAGCAGAAGGAGCCCAAAGGGTGGCGCACTTGGTATTGAACTTCCCTTTTATAGTTTGGTCGTACGTGTTGTACGTGACCGCGTTCTTGGAGATCGTAATTTCCGACAACATTTGTGCGACCGTGTGTATGCAAGACAAGTTTGAGCCAACATCCGTCGGAAAAAAACCCACGGTTTTGTTGTTGGAATGTCCAATCGTGTGTACGCGGCATGAAAATTCATTAGTGAGCCACATTATTAATAAGGAAATTATATAGTTTTCCCACATCAATTTGTGTGAAAAAAATAAAAATAAAATTTGGGTAGTGTTGCATGACCACGCAATTGTCCAGGGCTGGACGGGGTTAAAAGTGCCAAGTTAGCAAGTGGTTAAAGTGAATTATGTCGCCAACAGAGAATATTTTCTTAAACAGGTCTTAAAGTAGTTAATTTGTGGTGCTGATGGAGTTTTAAGGAAACGTGCTTCAAAGCATAACAACAAATAAGGAAGATGTGGTTATAGTTTTTATTGCAATAATTGTTTTGTAAGTGTAGTTAAAAGGGACACAGCCAGCCATTTAGTTCTGTAAGAAATGGGTGTGACTAGGACAGTTTGAAGCTAAAGTATATCCTTGTATAGTCAGCAGGAAGAGAGTCAAGAATAAATGTCGGCAGACTTCTCAGTATAGGAAACCTGTAGGTGACTTCGTTCACCACAATTCATCTTTAACTGAAGTATTGCACTATTTTTTTTTTATGATTTCTTGGCCATTTTTCAGAGAATATGGATGATAACACAAACACATTTCTTTCACTCATGTTTACTGTTTGGCTGAAGTCATGTATTATTAATCAACCGTGTTTACTCTTTTTAAATCATAATAGCAACAGAAACTACCCAAATGACCCTGATCAAAATTTTACATACCCTGGTGATTTTGGCCTGATAACATGCACACAAGTTGACATAAAGGGGTTTGAATGGCTATTTAAGGTAATCATCCTCACCTGTGATCTGCTTGCTTGTAATTAGTGTGTGTATATAAAAGGTCAATGAGTTTCTGGAGTCCTGACAGACCCTTGCATCTTTCATCCAGTGCTGCACTGATATTTCTGGATTCTGAGTCATGGGGAAAGCAAAAGAATTGTCAAAGGATCTGCGGGAAAAGGTAGTTGAACTGTATAAAACAAAATTGCTGCCAGGAAAATTGTTTGGGATGCAAAGAAAAACCCACAAATAATTTCAGGTAAAACAGAGACAAGCCTCAAACTTTCTGGCACAAAGTCATTTGGAGTGATGTGATGAGACGAAAATTTAGCTTTTTGGTCACAACCATAAACGCTACATTTGGAGAGGAGTCAACAAGGCCTACGATGAAAGGTACACCATTCCTACTGTGAAACACGGAGGTGGATCGCTGATATTTTGAGGATGTATGAGCTACAAAGGCACAGGAAAATTGACGGCAAGATGAATGAAGTATGTTATCAAAAAATACTGGAGGAACATTCATCTGCCAGGAAGCTGTGCATGGGACGTACTTGGTAATTCCAACATGACAATGATCCAAAACACAAGGCCAAGTCGACCTGTCATTGCCTATAGCAGAATAAACTGAAGGTTTTGGAGTGGCCATCTTAGTCTCCTGACCTCAATATCATTAAGCCACTCTGGGGAGATCTCAAACATGGGGAGATCTCAAACATGCAGTCAATGTAAGACATTCATGTCATTGATGTTAAAGGGGGCAATACACGGTATTAACAACTGTGGTATGTAACCGCTTGATCAGGGTCATTTGGGTAGTTTCTGTTGGCATTATGCTTTAAAAAAAGTAAACACAGTTGATTGATAATAAATGGCTTCAGCCAATCACTAACCATGAGTGAAAGAAATGTTTTTTTATGTTATCATTCATATTCTCTGAAAAATGGCCAAGTAATCATAAATTCTGCTATAGCTCTATATATATATATATATATATATATATATATATATATATATATGTGTGTGTGTGTGTGTGTGTGTGTGTGTGTATAGTGTGATACTCGAAAAATTTGAATATCATGAAAAAAGTTAATTTATTTCACTAATGCAACTTAAAAAGAAAAAAATATAGTTGCGCTAAACCTGAAATATAAACACTATGTGTAGGTGTTATAGGGTGGTCAAAAAAAAACTGTAAAATCACACATGAATTACCGTGAATGACCCTAAAAACAAACTAATATCATACAAACATAAAGAAGATACAAGCATCACAATCCAAAATGGATGAATCCGTGTAAAAGTAAAAAAATTAAAAATTCAATACAAAACATAAAAGTTCATAAAGTTCATAAGTGGATAATCCGAGTGTAACACCAATGTTGATAAAAAGCCACCCATGCACAGATCCAGTAACGTCCAAACTCTTCAGATGTGGACTGAAACCAAAGTGAACTCCACCACCATATGACAAGTTAATCTGCTTACCAGAGCCCTGTGGTCCCCTATAACGGAGGACCCGGAGAAGCTTGTAATGAATCTCAGCTGGATGGTAATAACACCTTGAATCCACAGCCTCGCTAGTCAGCATACTCCATCACAGTAAACCAATTGGCAATGGTGCAGCCTTTGTTCCTTCAGACTGAAAACCATCATTGACACCCTCCATAAGAAGAGAAAGCCTCAAAAGTTAATTGCAAAAGAAGTTGGATGTTCCCAAAGTGCTGTATCAAAGCACATTAAGCCCAGGTTCACACTGGGCTACGGGAGTGAAGCCGTGCAAGTTCAGCTGAACTCACACGATTTCACTCCCGCTGGCAGTCCCGATTTCAGCCGCGATTACAAAGACATCTGACACAGATGTCAATGTAAATCGGGGCCGAAATCGCAAAAAGTAGTACAGAAACTACTTTTGGAAATTGGTGCAGCACCGCAAATGCGGCGTCGCACTGATTAGGATGGTGCCATTGCCCGCAATTTGCGGCAAATATCGCCGATTTGACATGCGATTTGACATGTCAAATCGCACCGGTGTGAACCAGGGCTAATAGAAAGTTATTTGGAAGGGAAAAGTGTGGAAGAAAAAGGTGCACATGCAGCAGGGATGACCGCAGCCTGGAGAGGATTGTCAGGAAGAGGCCATTCAAAAGTATTGGGGACTTTCACAAGGAGTGGACTGAGTCTGGAGTCAGTGCATCAAGAGCCACCACACATAGACAGATCCTGGACATGGGCTTCAAATGTCGTATTCCTCTTGTCAAGCCACTCCTGAACAACAAACAACGTCAGAAGCATCTTACCTGGGCTAAAGAAAAACAGACCTGGTCTGTTGCTCAGTGGTCCAAAGTCCTCTTTTCTGATGAGAGCAAATTTTGCATCTCATTTGGAAACCAAGGACCCAGAGTATGGAGGAAGAATGGAGAGCACACACTGCAAGATGCAGTGTGAAGTTTCCACAGTCTGTGTTGATTTGGGGAGCCATGTCATCTGCTGGTGTTGGTCCACTGTGCTTCATTAAATCCAGGGTCAACGCAGCCTTTCACCAGGAGATTTTGGAGCACTTCATGCTTCCTTCCGCAGACAAGCTCTATGGGGATGCTGACTTCATTTTTCAGCAGGACTTGGCACCTGCCCACACTGCCAAAAGCACCAAAACCTGGTTCAATGACCGTGGGATTACTGTGCTTGATTGGCCAGCAAACTCGCCTGACCTGAACCCCATAGAGAATCTATGGGGCATTGCCAAGAGAAAGATGAGAGACATGAGACCGAACAATGCAGAAGAGCTGATGGCCGCTATTGAAGCATCCTGGTCTTCCATAACACCTCAGCAGTGCCACAGGCTGATAGCTTCCATGCCACGCCACATTGAGGCAGTAATTGCTGCAAATGGGGCCCAAACCAAGTACTGAGTACATATTCATGCTTATACTTTTCAGAGGTCTGATATTGTTCTATGTACAATCCTTGTTTTATTGATTGCATGTAATATTCAAATTTTCTGAGTTTGTGGATGTGGGGTTTTCATGAGCTGTAAGCCATAATCGTTACAATTATGACAAATCACGGCTTGAACTATCTTGCTTTGCATGTAATTTGCATTAGTAAAATAAATGAACTTTTGCACGATATTCTAATTTTTCGAGTATCACCTGTATATAGTATCTCTGTCTGGGCTGGGCTCGGCTCTCCCTTCTCAGTGCTCAGGTTGCTCAGCTGTCGGTTAATTGCCAGCACTCAGCGTTCCACAGTGGCTCACCTGGTGCCCTTCTGGCTATTTAGGCCTCATGCCCACTGGCGTTTTTACAGCTGCGTTTTTTGCAGCTTAAAAACGCCTGTCCATGTTATTGTAAATATTTTTTATTTTTTTTTGAAAAAAAAACGTCGGAGCTAAAAACGCGACCGCGCGTTAGTGCGCGTTTTTTGCGCGTTAGTGCGCGTTTTTGCGCGTTTTTTGACGCTCGCGTTTTTTTCTGCCTAATTCTGACGCTGAGGAACGCACTGGTCCTGGGTTTTTTTTACAGCTTACAAACGCCTATGCTCTTTACAGCTCAAAAACGCCTAGGTGGGCATGAAGCTATAGACTAACATGGACAGGCGTTTTTAAGCTGTAAAAAACGCTCAAAAACGCGGCTGAAAAAACGCCCGTGGGCATGAGGCCTAAAACTGCCTGGCTCCTGACGTCCCTTCTGGTTTCTGATCCTGTCTGCTCCCTCCGACTACGCTGATTTCCTGGCTTGTTCTGACTACCCGCTCTGGCTACCGAACCCTGGCTATCTTTTGACTATGTTTACTATTTGTATTATTTTTACCACTTTATTAAATGGTGTGATTTTTTTACTGCATTTTCTGTCTGTCTGTTTCATGGTTCCATCAAAATAACTCAACACACAGCCATTAATGTCTAAACCGCTGGCAACAAAAGTGAGTACACCCCTCACGTTTTTGTAAATATTGTATTATATCTTTTCATATGACAACACTGAAAAAATTACAACTTGCTACAATGTAAAGAAGTGAGTGTACAGCTTGTATAACAGTGTAAATTTGCTATCCCCTCAAAAAAACAACACAGCCACTAATGTCTAAACCGCTGGAAACAAAAGTGAGTACACCCCCAAGTGAAAATGTCAGAATTGGGACCAATTAGCCATTTCCCTCCCCGGTGTCATGTGACTCGTTAGTGTTACAAGGTCTCAGGTGTTGTGAATGGGTAACAGGTGTGTTAATTTGGTGTTATCGCTCTCACTCTCTCATACTGGTCACTGGAAGTTCAATATGGCACCTCATGGCAAAGAAACTGAGGATCTGAAAAAATGTATTGTTGCTCTACATAAAGATGTCCTAGACTAAAAGAAGATTGGCAAGACCCTGTAACTGAGCTGCAGCACAGTGGCCAAGACCATTCAGCGGTTTAACAGGACAGGTTCCACTCAGAACAGGCCTCGCCATGGTTGACCAACGAAGTTGAATGCACGTGCTCAGCTTCATATCCAGAGGTTGTCTTTGGGAAATAGACATATGAGTGCTGCCAGCATTGCTGCAGAGGTTGAAGGGGTGGGGGGGGTCAGTCTGTCGGTGCTCAGACTATACGCCATACACTGCATCAAATTGGTCTGCATGGCTGTTGTCCCTGAAGGAAGCCTCTTCAAATGATGCACAGGAAAGCCTGCAAACAGTTTGCTGAAGATGAGCAGTCTTCTGTGGTCTGAGGAGACCAAGATAAATGTATTTGGTTCAGATGGTGTCAAGCGTGGGTGGCGGCAACCAGGTGAGGAGTACAAAGATAAGTGTGTCTTCTTGCCTACAGTCAAGCATGGTGGTGGGAATGTCATGATCTGGGGCTGCATGAGTGCTGCCGGCACTGGAGAGCTGCAGTTCATAGAGGGAACCTTGAGTGCCAACATGTACTGTGACATACTGAAGCAGAACATGATCCCCTCCCTTCGGAGACTTGGCCGCAGGGCAGTATTCCAACATAACAACCCCAAACACATCTCCAAGACAACCACTGCATTGCTAAAGATGCTGAGGGTAAAGGTGATGGACTGGCTAAGCATGTCTCCAGACCTAAAACCTATTGAGCATCTGTGGGACATCCCCAAACGGAAGGTGGAGGAGTGCAAGGTCTCTAACATCCACCAGCTCTGTGATGTCGTCATGGAGGAGTGAAATAGGACTCCAGTGGCAACCTGTAAAGCTCTGGTGAACTACATGCCCAAGAGGGTTAAGGCAGTACTGGAAAATAATGGTGGCCACACAATATTGACACTTTGGGCCCAATTTGTACATTTTCACTTAGGTACTCACTTTTGTTGCCAGCGGCTTAGATATTAATGGCTGTGTGTTGAGTTATTTTGAGGGGACAACAAATTTACAATGTTATACAAGCTGTACACTCACTACTTTACATTGTAGCAAAGTGTAATTTCTTCAGTGTTGTCACATGAAAAGATATAATAAAATTTTTACAAAAATGTGAGGGGTGTACTCACTTTTGTGAGAGATGCTACATGTGTAAAACTTTTATGTAGGGAGATAAAGAATATAGACCATGGTTTCTGCACAGCTCCCTATTAGTAAAAATGACAATATTCACAGCTGCCTCAGACATTAGCTATCTATAGTGTGAAAACCTCTTTGTTTATCCAATAAACAAATTATTATGTTTCCACTGGTGCCATGATTGCAAAAGGAAACCAAACTCTTGAATTTGCAGCGGTCTCAGGTCCCTATAATAACTGAGGCCTCGGTAGCATTTACCTTCACTATTTTTTTCAATACAGGTTGCCTAATAAGAAAACTGTGACAGTCATTTTTGTATGCCAAGATTTAGAGCTATTATTACTTGTGTCCTAATTCTCATGTCAAGCATATAAACATTATACTTGTGCTGCAGATTGCAGTTTTCACACAGCACAATGCCACAGATGTCGCAAGTTTTGAGGGAGTGTGCAATTGGTATGTTGACTGCAGGAATATCCACCAGAGCGGTTGCCCTTGAATTGAATGTTAATTTCTCTACCATAAGCCGTCTCCAAAGGCATTTCAGAGAATTTGGCAGTACATCTAACTGGCCTCTCAACCACAGACCAGGTGTAACCACACCAGCCCAGGACCTCCACATCCAGCATCTCCACCTTCAAGATTGTCTGAGACTAGCCACCCAGACAGCTGCTGCAACAATCGGTTTGCATAACCAAAGAATTTCTGCACAAACTGTCAGAAACGGTCTCAGGGCAGCTCATCTGCATGCTCGTTGTCCTCATCAGGGTCTCAACCTAACTGCAGTTCATTGTGGTAACCGACTTGAGTGGGCAAATGCTCACATTAAAGGGTGTCTGGCACTTTGGAGAGGTGTTCTCTTCTCAGATGAATCCCAGTTTTCACTGTACAGGGCAGATGGCATACAGCGTGTATGGCATCATGTGGGTGAGCGGTTTGCTGATGTCAACATTGTGGATCGAGAGCCTATGGTGGGGTTATGGTATGGGCAGTCGTATGCTATGGACAATGAACACAGGTGCATTTTTTTAATGACATTTTCAATGCACAGATACCGTGACGAGATCCTGAGGCCCATTGCTGTGCCATGCATCCACGACCATCACCTCATGGTGCAGCATGATAATGCATAGCCCCATGTTGCAAGGATCTGTACACAATTCCTGGTAGCTGAAATCATCCCAGTTCTTGCATGGCCAGTATACTCACTGGACATGTCACCCATTGAGCATGTTTGGGATGCTCTGGATCAGCGTAAATGACAGCGTGTTCCAGTTCCTGACAATATCCAGCAACTTCGCACAGCCATTGAAGAGGAATAGACCAACATTCCACAGGTCACAATCAACAACCTGGTCAACTCTATGTGAAGGAGATGTGCTGCACTGCGTGAGGATTATCTTGTCAAAGGAGAAGTGCTCACTAACACAGATTTAGACAGATTTGTGAACAATATGTAGCGGTGTGTTGCCACTAGTTAATAACATCCACTCATATTCACCCTGCTGCTAGACATCCATACGTCACACTTGTAGACAACGAAAAGTATTTTGCTTTGTTTTGTTGTTTTATTTAGGGTGTTGCACTTGGTTGGGGGAAAGGGATATGGGATGCCCATAGAACAATTGGTATTTGCAATGCTGGAGCTGATACGGCTTCACATTGGCAAATAGTTACTCATTATCTTCACAGAACAAAAATGGTGGACTTCTAATCTTGACAGACTTTTTCACCTCAGAACTTCTCCTGCCTCTGCACTTCTCCCTGCAGACTTCTACCTTCAGGACTCTTCACCTCCTGTGCAACACTTCCCTGTCACAGCATTAAGCATTCTGTCCCACCATCTTGAGCAGACTAGGCCTTAATCTGAATATTTCCTAGGTAAAACTGTACTTGCTGATTAATGGGCCAGGGGCCTGCAGTACCCCTTCTTGATGACCCCAAAGGTTTAGTTAATAAAGCATACTTGACGGTGGACTACTGATCCCAGCAAGTCCGACTTGCAAATCCTGAGTCCTCAGACTGCAGCCACTTGACACAAAACCCCACAGTCTCTCCTCTGGCTCTGCACCCAGCTCCCCTGGCATGCCTCTTCCAGATCTCCACTGTTCCTCACTCAACGACTCCTGTCCTGAGTCCTTTTTGAAAGATTTACCTGGACCGTGCAGACCAACTGATCCTCCAGCTCCTGTTCCAGGACACCTCTCCATGACCGTGTAAGGAGAGGCTCCCTCCCAGCTCCCGAGCTCCTCCGCCAGGTCCACACCCCCCCAGATGGGGATGTATCTCCAGCATGCAGTCTAGCACTCCATCTTTCAATTTACCCTGCCGACAACTCCCCCCAGCAAGCTGACTGTGAGTATATGTAGGAGGCATGCCCCCTGCCAATCCTAGTTGGGGATTGGTCAGGGCTCCTCACATGTACTCCATGCCACTCCAACTCTCAGCCCTGCCCCTCTTCCAGAACATTCTCACTAAAAGCAGGGGAGGCGCCCAAGAGCTGAAGCACATATCGGTCACATTCACTGCTATACACTGCTATACTAACCACTCCCTGCCCCTAGATCAAAAACAAACAGGCCTAGCTCGCAGCATTAGGCCTGTTTAAATTTACCTGTGTTGACAGAACCTTAACCACTTAAGGACCGCCGCCTGTATATTTTCGTCAGCAGAGTGGCACGGACAGGCATAAGCACGTACCTGTACATCCCCTTTAAGATGCCGCTGTGTGGTCGCGCACCGCCGTGGGTCCAGCGGACTTGATCGCCGCGGGTATGCCTGCGATCGTTTCACGGAGAGATAGAGCGGGGAGATGCTAGTGTAAACAAGCATCTCCCCGCTCTGCCTAGTGACAATGACACTGATCTCTTCTCCGTGTAGTCGGAGTGGAGATCAGTGTCATGTCACACACAGCCCACCCCCCCTACAGTAAGAAGCACTCCCTAGGAAACACTTAACCCCTACAGCTCCACCTACTGGTTAACCCCTTTACTGCCAGTGTCATTTTGACAGTAATCGGTGCATTTTTATAGCACTGATCGATGTAAAAATGACAATGGTCCCAAAAATGTGTCAAAAGTGTCTGATGTGTCCGCCATAATGTTGCAGTCATGATAAAAAATCGCTGATCACCGCCATAACTAGTAAAAAAAAAAATATTAATAAAAATGCCATAAAACAGTCCCCTATTTTGTAGAAGCTATAACTTTTGAGCAAACCAATCAATAAATGCTTATTGCGATATGTGCTGTTAACCTGTGATAGTGGCTTTTGTACCTTTTGGCCGTGTCAGGTTCTGCTAGCCTGGCTTTATACCTTTTTCTTGGTCTGATTAATAGTTTCAGTACATTGATATTTCATCACCGTGCCAAACTTCCTAAACCCGATAATAAATACCTTGAATCTTTTGTAGTCTTGACATTATAAAGGGTTAACCACGTTTGCTCTAACCGCCTGCCACCCAGCACTTTAAGATCATTGAAATAATTGAGTTGGTACTAGGACTGTAGGGAATGTGAAGCGTATCTTCGGAGACTCTGTGACATTATTCTTATCACAGAGGGAAAAGTAATGGCTCTGTTTGACATGTGACCTGGAGCCAGCTGCTTTATCTCCCGTGCTTTTGATGCAGAATTAGATTCATTGTGAACAGGCAATATGTGCCCTAAAAAAGCCTTTTAATTTTCTTGCTTTTGAGACAACAGGATAAAACTGAAGCACAGAGTGTCTCTCAGAATAGGTCCTAAACTCTAGATCTGGTAGCTCACCTTAGATTGTTGTCTTATTATTTTATTTATTTTATATTAAGAGTGTATTTTTTTTGATAAATGCTCTGTAGATTTCTCAGTGACTGAATGCAGGATTTTTTCCCCCTTATTACCATTTCATGATGTAAATTATGAATGCCAGGTTCCGCTGTGTATTGTATATGCTGTTTCTGAAATACCGTCTTTGTATCTAGTGACTCATTGGCAGATTTTCAGTACTACAAAGCACTATATCCTCACAGCATTAACTCCTGTGAGTGATCTAGGACATGTTGTTCCAAAGTCAGCAGTGTATGTGTAACTCTAAATATAGTAGATTGCATAGACACTTTGATGGCACCTTCTGTCTCCTTGCTTTTTTGACTAAAGCTGTAGTCCCTCTTTCCATATAGGACTCCGCAAGCCAAGACTTTCCTTTCCTTTTTCGCCCTTGCTCCAGCATACAGTTGGAGGCAAGTCAACCCTTCTTTCAGCAGCTGCAAACATGCAGCCTCAGCATCCTCTTCCTCTTCCCCTCCAGCTCAGCCTCTTTGCACATCCACAACCAGGGATACAGAGATTGCAGCTGCAGTGTGGACTGTGTATGAGCAGTTGTGTGTGACAGCACGCCATGTGTCAGGACAGAGGACCTGTGCCATTGCCCGAGGCTACACCATTTTTCTCTTTTAAAAAGTATTTTTTACAGCATAGTATCTCTACTTAATAGCAGCACATGGGGCAGATCCAACACAGAAACTCCAAATAAAGTTTCTGTTTACATATGATGCAGTGACCTGCGTTTTTCCACACTGGATTAGCTCAGGTCACCTCTACGACACACAGAAAGCAACTGTTTCTGTGTCTTATTCACACTGCAACATGGCCTGGATGTGTGTGATGCAGTGAGCTGCGATAAAAAGCAGGCATGCTGCATTTTATTGCAGTGTACAGGAAGGGATTGCATGTCACTGTACAGCAGTGTGACACCTCCCTCCCCGCGCTGCTGTACAGAGACTTAAATTAATTGTCACTTTTTGCACTTCAAATAAAAGTAAGAGAAAAAAGGCAACTGTGTGATGCACTGAAATGTGTGTCACACCTCCCCCACCGCCTGTTCACTGCAGCCGGAATGGAGATCTGCTCATACACTAAACTGCTGTGGTTAAGTGTGCGGGTAGTGTGAATGGCTACTAACTGTTCTTAAAGTCAGCTTCTGTTTTTTTGTTTTTGTTTTTTTTTTTATTAAATAGCAGCAGAGACCTAAAACGTTTTAACAACATATAACAGTATCCTTTAGTGGTCCTGTTAATACTATTTTTTGGTATTTTAATGTTACCTCATCTTGGCTACACTAAGAGTTTGCTGGAGAATGCAACTGTTTATACATTCTACATTAAAAAAAATTGAACATTGTTTTACACGTGTTACATAGGGAGCTGAAACATTCTTGGAATCTAAATATTTTAAGTTGGATACAAAGATACACATTGATGTTAGATGCATGTTCTTCAATAATCTAGATTTAGAATGAGAGATAACCTTTACATTAAATTGGTTGTAAAGGCAGAAGGTTTTTTATCTTAATGTATTCTATGCATTACGATAAAAAGCCTTCTCTGTGCAGCAGCCCCCCTAATACTTACCTGAAGTCCATCTAGATCCAGCAATGTTGCATGAGAGACTGTCCCGGCTGTCCGGGACTCCCCTCCTCATTGGCTGAGACAGCAGTGTGGCGCCATTGGCGCCCACTGCTGTCAGTCAATGAGCCAATGAGGAGAGAGAGAGGGGGCGGGCCGCTCATGTCTGAATGGACACAAAGATGAATGGACACACAGAGCTGCAGCTTGGCTCGGGTGCCCCTATAGCAAGTTGCTTGCCGTGGAGGCAAACAACAGAAGGGAGGGGCCAGAAGCACTGAAGAGGGACCCAAAAAGGTGAGGGTCTGGGCTGCTTTGTGCAAAACCACAGCACAGAGCAGGTAAGTATAACAAGTTTGTTATTTTTAATGGAAAAAAAAAAACAAGACTTTAATATTACTTTAAAGGATATCCTTTTTTTTGTCACCATCAAATCCAGATGCTGATGTTGGTATTTGTATTTAACTGAACAGAAATGCCAAGTGTAGCTTAACATTTGACAAAGCCTTGAGAGGAATGTAACGGTGCTAGACTTCCTAGAAGAATGGTCACTGCTCCTCAACTTGCAGGAATATTTAAGTTGAGCCATTTTATTTATTTATTTATTTATTTTTAGCTAAAATGAACTTAGAACTTTCTCCAAATTAAGAAATGTTAAATTACTGTTAAACAGGAGTGAGGCATAATGAATTGTAGCTAGTTTGTGAAGCCTTTTCCATGAAGGTACCAATTATGTTAATAGCTCTTTATTATTTGGTCAGGCCTATGGGGACTTGTAGCCAATCTATTAGTATAAGATTAGAATCGAGTAAGATTAAAATAGCTTTAATGACTCATTAGAAGATGACATCGCTTTTTAATAGTTCTAAAGGCTAATAAAATTAACTTACTTTTTACAAAATACATTTTAATAATTAATATACACATGGATGAATTAAATAACTTCTCATTGCAATGATTACACCCTCAGATAAGTCTTTTTTTTTTCATTATGACAAGCTGTCTACTCTCCAGTGCTCATATGCCAAATTCTGCATGGGTTGTGAGCAAACTGTTGGCATGTCTCTGCACTGATAAATAAAAACTTTCTGTTTACCTGTATCAATTGTTTTTAATCAGCTGCAGATTTTATCATGTTTCACCTATTGCATCTTCTTACAAATTGTTTTTTAAACGTCATTGTCATCCAGACTAGATATGGATAAGCCTGGAAAAAAAAAACAGAAGAATTGTTAAGTGTTTTTTTTTTTTCTTTTTCTTTTCAAAGCCATTTTTCTGGGGAAAAAAAAAGTGTGGAATGTTATTTTACAATGATAAGTAATATATCTATGACATGGTATTCAAACAATATAAATATGCTTTTTCTGCCACTAGGGCACACTACAGGGGAAAGGCTCCAGTTTAGTTTGCTTGTGGGCTCCATCTTGCACCTCCTACAGTTCGGTGATTTTTTTGATTCCATCACTGTGAGGGCAAAAATTCTCCAAATGGCCATAAAAAGCCTCACTTGCTTTGTATGTGTACTCCAGAGATGTCTCCTTTCATCACTCTCCCACAGCTACTGGGCTAATGGATCTCACATGTACAAGTAATTCTTCCACTCCATATGCAGTGAGTAAATGGCAAAGAGATATATTGCATAATATTGTGTAGTATGTATTACTAATAATTGAAAAAAACAATCCAAAGTATTTCATTTACATTTGGGTGTGCTTTAGGTAAGCACCAACACAGACAGCCTTTCAGTATTGGAAAATGTCCGCTCCACCGAACCAGCATCTATTCCGGCCGGAAATTATGCGGTTACCCCACCAGATGTGATGTTAACTGTGGCGACTGCACAGCCTCAATGCATTTCACAGGAGCTTCCTGATGACGCACTTCCTGCAAAATGCATTGAGGCTGCAAGTCTCCACAGTTAACGTCACATCGAGGGGGGGGTATACATAATTTCTGGCCAGTGAAACCCTTTCCCGGGTCAACAGAGCAGCAATTTTCTAATACAGAAAGGCTGTCTGTGTTGGTGCTTACCTAAAGCACACCCACATGTAAGTGCAATACTTAGGATTGTTTTTTCAACCATTAATAATGATTACTACTATGCAATATATCTCTTTACCCTTTACTTAGTGCATATGGAGTGGAAGAATTACTTGTGGATCTGAGATCCATTAGCACAGTAGCTATGGGAAAGTCATGACAGTAGACATCTCTGTAATACACATAAAAAGCAAGTGAGGCCTTGTATGGCCATTTGGAGTTGGTGAGTGAGAATTTTTGCTCTCATGGTGGTGGAGCACAATTTAAGTCTATTTGTGAATGCACATTACCTGTTTGGGGCATGGTGATAGGAAGACACCTGAAGGACTATCTCACTATTATGGACTATTACTTTGCATGTTTTTTTTTTTTTGTTTCTTTGTTCAAGTAGCACGATTCCTTTTATATATACATATATTTTTTTGCCTTTTAAATGTTTCCTATTTATGTTTTCTGGCATCACAAACATAATGTTTCCCTATAGTTTAGTTAGTAAATAGTTTTGTTTTTCTTCTCCTCCTCTCACCAAAATGGTGAGGCCAACATATAGAGTTTGGAACCATTTCCACAGTGCAATTTCTGTTGAGAGCAAAGCAATTTGCAAATATTGTCAAAATAATTTTAATTTTTTTTCCCAAATGCTACAAGAATGATAAAACACATCTTTGCATGCCAGAGGTGCCCTAAAGACATTAAAAAATACTTTGTGGGATTAAATAATGAAGACCATAATGAAAGTGCTAGAGCTTCCAGAGTTTTCATTCCAGAAACACTCTTTCTGCTGCTTCTGGATCATCACAAAGTTTTTCTTCATCAGCAGCATCTTCGAACCAAAAATTCACTCAAAAGGGGAAGTTTTGCTTGTTTGCCTTCTTTTCCTACTCTTTAACAATTGACACTTTTTTTTTTTTGAGGGGGGGATACCTTGTTTTGACAAGTACCCATTCCCACTTCCGCCCTGATCGCCCAGGCAATCTTAGCGGATGTTCACCCCCTCTTTGCCTGCAGCCCTCTGGGACACATCACAGGTCAGTGCGGTGTGGCTTACTCAGGCGCAGTGTGAAGCCCAAAGCTTCACAGCTGTTTTCCCTTAGTTAAAGCCAAGCTCCATCCAAAAGGGGAAGCTCCACTTGTCTGCCTCCTCCCCCCCCCTCTTCTGCCACATTTGGCATCTTTTGGGGGGAGGGAAGAGTGGGTACCTGGTTTTACAGGTACCTGCTCCCACTGCCAGAAGTTTGGCCCCGTCCTCCTTCCCCTGTAGCTGGCCCATTCACAGAGTGCAGTGCCCTTCACACAATAGGGAACAGACTGTGAAGCCACAAGGATTCACTGCCGTGTTTGCTTAGTGTAGATGGTGGCGGCAGCACCTAATTGAAAAATGTATAGCTAAATACTTACTTTCAGCCCTGCCAGGGAGATCTTCACTGTGTGGCTGGTTTCCTGGACTCGTAAGTGTCCTAATATTAAAAGTCGACAGCTACAGTATTTGTAGCTGCTGACTTTTATTTTATTCTGATGGAGCCTGGAGCTCCTGTAACCACTTGCCGACCAGGCCATAGTCGAATGAAAGCTAAAGCGAGGTCGTTTAACTATGACGTCCTCCCAGAATCGCTCTTCCGCACGCCCCCCGGAATGTCCGTGTCCTCCGGACCTGGCATTTCACGGAACGGGGTAAAGGGCCAGTGATTGTGGCCTTGTACCACATGATCGCCCTGTCCAATGACGCAGCGATCAGTAAACAGACTGGAGCATGTCCGGTCAGCTCCTCCCCTTTCCTCACACTGATCGGTACAGTGTGCGAGGAGAGGAAGGAGCCGGGTGCAGCAGCACTGTGGGCTGGATCTGAAGTGCCCACAGTGCTGATCTCTGCCCATCCATGCTCCATCCATGATCATCCAAGGGGGGTGGTTACCTGTTCTCATGTATAGAAAAAAAAGGTGGGAGGAAGGGGAAAGCATATAACCCCAAATCACCCAAAAAGGGGGGGGAGGGGAAGATAAACAAATCTCCTTCCTCCCCCCAACAAATAAAGTGACTATTAATGGGCCAAAACAATGGGAAGACGAGACAGGAAAAAAATTAACTCAATACAAATTTTATTTTATTACTAAAGTCTTTAAAACCATAGTGGTATATGTTTAAAAGCAAATTGACAGGATATACTGGTTACATCAAACAGGTAGCATTGGTAAAACACAAAATACTGTGCAGATAAGCGTATCGAACTGATGCATTTTGCAAAAAAAAAACTACTTCAGGGTTCGCGTTTGATGACCAGCTGAAATGTATGAGAAACACTCAAACCCAGAATAACATATGGAATACATGCACAATACAATATATGCAAAAAATATGCACAAAATACTATCCATTTATCCTATACCAAGTACAAAAAAATGCATATATATATATATATATATATAATGCAGAGAGAAAAAATTAAAAGAAAGGGGGTGGATACAGAATGGGACCCCATGGGGCAACATAAACCAAGAGGAAGGGAGCCAATACTGTACAACATGGGGCCAGAAAAAGAGAAGGAAAAAAACACCCAAACATGCCAAATCTTAAAAGGCAAAAAAGATATGAAACCAAGTTGTCATCCCAGATGGTAAAAAACAACAGGTGTGCACACAATCAAGCCTAAACTTTAAAAGGGCAAAATAAAAAACCTATAGGGCAAAAGCCTAAAGAGCTTCACAGATTAAATCTAGGGCATAAAATGCAATTTGTTTTACTCTGACCTAAAATTACTTTGACAATTTTATGGTCCAGTTTATTGAGGCCCCAACTAGGAATGATGCTCTGTTGGACCTGGTAATCTCACACCATGCAGAGCTTATTACTAATGTTCAGATAAAGGAACATCTTGGTAGCAGTGATCATAACATGATTTAATTTGATGTTGGCTGTAAGCAAAAAACACATACGGGGAAAGATAAAAACACTTAACTTCAAGGGAGCAAATTTTCCAAGGATGAGGGCTGCTCTCCAGGACTCAGACTGGGAGGGAAAATTGGCATCATTGGGCACAGAACAGAAATGGGAATTCTTCAAAGTGACTGTGAACTCACTGCAATGTATATTCCCATGGACAATAAGTTTAAAAGGCTAAAAATAAAACCTATGTGGCTCATGGCCAAAGTTAAAAAAGCTATAAACAATGAGAAAAGAGCTTTTAAAAAATATAAAAATTAAGGAACACTTGTGTCATTTAAATGTTACAAATAATAGAACAGAAAATGTAAAAAGGAAATCAAGGACGCAAAAACTCAAAATGAATGACAGATTGCAAAAGGTAGTAGGACAAACCCCAAAAAAGCTCAGGTCTGAGCATGTAGGCCCTTTACAAAATAATCTAGAGTGGGTGACTGGGGACAAAGAGAAGGCAAATGTATTAAATTCTTTCTTCAGCTCTGTGTATACAAAGGAGCATGGGGGTGCTCATGTCCATAATGGGGGTGGTATTGACACAGCCGCAAATGATCCACAATGGCTCAAAAGGGATATGGTCCAGAAATATTTAGACAGAATAAAGGTGGATAAAGCACCTGGACCAGATGTCATCCACCCACAGATCCTAAAAGAATTGAGCTCTGTAATTTCAAAGCCATTGTATCTAATTTTTAGGGCCTAATTAATGATGGGAATAGTACCACTGGATTGGCGCAGGGCCAATGTGGTGCCTATATTTAAAAAGGGAACAAAGTCTTTACAAAGTAACTATAGACCTGTTAGTTTAACTTTTATAGTTCGAAAGATACTGGAGAGTTTAATATAGACAAGTTCTTGCTGGGAAAAAATATTTTAAGCAACAGACAGCATGGATTCATGAAAGACAGAAGTTGTCAGACAAACCTGATTTCTTTTTATGAAGAGGTAAATAAAACCTTGGACAGATGGGTGTCTGTGGACGTGGTATACTTGGATTTTGCAAAAGCGTAAAATACAGTTCCCCACACACTGCTCATGTGTAAGGTAAAGTCTACAGGCTTGGAAATATCGGTTTGTAAATGGATAGAAAATTGGCTAAAAGAACGAATTCAGAGAGTAGTGGTTAATGATTCTTACTCTGAATGGTCTAAGGTTATCAGTGGTGTACCCCAAGGTTCAGTGCTGAGACCCTTACTTTTTAGTATCTTTATAAATGATATTGGGTCTGGGATCAAAAGTAACATTTCTGTCTTTGCAGAGGACGCTATGCAGTGGATTAACGTCCTTACAGGATGTCTCCAATTTACAAGCCAACCTCAATGCACTAATTGAGCGACTAAGTGGCAAATGAGGTTTAATGTTGATAAATGTAAAGTTATGCACTTGGGGGCTAATAATATGCATGCATCATACATACTAGGGGGAGTAAAACTGGGGGATCCGTAGTGGAGAAGGATCTGGGGGTTTTGTTAGATCACAAGCTCAATAATAACATACAATGCCAAGCTGCGGTTTCTAAAGCAAGCAAAGTCCTTTCTTGTATTAAGAGAGGTATGGACCCCAGAGAGAGAGAGAGATTTAATCTATAAAAAACAAAAAAGGAAACACTGCGCTAGATAATAGTAAAAAAGGAATTTGAATAATGCGAAATTGCTGAATATGAAAAGAGATTTGATACAAAACTCAAAACGAATAATAATATAGTAAGGTACAGTGCTAAATTATGATCAAAATTATGATGTGAAGAAAAAGTGAATATATTTATTAAGATAAAAATTGAGCTAAATAAATGTGAGAATATATGTAAATCATTGAATCATTGAATCCTTGAATCAAAACATAATAATATGACAATATATAAGGAAATGAACCAATATCATCAAACATCTAAAATGGTGTGTATGGTTAACACATATATAAGTGCACACCAGAGTGAACCAGTGCCAACTGCAAGAAAAAATAATGATTAAAAAAATAAGTATAAAAGACCCCAAAAAAAAAAAAAAAATGATTGAAGATTATTGCGTGTAGATAGATAGATCCCAAATGCTGAAATGGTTAATCATAGAGCCAGTCTATATTTAAAAAAGTGATTCCATAATAATGCAGAAGAGGAGGAGGACTTGTGACAAGAAAAACCTTCATCCACCAATTGGACACCCAAGAGTGATAATGTATTCTCCTTACCACAGAAATATGACCGCTATCACGGCGGTCTCTCCAGGCACAGGGATTTTATGGTCTCCCGATAGACCTATGCTGGTAACTGGGCAACAGAGACTAGATCGGATCCTTGCATCTTAGAAAAATATAAACAGAGGAAACTCCATAGAGTAACACTGTATGTAAAAGGTTTATTAAACCAAAAAGTATTGCACTTACAATTTTGGAAGTTAAAATGCGTGGTATGATGAGGTTAAATGTGAGTGCGGTGTCTCCACGAGGCTTCCCTTGCTTGTTTGCTCGTTGTGGTTGTCAATCTCCATAGAGAAAAGGCGTGATGACGACAGGAATACAGGCCAGACCCTGCGCGTTTCGTCACTAAGGGACGTTGTCTGGGGATTGGCTGCTGGATGAAGGTTTGAAGGTTTTTCTTGTCACAAATCCTCCTCTTCTGCATTATTATGGAATCCCTTTTTTAAATAGAGCTGCACGATTCTGGGAAAAATGAGAATCGCGATTCTTTTGCTTAGAACAAAGATCACGATTCTCTGACGATTCTTTAAAATGGTCAAGTTAAAAAAGAAAAAACAACTAGAAAAGCCTGGCTAAGTGGCTATCCTGCTCCGCAATCTCTGCAGTCCTGTAGCTGTAGCTATGAATTGATAGAGTATAATCTCACAGTCCTTTACCTCTGACTTTGATCGGGTTTGCAGGATTATTCTACACACCACCTGTATCAGCCTTGACCCCCCCCCCCCTGGGGGGTAGCGTGCGAGTCCCAAGGATTGGTAGTGCAGCTGGTACTTGTCTTGGTTTTCAGGGTCCGTCTCACAATATTTCAGAGTAATCAGCTTGTCTCTCCCCGGGAACCCGGTTTCCACACGCTGCTCAGCTTAGGTTTCAGTTTCCCTTTCACTCAGCTGTTCGCTCACTTGGAAGGAGGAATGCACCACCTCCTCTCCGCTCCTCCTCTCCTCCACACAGTGACCCGGTCTGTCAGCTGGGCAGATAATTTAGTACGGGAGGTCCGTGCTCTGCACTCACCGCTGCTGTTTAACCAACGGTCATCAGCACCATCCTTGGTCAGAACACCGCTTTTTCGTCTAAGGTAGGAGGGATAGGCGGGGAGGGTAGGAGAGATTCCACACACGTCCTCACTCACTCCATACTCCCTCCTTCTCACATCCGGTCACGCCCCTCGCAGCCAAAAAATCTAGCTAATCCAGCCTGGAGATTGTGAGGGAGTGAATTGAGATTGCGATCTTTATACGATTATTCGTACAGCTGTAATATAGACTGGCTCTATGATTAACCATTTCAGAATTTGGGATCTATCCATCTACACTCAATATTCTTCAATCATTTATTTTTAATTTTTTTGGGGACTTTTATACTTATTTATTTATTCATTATTTTTTCTTGCAGTTGGCACTGGTTCACTCTGGTGTGCACTTATATATGTGTTAACCATACACACCATTCTAGAGATATAATCTTGCCCTTCCCTCTTTTTTGGGTGATTTGAGGTAACATTATTTTCCCCTTCTTTCCCTACTCCCCCTTTTTCTTCCATTCATTTTGTTGGGATGGTGCCACAATGTGGACGCTCGTTAGCATAATGCTCTGACCACACACATACATGTGAATATTGTTCTCATGTATAGTTGAAATGTTATTAAAATATACAGTCCTTGGTATTCCATTTTGTAATACAAAAAAATGACATTTTAAAAGCAAGTTTAGTTTATTTACTGAATAAGTACTTTTTTTTCAAGAATAATACTTTTACCGGTATATACATTGCATTTCAAATTCCCAGTGTAACAAAATGACTTTCAATTTCTAAAACTACTCCACACAGAATTTGTTTTAAATTTTTTAGAAAAATTTTATTTTCCAAAAACAGGATACAACATTTTTTCCCCATGGCTTCAATTTCTGGAAATTTTCTACCAGGGAAATTATTTGCATGGCATTTGTATTATGATATATTATATATATATATATATATATATATATATATATATATATATATATAGCTTCCTCTGGATACTTAATTTTCCTCCTATAGTCCAAAACCATACATGTGGATATGTTTGTTCCTCTAATGGCACTAGAGCATTTTTATATTTGTATAGTTACACTGTAAAGGACTGACCGTAATTTAGAAAGTTAAAATAATATATACCGTATATGTATCGAAATGTTTTCTTTGCCTAAAGATTTGTAACTCAGTACAGCCAATCTCTTATGATGTAGGCATACCTGTGAGCCAGCCAACATTAAGTCAAAACATACTCCTGCTTGCTGATTGGACAACAAAATATTGGCAGAACTTTGAATCAGTCATTCCTCTTCTCTGCTTTTTCATGTCAGCACAAATAAATGCAACAGAGGCTAGGTTTCTAATTGGGGTCCCCTCTGTATGTCTGAGTGCTTCTGTAAAGGGTATTTATTACAGGGGGCTGATTGCAGGTAATTGCAGCAGCTAAACGGAAATTGACATAATAAAATGCATTAGTGAACGTTTATCGATCTGAAATTAAGTTGTTTATGTGTTGTTCAAATTCATTGTGTTTGCACAGTATGTTTCTGTGTTTTTTCTTCTGTTTCAATGGGAGTGGAAAAACATTATTTTTTTTGTTTTGACTTTTATTTTAATTGACTGGTTGAGTGGTATGGAAGTTATTCTCTTTTCTGTAAAAGCATTGTCAATCTAGCTGAAGCCTCAAAATAGCCTCCGTATACTGTTCTGATCATGGCTTCCATGGAATATTGCAGCTGGTTTCATGAGCAAAAGCCTGTGAATAGAGTGATGTACTTTTGTGAAATGCTTTGAAATGACACCACTGGGCCCCATTGGCAGGGTAATTTTGCAGCTATTACAGTACTCTAGACCAGCAGAATCACCATTATTACAGCTGATCACTAACTTGTTTTCCTGTTTTTTTTTTGTTTTTTTTTTATATCCTGAACTTTGCACACATACATCCTGTCACATACACAACATACATTTTAATTGTTTCATCTTTAGGTTAAAGTAAGCAGGCTATGTCAGTAAAGATAATAATAGTGCAAAAGCAATCTGTGGGAACAGAGTATTTAATAGGTTTTAGCTTGCTGTGCTTTTTTGCATTACCAGTGCAGATTTACAACTAAACTTCCATACAGACATTTTACATGGACTGTGCTGTTTTTAATGCATTTAATTTATTTAAAAAAATACGCTTTAAACTTTTCAAGTATTAGCTTTTTATTATTAGCTGTGCGCTACTCTGCACTTTTAGTACAAACACACTATTAGTTTTGAATGTGATACCAAGTTTTCACACTTTCCTTTAATGCATCTGGAAAGTATTCACAGCGCTTCTTTTTCCACATTTTGTTATGTTACAGTCTTATTCCAAAATGGATTAAATGGATTATTTTCCTCAAAATTCTAAAAACAATACCCCATAATGACAATGTGAAAGAATTTTGTTTAAAACCTTTGCAAATTGGGGGCGTGTCTACGGCATGCACGAGTGAAGACGTACTCTCCCTGAGCTCCGTGAGACCTGCACCTTCAGCAGCATAAACGGCGGCTTCTCTAGGTATAAATACACCGCAAAACAGATGCCACCCAAGCGCAAACCATCCCTGCAGCCTCAGCGGACACCCCGGGGCCGGTCCGGATCGCTCGACAACTTTTTCGGGACCTGCGGCAGAACGGCAAGTACAGCCAAGATGGCGCCCGGCTCCCACGCTGCCAGGGCTGCCTGCCCCATCAGCTCCCCACACATGCCTGTGCAAACCCTGCCTCCCCCCGGCTCGGAAAGCATTGATGAGCCTGCACGTGGCAGTGATCCCTGGGAGGACAAGGACATCCGTGCCCACATCTTATCCCTCCCCACCAAGGCTGACTTAGAGGGGTTTGCAAACAAAGTGGAGACGGCCTTCAAAAAGAATATTGAGGCCTTGCAGGCTGACACTGCGCATTTGGGGGATAGAGTGGATACTCTGGAGGCAGAGTGGGATGAGACTAATCCAACCCTGCAGGCCCTCTCTTATCACTGCAAACAACAGGATCGCAGGCTTGAGGCATTGCTGGACCAAATGGACGATTTTGAGAACAGGAGCCGCAGGGTCAATATCCGCATCAGAGGCCTACCTGAAGCCACTGGCCCCAGGGATATTATTCCCACCCTGAAATAGACCAGGCCCACAGAGCTCTGCGACCCCCCTACGATGACCCTGATAAGCCCAGAGAAATCATCTGTAAACTTCACAAATACTCGCTTAAAGAACGCATCATGAACCAGGTTAGAGGAGTCAGATTTGTGGACTTTGACTGGGCCAGGTTGACCTTCTTTCCAGACCTCTTTAGATGCACATTGATGCAACGCCGAGCTCTCAAGCCACTGTTGGCGGCTTTACAGGATGCTCAGCTACCCTATTGGTGGGGTTTCCCGTTTAGCCTCTCCGCTACTAAAGATGGCAGACAGGTCACCTTACGGAGCAGGGATGATCTGCTCCGATTCCTAGAGTCCCTGGAACTGCCTCAAGTTGACATTCTGGATTGGAGGACACCGTCAGACATCCCTCTTCCTGCACGCCCAGAACCGTGGCAATCAGCCCATCACAGACACCGCCGTGGATCCAGACGGGGACCCCCTGGTCCGTCACCCCCTTCTTGCTTCCCACAGGGGGAGGCCTGAACAACTGAACTTCTTGCTGCTGGCCCTTGAGATGTTCGTGAACATTATTTGACTTCCCCCTAGCTGCCGTATAACCTTTCTGCCCCTGGTCTAGGGGTAGATTACGCACTTTCAATTATCTGCGGGCCCTCATGCGGACTCGCTCTTGGTGCCTTACCACTTCCCCCCAGTATGTCAACTCCTTGGAGTTATGAGTCCCTTTTTGGGAATGCCTCCGCTCGCTGGCCTTCACCGTCTCCTCGTCTTGAGGGGGGGGGTGGAGGCTCCCGACCGGTGGCGATGATGCACTTTGTTGCGCCCTTTGGGCTTTTTGTTTGTATTTGTGTTTTTTGTTTACTGAGTTTTTTTCCCTTTTTTTTTTTCTATGTCCTATTTTTCATTACACCTGCTATAACCTTGGTTTGTTTTCTAGGCTCCTACTTGTGATCCATGTGCTCCTAGTGTCCTTTGCTGCAGGGCTGAATGTGCTGTGGGTCTCTCTTCCCTCTTGCCGCCGGGCTGGTAACCCCGCTCTGTGATCTCTCACTATGGCTGCCATGAAAGTTGTATCCTACAAAGTACGTGGCTTGGGATCCCCGTCAAAACTCAGTAAGTTGTGGCTTGAGATGAAACGCATGGGGGCACACATCCTTTTTTTGGCAGGAAACGCACTTCCGCACTGACTCGGTCCCCCGCCTTCCCACTCACTTATACAACTCCTGGTATCTTAGCAACTCCCCCCGCCCTAAATCAGGGGGGCTAGCTATAGCGATCCATAAAAACTGCCTCTTTGTTCTGTCGGACCAATTGCTCGACCCGGAGGGTCGATTTGTGTTTGTCAAAGGCACCATATATACCCGCAGGTTCACCTTTACAGCTGTGTACGCCCCGAATAGCAAACAGCTTACCTTCCTGGACTCTGTACTGGAGTCCCTGTCCACCTTCCGGGAGGGCCAGCTCATCCTGGGGTGGACTTTAATGTCAGCCCGGACCCGCAAATGGACACATCCTCGGGCCGCACGACTCACTCTTTTGCCTTCCTGAAACACTTTCAAAAGTCCCTACAGGAACACCATTTCATTGACTGCTGGAGACTTCTCCACCCGACAGAGACTATAGCTACTTTTCAGCCATGCATAGTGTCTATACCCGCATTGACCTTCTAGTGATGGACCAGTACTTGCTTGACTCCCTAGCTGGCGCCTCCATTGGGTCCATTACTATTTCAGACCACGCGCCAGTCTCCATCTCCCTGCGTCCCCTGTCAATGGAGGCACGGACATGGAGCTGGCGTCTGAATGATGGCATCTTGGATGATCCGGTTGCTCAAAAACAAGTGTCGGATACCATCTCCCTGTATTTCACAGAGAACAAGTTGGGTGAGGTTAGCATGGGATCTGTATGGGACATAAGGTTGTGGTTTGGGGGGAGCTGATATCTCAGGGAGCGAGACTGAAGAAAGCCAGGGAAGGGGAACTGCACGCCCTCTTGGCCAAAATAAGTGCCGCAGATCTGCTACATAAGAAAAAAGTCACCCCAGAATTGGCGTCAGAACTACATTCCCTACGACAGGAGTTAGCTACACTGTTAGACACCAAAATTAAGGCACGCATTTGGCACACAAATTCTATGAATTTGGTAATAAATGTGGGAGGTTGCTGGCTAGAACCCTTAAAAGCCAACGAGCCTCGGGACACAAACTTGCCTCAACGACGGGGGCTGCGGTTGTCCACTCATCGAAAATTGCTAGTGTCTTTTGGGACTTTTATGGCCAATTGTATAATCTACCTGATACCTTGCCTGGTGCAACGGAATCCCAACGGGTTGACCGAATTCTCCAATACCTCGGTGAGTAAGCAGCTGGACTTTCCCATCACCATAGCAGAAATTCAGAAGGTAGTGAAAGACCTGCCCAATGGAAAAACCCCTGGCCCCGACGGCTACACAAATGCCTACTACAAAAAGTACTCTGAGGTGCTCTCTGGCCCCATGTGTACTTATTTTGCGGCCCTGGCCTCCGGCACGGCAATGCCCTCTGAAGCACTGATGGCGCACATTACAGTCCTTCCGAAGGACGGTAAGGATCATACTTTACCGGGCAGCTATAGGCCTATATCGCTTCTAAACACAGACGTCAAGATTTTAGCCAAAATCTTGGCTAACAGACTTATGCCGCTACTCCCAACGGTCATCCACCCTGACCAGACGGGATTCATTGGGGGCAGGGAGGCCAGGGATAACTCCAATAGAACACTCCAGCTGATTCACTGGGTCGAGTCGCAGGCGGTGTCTCGTCCCTGTCTTTTGCTTTCCACTGATGCGGAGAAGGCATTTGACAGGGTGGACTGGACTTATATGCAAACGGTACTGGCCAGGCTTGGCTTGGGCTCAAATATGCTGGCATGGATCTCCTCCCTCTATAGTTCTCCGACTGCCAAGGTGAAGGTAAATGGGCTACTGTACAAAGCCTTCCCGATCGGTAATGGGACGCGTCAGGGATGCCCATTATCCCCTCTCATTTTCGCTCTGACCCTCGAACCACTGCTTAATAGGATTTGCCTTAATAATGACATCAAAGGTTTTACGGTCGATCCGACGGAACATAAATTATCGGCCCACGCGGATGATGTCCTATTCTATGTTTCTGACCCACTGATATTGCTGCCTAACATCTTAGCAGAGCTAAAGGAATTTAGCCTACTGTCTAACTTTAAGATTAACTATGATAAGTCAGAAATCCTGTCACTAAATATCCCCATGGGTTTGCGTACACAGCTGCAATCTTCATTTTTGTTTACATGGTGCCCAACCTCCCTGAAATACTTGGGGGTATATCTGCCCACGAGTTGTTCGATGCTTTATGAGTGTAACTACGCTCCATTGCTCTCCACAGTCAGAGCAGAGCTGAATCGGTGGGATAGGGCTGCGTTTTCGTGGATGGGCCGAGTCAGTGTGCTTAAGATGAATGTGCTACCTCGTATCCTGTTTTTCCTGCAGATGGTGCCGATCACTTTGCCTAGGACTTTCTTCTCAACCCTCAACAGCCTGTTTGTACAATATATTTGGAGTGGGAAATGCCCCAGGTTGGTCCTTTGCACGATACAGCGCCCTAAGAAGGGGAGGTATGGGGGTTCCAGTGATCCGCAGGTACTATGAAGCGATAGCTCTGCAGCGTATTCTAGACTGGTATCACAATGTCCGGTATAAACTCTGGGTACCCCTAGATAATTTTTTAGCGGGCCGTAACCTATCACACGCCCCATGGGTTCCTCGGGAGGACGAGTCTCTCGGTGCTGGTCTCTCTATTTGCTGCCCACGCTTTGGCGACCTGGGACAGATTTAATAAACAAGGGTTGCTTGCACCCCCGACTTCTCCTCTGGCGCCCCTGGGGGGCTTCCCCTGGTTCGCTCCGGGGGAACACCCTTCTTTCGGATGTGGGCGGCGGATGGAGAGTCCAGATGTAGCAGATTTGTTCAGGATCATGGCCTATTGCTACTAGCCACTCTTCGGAACCAATACGGCCCCTTCCCCATGGATGAGTGGCGTTATAGACAGCTCCAGCATTTTAATACTTGCCTGCCTCGGGGGGTTCGGTCCCCCACCTTAGCCTCTCCCTTTGAACGCCTGTGCATGTCTAACTTCGCTATCCCCGCTATCCCCCACGCCATTTCAGTGATATACGATTTGCTGCAATCCTTGCATACTGAGGGAAGGCCAGGATTTATTGGTGAATGGGAGAGAGACCTTCAGCACACCTTTACTGAACCTCAATTGGATCAACTGTATAGGAGAGTGTTACCGCTCAGATGTGACTGGTGACCCATTCACAAGGTCCAGAGCCGTGTGTGCAGGCAATGCATATGACCATGCAAAAAATCTGAGGAAAACGCTTGGACAGCTGCGCTCCAAAAAAGGTTCTTTTATTTAAAACAAAAGCTATGATTAAGCACTGAATCGCAGTGCGAAACGTCAGCTCATACTTGCTGTTTTTTTTTTTTTTTTTGCTGTGGCATGTTATTTGTGCTTTTGTTTTAAATAAAATAACCTTTTTTGGAGTGCGGCTGTCCAAGCGTTTTCCTCAGATTTTTTGCTGGATCAACTGTATAGCTTAACATACTCGAGCACAGTGGATACTAAAATGCAGGAGAATAGCTACAAGGTTCTGACCAGGTGGTATGGAGTGCCGACCAAGCTTGCTAAGATATACCCCTCTCTTTCAGATGCTTGTTGGAGAGGTTGTGGCCTCAGAGGCTCGTTGCTTCACATCTGGTGGGAGTGCCCCAAGTTGAAGCCCTTCTGGCTTGATGTCCATGCACAGATCAAATTAATTTTGGATCTAGAGCTCCCAGATTCCCCGTTGGAATCCTTGTTGCACTTTCCCACCATTCCTCTTAGCCAATATCGCAAATCCATCCTGCCCCATCTGCTTAACGCAGCCCGGCGGCTGATACCAATTCCTTGGAAGACACCTCAGGTACCTTCCCGCACGGAATGGATAAATTTAGTTAATAATATCATGGCTGCTGAGAAAATGGATGGCTCGGTGTAAAGATAGATACGAGAAATTCTACTCCACATGGGCCACTTGGATAAACTATGCAAGCCCACCTGGGCTATATGTCCCGGGTCCTTCTCCGGCTGCGTCTCCGCCCATGTAATGGGGTTGGGTCAGGAGGGGGGACGGGAGGCTGCAGGTCGGACAATAAAGTGACAGATGAGCTTTCACAAACCAAAGCAGCTCAAATTGATGTATTACGCTAGCTGGTGTTACCATCCCCCCCCTTTTTTTGTCTGTTTTTGTTTTTATCTCTTTTCTGTTATCCCATTAATTATTGGTTTATTACTCCTGTGTTTTTGGGCCTGGTAACTGGGGACCCAGTCTGAGCCTACCCTTTGCGTGAGGGATGGTATCCCCGACAGCGGTGTACCGGACGGGGACGAATGGGGTGATCCATACATGCTTGAATTCATGTTGACTGAATGTACCCGGTGAAAGGCTCCTCTTGTATTGATGTCTTGAGCTTTTCTGCTTTGTCCACGGTTTCTATGTTTGTTCTCTGAATATATCTTTTAAAATAAAGATTACATAAAAAAAAACTTTTGCAAATTTATTAAAAATAAAAAATAAATCACACAAGTATTGACAGCCTTTGCTCAACACTTTGGTGAAGAACCTTTGGCACCAATTACATCCTCAAGTCATTTTGAGTATAATGCTTCAAGCTTGGCACACCTATTTTTTAGGCAGTTTTTTCCATTCTTCTTTGCAGGACCTCTCAAGCTTCATCAGGTTGGATGGGGAGCTTCAGTGTATAGCCGTTTTCAGATCTCTCCAGAAATGTTCATTCGGGTTCAAGTCTGGGCTCTGGCTGGGCCACTCAAGGACATTCACAGAGTCATCCTGTAGCCACTCCTTTGTTATCGTGGCTGTGTGCTTAGGGTTGTTGTCCTGTTGGAAGATGAACCTTCGCCCCAGTCTGAGGTCCAGAGCGCTCTGGAGCAGGTTTTAATCAAGGATGTCTCTGTACGATGCTGGATTCATCTTTCATTTGATCCTGACTAGTCTCCCAGTTCATGCCACTGAAAAACATCCCCACAGCATGATGATGCCACCACCACCATGCTTTCACTGTAGGGATGGTATTGGCCAGGTAATGAGTGGTGCCTGGTTTCCACCAGACATGACACTTGCCATTCAGGCCAAAGAGTTCTTGCTTTGTTTTATTGGACCAGAGAATTTTGTTTCTCATGGTCTCCGAGTCCTTCAAGTGTCTTTTGGCAAACTCCAGATGGGCTTGTCATGTGCCATTTACTGCGGAGTGGCTTCCGTCTTGCACCTCTACCATACAGTGCTGCAGAGACAATTGTTCTTCTGGAAGGTTCTCCTCTCCACAGAGAAATGCTGGAGCTCTGTCAGAGTGACCATTAGGTTCTTGGTCACCTCCCTGACTAAGGCCCTTCTCCCCTGATCACTCAGTTTGGTCAGGCGGTCCACTCTAGGAAGAGTCCTGGTGGTTCCAAACTTCTTCCATTTATGGATGATGGAGGCCACTGTGCTGATTTGGACCTTCAATGCTGCAGAAGTTTTTATGTACCCTTCCCCAGATCTGTGCCTCAATACAATCCTGTCTCGGAGGTCTACAGACAATTCCTTGGACTTCATGGCTTGGTTTGTGTTCTGACATGCACTGTTAACTGTGGGACCTTATATAGACAGGTGTGTGCCTTTCAAATTCATGTCCAATCAACTAAATTTACCACAAGTGGACTCCAATCAAGTTGTTGAAATATCTCAAGGATGATCGGTGGAAACAGGATGCACCTGAGCTCAATATTGAGTGTCATGGCAAAGGCTGTGAACAATTATGTACGTGATTTTTTATTTTTTTTTCAATTGATTGATTTAAATCGGAAAGATTTCCAACAAACTTCTAATAAGAAAATAATGAATTTAAGCCCTTTTGGAACAATGCTGTAACATGAATGTGAAAAAAGTGAAGCGTTGTGAATACATTCCGAATGCATTGTATATAAAAGGTCCTACATAAATATGACAATGCCTCACCCAATCTCTGAAGTTGAGTGACACTAAACAATATTCTTTTTCTCCAAATGAAATCTGTACATTTCCAATATTTAAAGGCTCTGTAATCTATTTTTGATTACATTTTCTTACTGTGTTGTTTCTGCCTTTTTGTAATGCTCTCTGTGAGCTCCCAAATGTTTGGAATGAGTACTGCATAAGAGTTCCAGTCATCTTCACTCTTCTATGCACAGTACAAATCCCATAGTCCACCTTAAGAGCAAGCACGAGAGGGTGGCTACTTTCCTACATACAGTGAGACCATAGCAAGGGACAGGCATTTTTACTCAAAGTTCCAAAGAGGACCAATGATAAGACACTTTAGTTTAGATGTCCTGTGTATAGCTGATTTAGACTGAAAGTTCATTGGGCTTCAAAACCTTTTGACACCAAGTTGTGTCAATAGATGAAGACGGTCCTACTGTACCTTTTAGGCTTTTAACTATCTGTTGTTTGCACCAACTACTTTCTGTATACATACAAGTAGAATGTTGCAGGATTTGTTGGCACTGATAAAATAATTGTGAATATAATATTCTGATGTAAAGCGCTGCGCAAACTGTTGGCGCTATATAAATCCTGTATTATAATAATAATAATATATATATTTTTTTTTCTTCACAAGTGTTTTAACAATTTTTTTTCTAAAGTAGAACTATAGGCAAAACTTTTTTTTGGTCTTTTCATTTTGGATAGAGCAAGAGAGGGTTAAAACCCCTGTCAGATTTTTTTTTTTCCTGCCATCTGTAATTCCGGTGACTTCCCATTACTTCCTGTCCCATAACCAAACAGCTAGTGATTGGAAATCCATGCAAAATAATCAAATTCCTTTTAGATTTTAAATGTTATACACTTCAAGTAGAGGTCCCAACAAATGTCCATTTAAATATGTAAGCGGTTGTTGGCCAGTTTGTTGAATTGTGGGTTACAACATAAACAATTTTTTCCCTGATTTTATATTAGTTGATGGTGTTTCCCTCTTTGCCTCCCTTTTTTGCCCTTTTGTAAAATACAATGGAATACTGTATATAGCTTCTGAGACACGGGCAACTAAACCGCTTAACGGTTATCCATTTTTTTTAATTTATTTTTTTGTACTTTCATACAACATTAGTAATAAGCTATTTAGGGCAGAATTATACCTATAGCTGGCTGCATTATTCTGTTACTAACATTTGAAACATAGGTTCAGCACTTGAATAATTATCAGGGATTATTTGTTGTGTGACCTACTGTAAGAGAATTATAGATTGCTACATTACACCAGTAAAAGAGGAAACAAACAATTACAGCCTTTATGTATTTTCTTTTTTGAAAATGTCAATCTGTATATGGTAACATATAATATTGTTCTTACACATTCTGTAATTAAAATACTTAAAGAAAAATGGATGTTATGATCTTTAAATGTAAGCTTTAGGTAGACATACCCATTTTAAATACATCAATTGCATGATGTAAACTTGGGACACTGATTTTTTTTTATTTTTTAGGAAAGCCTTTCTCAACACTGTACTACTTCTTTCTCTTCAAATAGTATATCCAAAACTAGACCCTAAGCCTGATAGCCTAACATTTTCAAAGACTTACAGTATCTCACAAAAGTGAGTACACCCCTCCGATTTTTTGTAAATATTTTATTATATCTTTTCATGTGACAACACAGAAGAAATTACATTTTGTTATCATGCAAAGTACTGAGTGTGCAGCTTGTATAACAGTGTAAATGTGCTGCGCCCTCAAAATAACTCAAAACACAGCCATTATTGTCTAAACCACTGGCAACAAAAGTGAGTACACTCCCGAGTGAAAATGTCCAAATTGGGCCCAATTAGCCATTTTCCCTCCCTGGTGTCATGTGGCTCGTTGGTGTTACAAGGTCTCAGGTGTGAATGGGGAGCAGGTGTGTTAAATTTTGTGTTATCGCTCTCACTCTCTCATAATGGTAACTGGAAGTTCAACAATGTCACCTCATGGCAAAGAACTCTCTGAGGAGATGAAAAAAAGAATTGTTGCTCTACATAAAGATGGCCTAGGCTATAAGATTGCCAAGACCCTGAAATTGAGCTGCAGCATGGTGGCCAAGACCATACAGAGATTTAACAAGACAGGTTCCACTCAGAACAGGCCTCGCTATGGTCAACCAAAAAAGTTGAGTGCACGTGATCAGCGTCATTTCCAGAAGTTGTCTTTGGGAAAGATACCTCTCTCCCAGCACACATAGCTATGACTGATAAATGTTATACAATGTATTAAAATTGTTCTAAATGAATACAATAGCAGCTACTATAAATTGTACAATAATAAAACGCATATGACAAACATCTTAGAATAAAATAAAATATCCTATAGCATTAGCAGCGCTACATGGCAAATGAAACCTTCCACCCAGTGTGTCTCCAATAAATATGTATTGCACACATAAATGCCCAAACAAAATATGAAGACTCAGTCCATAGAAACATATCCCTTATGCTGTGTACACACTATCGGTTTTACCGATGAAAACAGTCCGATGGACTTTTCTCATCGGACAAACCGATCGTGTATGGGCCCCATCGGTGAGAAAAAATAGAACATGTTTTAAATTTATCCGATGGGAAAAAAAGCGATAGCAAATTCCGATCGTCTGTGTGGAACTCCATCGGACAAAAAATCCACGCATGCTCAGAATCAAGTCGACGCATGCTCAGATGCATTGAACTTCATTTTTCTCAGCTTGTCGGAGTGTTTTACGTCACGGCGTTTGGGACGGTCGGATTTTTGACTGGTGTGTAGGCAAGACTGATGGAAGTCAGCTTCATCGGATTTCCGATGGAAAAATCCATCGGATTAGAATCCATAGGAAATCCGATCGTGTGTTCAGGGCTTTAGAGTTACACTAAAATAAATCCATGGATCCCGTAGCCACACCTCGTGAGACCTCTTCCCTAAGGTATTAAACTCACCAGAAGGGTATTGAAAAGATGCCTGTTTCAGAATCCTCTCTCAAATCCGAGACCATCATTCCATCTAAATGTTACTCATAACAGAAATAGTACACATAGTGTGATACGGTTTCACAGTTTATTGGACCAATCCCCCCTTACAGATGTACATGTAGCGCTACCCCCAGTTAAGAGAGCCGCTGGATTTGTTTTCGGGCCCTGTATGCAGCACCACCAACCCCCGGCAATCTGCTCGACCCACTCTGGCACAGCTAGTCTAGGGGTTATATTTTTATCATAATCAATGGGTATGGTAAAGGCACCCTCCTTACAGTAAGACAACACACCAATGTTAAAGATTAAGTATAACAGTTTACTTAAGTTGTAAAAGAAAAGGCTTAAACAGAATATAATACACACAACTGGCTTGCAGAGCCCTGCAGCAATCAATGTAGCACACAATAATGGCGCTGCGCGGTAATCCACCACGCGTAGATATTATGGTATACACGCCCTGTGGCGCACTAAACAATCTCCTATATCCCCACCCTGGCCAGGCCTGACCCAGAATAAATCTCAGTCCTTCCTATAGGGATTCCTTTGCATGCAAACTTTCGGTGGTGCACTTGATGAATGGTATTTGTAATCCACAAACTGGCAATCACTAAGAACACTATGATGGGGGGGGGGACACTTCAACTCTGTCCTGCTACTGGTCCCCCCAGTGGAACAACAAGCAAACTATCGGTGAGCCACGGTAGTCTATAGGCCTAGAATCAGTAAAGTCTATTTGATTGAGCAAGTGCTCGCTCACCGCTCAGGGTGCGATCCCAGCCCGGGACTTCCACCTGCTGTGTCTCCGCACACAGCGTCTGCAACGATCGGGTCCCCGATCCAACTGATGTCCTTACTCGACAAGTAAGATGCCTCCCAGGCTCCGCAGTGGGGTGGAAGGCTCTTTGGAAGTTGCGCAAGGCCCAGGCTTCAGGCCTTGCACTGCAGCAGATCCGCACAGGAAGAAACTCTTGCTTGCAGCACGGTGTCCAAAGAGGCCGAGCTCCGCCTCGCCTCCTCCTTAAATAACCCCTCCCATGAGTCTCTGCGGTGGCTAACTGCACTCTGGGTGCCGAACGGGGTTCTGGGTAACATAGTCCCGGGGCCTTAAAGGAGACCCCACTACACACACTTCCAAGAATATAAAACATAAAAGCATGAACATAGTTTGGTTTGGCTAGGTATGTCTATATCTCACCGCTCCTCGTATCTCTCATAACGCAGTGAGACCCAGGTACCGACAACACGCGGCTGTTCAAGGTAGAAGCAGGTGTTGTCTGTACTACTTTACTTTTTGTAGCAAAGTGTAAATTCTTCAGTGTTGTCACATGAAATTATATAATTAAATGTTTACAAAAATGTGAGGGGTGTACTCACTTTTGTGAGATACTGTAAGTCTTTGGTAATGTTAGGCTATCAGGCTTAGGGTCTAGTTTTGGATATACTATATGAAGAGAAAGAAGTAGTACAGTGTTGAGCTGGTTGCTGGAAAGGCTTTTGTGAGATACTGTATATACATTCATTTATAGCACACAGTTCCTAGGGACAACCCTCTTCCCTCTTTTCTTTCCTTTCAAAAAAGGTTGCTTTTAGGTATTGACCTATCCATTATATATTAAAAGCTAATAAAGGTGTGTTTTTCTCTTCAGTTCAGGGACGGACACAGCAGCATCTTGACATATGGGTATTATCCTCCTGTTAGGAGATTGACTAGGCAGAAAAACAGCATGTAAAGTGTTAAAACACATCACACAGTACAGTACTGCCCAGGGGGCGGTCCTCCTGGGTACATCCCCTCTCCCTGCATCTTGCAGCTCAGTTTTTTTCTGCCTAGCATAGGAGAATGACATGGCTCCCTCTGGGCCCATGTGGCCTGGGGATTTTTTGTTCTATTTTTTATTTTTTGATCCTGAGATCTACTATCAACTGCCGACTGGGTGACAGGCTGGATCCTCGATCCTTGTAGTCTCCCCAGTTCGGCCATCGAGCGTGTGCCGGCCGTCCACGACATGCCCCATTGCTCCAGGGGTGGCCGTGATATGCTCCGGGGCACACATATGTCACAGTGTGCCGGGCCGACAGCCATGCCGTAACCGCTGGTCCTCGCAGGACGGGTATGTAGCAGTTCCAGCAGGGCGGTGCAGCTGAGCGGGTCTGGGGAGGTCGATAGAGGGTTCTACCCTTCCTCCCCTCCTCCCTAGGCTCTGGGAAGCTAGGATTGCTGCGGTACGGGGGTCCACCTGGGGGGCTCCATCCTAGGGCTGGAGGCTGCGCGGTGGGTCTGCTCTCCGGGGGGTGCTGTCTGGGTGCCGTGTGTGGGGGGGACCGCCTTAGGGGGTCCCAGGTGTCTGCTGCCATTATGTGCTGTTTGTGCATGTTTTTTACTTCACTCGCGGCTGCAAATATGGGCTGCGCCCAGTGCTGTTCTACATTAGTCGGCGGCCATTTTCTTGTAGCCCGCGCGCTCTGCTTACAGAGCGGCGGATCGGTGGCCATTTTAGGTGGTGTTTTGGCCTCTAGTGGCCAGATTCTCTGCGCGAACGGTTCCAGCACACTTCCTGAGGGACGGCACAGGGGAAAGCAGCTTAGGGGGCTTAGGCGGACGGCAGCTGTGCGGGACCTGGTCCGGGTGGTGAGTCCTCTGGGGGGTCCCTCGTCTCTCTGCAGCAGCTAGGAGGGTGGTCCGTGTATCTTGCCTTACGTCCCTAGGGGTGTCAGGCGGGTGGGTCAGCATGGCATTGGATGCCTCTTCCCCAGACATATCTGAATTGGCAACTGGTGCCCCTGCACCTGCTATTTCTGTGGAAGCTATGTCGGCGGTCCTGGAGGCCTTTGTTGCCTGGGTGGAAGCGTTGCGTGGAAAAAAGGAGGGAAAAAGTGCCTCCTCCCCTCGCCATCTTCTGGGGATACTTCTGACGCAGAATCGGGCCCAGCTACCGCTCCCGGCCCTGGTTCTGATGTGTCAGAGTCTGCGGACCTCGACCGTGTGGACAGTGAGGATGACTCTGGCTCAGGGTCAGCGCATGATAGGGAGCTTGTAGGTGCACTTATCACCGCAGAGCGGGATACTCTGAAAATGAAGGATACGGCAGAGGCGACAGAGATGTCGGTCCCTTTTGGGTTCCGTAAGCCGGCCTGCACTGCTAAGGTGTTCCCTTGCATACCTTATCTGGATAAACTTTTGTACATGGAATGGGATCGGCCGCAAAAGGTTTTTTCAGACCCAAAATGTTTAGCGGTCCGTTATCCTTTTGAGGATAAATTCCTGAAAAAATTGACTTTTCCCCCGACAGTGGACCCCCCTGTGTCCAGACTGAACAAGGTGACCACGATACCTGTGGAAGGGGCTCCTGCCTTCAAGGACCCCGCAGACAGGAGGGCTGAGGCAGTGGCCCGCTCCCTGTTCACGGTGGTGGGGTCAGCAGAGCGACCGGTCGTGGCCGGGGCTCTAGTGTCTCAGACACTTGCTGAATGGGCAAAACTGTTGCTCCAGGGTTTGGAGGCGCATCAGGCTCCCCCGCCCTGTGTGCCACTGGCCGAACAGTTGGTGCAGGGCCTCAAATTTGTTTGCGAGTCAGCCCTGGATACGTTGCCTTTGCTCTCCAGAGCCTCGGTCTATGCGGTGGTGTTACGCCGCCTGGTCTGGCTGAAGTGTTGGTCCGCGGACCAGTCTTCTAAGAAGGCCTTGGTGGACTTACCCTTTAAGGGTGAACGACTTTTTGGGGCCTCTCTGGATGACATTATAAAAGATGCCACAGGTGGTAAGAGCACTCTGCTCCCACAATCCAGTAAGGGTAAGGAGCCTCGCTGTAGGCAAGGGCCCTCATTTGCCGCCCACAAGCGGTTTTTTTTGTCTGCCCGGTGCTGCAGGTAAGTGCTCCCAAGCCGCTAAGGCGCCTGCTGAAGGGCAAAAGCGTCCCTGGTTCCGTAAGCCCAACAAGCCTGCGGACAAGTCTGCGTCCGCATGAAGGTCTGCCCCTGCCCGACGCTCGGGTGGGGGGCCGTCTTCACGAATTTGCGGCTCGGTGGACATCTGCTCTCCGACCGGTGGGTTTGCGAAGTAGTTTCCTCGGGGTACAAAATAGAGTTTCTCTCTTGCCCGCCGAACAGATTTTTTCCATCCAACCATCCAACCTCAGGAGTCGTCGGGAGGCCCTGTTTGGGGCAGTTCAAGATTTGCTGGTGCGGGGGGTGATCGTTCCTGTCCCCTTACAGGAACGGTTTCAGGGGTTTTACTCCAATCTGTTTGTGGTTCCCAAGAAGGAAGGGGTCCGTCCAATCCTGGACCTCAAGGCCCTCAATTGCTTTGTGAAAGTGCAAAGATTCAGGATGGAATCAGTCCGCTATCAATCCGGGGGATTTTCTGTCGTCCTTGGACATCAAGGACGCATACTTACATGTTCCCA
This sequence comes from Rana muscosa, assembly GCA_029206835.1. Taxonomy (NCBI): domain Eukaryota; kingdom Metazoa; phylum Chordata; class Amphibia; order Anura; family Ranidae; genus Rana; species Rana muscosa. The sequence continues at coordinate 36,204,263 of CM055121.1, read as the reverse complement.
TATGCTCCAGGCATCAGAGATTTCTGCGCTTTGCAGTCGGAGAAGACCACTATCAATTTGTGGCTCTCCCCTTCGGTCTGGCTTTGGCACCGAGGGTATTCACCAAGGTGCTCGCCCCGATTCTGGCCTTACTGAGGCAGCGTGGTATAGCTATTGTAGGTTACCTGGATGACCTTCTTCTGAGAGCCTCTTCAAGCTCAGAATTGCAGGAAGATGTGTCTATCACCTGCCAGACCCTCCGAGAATTTGTTTGGGTGCTAAACATTCAGAAATCGGTGTTGGTGCCGTCTCAACGTCTAGAATACCTGGGGCTGGTCCTGGATTCCTCAGTGGCGAGAGTTTTTCTTCCCAGGGAGAAGCTGCAAACTCTGCGGTTGACATCCCAAAAATGGACGTCGTTCCGCTTTTGCATCCTGGGTCTCATGGTAGCATCCTTTGAGGCGGTGCCATATGCTCAATTTCACACTTGAGTGTTACAGAGAGAAATTCTGTCGCATTGGGACAAATGCCCATTGTCTCTGGATTGTCAAATCCGGGTGAGCCACCTGGTCAGGCCCTCCCTGGTGTGGTGGCTGATGTCTCAGACTCTTCAGGCCGGGAAGTCGTTCCTTCCGTTTCACTGGACGGTGATCACGACAGACGCCAGCCTCTCAGGCTGGGGGGCAGTATGGGGAATTCAGTCGGCCCAGGGGCGCTGGACTCAGGTAGAATCCCGCCTGTCGATCAATGTCCTAGAACTTCGGGCGATCAGGCTGTGCCTCTCCGAGTGGTCTCAAAGACTACAAGATCGTCCAGTCAGGATCCAGTCGGACAATGCCACAGCAGTGGCATATGTCAATCATCAGGGAGGAACAAGAAGCTTGGCTGCAGCGGCGGAGGTCGCTCACATCCTGAGGTGGGCAGAATGGAGCGTGCCGGCTCTATCGGCCGTGTACATTTTGGGTGTACAGAACTGGCAAGCGGACTACCTAAGTCGCCAGACGCTGGACCAAGGAGAATGGTCGCTTCACCCGGATGTGTTTCAGCTTCTGTGTCGGAAATGGGGCACGCCAGACGTGGATCTCCTGGCGTTGCGACTCAATCGGAAGGTGTTGAGGTTCGTGGCCAGGTCAAAAGACCCATGGGCAGATGCATCAGATGCGTTGGTGGCGCCGTGGGGTCAGTATCGGCTGCTTTATGCCTTCCCTCCTCTTAAGCTTCTTCCCCGTCTGCTCCGCAGAGTGGAGGCCGAAGGGCTACCGATGATCCTGATTGCTCCAGATTGGCCTCGTCGTTCCTGGTACGCCGACCTAGTGCGTCTGGTAGCGGATGTTCCTTGGTGCCTGCCACTGCGAGAGGACCTTCTGTCGCAAGGTCCCATATTTCATCCTGCTTTGCAGTCGTTGGTTTTAACGGCATGGCTATTGAAAACCAGGTGCTAAGGGACCGAGGTCTGTCGGACTCAGTAATCTCTACCATGCTGCGGACTCTGAAGTCAACCTCCTGGAAGATTTACCATCGTACCTGGAAAGCTTACATCTCTGTGTGAGGAGATGAGGTGGCATCCGCGTGCATATTTGATCTCCAGGATCCTGCTGTTTTTAAAGCGTGGAGTGGACCAAAAACTCGCCTTAAGTACAATTAAGGGGCAGATTTCGGCTTTGGCTGTTTTTTTCCAGCCACCCTTGGCGACGCACTCTGTAGTGCGTACGTTTGTGCAGGGGGTTCGACATGTGGCTCCTCTGGTACGTCCTCCACTACTTCCGTGGGACCTGACTCTGGTCCTCTCGTTACTTCAGAAACCACCGTTTGAGAACATTAGGGAGATCCCCTTGTTGACTCTCTCCCAGAAGGTGGCTTTTTTGGTGGCAATTACATCACTCAGACGCATTTCTGAATTGGCGGCCTTGTCATGCAAGGCTCCCTATTTGATCTTCCACAAGGATAAGGTGGTGCTACGTCCACGGCCGTCTTTCCATCCTAAGGTTGTTTTGGCCTTTCACCTTAATGAGGACATTGCTCTTCCGTCTTTGTGTCCTCGGCCAGCGCATCCCACAGAAGCTGCGTTGCATTCCTTGAACGTCGTCCGAGCTCTGCGGGTGTACCTGTCTGCGACTGCTTCGTTCCGGAGATCGGATTCACTGTTCGTGTCGGTGGCTGGTCCTAAGAAGGGTCTGGCGGTCTCGTCGGCCACCATCTCTAGGTGGATCAGACAGATCGTGATTCAGCATATGCTCTAAAAGGGCGGGGACCTCCCTTCTCGGTTAACGCGCATTCAACCAGTGCAATAGGTGCCTCTTGGGCTTTCCGACATTAAGCGTCTGTTTCCCAGGTGTGTAAGGCGGCGACCTGGTCGTCCGTTCACACCTTCTCAAAATTTTACAAGGTTGATGTGAGTGCATCTTCGGATGCTTCCTTCGGCCGCAAGGTTTTACAGGCGGCGTTTTAAGGTTGCAACTCCTCTGTTGAGCTCTGCTTTGTTTGGGGTGAAGTTTGTTTTATGCTGTTTTGCCACCCGTCATTTTTTGACACTGTTTGGGGACGTCCCATATGTCAAGATGCTGCTGTGTCCTTCCATTAAAGGAAGACAAAATAGAATTTTTGTACTCATCGTAAAATCCATTTCTCTGAGTTCATGGACGGACACAGCACCCACCCCTCCTTGTTTATGTTTGTACTGCTTTTTTACGAACTGAGCTGCAAGATGCAGGGAGAGGGGATGTACCCAGGGACAGTACTGTACTGTGTGATGTGTTTTAACACTTAACATGCTGTTTTTCTGCCTAGTCAATCTCCTAACAGGAGGATAATACCCATATGTCAAGATGCTGCTGTGTCCGTCCATGAACTCAGAGAAATGGATTTTACGGTGAGTACAAAAATCCAATTTTTTCACTGGGTAGAGTGCCAATGTTTGCACAAAGCAAAGTCCAGATTTGAATGATAAACCTTGACCCTGGTTTTGCACTAAACTCTGACAAGTCCCCAGCATATTGCTCACGTATCTGTTTACATTTGCCTGCCCATAGAAATATATTGTGGTTCAGTCTCGATCCATTCAGTCTCAATCCATCTGAAAAACTGACAGACTAATCCAGAGTAAATACCCGTGTGGAAGGACCCTTAAATTGGGCTTCAGATTGGGGTGAAGCTCCAGCCAGAATTAACAGCAATAAAAAGATGCTTTTAATCTGAAATGGGGCCACCAATCACAACGGGACCAGGCACTATTTGCACTTGGTCCCCTGGGGGTTAAATAAAAATTTAACATTTTGGTGAGAGGAGATTTTAAAGTGTTTTGAACCACGTTGGGAGTCATGCACCCCAAGCTAATCCTGCACCCTAAAAATAAGCAAATCGATAAATCAGTGTTACACTTTCTGTGCTGAACATATGTAATTCTAATTAATACAGTGCATGTTGTTATGGTGTCTACAGCAGGCCTCAAGTGTTACTCCCCACCAATTGCCCCGCCTAACCCCTACCCTGCCCGCCCCTAATTTTGCCCCTAAACATGCCCTCATAAATTATCTCATGAAGTGACACTTACATTTTTTTATGCAGAATTAAGTTATAAAAATAAATATTAACAACAACTTTATCTGAGCCCAAAAATGCAGTCTGTCCACGTCCACCAATGCAGCCTGCCCGTTTCCACCAATGCAGCCTGCCCGTGTCCGCCAATGCAGCCTGCCCGTGTCTGCCAATGCAGCCTGCCCGTGTCCGCCAGTGCAGCCTGCCCGTGTCCGCCAGTGCAGCCTGCCCGTGTCCGCCAGTGCAGCCTGCCCGTGTCCGCCAGTGCAGCCTGCCCGTGTCTGCCAGTGCAGCCTGCCCGTGTTTGCCAGTGCAGCCTGCCCGTGTCCGCCAGTGCAGCCTGCCCGTGTCCGCCAGTGCAGCCTGCCCGTGTCCGCCAGTGCAGCCTGCCCGTGTCCGCCAGTGCAGCCTGCCCGTGTCCGCCAGTGCAGCCTGTGTCACTAATGCAGCCTACCTGTGCAGGGGAAGAGAGAGGAGAGCCGCTGCCTGGTTGATCAGAGCACGGGGAACATAACTTTCATTTCAATAGCTGTGTGTTTCCTGCCGCGCGCCATCATATACAGCCCCCCCCCTTGTCCGGGGAACTTTGATAGACAGATCATCTGTCCCAGGATTGGACAGGTGATTTGTCTATTAAAGTGCCTGGACAAATAGGAGGGGCTGTATATGACGGCGCATGGCGGGGAAAACCACAGCTATTGATATGAAAGCTGTTATGTTCCCTGCGCTCTGATCAACCAGGCGGAGGCTCTCTTCTCTCTTCCCCTCTGATCGCTGGGAGAACAGCTCCCATACAGCCCAGGCTGCCGGCGGTGCTCGCTCCCAGGCAGCTCACACTTTTTGAGGGCTGGTCTACAGTATTATGAACTTTTTACATTTCACTTTTGGTCTTACTTGTACTTGTCTGTCCTCACACTGTGCAATGTCTTTTTTTTATCCTCGGCTATAAAACACATTTCTAATGTTTTATCACTTCAGAATAACTTTGCTTAATTTTATGGACTAGTTTCTTTGCTTTCCATTTTAATGCCCATAGCTCTAAGGCCCATCAAGCTCTCCTCTCATAGTGCAGAAGTTAATTTGCTACAAAAGATAGAAAATGGTTCAGGGGAGCTATAAAAGCAAAACTAACGAATTGAGAGGGAGGACTAAGTCTGCAGGATTCTCACAGCCCCTGAGGGTTCCATAAAGCTCACTTTCTGTATTGTCACAGATCATTTGCTAACAGCAGGCGATACCATACGCCTGGGCTGTCCCTCAATGGCACTTACAGAGATCAGAAAACATGCACAAGGAAGGCAAATGTCCCTTTTCAAGGTGAACAAGACCTTCTGCATGTCTGTCTTGAAAAGAAAATGATCAAGACATACTACATAGCAAGTCAAATTAATACCATGTCTGCATGTCTCATTAGTAGCTTCTGGCAAACATTTTTTTTTTTTACTGTAGGTAAAATTATGTACCTTCAAAGGTAATATGACATGGGGCTCAGGCAGTAAAGGAGATAGGAGGTGTATAGGATGTTTAAGGGAGGGAAATTGGTAGACAGTCTGTCAGCAAAAATACATAATAGATCAGACATTCCGGACCACTAGACTGAGCACATTTCACATCGATGAGCAGAATCTGACAATAGTTTGGTCTTCAGCTGTACACACCAACAATGTGAGCCTAATTAGCTGCACAGTACATCACAAGGCTTAGTCCAGTCATGCTCATGATAATTGAAAGCAGATCTCACTTTCTGCTTCTTCCGGTCATTTGCTTGCCATATATATGAGATGGCGTTCTGTCTTCTGTGCATTATTTGTAGCCATAAAATGTTACACAAGTTTGCTGCTTTAAAATGTTAAATATAGAAAAACCAAAAAAAGTCAATCGTACAGACACCAATTTTCCCATCTGTGCTTAACATGACTGTGTTATCGGTTCCTGCCCTTTTATAGATTTATTATACCTGAAATACAGTTATAAATATGATGCAGAATTCATCACATAACAATGCTGTAATAAAAAGAATCTGCAATTTAAAATATTATTGTGTTTTACCTATATTAAGTGAATTCATAAAATCTTGAGGACATCAAGTCACCAGGGACTGTTTTAGCTGTATTATTTTGATGTTCTATGCTTTTGTTTAAGAATATAATTTGTCGGTTCCATAATTTTTCAGATTATTTACTTGCTGTTTTATTTATATTTACTTGTTTATATTTATCGGATTTAAAAAGTGGAATGAATACATGTACTTGAAGTAAAAAACAGCACTTTGACAGTGGCAAAAGCAATTGCTTGTAATATGGCCTTGTGTCCTCCTACACTCCCTGAGACTGCAAAGTTCCTACGCTGGGATCACCATTAAGGTATTTGTATAACGCTATCATAACTCATCTCGAGCATCTCTTCTCCAGGGAGAATAAATGTAGTGCTTGTAGTCTTTTTTTTCATAATTGAGGTTTTCCAGTTTGCTTATTCATTTAGTTGCCCTCCTCTCGACTCGCTCCAGCACATGCTTCAGGAGGACTGGTGACCAGAACTGGACGGAATACTCAAAATGTGGTCGAACCAGAGTTTTATAAAGTGTCGGGATTATCTTTTTATCTCAGGAGTAAATTCCATTTTTTATGCAAGCTAATAGTCTGCTAGCTTTGCTCGCTGCAGCTTGGCATTGCCTGCTATTGCTTAGTCGGTCTTCTTTTTGGACCCCTATATCTTTCTCCATTCTTTATTTCCCAGAGGTTCTCCCCTTAGTGAGTAGTTTTGCATTTATATATTTTTTATTTTTATTTTTTTAGCCCCAAAGTGCATCACTTTACATTTTATAACATTAAACCTTATTCCTATCTAGATGGCAGCTCACTTCCTCATAGAATGTTAACAAATGCTAATTACTGCTAATACTGTTTTCATAAGCAAATTCTTGGATGTAGTTCCTTATCATCCCCTCCAATAGTCTGCTCTTTTTTGAATATTGGTGCCACATGGGCCACATGGGCTTTCCTACAATCAGCTGGCACCATTCCTGTCAATATGCTGTCTATAAAGATTAGGAATTAATGGTCTGACTATATCCTGACTGAGTTCTTTGAGGACTCTAGGTTAAAAGCCATCCGGTCCTGGTGATTTATTTGTGTTAAGTTTTCCAGTCTTTTCTGGACACTGGCTTCTGTTGGCCACAAAGGTTACATCCCATTTTTCCTCTGTGCTCAATGTTTCTTGGATTTGGTCCCAATTGATGTCTTGTAGTATTGAGCGCAGTTCCGAAAAGTTCGCTTGTTTGAAATTTAGTACTACCCTTGTGCCTCCTTTTCCTTAGATTTATGCTAAATGTGATCATCCTGTGATCGCTGGATCTCAATTTGTCCCGTATTTCCAGATCTGTGATCAGATTTGAATTGTTTGTAATTAATAGATCTAGTAATGCATTCTTTCTAGTCGGGGAATCCACTAATTGAAGTTGTCGGCCCTTTTAATGAGTGAGCTGTCCCCTCAGCCCAGTCAATATTGGGATACTGTAGTTAAAGTCCCCCATTATAACCTTTTCCCTGCCTCGCTGCCATTTCTAATTGTGATAGGAGGCCCAGCTCCTCCTCCTCTTTCAGGTTGGGGGGCCTGTAACATACCCTCACTATTAATTTCCCACTTGCTTCTTCCATTTGAAGTCCCACCCACAAGGATTCCACCTCCCCTATTGCTCTGTGTACAATGTCACTCCTCTCTTCCACCCTTAAATCATTCTTGATATATAGACACACCCCTCCCCCTCTCCTACCCTCCCTGTCTTTCTGATATAAGGAATACCCCTGGATATTTGCCAGCCAGTCATGTGAGCTGTCAAACCAAGTTTCTGTTATTCCCACAGAGTCTAAATCCTTCTTGTGTAATAGCAGCTTCAGGTGCTCCATTTTGTTAGCTAGGCTCCTGGCATTTGTGAACATGCTTTTGTACGGATGCATATTATTTTATCCTTAGGTTTTCTCAGGCTTTGTTTTTGATTTGTCAACTCATTTCCCCCCGGGATTAGATGATATGGATATATTATCACTAGGCCTCCACTGTCTTTTGCTCACTTTCGGTTAACCTATTCCCTTGGCCCTCCCCGCCCCCCCAACACCTGGTTTAAAAGCCCCTGCAATTTCTCAGCCATCTTTTTTTTCAACAAAGCTGCAACTCCCCCTCCCCCCACCATTGTGGTGCAGCCCATCCCTATTAAAGAGCCGGTAACCGATTGAAAAGTCAGCCCAGTTCTCCACGAACCCGAAACCCTCTTTCATACACCAGTTCCTCAGCCACTTATTCAGTTCCCTAAGCTCCTGCTGCCTCTCTGGTGTGTTTCGAGACACAGGTAGTATTTCTGAGGAAACTGCCTCTGAGGTCCTTATTTTTAATCTATTCCCTAAGTCCCTGAAATAATTTTTTAGGACTCCCTACCTTCCTCTTACTTTGTCGTTGGTACCAACGTGTACCATGACAGTCAGATCCTCCCCAGTTCCACCCAATAATCTGTCCATCTGATCTGCGATGTGCCAAACCCAAGCGCCCGGTAAACAACATATTGTTTGCGGTCTTTGTGACAGATTGCCCTCTCTGTCCTTCTAATAATCGAGTCCCCTACTACCAGTACCTGTCTAACCTTGCCTATATCCCTGCCCCCCTCCTTACCGGAGCAGTCATTCCCCTGGCAGCTAGGGGAGGGCACCTGCTTCAGCACTGACACCCCTCAGTTGATATCCCCAACATCATGCAACTTGGCATATTTGTTGGGGTGTACCAACTCAGGACAAGCCTCCCTAGCACTCTTCCATCTACCCCTCCTTCTAACTGTCACACAGCTACCTACCTCTGGATCTTGTACTTCCATATCTCCACCCCCCTCTACGCTGGCCCCTGCTAGCACTTGCTGGGTAATGTCCATTACTGCTGTGCAGTGTTACCACCTGATTCTCTAAATCCGGGATCTGGGCTTCCAAAGAAAAAACTCGCTCACTTCTTGCTCAGCAGTATTTGCTCTCGAATGGCTTTTCAAGGAACGCATGCAAGATGTGCACTGGGTCGCATCACCCATCCTGTTCCCGCTACTAATGGGGATAATAAGGAAAGAGTTGCTAGTGGTATTTTACACTACTCAAAGTATTCCTGGTGCTACAGCTACTCCAAGTTCCTCACAGTCACACTCAGTACCCTGCCTCACTCCCAGCACCCCGCCTCACTCCCAGCACCCCGCCTCACTCTCAGCACCCCGCCTCACGCTCTGCACCCCGCCTCACGCTCTGCACCCCGCCTCACGCTCTGCACCCCGCCTCACGCTCTGCACCCCGCCTCACGCTCTGCACCCCACCTCACTCTCTGCACCCCACCTCACTCTCAGCACTCCGGTACTCCGAATTACTTCAAATAATTCTCCTGGTACTCCAAGTTACTATATTATGCAAATAATACTCTCAGTGCCCAAGTTGCTATATAATGCGTGTACTCCCATTCCCTAAGTTGCCATTTTATGTAAGTACTCCACGTACTCCAAGTTACTATATTATGCAATAATACTCCCAGCACTCCAAGTTACTATGTTATGCAAAATTACTCCCAGTTAACGAACGTTAAATTATGTATTAAAATTCAGATGTTGACTATCAACATATATCAATTACCTATGTAATTTGATTATATAAATTACCTATATAATTTGCTTTAACCACTTCTGGACCAAGCCTATTTTTGACACTTGTTGCTTACAATTTAAAAATTTTATTTTTTGCTAGACAATTACTTAGAACCGCCAAACATTAGACATTTATTTTAAACACCCTAGAGAATAACATGGCGGTCGTATTTTTGTCACACATCGGTCTTTCAAATGCAATTTTTTTGGGTAAAAATACACTTCACTGAATTTAAAAATAAGAAAACAATAAAGTTAGCCCAATTGTTTTGCTTATTGTGAAAGATGTTACTCTGAGTAAATAGATACCTAACATGTCACGCTTTAAAATTGCGCGCAGTTGTGGAATGTTGACAAAATACGGTACTTAACCACTTCAGCCCGGACCATTTGGCTGCCCAAAGACCAGAGCACTTTTTGTGATTCGGCACTGCATCGCTTTAACTGACAATTGCGCGGTCGTGCGACGTGGCTCCCAAACAAAATTTACATCCTTTTTTTCCCCACAAATAGAGTTTTCTTTTGGTGGTATTTGATCACCTCTGCAGTTTTTATTTGTTGCGCTATAAACAAAAATAGAGCTATAATAAATATCCCCAAAAAATATATAAAAAAATATTTTTTTTTTCCTCAGTTTAGGCTGATACGTATTCTTCTACATATTTTTGTTAAAAAAAAAATTGCAATCAGTGTTTATTGATTGGTTTGCGCAAAAGTTATAGCGTCTACAAAATAGGGGATAGTTTTATGGCATTTTTACTAATATTTTTTTTGTACTAGTAATGGTATCGATCAGCATATTTTATCATGACTGCGACATTATGGCGGACACATCGGACACTTTTGATGCCATTTTGGGTCCATTGTCATTTATACAGCAATCAGTGCTATAAAAATGCACTGATTACTGTAAAAATTACACTGGCAGTGAAGGGGTTAACCAGTAGGGGCGCTGAAGGGGTTAAGTGTGTCCTAGGGAATGTGTTCTAACTGTGAGGGGAATGGGCTTTGTGTGACACGACACTGATCACTGCTCCCGATCACAGGGAGCTGTGATCGGTGTCCTGTTACTAGGAAGAATGGGGAAATGCTTGTTTACATCAGCATTTCCCCGTTCTTCCTCTCCGTGAGATGATCGCGGGTATCCCCACGGACATCGAGTCCGCAGGACCCACAGTCGGACTCACGGAGCTCGCGGCAGGGCGCGCACACTCACAATGCCGCATCTTAAAGGGGACGTACCTGTACACCCATATGCCCAGCCGAGCCATTGTGTTGACGTATATCGTCGTGCGCTGGTCGGTATGTGGTTAAAAAATCTTCATAGGCGACGTTTACATTTTTTTAACGGTTACCAGTTACAGAGGAGGTCTTTTGCTAGAATTCTTGCTCTCACTCTAACGATTGTGGCGATACCACACATGTGTGATTTGAACACCATTTATATTTGAGGGCGCAAATTACATATGTGTTTTTTTGGTGAGCAGAGACGGGAGCGCTTTATTTTTTAAAGTTTTTTTTTAACACTGTACCTTTGAAAAAAAAATCTAATCACGTGTATTGCTCTCACAAGGAATGTAAACATCCCTTGTGACAATAACAGGCAAGTGACAGGTACTCTTTATGGAGGGATCTTAGGTTTAAAAGACCCCAAATCGCTCCTTTTGCACTTAAAAGTATTCAAAACGCCAAAATCTTTATTTTGGAATACTGTAATTTTTTTTTTTTTAATTGGCGTCATTGTCAAACTGGAAGTGATGATGCTTCCGGGTTTTTACATCAGAGACCCGATCAAAGTCGATTCCAGCTTCATTCGAGCCTCCGGCCAGCCTACGGATGTGCCGGTTGGTCGCTCCCGGTGAAACAGGAGACCGGGCAGAGCGGCAGGGAGGCGTCCCCTCTCGCGCCTGGTGATAATGGCAGAACGGCTGCCATCATCAGATAGCCAACCGCTAGCTCTAAGAAATGGTACCAGGGTGAAGCCTGCAGCTGCAGACTTCACTCCAGTATAAGCACGTCAACAAGATGATGTACAGGTACGTGATTTGGTGTAAAGTGGTTAAAATACCAAATTTTTTCCCCATTCTTACCCCAGGTAAAAAAGAACCTGCTCACCTACTGCCCCCATCAACGCAATGCGGTGCATGGAGCCTGAGTGAACTGTTTGCAAGCCTGTGTATTGTCAATTGGGGCAGGAGAGGTGCACATAGTTTTGGAAATGGCAGCTTTTATGTCGGTAAACACTATCCTTCTGCTTCTTTTGTTTCCCTCCTTTACCCAGCACAGGTTTGCTTTAACGTTCACAGGTATATAATAGAATTGGTGACATTACACATTAAAATGCAGTGTTCACAAGAATGCTTGATAGCATACCATGTCCCATTCACATAAAATAGGAGCCATGGGAAATCAGAGACAATTAGTTGGCACCAAAGCCAAGATAAACCTTATGATGGTTGTTCTAGAGTGATTTGATGTAGTCAACACTTGCATCTTCACTGAAACAAAGGGACATTCTGTGCTGCATGATAGTTCATTTTAAGGCCATGAACATACACATTTACACTTGTGAGTTTCTTGTTTCTGTTCCAAGACAATACAATGCTAAATTTGAATTATTAAGAGCAAGATGTACATAGAGGATTCCTGTTTAAAATTTTTCCTATACACACACACATGGTGTGAAGACAGGTGGCAGCAGCACAAATGTGCTATGACAGTAAGGCTCCATGTACACAGAAGCTGATAAACTGCAGTTTATTGGCGTTTTGGCGTTTTTTTTTTTAAAAAGCCCATTAACTGCACTCTGTGTTAGCCTATGTGTTCATGTACACATAACGTTTTTTAGCTTTAATGAGCAGTGGAGTTAATGGGCTTTTTTCTGAACGCAAGAAATTTGCGTTCAAAGTGCCGTTTTTCGGCAGAAAAAAACGCTAAACGCTCATAAACGCCCAAAAACGCTGGCCGCGAGCGGTTTTTGGTCCATTGAAAAAACATTATTTTTAAAAGCTAAAAGAAGATACGCTGAAAAACGCTAATAAAAGCTAGTAAAAAACCGCAGATAAAAGCTAGCTTTTTCTGCTGCTTAAAAATGACCGGTTTTGAGCTTCTGTGTACATGGAGCGTTAGGGTGTGCTAAATAAATGACAGCTTTTTTTAGCGCAATATAGCCTTAGGTCAGAAATCAGAGATGAGTCAAGCACATTTTGATACACTTCAGGAAAAAAATGCAATCATTCAGCCTGTGGCAGATGTGTTTATATTAAAGAATATGTGAACCCTTACTGTGTACAACAACCCAATCAGTTTAAAATAAAAATGAAAGGCAAAACATTTGTGTATACATATAAAAAATTGTATAAATACCCTCTGTTTTTAACTACAGGCATACCCCGCTTTAAGTACACTCACTTTACATACACTCACGAGTAAGGACATACCCCCGAGTGTATGTAAAGTGCCTTACAAGTACTGTACAGACATTTTGCAGCCGCAGTAGAAGGAGTTGAAGCTCCGAGAGCATATCCCGCCCTGTTCCTGTGTGCCCCTGACACCCCCACTAGAGCCCCTGAGACCTCAACTACAGCTCCTGACACCCCCACTGCAGCCCCTGACACCCCACTACACCCTAGAAGTGAAAAAAGGTATTGTTTCACTTTAAGTACATTTTCGTTTTACATACATGCTCTGGTCCCATTGTGTACTTAAAAGTGGGGTATGCCTGTACATAAGGAGCTCCGAGATCTAGGGAAGGAGAAACAGCAGCACATTGAACTTCTCAGTGAACGGCTGTGCAGGGGGGTGTCAGCACAGGTCTGATCATTGGAGGAGAGCTAGAGAACTGACCACTATTGTGTTCTCCTGCCTGGCGTGGTCAGTTTTTGATAGAAAAGCAGAGGGAGTGGCAGGAGCACCAGGGATATCACACAATGGAAGCAATACAAAGTACATGGTACAGCAGGCACATATCAGAAATTAGAAAATGTTGGGTTAACATATTCTTTAAATGATATATGTCATGGTCTGATATCTTGGTTGCTGGTGTAGTATGAAATCAATATAATTTTTATTTCCCCTTTGTTTTTATTTGTAGATGCACATTATATACAGTATAACCCAAGCGACCTCTTAGACATTTGGCTTTACCTGTTTGGAGTTCATATCATATTCTCTTGGTGGCCATCAATGTTTTCTTGGTGTTCTTTGACACCTTTTTTAAATGAATGTGCATTGCATCTTAGAAAAGGGCACAATTCAGTATGTTGAAGTGATTGTAAAGGCAGAAGTTTTTTATTTTTATTTTAATGCATTCTATGCATTATGATAGAAAGCCTTTTATGTGCAGAAGCCCCCCTAACACTTACCTCAGGTCCCTCTTTGTCCGGCGATGCCCACGAGTGTCTAAGATTCTCCCTCCTGATTGGCTGAGACACAGCAGTGGGGTCATTAGCTGCCGCTTCTGTCAATCAGTCAGCTAGCCAATTTGGGGAGAGAGATGGGGCGTGGTTCTGTGTCTGAATGGACATAGAGAGCTATGACACGGCTCGGGTGCCCCCATAGTAAGCTGCTTGCTATGGGGGCAGTGAACAGGAAGGAGGGGCCAGGAACACATAAGAGGGATTCCAGAAGAGGAGGATCCAGGCTGCTCTGTGCAAATCCACTGCAACAGAGCACAGGTAATTTGATTCTCGTTTTTTTTTTCTCCTAAAAAAAACAAAAACTTTACAATCGCTTTAATGTTATTAGTAAAACATGTTTAACATGTTTTCCTAGCAAGATTTGAAATATTATTAGTGGTAAAGTATTACTTTCCTGAGTGGCTACCACTGGACAAGAATTCTTTAAGTTTTTTTGGTGATTGGTGGTTGTTTTCTTTTAGATATAGTTATACAATTCCTTAAGAATAACTGCTGGAGAAGAGTGAAGTGTGTAGATGGCATTCACCTATATGACTCTGTTTATGTCAGATTTCAGGCGATCTCTGTGCCAGTACATGGTTTTGTTAAGCCTTGCTATAGCACGGTTAAAAAAAAAAAAAAAAAAGGCACATTTATTTTTGTGTGTGCTTCATTACAGCAGTAAATAAGGAGAGATCAGTTGTGTTTTGGGCTGGGTCCACACTGCAGCACGCTCCGGCTCACAGCAGGATTCCGGTGCGTTCCCATTCACTGTTTCAGGTCTGATTTCAGGCCGAATTTTTGGCTGAATTCAGACCTGAAACAGACCAAAAGACGCACAGGACTCCTGTGCAATTCGCACTGGAGCCGCTGCTGAGATATGTGAATCGGCTCCATAGAGAGCCGGTCACAATCTCCTCTTATGCGAATTGGATGCGGAAAACACTGCATCCAAATCGCAACAGTCTGAACCCAGTCTTAATGATGTATGAAAAAAGGTAGGGATATACTGGGCTGAGATAAATAAAACAAAAACACTGCTGTAGATAAAGCAATAGGAAAATGTGGGTGTAAGTGTAGCGCTAATTTTGTTGGTCTGTGTACAGTGATGAACCATACATAGATGTGACTGGAAAGCGTGGTTGAATATATGTTAAACCAAAACAAAACCAAAGACAAAACCAATATAAATAAATCATGTGGTTATGCATAAAAAATCATTCGTGTTAATTGATACGACCCATATTGGTTATTAAAACGATGAATATTAACTGTGAAAACTAAATATTCAAAATTGAAAGTGAAATCCAAGAAAGAAAGTCATTCATCAGTTTTAAAGGTGAAGTGAAGATCAATCCAAAAAGAAAGTGTTCATTTATAGTATAAACTTGCAGTTCAAATACGGAGTTCTGTGAAAACCGCCACCAAGAGTGAGTTGAAGGAGGCTTACCGGAAGTCTCAAACTTGGAGAGGCATATGCCAGCCAAGTCAAGATAAACTTGGGGGTTAACAAACCCAATGTAGATGATCTGAGGGGTTTTATTCCACTTCAAATGGGTGTACCCGGGGTCCTAGTGTATTATACCAGTTCTGTGTTGGTAGGAAAGCTAGGCATCATACAATTTTAAAGGGCTGGAAGCTTGATGTATTTCTTGTTTGCTGAAGTTCTTTTTGCCTACCACTCTGTTCGTGGTTCTCATTCTTATCCATGTGTGCTTTGCAGAAAAGTTTGGACAGCACTTTTTAAAGCACTCGACTGCCATGAAATATCCACTTGATAGAGCCCTTTGTCACAGCAGATGAAAATCTTGTCTTTGTTATACTCACTTTTGCCATGATACAAGTTTACCACATCTGTTGCAAATTCATCCTTTTAATATGGTTTATTTTTGCCTATTTTTGTTCTCTCTACTTGACTATCTCTCAACGTTTGATCACTTTGGTTCAGTCCACACATTATGTCACTGATCGTTAGCACATATTTGACATGTTTGCTTAATTAGGTTGTGAGCTAACTTATTTGAATGGCCGAGCTGTGATGATGTCACTCCTGCACATGCACACAGAAGCCACGGCTGTCCCCCCAGAGAGCAGTGTGCATGCGCCGTTGACGTCACCGTCTGCAGAAGTAGTGAATATTTCCTAAATAGTGCACATTTAGTAAGAGAGATTCCTTGTACCTACAGGTAAGCTTTATAATAACCTGACTTGTAGGTGCAAGTGGTGTTTACTACTGCTTTAAGATGTTTGGTAGCTGTGCATGCCTGTGTCACAAAAGCTTTAAAGTTTCCCTTATGTGAAGCGTTGACATTTTTTGTTATGAATATATAAAATGCATTGTGTACCCACCAAAATATAGTTACTTGGGTTGAGGAAAGACACAAATCCATCTAGTTTAACCAATAGAAAAAAAATATATAGAAAATCTCTATATACACAATCCTATACTCACGACTATTCCAGAGGAAGGCAAATTAATTCATAATAAAACAAATATGTACATGTAAAACCAGCTTTTTTTAGGAAAGTTAGCTCATTGCCATTGCAATGGTTTCTGTTCTGAGCCTGGCAGTTAATTTAGAGGAATTGCTACAAATGAAAACAAATGCTTGTGTTGGAGCTGGAATACAGGAAAAATGTGAACATACTTCGAGTGGGAGATGTGCAACTCCAGAAAGCCTTGCAGATAAGTTAATAGGCTTCTGTTGTTGAAGCATCTTTCAGTCACCAAATAGTCTAAAAATATGTGGTCCTTCTTAATGATCTCATTAAAAGTATGGCCCAGTTTATGTTCACTAGTGGAAAGCTGCATTGTTTTGAATTTTTCCATACATAAGACATGCTCATTTCTCATGTGTTCCCCAGATTCTTGACATGATCTGCATTTTTGCAGATTCTTAGAAGCACGGTGAGTAGTCCTTGTGCCAATATGCCATATATGCTGATAAGTTTACTTTTGTCTGCTTTAATATTGGCAGCCTCATATAGATTTCAAATGCTTTATAGTGTGGGTGGAACTTGCAGACAATGTAAAAGGTGCTTATATATATTATGTGTACTTAAAGGAGAAGTACAACAAAAGCTCGTTTGGCTGTACTTCTCCTGTGATTCAGCCGCTCTCTGCTGACGGGTGTCATCCCAACCATAGAGCAGGCAGGGAGCCGCTGACTGACATAAATCTCTTTTAAGCAACTCTTGTCTAATTGAAAATTGGTAAATGTAACCACTAAACATTGTAGTTGGTTTCCATGCTGTGGAAAAGAAACTCCTTTGAATGTAGAGAATGGAGTAGCCACATCATTTTGTTTGACAGTCTTGCATATACAGAGCTTAAAAGTGCATTTTCCTGCTCAAGTGTGTCATGTGGTAAGGACAAATCCTCTTTTATCTTACTGTTTATAATATGTGTTCGCCTGTATACACCATATTTTCCTAACTGAATACTTTGTTGTTTGTCTTAAACTGTATTAGAACTACACAATATTGTCTGGTTAGTTTAGATGCATATAGTGCTTAGTACAATTTTCCTTTAAAACATTAATAGCTTCCTCTGGTAGCTGTTGTACTGGGCACATTGGTGTCTATAGAAGTGCTTTGGGGACTGACATTCCAAAATGCAGTAATTGTCAGCTCTGCTTGGACATTAATCCTCTCCTATAGCAGAGGTCATGTGACCAGTGCCCTTTTTTTGGCCACAAGAGTGGCCTCCTGCAAGTAAACCATGTTCCCAGTTTCTCCAGAAAAGGCAAGTTTTTCACAGCTTTTCTTACTATTAAGTTGGGTAGTACACAGCACTGTCATCTGTTTATTAACTATAGGTAAAAGATAAGTTCACTTTTCAAGAAAAAATAATAAATGCACGTACTTTTGAAGGAAAAAATGTGCATTTATTATTTTTGTCCAGCAGGAGCCTAAGCATTCCACCTATGATCACTGGATCAGGAGTGCAATGGTCAGGCTCCTGCAGACAAGCCCTACAGCTTCCTGCCCATACTTTTTATATAGGCTGTCTGTTGAAAGCTGCAAGGCTTGTGAATAAACAATAGCACTCATCAGCATCCTCACAGTTTATTCAGAACTACAACCTGTCAGCCACAGTGGCTGATCATAGTTGTAGTTCATTCGTTCACAGGAAATGAATGATATGGCTGTGTTGATGGAGGCCCACATGGCCAGGCTGTTATTAAATTGTAATTGTGGGCAAAGGAAGAGGATCCCCTGCCCACTGTCACCCTAAATATGGGTGGAACTTAAAACATGTTTCAAAAGGTGTAGTTATACTTGATGATCTCTGTATGTAATCATTCTCTTTAACCTGTTGATTATTTTTAATGCTTATCTAGATTCAGTTAACCACTAGAGCCCCGGACCATTTGGCTG
The DNA here is from genome assembly GCA_029206835.1 of Rana muscosa. Lineage (NCBI taxonomy): Eukaryota > Metazoa > Chordata > Amphibia > Anura > Ranidae > Rana > Rana muscosa. Next base: position 36,186,314 of record CM055121.1, on the reverse strand, counting down.
CCCAAAGACCAGACCACTTTTTACATTTTGGCACTGTGCTGATTTAACTGGTAATTGCGCGGTCATGCAAAGTTGTACTCAAACAAAATTTGCGTCCTTTTTTTCCCAGAAATAGAGCTTTCTTTTGATGGGATTTGATTGCCTCTGCGATTTTTCTTTTTTTGCGATTTATAAACAGAAAAAAAAAAGACAATTTTGAAAAGAAATTATATTTTCTACTTTTTGTTATAGGAAAAATCCAATCCAAAATCCAATAAACTCAATTTTAGTCATACATTTAGGCCAAAATGTATTCAGCCACATGTCTTTGGTAAAAAAAAATGTCAATAAGTGTATATTTATTGGTTTGCGCAAAAGTTATAGCGTCTACAAACTAGGGTACATTTTCTGGAATTTACGCAGCTTTTAGTTTATGATGGCCTATCTCATTTCTTGAGGTGCTAAAATGGCAGGGCAGTACAAACCCCGCCCCCAAATTACCCCATTTTGGAAAATAGACACCTCAAGGAAATTGCTGAGAGGCATGTTGAGCCCATTGAATATTTGTTTTTTGTCCCAAGTGATTGAAAAATGGCAAAAATTTAAAATTTTAACAAAATGTTGTCACTAAATGACATATTGCTCACACATGCCATGGTTATATGTGGAATTATACCCCAAAATACATTCTGCTGCTTCTCCTGAGTACAGGAATACCACATGTGTGAGACTTTTTGGGAGCCTAGCTGCGTACGGGACCCCGAAAACCAAGCACCGCCTTCAGGATTTCTAAGGGCGTAATTTTTTTTCACTCCGCACTACCTATCACAGTTTTGAAGGCCATAAAATGCCAAGATAGCACAAACCCCCCCAAATGACCCCATTTTGGAAAGTAGACACCCCAAGATATTTGCTGAGAGGCATGGTGAGTATTTTACAGCTCTCTTTTGTTTTTGAAAAAGAAGAAAGAAAATATTATTATTATTATTATAATTTTTTTTTTTTTTCATTTTTCAAACTTTGTGCCAAAAAGTGGGATCTGCAAAATACTCACCATACCTCTCAGCAAATAGCTTGGGGTGTCTACTTTCCAAAATGAGGTCATTTGGGGGGGTTTGTGCCATCTGGGCATTCCATGGCCTCCGAAACTGTGATAAACAGTGAGGAGTGAAATCAACACCCTTGGAAAGCCTGAAGGCGGTGCTTGGTTTTCGGGGTCCCGTACGTGGATAGGCTCCCAAAAAGTCTCACACATGTACTCAGGAGAAGCAACAGAATGTATTTTGGGGTGTAATTTCACGTATGCCCATGGCATGTTTGAGCAATATATAATTTAGTGACAACTTTCTGTAAAAAATGTTTTCCAGAAACTTGTGGCAAAATATAAAATATTACATGGACTCAACATGCCTCTCAGCAAATAGCTTGAAGTGTCTTCTTTCCAAAATGAGGACATTTGGGGGGGGTTTTGTATATCTTGACATTTCATGGACTCCGTAACTGTGATAGGTAGTGAGGAAGTGAAATCACCATTTTACGCCCTTAAAAAGCTTGAGTCAAAATATAATATATATATATATATATATATATAATATAATATTCCATGGACTCGACATGCCTCTCAGCAAATAGCTTTGGGTGTCTACTTTCCAAAATGGGGTCATTTGGGGGGGTTTTGAACTGTCCTGGTATTTTATGCACAACATTTAGAAGTTTATGTCACAGACACATCACCTACTCTTCTAACCACTTGAAGACAAAGCCCTTTCTGACACTTTTTGTTTACATGAAAAAAAATATTTTTTTGCAAGAAAATTACTTTGAACCCCCAAATATTATATCTTTTTTATAAAGCAAAGGCCCTACAAATTAAAATAGTGGGTGTTGCATTTTTTTTTTCACACAGTATTTGCGCAGCAATTTTTCAAAGCATTTTTGGGGAAAAAACATTTTTTAAAATTTAATGCACTAAAAAATGTTGCCCAAATGTTTGATGAAATAAAAAAGAGGATCTTAGGCCGAGTACATGGATACCAATCATGACATGCTTTAAAATTGCGCACAAATGTGCAGCGGCGACAAACTACATACATTTTTAAAAGCCTTTATAGGTTACCACTTTAGATTTACAGAGGAGGTCTTCTGCTAAAATTACTGCCCTTTATCTGACCTTCACGGTGATACCTCACATACACAGTGCAATTGCTGTTTACATATGACGCTTGCGTTTGCCTTTGCACAGAGGTGCTTTTTTTTTCTTATTATTTTTTTAGATTTTTTATTTTTTATTTTATTTTTAAACTGTTGCTTTCATTTTTTTTATTTTTTTATTTTATCATTTTTATTGTTATCTCAGGGAATGTAAATATCCCCTATGATAGCCAAAGTTTTTTTTGAAAAAATTGGCATCTATTAGACCCTAGATCTCTCCTCTGCCCTCAAACATCTGACCACACCAAGATCGCTGTGATAAAATGCTTTCCTAATTTCCCAATGGCGCTGTCAATATCCGGCAAAATCTAAATCATGAAATGCTAGTAGCTTCCGGTTTCTTAAGCCATAGAGATGATTGGAGCCATTCTGGTCTCTGATCAGCTCTATGTCAGCTGGCGGAACCACCGACTGCATTCTAAGGTTCCCTGATGTGACAGGAGAGCCAGAGAAAACCATGGAAGACGGTGGGAGGGGGGGCGTTCCCTCCCACTGCTTGTAAAAGCAGTCTAGAGGCTAATTAGCCGCTAGGATTGCTTTTACATAAAAGCCGACCACTGGCTGAAAAGAATGATACCAAGATGATACCTAAACCCGCAGCCATCATTCTGGTATAACCATTTAATGTCCAGCAACATACCAGTACGTTGCTGGTCATATATTGTAATCTTTATTTTTATGCAGCCTGTGGGCTGAACGAAAAAAAGAGATTGGTCGGTGGGTATACCCACCATTAGAATACCTCCCTTCATCCACCCACATCTAATGATGGGCATACATGCACCATTTTTTTTTTTTAACTGTGGTGCTGAAATCACCTTCTACAGCGCTGGAGTCGCTGATTTACGTATCGTGGGAACGAACGCTGTTGCTGTCAAGATAAATCAGTGCTGCAGCTGAATGGCTTACCTGCTAAGCAAATGATGTGATGGTTAACAATAAAACAAAGTAACCTTACAGTATAACAGTAATGCCGCGTACACACGACCGTTTTTAATGACGAGAAAAATAAAAAAAATAAAAATGGTCATTAAAAATGATCGTGTGTGGGCTTCAGAGCATTTTTCACGACGTGAAAAACGGCCATGAAAAAATTGGAACATGCTCTAATTTTTCACGTCGTTTTTTACATTGTCGTTTTTCTCGTCATGAAAAACGGCCGTGTGTGGGCTTTAACGACGTGAAAAAAAATGCGCATGCTCAGAATCAAGTATGAGACGGGAGTGCTCGTTCTGGTAAAACTAGCTTTCGTAATGGAGATAGCACATTCGTCACGCTGTAACGGACTTAAAAGCATGAAGCTGAAAAGCGCAAATCGTCGCTCAACAAACTTTACTAACATGAAGGGTGGCGCCATCCAAATGGAACTTCCCCTTTATAGTGCCGTCGTACGTGTTGGACGTCACCGCGCTTTACTCGAACATTTTTTTCCACGATAGTGTGTAGGCAAGGCAGGCTTGAGAGGAAACACGAAAAATCACGTCGAGAAAAATGACGTTTCTTTTTTATGACATTAAAAACGGTCGTGTGTATGCGGCATTAAACATACCATACCTGCAAAGCAAATACAAAACTTTTTTTTTTAACTGTGGTGGTGAAATTACCTCCTACAGCGCTGGAGTCATGGCTTTATGTACCGTGGGAGCAAACGCTGTTGCTGTCAAGATAAATAAATCAGCGCTGCAGCTGAATGGCGTACCTGAAAACAAAAAAAGGTTAACAATAAAACACAGTAAATAGTAAACTATAAAAAAATTACATACCTGAAAAGCAAACATGATAAAACATAATAACAATAAAACATTGCAGTTAAAGTGGATGTAAACCCACTCTCATCCTTTCTAAACTACTGCCATAGTGCTGATCTATAAGGACATACAGTCAGGTCCATAAATATTGGGACATCGACACAATTCTAATTAGGGCCGAAACAACTAATTGATTATGAAATTAATCGATTACCATTTTCATAATCGATTAATCGGCCAGTAACATAATGGGGTTAAAAAAAATGAAATTAGCCCTTTATAGTACAAAAAGAGCAAATCGCTACTGTAAATATTACTTTCACTGTCCCAAAGTAAAAAAAATGAACCCCTTACTGTAGCAATTATTTGCTCTTTTTGTACTAATTTTAGTTTTTTAACCCCATTATGTTACTAAACATCTCAGGCCTGGGTCACACCTCTGTGTTTTTTGGTGCTTTTTGCAGAAACACACTACAGTTTATTTACATGGATTCCTATGGGAAACGTTCACATACATGATTTTTTCAGCTGTAGCGTATTTGGAAGAGGCAGGGACTTATTTTTAACGCAAAACTGTGCTATTTTGTTTTTTTGGTTCAATATACTTCAATGGAGAACCTGCAGAAAAGCATGCAATGCGTTTTTGCGGCAATTTGTGTTTTTTAATCTGCCCAACAACAAATTGGTCAAAAAAAATATGTAAAAATGCAAATCGCAGCAAAATTACCTTTTTTGAAGTTTATTAACCGATTAATCGAAACAATAATCGGCCAACTAATCGATTATGAAAATAATCGTTAGTTGCAGCCCTAATTCTAATCTTTTTGGCTCTATACACCACCACAATGGATTTGAAATGAAGCGAACAAGATGTGCTTTAACTGCAGACTTTCAGCTTTAATTTGAGGGTATTTAAATCCAAATCAGATGAACAGTGTAAGAATTACAACAGTTTGTATATGTGCCTCCCACTTTTTAAGGGACCAAAAGTAATGGGACAGATTAACAATCATAAATCAAACTTTCACTTTTTAATACTTGGTTGCAAATCCTTTGCAGTCAATTACAGCCTGAAGTCTGGAACGCATAGACATCACCAGACGCTGGGTTTCATCCCTGGTGATGCTCTGCCAGGCCTCTACTGCAACTGTCTTCAGTTCCTGCTTGTTCTTGGGGCATTTTCCCTTCAGTTTTGTCTTCAGCAAGTGAAATGCATGCTCAATCGGATTCAGGTCAGGTGATTGACTTGGCCATTGCATAAAATTCCACTTCTTTCCCTTAAAAAACTCTTTGGTTGCTTTCGCAGTATGCTTCGGGTCATTGTCCATCTGCACTGTGATGTGAAGCGCCGTCCAATGAGTTCTGAAGCATTTGGCTGAATATGAGCAGATAATATTGGCCGAAACACTTCAGAATTCATCCTGCTGCTTTTGTCAGCAGTCACATCATCAATAAATACAAGAGAACCAGTTCCATTGGCAGCCATACATGCCCACGCCATGACACTACCACCACCATGCTTCACTGATGAGGTGGTATGCTTTGGATCATGAGCAGTTCCTTTCCTTCTCCATACTCTTCTCTTCCCATCACTCTGGTACACGTTGATCTTGGTCTCATCTGTCCATAGGATGTTGTTCCAGAACTGTGAAGGCTTTTTTAGATGTTGTTTGGCAAACTCTAATCTGGCCTTTCTGTTTTTGAGGCTCACCAATGGTTTACATCTTGTGGTGAACCCTCTGTATTCACTCTGGTGAAGTCTTCTCTTGATTGTTGACTTTGACACACATACATCTACCTCTTGAAGTGTGTTCTTGATCTGGCCAACTGTTGTTTTCTTCACCAGGGAAAGAATTCTTTGGTGATCCACCACAGTTGTTTTCCGTGGTCTTCTGGGTATTATCGTGTTGCTGAGCTCACCCGCGCGTTTTCTTTTTAAGGATGTTCCAAACAGTTGATTTGGCCACACCTAATGTTTTTGCTATCTCTCTGATGGGTTTGTTTTGTTTTTTCAGCCTAATGATGGCTTGCTTCACTGATAGTGACAGATCTTTGGATCTCATATTGAGAATTGACAGCAACAGATTCCAAATGTAAATAGCACACTTGAAATGAACTCTGGACCTTTGATCTGCTCCTTGTAACTGGGATAATGAGGGAATAACACACCTGGCCATGGAACAGCTGAGCAGCCAATTGTCCCATTACTTTTGGTTCACCTGATTTGGATGTAAATACCCTCAAATTAAAGCTGAAAGTCTGCAGTTAAAGCACATCTTGTTTGTTTCATTTCAAATCCATTGTGGTGGTGTATAGAGCCAAGAAGATTAGAATTGTGTCAATGTCCCAATATTTATGGACCTGCCTGTACATGCCTCCTGCATGTATCCTTATCTGTCAAATGTCTCCCCTCTGTCTGTTATAAGAACTGAAAAACTTCAGATTCTGTGGGTGGATCTGTTGTCTGGAGCTCGGTGGGTGGAGTCGTGATGTCAGTAGACTCCCCGCCCACCTCTACACTCCCCTCTACACTCCCCTTGTCGACATGCATTTTCTCCTATGTATTCCTTCTGCTATGATAACTAACATCCAGTCAAAATCCAGAAAAGTAACCACATGACTTCAGAAAAGGAGTGGGGGTGGGAATTAAATAATAATGCCTTTCTAAAGCTAGTGCACGAGATATGTAAATAACCTGTCACTCAAAGCAAGGGGGCGAAACGGACAAAGGTTTTTCTCTGTTTGTCTGTTTTATCTCACTGAACAATAAAAGAGGATTGCTCAGAGCTGGATTAACTCTTTGTGGCAAGACCTGGCACAAATTATAGGAAATCTTATACTCCAATATGATAGCAAAAAAATAAAAAATACAATTCGGGTTTACATCCACTTTAAGCATAGAATACAGTAAAAAAGAGCAGAACAATAGAGAGAGAACAATAAAATTACAACTATTTTTTATATATATATTTTTTTTTTTACACTTTTATTTGTAACTGTAACGGTTCGGTTCCAGGTCGGGTCTCTCAAAATGCGATGGCATCTTATGAGAACCTGTGAAAGTGTGTCCTATTCTGTGCAGTGCTGTACCCTACGCTAATACTCCACTAGTGTATGGTAGCGTTCAAAACCTTCACCAATACAAAGACCAGGATTGTCAGGATAGCGTGGACAATAATAGCGGGTGTCACGTCTATATCCGCGCTTGTTGGGTTCGTTGGGTAGGGGTACCAGGGAGGACATACCGAAAATGCCTCTCATGCAGCCGGCTTACTGCATTTGGATTGGGAAGGTGAGGTGGAGCACCGTCTGGAAACAGAAGGGCTCTGACGATCTCTTCCTGGAATTTAAGGAAGGATCCAGTCCATCCTAAAGCTCTGTATAGCACATGAGCATTCAGCAAAGCCAATTGAAATAAGTATACAGACACTTTTTTGTACCAGTGTCTGGCCTTACGGGCAACTAGGTACGGCGCCAACAACTGGTCCATGAGGTCCACCCCTCCCATGTTAAGGTTATATTCGTGGACACAGATGGGTTTCTCCACAACACCAGTCGCCATAGGAATTTGGACCGTCGTGCCTGGGAGGACAGAACAAAAACATTCTTATTATCCCTCCACTTCACAGCGAGCAAGCTATTACACTTCAAGCCGGCTCTTTCCCTCAGCTTAAAGAGACACTAAAGGTTCATTTTTTTTTTAAATAACAAACATATCATACTTGCCTCCACTGTGCAGTTCGTTTTGCACAGAGTGGCCCCAAACGTCCTCTTCTGGGGTTCCATGGTGGTTGTCTCGGCTCATCCCCGCAAGAGCTAGCCCCCTCTGGGAAGCTCTCTCCCGAGCGGGTTACCTTGCGGGCGCGCTCCCGTGTTATACACTCGGCGTGTATGACGCGGCCCCGCCCCCGGCGGGCGCGTCACTGGATTTGATTGACAGCAGCAGGAGCCATGGCTGCGCTGCTATCAATTTATCCAATGAGGAGCCGTTCAGACATTGAGAGAACAATGTGGGATCGCGCCCACAGATTTTGGGGCTCAGGTAAGTAAAATGGGGGCTCGGGGGGCCAGAGAGTGCAAGCTGTTTTTTCACCTTAATGCATAGGATGCATTAAGGTGAAAAAACACAAAGCTTTACAACCCCTTTAAGATGGGAATCTACAAGACGCTGGGGTAAGCCCCGGCGATTAGATCGCACGGTGCCACATGCGCCAATCTGATGATTAAACAAGTGACTAAAAAGTGGCACGCTCGTGTAATAATTGTCCACATACAAATGGTACCCCTTTCCGAATAAGGGTGACACCAAGTTCCACACTATCTTGCCAGCGCTCCCTATGTAGTCTGGGCAGTTCTCCGGTTCTACGTAACTATCTCTTTCCTCGTAAACCATAAAACTATATGTATAGCCTGTTGCCCTGTCACAGAACTTATACATCTTGACCCCATATCTGGCACGCTTGTTGGGAACATACTGTTTGAAAGACAAGCGGACAGAAAATTTAATCAGGGACTCATCAATGCAGACAACTTGATCGGGAGTAAACAAGGCTGCAAAACGTTTGTTTAAGTGGTTTACGAGGGGCCGAATTTTTTAGAGCTGATCGTATCCAGGGTCTCCCCGAGGACGACAGAGTTCATTGTCGTTGAAGTGCATGAACCGCAAGATCTGCTCGTATCGTGCCCTGGCCATGGGGGCAGAAAACAGGGACATATGGTAAATTGGGTCAGTGGACCCATATGACCGCAACGTACTCATTTTAGGTATACCCATAAGGAGGGATAGGCCCAAAAGGGTCTCAAATTCGGAAACCGTAATTGGTTTCCAATCTCTGGCAAGGGAGGACAACTGGGGATTAGCGGCGATAAATTGACCAGCATTCAAATTGCTTTGGTCCACAATAGATCTATAGAGATCTTCTATGAAAAACAGCGAATAAAAATCAAGTGACGTAAAATCAACGGTTTCCACCTGAATTTCGGGTTGGCCAGTGAATGGAGGAAGTACGGGTGCTGCAGAAGTGGTGAGCTCCCAATTAGGATTGGCAAATTCTGCAGGAAGGACACTATGGACACGACAGGCCTGTCTTTGTCTTCTTGGTGGCTGCGGGACTCTACTTGTGCTTGCCACCTCGCCAGCTTTAACTGCACTTATGGGACACCACGTGATACTGCAGTACTGGATGTACGACCAGGGTGTAGTAGGCCGCTGTTGCTTGCCAGTTCACCAGGATGAGCGGCACTAGTACTGCTCTGCTCCATACAAGAGCCCTGCGGTTCTTGCACCTCAACAACAGCAAAAGAAGAATGGGTCGGGTACGCCTGACCTTGGCAGGAACCAAAACTCCGTCGTCAGAGTTATCTGTCAGGGAGCCGCTGCTGTCTACAGGATCATATTCTAAGCACGAATCTGACAGATGAGTGACTTCCTCTTCACTATCTGTCATGCTCAGAAACGTGTAGGCCTCTTCACTAGTGTACTTTTGATTTGCCATTTTGGTCTCTAAATTTACTGGTACACTAGTGAGACTCGCAGGAAAAAAAGCTCCTAGACTGTCAGCAACTGTATCAAACGATACCAAAAAAACTGTTAGCAGTCGCAGGGATCAGGCCTGACTCTGCGAACGCTGCAGTTATGTGTTTAGTGTTTTGTAAGTGACAGTGATCGATCGATAATGCACTTGGGTGTGCCGGGCTGGGCTGGGCGGAGGGGCAAAACGCAGGTGCTAGCAGGTATCTGGGCTGATCCCGCTAACACTGCATTTTTGGTAACCCTAAACTGCAGGGGACGCTAGTATAGATCTGATCATATATTGATCTGTTCAGATACTATACTACTAAGGGAGGTGTATGGTGTGTGTGGGTGTTAGCGCTACTGGCACTAATCTGATGCTGCCTGGGGCGACGCAGACTTTAACTGACCCTAAAACCTAACTGATATCACCCGCCGGGCGATCAGGGGGTTAAACCTTTATTGGGTAGTATATGGGGGTACCTGACGCTATAAAAACCTGACGGTGAACCTAAATAACTAACTGGCTAACTAGCATCACCCGAGACACCAATACAGCAATCAGAAAAAAGATTGATTAGTGACACTGGCGACAGGGGGTGAAAGGGTTAACTGGGGGCAATCAAGGGGTTAAACCTTTATTGGGTGGGTTAGGGGGGTACCCTAGACCTAAAGGGTACTACCACTAATTGCCCTTACACTTTTTACAGACACAAATTACTCCAATTGCAGTGATCAGTAAAAATATGAAAACTGCTATTGGTGTCACTGTGACAGGGGGTGCAGGGGTTAACTGGGGGTGATCTGGGGGTGATTTGTGTGCCTATGTGTACTGGTGTTAGTGTACTGTTGTGCAACACACTCTGAGACGTCTTCTCTCCTCGGCCCCCAACAAAAAAGGAGAGATGACAAGGAGAGATGACCTCGCTTCCTCTACCTGTGTGTACACTTCACAGACAGAGGAAGCATTTCATTCGTCAGGAGCGATCGTGAGGGGGGAGCCATGAATCAGTGGCCTTTCCCCCTCAGGATGGATCGCTCCTGAAGCGATGCCGACCGCCTCGGGCACCGGGGGGGGGGGGGGGGGCGATCGCCTGCCCCTGCCATTCTGCCGTAGTGAGGTGGTCGGCAAGTGGTTAAGAACCATGCTCTTACTTCAATGCTTCTATAATCTCTGTACACAGTATATCTTTCACACATGGAAATGTTTACCATTTTTTTACAAGCTTTTTACCTTTGTCTGGAAAGCGAGTCTACTTCAATTCTATTCTTCCTTTGGTAGAATTTTTTTTGCTCTTATTTAATTTTGTCTAGAAATCCATTTTGGTTAGACACATTATCTTTCTGTATGAATTGAAAGTGGCGAGTGCCATAGTCAGGATAATTTAAGTGTTTTTGAGAGTATGTTCCTAATCCATACACTGCATAACAATGACTTTGACATCAGTAAGCAGCAGTTGAACTTTGAAGCCAAGTGCTGTGTTGTCACTAGGAAGCATTTGTGCTGTGCAACTCTAATGTATGTCTTATTATTCCAAGGCTACCCACAGCAGTGAAGGATGTCTTGAAAAGATCAGGGGGCACACGATGAATGGGAAACCAATTTGCATATGTAATAGAAAAAAATTATATAGCCTGCCTTCTGTACCTCTTCTCTTGAGCAGTTAAATAAAATCAATAATACTTTAGAAATACACAGGTAATATATAGTATTTTTCAGTTTTATGAAGACCCACTTGAGCATCATATTTAAGTCTGACCAAATCCACACACATTGTGCAAGTAAGCTTACCAGATCAAGATCCATCTTATACAGATAGGTCAAAGAGCGCTTGATTAGAACAACAGCCTCTTCCAAAGACAGAGACCAGTGGAATACTACTAACTCTCCAAGCCTCCCAGGATAGATGAAGTGGATCAGAAAAAAGATTCCCTCGACCACCTCAGCCAACTATTCAGTGCCATATGCAAAAGTACAAAGCACAAAGGGCTTTAAAACTGATTAAAACCAACTTACAGTGGATAAAAAAAAAATACTGTGTGTGTCTCCCAGAGTCTAGAATGCACTGCCCTAATCAATGAGTCCACCGTAGCCAGTATGTGAAAAAGCTGAAAAACTACCTTCACAAATTGTTTGCAGTGCAAAATCTTCAACAGCCTTCACTGAGATGTCTGAGATCACCCTTGCCCTCTGCAAATATGAATGTGCCAGGCAGTTCAGGATGTACAGTAACTCATAGGAGAGGCAGAAGAGTGGTTACAACTATCAGCACCCATAAATTCTAGCAGCAGTGACATCCTTTGGAGTAGATTAAACATAATTGAGAAATTCTGCTTTAGTCTGCATGTTGCACGATTGAAGAGGGAGCCAGAATCAGAGGGATGGAGTGGTGTCATTGTAGGACCTTGCTTAGAATGTGGGGGAATATGGTGTGTGTTCAGGGCCTGCAGCAGAACTCTTGCTATTTGTCCTATGTGCTCCTGCTCCCAAATACCTGAAATCTGCCATTGCTAAGTAAGGCTATTCTCCTGCAGGGTACTCTCAAAATGGATGTGGACGGGGGGGGGGGGGGGGTGTTGGCCTCTGTGTGTCCAGGACGAAGGAACTACTATAACCCAGGTGGAGGCTGAGTTCCTATGGCTGTGTCTCTGAGGTACCAGGCAACAGGAGACAGTAAACTATCAGTCAGAAAGTAAGCCAGACAGTAAACTAAACCCTGCTTGGCTTTTTACCTATTTTGTTACATTACAGCCTTTAGTTAAATGTTTTTTTTTTTTACCTTTAGAAGTCACATAATTTGTGAAATGATGTCCACCTGTGTGCAATCTAAGTGTCACATGATCTGTCATTCCATATACACACCTTTTTGAAAGGCTTTTATGAGGCTGCAAAACACCTAAGCAAGAGGCACCACTAACCAAACACTGCCATGGAGACCAAGCAACTCTCCAAAAAAGTAAGGGACAATGTTGTTGAGAAGTACAAGTCAGGGTTAGGTTATAAAAAAATATCCTAATCTTTGATGATCCCTAGGAGCACCATCAAATCTATCATAACCAAATGGAAAGAACATGGCACAACAGCAAACCTGCCAAGAGACGGCCAAACACCAAAACTCATGGACCGAGCAAGGAGGGCATTAATCAGAGAGGCAGCACGGAGACCTAAGGTAACCCTGGAGGAGCTGCAGAGTTCCACAGCAGAGACTGGAATATCTGTACATAGGATGACAATAAGCCGTGCGCTCCGTAGAGTTGGGCTTTATGGCAGAGTGGCCAGAAGAAAGCCATTACTTTTAGCAAAAAACAAAATGGCACATTTTGAGTTTGCGAAAAGGCATGTGGGTGACTCCCAAAATGTATGGAGGAAAGTGCTCTTGTCTCATAATACTAAAATGTAACTTTTTGGCCATCAAAGAAAACACTATGTCTGGCGCAAACCCATCACTTCACCCAAAGAATACCATCCCGACAGTGAAATATGGTGGGGGCAGCATCATGCTGTGGGGATGTTTTTTAGCAGTCGGAACTGGGAAACTGGTCAGTTGAGGGAACAACGGATGGTGCTAAATACAGGGATATTATTGAGCAAAACCTGTACCACTCTGCGGGTGATTTGAGGCTAGGACGGAGGTTCACCTTCCAGCAGGACAATGACCCCAAACACACTGCTAAAGCAACACTTGAGTGTTTTAAGGGGAAACATGTAAATGTGTTTGAATGGCCTAGTCAAAGCCCAGACCTCAATCCAATAGAAAATCTGTGGTTAGACTTAAAGATTGCTGTTCACAAGCGCAAACAATCTAACTTGAATGAGCTGGAACAGTTTTGCAAGGAGGAATGGGCAAAAATCCCAGTGGTAAGATGTGGCAAGCTCATAGAGACTTATCCAAAGCGATAGCTGCAAAAGGTGGCTCTACAAAGTATTGATTTTAGGGGGGTGAAGAGTTATGCACATTGACTTTTTCTGTTATTTTGTCCTATTTGTTGTTTGCTTCAGAAAAAAAATATATTTTCAGGTAGGTGTTTAAGTCTCTTTTGTCAACCGTCTGTTCAGGTCCATGGGCCCTTCTTGTTTTTCCTATGTGCCTGTTACTGCCGTATATTGGCTATAATGCTTTCTACCCCTCAAATAATTGCTTGGGGACATCCCATGGTCTAATGCCACGTACACACGACCGTTTTTAATGTAATTGAAAAAAACGACGTTTTTCTGGACATGATTCTTCTCAAGCCTGCCTTGCCTACACACGATCATGAAAAAAAATGCTAGAGCAAAGCGCGGTGACGTATGAAATGTACAACGGCACTATAAAGGGGAAGTTCCATTCGGATGGCGCCACCCTTTGGTCTGCTTTTGCTGATCCTTGTGTTAGTAATGTTTGGTGAGAGACGATTCGCGCTTTTCAGCCTCGTGCTCTTCAGTCCGTTACAGCGTGACTGTAGAAAACGCGATATATCAATATATATATCTACTATTGTGATCTATCATACATATATTAATCGCGACTATGTATTAATTGTATTTGTCCCTTGTTTGCTAGTCTAAAGCCCCGTACACGCGGTCTGACTTTTGCCCAACAAACTTCGTTTTGAGCAAGTTGGACCAACAATCCGACCGTGTGTACGCTCCATCGGACAAACTTTTTTCGTTTGGTTTTGGATTTCATCGGACAAAAGTTGGGTCTGCAAACGGACAAACTTTTGCCCAACAAAAGTCAGATGGAGCAAAGTCCGACCGTGTGTACAGAAAACCATCGGACTTTAGTCCGATGGACAAAACAACTAATGTTAAAATCAACCAACAATAGCAGAAGTTGACCAAAGGGTGGCAGTAAAGATCAGAAAAGAGCAGAAAACACACGTGATGTTGTAAGAAGTTTTAAGAAAGTGTGCAGAAAAGTCCGAGCGTGTGTATGCTATGGGTGTTCCCAACCAACTCCGTTCGGACAAAAAACCACGGAAAAGTCCGATGGAAGTCCGATCGTGTGTACGAGGCTTTACCCTTAAGAGAATTCTAGGCCTGATGGTACAATGTTATTATGAAAACAGACACAGATGCTTAGTAAAAGAAATTACATTTATTTCCTAAAAGTAGGAATGTTACATACTAACAAGCAATATCTATACAGCCTATATCAACAATACTAATGAAAAATTATACTTATTCTCTCCTTGAGGCAAAGGTCCTGCTGGCTGAGCTCCTGGATGTAATAGAGGACTAGGCCTCTGTAGGCCTTTGTAGGCTTCTGCAGACCACATGTCTTGGGCCCAAAAATGGCCTTCAGAGAAAGGTCCCAGCCAGATAACAGAGGTCCTTGCAGTCAAATAGGGAATAGACCGAGCTCTGTGTTACGAACTCTTTTTTTTACAAAACTCACTCATTACTCATTCGAGCTCCTACCCCTTGCCCACCCGTCTATCTCTCGACCAATGATTGCACTTTCATGCAATCTCTTTGAAGCTTCTCGCACAGCAGGTGGGCGGAGATAAGCCCTTTCTTGCTATTCTACTATGCAGACTGTTTGGGGACATCCAGTGTCATTTCGTTGTAAAAACAGATGTGTGGACCAGGTTGCTCCCAACATATGCCGCTTTGCGCCTAAAGGACGCATATCACCCTTCTTCAGACAAGGCTCCCATTGAACAGACCATATGGTCCGAACAGCCCTTAACTGTTTTCATGTTTTGCGTTTTCAACATGCACCTCAGAAACAGCCCCTGTGGAACAGTCCATAATTATCTTCCAACATGTGCTTCAGAACCAGTACCTCTGGAACAGTCCATAATGGTTTTACCGTGTTGCACCTCTTAACATAGGCTTCAGAACCAGCTCCTATAGAACAGTCAATAACGGTCTTAATGTGCTGTGTTTCCCCACACGTGCCGCTTTGCTACTGGGTGACACACCAATATCAATCTTCCATGACAGCTTCCCTGTCACCGTTCTGTATCTTCTTCTTCTTCTTCTTGACATCTTCATGACGGGGTATAGTACTGGCAAGGGGTATCCATTCACTCACCATTCACCCGCACACACTCAGAGCAACAACTCAACCAGCTTCCAGATACAGAGCCTCGAAGAGGACCTTATTTGGCCATATTACTAGCCTAATATATATTTTTTATCACACTATACCATGACATAAATCAACCCATTATCATAATGTACGCATATATATGATCCATCCAATTACGCCTCCCGCTCCCAACCTCCTATACCTCTTTATTGTAGATACGGGTTGGGATTGGGCATGCTTGCTCACAGTGGTCTTTCCTACCGCAACTTAGCCTGTCTGCGGTGCCTCAGGGAGACAAATTGGCAACAAAGTCTCTAATTTGTACGAAGAGACCCTACCGTCAATTTGTCCCTCAACTTGCATAGATAAGCGGGAGAGCTTCCTATATAAGTTTTGAGTCTACCAACACATATAAATCTCAAACAATAACAAAACCCACAAAATTTCATCCCTGTGTCTGGATTTCAGTGACCATGCCCAGGGCATCTCATGCACCCCTGCCTAAGGTTAGGTTCAAGAAATACCCTAGTTCCATGACTAACGCTGCATCGGTATCCTCTAGGACAAAGAAACAAACTCATCTATGTCCTAAATAATACCCGTGTGCTTCCTTCCCAGCAACGATCTCTCCATCCAGAACACAGAGTACCGTGTGTTGACCTGGTATGCAAAGGACATCGTGGTCCTGCTTCACGACAGAGGGAAATATCCACCTGCCCCCAGCTTCCGTATTCTCTGATCACATGTGGGTCACTTAGCCACCAATGCAAAAAGATAGAATCCCCAGTCAGTAAGCCCATTGATGCCACAAACTATACAGACCGAGTCTGCACTTCTGTATTAGGGATCATACAGTACAAAACCTTTCACAATCCAAACCAGTACAGCCCATCCAGGCATTCCACCACCACTTTGGATTAGTGTAAGTGCCGTGTTTTGGCAAAGTCTTACTGAGCGGTGATGCTAACTCATCAGGCCACTGCCCCTCATGTAGAGATACTGTCGATCAGCTTGATGCTGGTCGATAACTCCGCCTGCCCCTATGTGCATGCCAGAGCCAATGACATATATCTGTACCATCTCACACTCTCTACATGAGGGGAAGTGGCCTGATGAGTTAGCTAAACAACTGGAGCCTCATGGAGTGGGTGAGGATATATGGATACAATGGGGAATGATCCCAACAAAACTTTTACCAGTATAACCCTTGGTCTAAGAATCAAGTTCTTTGTCCTGTACTATTCTCCAAGATATGGAACTTATAGGTATTTCGAAATTCCTATATTTTTTTTCACTTTTTAGTCTGGAGAGGTATTAGAACCTCTGTTTGGTTTTTATTGCTGTCTGTGTCCCTGTTGAGGAAATTCATCCACTATGTTTTTCATGGTGACTCTGATCAGCAAAAGTGAAGGAAAAATCCCACATTTTCAATGATCATCAGAACAGAAAATAGAGGGCAAATTTTCCAGTGGGGACACTAGTTATAGTGACCACCTCATGGTAGAGGGATTTCCTCTAACTTCCTGTTGTTGCTATAGGACAGGACGTGAAGGGCAATCTCCCCAATGGGAGCAAAAATTTAATAAAAAATCTGACGGGTTATAAGTTTCCCTTATTAAAATTGAAAAACAAAAATTTTAAGTTCTGCTTTAATTATTACTGATATAGAATTTGGCATCAAATCATTATGCATTACATCACAGCGGCATTGTTTTAGTTGTTCCATGTGTGATGTACAGAGTTCATTCAGTATATGTACAGCTGTTGTCTCTGAACACCCCATAGCCCTTTTCTTGCCCATTTCTATATTAGACTCCATTCACGCGTATGGGTGTGACTGATAATGTGTTGTATGCATTTTTCCAGGACAAGGACTTGTCTCAATGTGATAAAATCACATAAAAATGTGTTTAACATGTTATAAATGTGTCTGCCTATATTAGTGTGTCCTTAAAATGGATTAGTAATATAAATAAAAGTACATGAACTTTTTAGCTCAGCTTAGTTGCCTTTAACAACTAACTGATTTCACCTTTAAAGCCTTACCATGTGATATAGTTCACACATTATATTGCACAGGGGTATGTGAACAGGGCTGTAGGCCTTGACATACAGTAAGAGATAATTGTTCACTGCTCTCTAATAAAAGTGTATCGTAATGTAAAAAAAAAAGCCTAACATGAAAATCAAGGCAAATGACTTGAACAGAAGTATATATAAAATAGGCCTTACAAAATTTATTAGGACCAGAGATAACTATCTGGTAGATATGTTTTCAAAAACAGATACAAAAACAATCTACATTTACTTACTGGTAGATTAACCTAACCTGGAGACTGTAGTCTGGACATGACTTGTCTTCTGCAAGTATAAAATTCCTTGTTACCAATGCACCAAACCACGTTGCAACCATTTGCATCTGTAAATCTTTGAAACTGGCATATGATTTGGTACTGTTTTATTTTTAGTGAACCATCCCATGTTTCCATTTTTGAACAAGCTCATATTAATTTATAAACTAGAAACATGGGACCAACTTAAAAATGTAAATGTTATTGCATTGGTAAAATATACCTGTGATGTTGAGTAGTTTACCTTGTGGTTGCAACGTGGTTTGGTGCATTGGTAACAAGGAATTTTATACTTGCAGAAGACAAGTCCTGTCCAAACTACAGTCTCCCTGTTAGGTTAATCTACCAGTAAGTAAATGTAGATTGTTTTTGTTTCATGTTAACAAGTTTGGAGCTCAGGCTACCTACTTATGTGTATTGCACTGTAAAAGAACATATTTGCAAGCAAATTGATATTTTTTTTTAAGCTGTGAAATGCCTTCATAGAGAACAGCAGTAACAGTCTTTTTGACATCTCGCTGTCTTTTTTTTTTTTTTTTTTAAAGCAAAGGTTAATTATATCTCATTTACAACACTGTGAAGGTCCGTACTAAAAGTTGACCTAAGGTGTTAAAGGCTCATCTTCTCACAGTTCCTATTTTCCATTTTTGCAGCTAATATAAGCTGTTAGGCAGTTTTTTTACGCCTGGGCACTAAATCAGCCTGTGTAGCCCCTGCAAGTTCTAAACAGGTGTGAGCTGAGAGGTGAAGGATATACCAATGTCAGCACTTTGCACAGGGAAACCATTCCGGATAAGATGGTTTTCATCTCCAGTAACTGTTAATTCAAGAGCACAAGGTCAAATTGCTAGTTAATAATGAGAGACATTCTTGAAGCTAAAAATATATGAGTTGACCTCAGTAAGGAAAATTGAAGACCTGTGTACCACGTAGAAATTACATATTACACATTTATTTTGTAAAGGTATGGATTATACATAGAAACGTATTCTATTTTTTGTGTATATGGTGCATCCACTTTGGGCAAGAAACACTATTATTGACACAACTTCATTACCATAAACAAAGTCTAAATCAGAAATCATGCTATTACTGTATGACAATAGGATAACTAGAAAACATTTTTTGGTGTCTTTACAATTACACGATGCCATCAATGTGTATTAGGATAGGACGCTACCAGTCAGAAAGCCATGATGTAAAACCTGTGACCCATGTAACTGTAAACATTTAAAAGGGCATTTAGCCTCTTTACTGATTGAAACCCTCTGACCACATAAAGCTTACCCGTTTGTTAAGCAACAAATGTTTGGGAATTAAAAAATCAGGGTTTTTGTAATAAAACATAAGGAGGTAAGCTCTTAAATTCAGTTGGATTTTCTGTAATGTTGTTTAAGCCTTTTATTTCAATTTATTGCATTATAGTATTGATGAGTCTTGCCTAACTGATCTGTTACCTGTGAAGAAACAAAGCAGAACTGTTCTTTCTATGGTTTTTTGGCTTGTTATCTTAAATAGTTTTTCATAGATGCCACTTTGCAGATTCTTCTGGATTTCTGTCCCTCTTTGACCACTTTTGAAATTATATGATCGATGATGTGCAGTTGTGCGGATTTTTTTTTTTATTATAGTTGTCTTGCAGCCAGACATTTGGCTGCTTTGCATGGGCCTTCATCTACATATGGGTCAGAGCTGGTATATTTCTGCTCCCAAAAGAAACTTCAGCAAAATCTATTTATTGATTCCTTGTACAAGGCAGTGTATACTGTACAAATTGTATCTCCTGTGTGCATGCTTTATGAAACAAGTGCATTTCTCTAATTTTCTTTATTTAAAAACAGTAGTGTTGCCCATTGATGAATGCGGACTGTCTTGTCCTTTCTTCAAAAAATACAGTAATGCAAAGTTTTTTCTGAGCATGGACAAGATTGCACATAGTCTATTAACTCAAATGAAAACAAAGTTGGGTACCTCATGATCTCTTTGATTGCCACTAATAGCTTTACAGAACCTCACTTGGCTTGCCAATGCATTTAGAAAATTAGTGTCAATATAAGTGTTCACATAGTCTTCTGACTGATAGTCTTTGCCCTTGCTCCTTCTGTGATCCTGTTACAGATAAACTGAGCTGCATTTCCGTGATTGCACAGAGTATTTGACTAATATCATATTATATGTCATAAATAACCATTGTCATTATTTTAAAGGGTTTGTACTGAGACCTCATGGAGATTTGAGATTCTTTTCACTGTGCTTTTGTCCCTCTCACTGAACTGTTAAGAGCAATAATGTTACTGCATTTAAAACAGATAAGCTGGTATGGGAAGCCAGAAGCTCTAACCAAATGGCAGTTTGTCAATAAAGAGATTTATTGTCTTATTTTCATGCTGTATATCTAAAGCTTTTAGATAAATACAGTATATCACTTAATATATCTGGGTTGCATTTAAATTGACTTGTATTTAACACACTTAAAAGCAAATCTTCCAAATTGAAATGGAAAGATGTTTTCACTTAACAATGTGGCATTGGGTGTGAGTGCCACCTAAACAATCCTTTCAGATTTTATCCTGCATTTGCATGATAAATTGTTTGAAAAATCTGAAGGAAATTGTATAATAAGATTTCACCATTAGACTTGGCAATGCTGTACAACACAGTAAAACCCTGACTGGTTCAGAAAGTTGACCCTCTGACTACCAGTCTGAACGCTGCTGTGTGGGGGGAAATTAGAGGCTGCTTTCAAAACAAAATCAATTAATTGTTTAAGTACTTCAGCCCCGGAAGGATTTGCCCCCTTAATGACCAGGCCATTTTTTTGCGATACGGCACTGCGTCGCTTTAACTGACAATTGCGTGATCGTGCGACGTTGTACCCAAACAAAGTTTACATCCTTTTTTTCCCACAAATAGAGCTTTCTTTTCGTGGTATTTGCTCATCTCTGCAGTTTTTTTTTTGTTGCGCTATAAACACAAAAAAGACTACCATCCTTTTAAAAAAAAAAAAAATTACTTTATGCTATATTAAATACCCCCCCCCCCAATTTTTTTTAAACGTATGTTGATTGGTTTGTGCAAAAGGTTATAGCATCTACAAGATAGGGAATTGATTTATTGCATTTTTTTGTTTACTAGTAATGGTGGCGATCTGCGACATTTTGGCGGACAAATCTGACACTTTTGACACTTTTTGGGACCACTGACATTTATACAGCGATCAGTGCTATAAAAATGCACAAATTTTTGTATAAATGCCCCTGTCAGGAAAGGGGTTAACACTAGGGGGCGGTCAAGAGGTTAAGTGTGTTTCGCCGGTGACGATCGTGCCCGCCGGCCACATGCATCAGATCCCCCAGCGATGCAGCCGGCGTGCGCACCTGCTATGGCTCTTAAAGGAGCTGTCGTACATATACCGTGATTTGCGCAGAAAAGTCGGGAAGTGGTTACAATAGAATTTTGTAGTACATTGTAGGTGCTAATTGTCAGTAAAAACATTTTACTTTATTTAATTTATTAATTGACAGCTTCCCTCCAAAGTTTTGAGATCACATGACCACCTTGTCACCTTACTTGTATGTTACATACTATACAGTATGTTACATGACCGTTATTGCTAAATAAACAGGCACATAGAAAACATGTAAACATTGCTCTAGTCCAGTGTTTCTCAACCTTTTTCCAGTCGGGGCGCCCTTAAAAAGTATTTTCATTCTTGAGGCACCCCAGTCCAAGGCTTGGTTCACGTAACTGTGTGTCGCGGAACAAGCTCAAAATCTGCTCTTTAGGGGTGCAATTAATTATTTATGGTACTCCACGCATTGGAAAACGTGGGGTGCTTTTGGTGCAGTGCAATTTTTGTGGGTAGAAAAGCCCATTGAAATGAATAGGCTGCCCTATACGCAGCCACACAGATGTGAACCAAGGGCTTGTTCTCATGTCAGGTTGGAGGGGCGGTAAAACCACTTGGTTGAGCTGTTTTTACCAACCCCAACTTCTCCCCCTTTAGCTGCAGAGGCAGCAGCTGGGGGTGTACACTCTGTGGCTGCAGCTGGAGGTATACCCAGGGGGAACGGGGCTGTACTGCAACCACCCCCAACTGTGTGCATTGCATGGGGTTGCGGTGTAGTGATGCTGCATGTACGGTTTTAAAACAGGTGGTGAGGAGGCAACATAATGCCTCTTTACCACCTAGCTCTTAGCACAGTACCTTTTTTCAGTTTCCTCATTAAACCGGGTACTTCACTCTAGGGGGGAGCAGAGAGCACAACACACTCCCCTGCACTTTACTTTCAATTTTGAGGCTGACTGAGCTTCTCATAGTGCCGATGTACGGTTCGGCAGGGGATCGGGAGATCGGGCTCATCTGACAACCCTTCTCTCCCCTCATCCCGCGGCACACCTGAAAACCTCTGACGGCACACCAGTGTGCTGCGGCACACTGGTTGAGAAAGGCTGCTCTAGTCCATAGGGGTGTACAGGTGTGAAGGCTAAAGTAGTTAAACTATTATTTAAATCAGCAAATTGCTGAGGATGACTCAAATCTTCAACATTTATGGAAAATTCACTTGTTCTATAAACTGAGAAGAACATTAGTCTATGTGCATCCTGTTATAATGTCAGACCTAAAGTATGATCCAGGAATCCCTCTAATGTGCAATAGTTCTTTGTTTTACATATTCAGTGATGCTAAATGGGAAATGTATTATTTTTTGTTTTAACATATTTGTTAACTTTTTTTAAATCCAATTTCAACTTGGTTACATTAAATATTTATTTTACAAATAAACACAATGTGCAGTCATGATAGTCAGTTTTTAAAGCAAGCTGGGTTTACCAACAACAAGGAAGCCCAGCATTGCTATTACTGCTACTATGCTTAGAAACACCCAGTGTGTTCTGGTTGAATTTGCTGATAGTAAGGAAGAATGATTTGTTATTTTTCTGTGAATCAATCTGCAGTGTCTGTATTCTGATTTTTCCACTATTTAGTTCTATTTTACAGAAACAGATGTTACCTAGCTTTCAGAAAACTTGTGTTGTTGCCTAGAGCTCACCACATGCTGAATGTGAGTGGTAAATATGAAATAATTATAAGCACTATTCACGTTTATCCAATTAGAAATAATTATTTTAGTCTTTTATAAAAATAAAAAATAAAGTAATATATATACAACATCATAATATTTTTCATTCAAAAAATGCCCTTTGTTTTTTATCACTGTTTAATAAAAAAATTAAAATGATCCATTTTTTTGACTGAGTAGAGCCAATTACAATTCTCAGTTGTCTCTTCATAGCAGACAGTAAATACCGGAGACTGACTTATCATTTAGTACACTATTTCTTTAGCACATAAAGACATCCGCTCACAGTGTCTGAACTGATTATGTCAGAGCCAGACTAGACATATTTGTTCAATGTCCAATAGCTTTCATAAAAAGAAAGAATGTAAGCATGGCTGAATCAAGTTAAATCAATACAGACAGTGATGGTGAGTTTTGGATCCCTCAGCAGATGCATAAAATCATGTAATGCCTTGTTGGGTTTAGTACTTAAACCTATATAGAACCAAATTATTTAGAATATCTGTTAAGTATGCAGTAATACAAGTTTGTTTTCAGATGTAAGGGAAGTCATTTTAAAGAATTCATGCTGCGTTTGTTTTAGAAAATATTTTTAAAGTATATTATTAAAGAAAAAACAAATGATAACCACAGCCTTTAATTTAGATTGTACCATGAAGTAGACTTATTTACCACTTCAGCTCCGGAGGGTTCCACCCCCTTCCTGACCAAAGCATTTTTTGCAGTTTGGCACTGCGCTACTTTAACTGACAATTGCGCGGACATGCGACGCTGCACCCAAATAGAGCTTTCTTTTGGTGGTATTTTGATCACCTCTGTGTTTTTTTTTGTGCTATAAACAAAAATAGACCGACAAAAAAGTTTTTCTCTTATCGTCCATGGACCGACACAGCTCTCATACTGATTACATGTGGGTATATGTCCCTGCTTGCAGGAGAAGACCTAGGCAGAATGTTAGATGTTAAAACATTCTAGAACAAGCCAGAGCTGAACAGCCCCACCCAGGGGGGCGGTCCCTCCGGACATTACCCTCCCACCTGCAGCCAGCAGCCTCAGTTTTTTTCTGCCTAGCAGAAGGAGAAGACGTGGCTCTCTCAGGAGCCAGTCTCCTGGAAGATTTTTACTTTTAAAATTTTATTCCTTTGGGAATTTTTTATTATTTTATTTTTGAGACCTTCAATCAACTGTCGGCTGGGCAACAGGTTGGGTACACTAGTATCCTCGTAGTCTTCCCTGTCCGACCATCGAACGCGCTGATCCTCGCCTTGTGTGCGTGAGACTCAGTTCACGACATACCCCATGGCTCCAGGGGTGGCCGGGTTGCTTTCATGCTCCCGCGGTCCTCTCAAGATTGAACAGTACCTACTGTATCTTTCGCGGTTGACCGGGCCGACAGCTACACAGTACAACTCTGTGATAGGTCTGTCTGAATCAAGCCAGTGGGTCCCTCTATTGGCACCAAGGGTGTTCTCCGAGGTGCTTGCGGGACAGGTAAGTAGTCTCTCCTGAAAAGAAGGTGAGTACATGCTGGCTGTGTTTCTGTGTGTGGGGGGTTCTCCCTGTCTCCCCCCTGTTATGCTGCTCTGTACACCCTGCTGGTGCTGTGCTGTGGGGGGATGCCTGGGGGGGTCGTTCTGCCCCGGGGGGGGCCGCTCCATGTCTGTTTAATAGGCTAGAAAGTGTTCTGGAGGACTGTGTGGGGTTTTGCGTGCGCCATTGGCGCGGTATTTTAAATTTAAAAAGTGCGCCATCGGTGGCCATTTTGCCGCGGCTCAAGCACAGTGATACAAGCACCCGGCGGCCATTTTCTTGTAGCCGCGGCGCTTTTAGTTTAGTTTTCGGCCTCTAGCGGCGCTGCTTAACGGCGCAAATTACCTCTCTCCTCACAGATTCTTCACTCTTCTCAGGCTTCGCCCGCGCTAGCAGTGCGGCTTATACAGCGGAACCGAGTGGTCCTTAAGGGTGGGGAGTCCTCCGGGTATCCCCTCCTCAGCCTCAGCACAGCCAGTGGGTGAACTGTACTATTCACTGTAATAGTGACTAGGGTCTCAGAGGGTGGCAATATGGAGTCTGGTTCACCTGATTCTCCCCACTTCTCAGAGGCAAATGGCAGTGCTCCTGCACCTGCGGTCCCTATGGACCAGTTGTTGGCAGCCCTGGAATCATTCCTTGTCAAGCTGGAAGCGGTGTGCGAACGCACGGGGACTGTAAAGCGCCCCCTCCCCACACAATCTCCACATGGGGAGTGTTCTGACTTAGATATGGGCCTAGCTACTGCTGCTGAGGACCCTAGTTTTGAGGATATTGATGTGTTTGGACAGGACCTTCCTTGTGAGGAAGACCCCTGTCTTGAACCACCTACTGACAGGGTGCTTGTAAGTGAGCTCATTGATGCTGTGAGGGACACTCTCAAGCTGAATGTTGAGGCTGAGGAACCTCAGGTGGAAACTTTGACCTTTGGTTCTTTGAAAGCTGTGTCTTCAAAAAAGGTTTTTCCATATGTGCCTTTTTTTGGTACATACTTTGACCAAGTCTGGGATAAGCCGCAGAAAGCTTTGACGGTCCCGCGGCGCATAGCCTAAAGGTACCCCTTTAAGGAGGACCTAGTTAAGAAGTGGGCTCATCCCCCAGTGGTCGACCCCCCGGTCGCCCGTTTGAATAAGGCTACCATGCTCCCAATGGAAGGGACTCCTGCATTTAAGGATCCTGCTCACAGGAGGTCAGAAGTGGCGTGTAGAACTATGTTCACCTTATTGGGGGCCGCCTAAAGCCCTATAGTGGTATTGCACCAGACAGTGCAGGAGCATAATCTCCCTCCTGAAACCATTGCCCTGGCTCACCAGCTTGCGCAGGGTTTAGTTTTCGTGTGCGACGCCACTGTGGATGCGACCCCTTTAATAACGGGGGCCTCCATTTCTGCTGTGGTTATCTGGCTGAAATGCTGGTCGGCCGATCTAGCTTCCAAAAAGCTTCTGGCTGACTTGCCCTTTAAGGGCGGTAGACTGTTTGGGGCCGCCCTGGATGACTTTATTAAAAACGTCACAGGAGGTAAGAGCACCTTCCTTCCCCAGACTATTAAGGGAAAGGAGCCCCAACGCAGGCCGAGCCCTTCCTTTCCGGCGAATACGTTTTTTCGTCAGTCAGATTCCACGGGTAAGCCCACCCAGACTGGAAAAAGTGCGACTGGGGGACAAAGACATCCCTGGGTGCGTAAGCCTACCAAGCAGGCTCCCAAGTCCACCACCGCATGAAGTCTTGCCCCTGCCCGACTCTGGGGTGGGGGGACGTCTTCGCAGGTTCTCGGTGCGGTGGACCTCCCAGATCTCCGACCGGTGGGTGTGCGAGGTGGTCACCTCGGGATACAGGATAGAGTTCCGCTCGTGGCCCTAAGCAGGTTTTTTTCCCCCTCGAACCTCCCTCTCCTCCCTCCCTCTCCTTCCGGCCCGCTGGGCGGCCCTCTTGGGGGCCGTACAGGATTTGCTCGGGCGCGGAGTAATTGTGCCGGTTCCGTCACAAGAGAGGTTTCAGGGGTTCTACTCAAACCTGTTTGTTGTCCCGAAAAAGGACGGGGTTGGACCAATCCTGGACTTCAAGGCCCTGATTGCCTATGTGAGGGTACAAAAATTCAGGATGGAATCCATTCGCACGATGATCGCGACACTCCAGGGGGATTTTTTGGCGTCCTTGGATATCAAGGACGCTTACTTGCACATCCCAATCTGCGCAAGCCACCAGAGGTTTCTGTGCTTTGCCCAAGGGCGAAGTCCACTATCAGTTCGTGGCCCTTCCCTTCGGCCTAGCATCGGCACCACGGGTTTTCACCAAGGTGCTGGCCCCGGTTCTAGCTTTGCTGAGACAGTGAGGAATTGTTATCGTGGGCTATCTAGACGATCTCCTTCTCAGAGCAGAAAATGGCTCAGAATTGGAGGAAAATGTGACGATGGTCAGTCAGACCCTCCGGGACTTCGGATGGGTTCTGAACACACAGAAGTCGGCTCTAGTCCCAACTCAGCGCCTGGAGTATCTGGGTCTGCTCCTGGACACTTCGGCAGCGAGGGTGTTTCTACCCTCAGAGAAGTTACTGACACTTCAGTCGGCAGTGCGGGTTCTGATGTCCCGAAAATGGTCATCAATTCGCTTCTGCTTGAGAGTCCTGGGACTAATGGTGGCCTTCTTTGAGGCGGTTCCGTATGCCCAAGCACACACTCGGGCATTGCAGAAGAGAATTCTGTCGGTTTGGGACAAGTCCCCATTGTCATTGGATCTTCAGATCCAGGTGAGTCACTCTGTCAAGGCGTCCCTGACGTGGTGGCTGAGATCCCCGGCTCTTCGGGCCGGGAAGTCGTTCCTCCCCATCCACTGGACGGTGATCACAACGGACGCCAGCCTGACGGGCTGGGGAGGAGTGTGGGGAGTCCTGTCCGCTCAAGGGCTCTGGACTCCAGCCGAATCTCGTCTCCCAATCAACGTCCTGGAATTGCGGGTGATCCAGCTGTGTCTCGTCGCATGGTCGAAGAGGCTACAGGGCTGCTCGGTCAGAATCCAGTCGGACAACGCCACGGCCGTGGCGTATGTCAACCATCAGGGGGGCACTCGGAGCTCGGCTGCGGCATCCGAGGTTGCCCACATCTTAAGATGGGCGGAAAGAAGCGTGCCGGCGCTGTCGGCCGTTTACATTCCGGGCGTAGAAAACTGTCAGGCGGACTATCTGAGCCGCCAGTCCCTGGACCAGGGCCAGGGGGAGTGGTCCTTGCATCCGGAAGTGTTTCAGCTCCTTTGTCGACGATGGGGCACTCCGGATGTGGACCTGATGGCGTCTCGACTCAATCGCAAGGTGTCAAGGTTTGTGGCCCTGTCCAGGGACCCCTGGGCGGATGCCTCGGACGCGTTGGTGGCCCCGTGGGGTCAGTATCGCCTGATGTATGTCTACCCTCCGCTGCAGTTGATTCCTCGTCTGCTACGCAGGGTAGCGGCCGAGGGCATTCCGGTAATCCTCATTGCTCCGAACTGGCCTCGGCGTCATTGGTACGTCTCGTCGCGGACGTCCCTTGGCGCCTGCCCTTGAGGGAGGACCTTCTATCTCAAGGTCCTATCTTTCATCCTGCTTTACCGTCTCTGGCTTTAATGGCATGGCTATTGAGAGCCAGGTGCTGAAAGACCGAGGCCTGTCAGATTCGGTAATTTCAACCATGCTTAGGGCATGGAAGTCTTCTTCTAGGAAGATCTATCACCGTACCTGGAGAGCTTACATCGCTATGTGCAAAGAACTGGACTGGCGTCCACGGACATACTCTGTTCCCAGAATCCTGAGGTTCTTACAGCGTGGTGTTGCTCAAAGGCTGGCTTTGAGCACTATTAAGGGTCAGATTTCGGCTTTGGCTGTTTTCTTTCAAAGACCCCTAGCTGGTCATTCCTTGGTTAGCACTTTTGTGCAGGGGGTACGCCATGTGGTTCCACCTGCCAAGCCCCCGCTCTCTCCTTGGGATCTGAACTTGGTGCTTTCGGTTCTTCAGGAATCTCCTTTTGAGAGTATAAGGGATATTCCTCTTTCAACTTTGTCTCAGAAGGTGGCTTTTTTAGTGGCCATCACTTCTGTTAGACGGGTGTCTGAGTTGGCGGCTTTGTCATGCAAGTCGCCTTACCTGGTCCTCCATAAGGATAAGGCGGTATTGCGACCGCGACCGCGACCGTCTTTTCTTCCTAAGGTGGTTTCGGCTTTTCACCTTAATGAGGACATTGTCCTTCCGTCCTTGTGCTCTCATCCATCGCATCCTAGAGAGGTTGCGCTTCACAATTTAGATGTGGTGCGTGCCTTACGGGTATACCTGGCGGCTACTGCTCCTATTCGTAAGTCTGACTCGCTGTTTGTATCTGTCTCTGGTCCGAAACAGGGCCAAGCGGTGTCGTCTGCCACCATTTCAAGGTGGATCAGGCAGACCGTTATACAGGCCTATGCCATTAGGGGACGGGCGCCTCCCTTCCCGGTCACGGCGCATTCCACCAGGGCAATCGGTGCTTCCTGGGCTTTCCGACATCAAGCATCGGTTGCACAAGTGTGCAAGGTGGCGACCTGGTCATCCGTTCATACCTTTTCAAAGTTCTACAAGGTTTATGTGGCTGCATCTTTGGATGCTTCCTTCGGCCGCAAAGTGTTGCAGGCCGCTGTCTAATGTTGCAACTCCTCCGTTGAGGAGCTCTGCTGGTTTGGAGTGAAGTTTTGGTTGTTCCTTACTTTTTTGCTCCCACCCTTTTCTTATACTGCTTTGGGACGTCCCACATGTAATCAGTATGAGAGCTGTGTTGGTCCATGGACGATAAGAGAAAATAGGATTTTTGTACTCACCATAAAATCCGTTTCTCTGACGTCCATGGACCGACACAGCACCCACCCTTCCTTTTAAGTTTGTACTGCTTTGTTACGAACTGAGGCTGCTGGCTGCAGGTGGGAGGGTAATGTCCGGATTAACCGCCCCCCTGGGCGGGGCTGTTAAGCTCTGGCTTGTTCTAAAATGTTTTAACATCTAACATTCTGCCTAGGTCTTCTCCTGCAAGCAGGGACATATACCCACATGTAATCAGTATGAGAGCTGTGTCGGTCCATGGACGTCAGAGAAATGGATTTTACGGTGAGTACAAAAATCCTATTTTTTACTTTCTGCTGTAAAACATATCCAATATTTTTTAAAAAAATCATATTTCTTCATCAATTTAGGCCAATATGTATTCTGCTACATATTTTTGTTAAAAAAAATCCCAATAAACATATATGGATTGGTTTACGCAAAAATTATACGTCTACAAACTATGGGATATTTTTATGGAATTTTTATTTATTTTTCCTAGTTATGGTGGTGATCAGCAACTTATACTGGGACCTGTGATGTTGTGTCGGACAATCGGAACACTAATTTAAACTTTTGACACTTTTTTGGGTACCAGTGACACCAATACAGTGATCAGTGCTAAAAAAAAAATGTCTGAAAATTACAACAGGGAGCCAAGCGCAGAAAGTAAACCAAGGAGCCGAAGTGATTATAAAAGTCATACTGGACCACTGCTACTGCACTCAGATGACCAAATGAGAAACGGACAAAAACAACAGAATTGGGAATCGCAGATCCAGGAGGTGGCAAGGACTCAATTGGAGATTGAATCCATGTGAAATTTAAAACACTTTATTGCTGATAAAACATGTAACCAATACACAGTACAAATGGGAAAAATCATCAGAATGGCCAAACTCACTGTGATAGTGCTAGCAATGGAGCCAAACGTGATGGAGAAATAGCTGTCCCGCTTCTGAGTGCTGTGGACAGAGAGGGCTGCAGACCAAAAATGGGAAGCCTGAAAACACTTTCCAAAAGCTGGGAGCGGTGACAATAACCAAATCCGGGCTACATCAGGGAGGGGAAATGCTGGGCACAGATCCAGGAAGCATGATCACTGTATGACCAGAGTGGAAGATGGCAGAGCAACTGCAGCAGCCGGTGAGACCAGAGATGGATGCTGGGGGGGGGGGGGGCGGCACCAGGAACGAGGCTGAGCTGCAAGGTGTCCAGACACCACAGGACTCTTCCCCGGCTGCGTCACACGATCCAACCGCAGGCAGACATCGGAAAATCCTGATGAACCAAATGGATCAGAGCAGGGAATGTGATGAGTATCACAGCAGGTGCCGGAGCTTGAGCAGTATACGATTACATGTTTCAGGGTTTAACCCCTTGCTCAGATAACGCACTTGAGATCCAGGATAGAACAGGGATTTTATAGTCACGAGGCGGGACAACCAATCGATCCACCACCAATCATCCAATACCTGGATATCGTAACAAATATCATGGAAAAATATTTAAATACAAAAATAAATATTAATGTTAATTCATTATCTTACATTAAAAACACTGTTTATCAAATGAATAGTCTCCACATTTTACCCTTCACAATCCAAGGAATCATACATTGATACATTTTATCAAGTAGTCTATAGGGATATGATACACCAAACCTTACTCAGGCCAAACGCCAGGCATTGCGCTCGTTAGAGAACGGATTGAGAACAGTTAGAGTGTCACTATCAAACAAGCTGACAAGGGAGGTAGCTTCCTTGCCACCTCCTGGATCTGCACTTCCCAATTCTGTTGTTTTTTCTGTTCTAATGACACTGACAGGGAAGGGGTTAAAATCAGGGGCGATCAAAGGGTTAAATGTGCTCCTAGGGAGTGCTTGCTAATTGTCTGGGGGATGTTTTGACTGGGGGGGAAGAGAGATCTGTGTTCCTGCTTAGCAGAAACATAAGATCTCTATCTTTCCCTCTGACAGAACGGCGATCTGCCTTGTTTACATAGGCAGATCGCCGTTCTGCCTCTCTCGGGAGAGATCGTTGGTTGCCGGCAAACATTGGGTCCACTGGATCTGCTGATTGGCTCGTGCTGTGTCCAATCATAGCGGAAGCGTGTCACTGGTGGCATGCGCCCCCCCAGACCCGGAAGAACCGTGACATACCTGTACGTGATTTTGCGCTAACGGACCGCCCTGCTGCAGTAAAAGTATGTGGGGTGTTCAGGAAGCTGTTAAAAAGATTCAAAGAAAAATATATCAAACCACATCCATGCAAAATAATTATGTCGATGCAAAAAGATTCCTTTATAGTGATAACTCCATACGTGTTTAAAAAAAAAAAGAAAAGCAAATTCCAAAGTCATAATCTTCTCTTCATACAGCTTTCCTCCCTAAACTTTAACATGTTGCCACTGGCATAATAACACAAATATGTGGTGGCAAAAGGATGGGCTTTAACTTCCACACCCTGCACATATGCATCACTGGGCAGCTGATGTTTTTGTGCTGAAAGTGTGCCGCTCATTGTGCACTCCCAGCATGGAGACCAAGCTGTCGAGAACAGCTTTCTGCCCCCCCCATGCGATCAAAAACTGGTGGGAACAGCTACTGATCATGTCACCACTATGACAGCCAATCAAAATGATCACACGTTCGAAAATATTTTTCTGCCCCCAAGGCATTCAAAATCTTTCAAAGGCATGTAATGTGTTAAAGGCATTTTGTCACTTGACTTTGTCTTGCTAACTGCGTAGGGGAAGCTTTGACTGGGGGAAGAGAGAGATCTGTGTTCCTGCTTAGCAGAAACACAAGAGCTCTCTTTCCCTCTGATTGAACAGCAGTCTGCCTTGTTTACATAGGCAGATCGTTCTGCCTCTCTCGGACGAGATCCGAAGTCAAGTGACAAAACAAGTTGAGCATGGTCTAAATTTAATATGTCCTCATCTGTTGAAAAAAAAATTAATATGTCATGAAAACCCAGCTCTTGTATGTTACATGAGTTCCTGAAGACATAGACATGAAAAGACAAAACCACAGCTGTTAGTAAGTAGAATGCAGGCTAGAAAGTGGGCAGCAGGACATGTGTGCTTACAAAATTAACTCTGAAACAATTTTTACAGCGCTGTTCGTGTTGTGACCATATTTATAGTTGTATAATTACTGTATGTAAAACAGCAGTACATACATTTTTTAGTTAATATTTTTAAGGTCAAAAGCTTAAATAGGATTTTATTTATTGTGTGAATAATGCAGTGTTTGTTTATTGTTAAGCCTGTTTCACACGGGCTTCAGCTTGTATAAGGACAGTGTGTAAGTTGTTTTCAGTTAGAACTCTCAAGGCAAAATGTTTCCCAAATTGAGGACATTTTCTGATTTGTTCCCGGAGACTTTAAATAAGACACAATCTTCCCAATGGGGACATAGACAGCTGACATAGGTAGCTGACATAGGTTTTAACACCTACCACCCATTAGGATTTGGACTTTGGCTAAATATATGTAGCGTATATGCCATAGAAAGTCACAAGGCCTAAAATATTGCTTGTTTTGTGCTTATGTTTACTATGGAATGAAATAATAAAAAAAAATTATTTCTGAGGTATCACATCTGTGTACCAGTTACATGTAGGTGGCAAGAAGAACATGCCCTTTAGGTGCATGCAGGACTTTCTGTGTGCTTTTCACAAACGCAGCAAAACCGTGGGACATAATAGAAGTCAATGGCAAAGCACAGTTAACCTACACCAAAACGACGGGTACACTGTACTGCACCCGCGCTACGGAAAAATCGCAGCAGGGGACTGTGAAGCCGTCCTAATACAAAGTATCCATACCAGAAAATGCTATTAAAGTGAGACATTTATAGTTAAAATTATATTTCAGTGCTTACTGGCACAGTGATTCAGGAGATTGTATTGCATGTGTGGAAGCTTCGGAGTTCCATGTTGTTTTCTACAGCATAATCTGTATGGAGTTTTGAATGTTTTGTTAGCATGTGTTTTCTTAGGGCTGTCTACTCTTATAGGATTTGAAGCAAATTTTATTAGGGAATTTGTCTTCTGCCTACACAGATTATTACACAAGTATTTTAGACAATTTGTACAGTGTGTTAACTTTTCTGCATCTGCCTTTGACCCAAACCTCATGGAATCCATGACAGCAGGATGTCCATACAGCCATGGTTTCTTTCTCAGGAGTCGGGTTTCCATGTATTCCTAAAATTTACCTGATCCCCCCATCCACATATTAAATGTGAATAGTGGAACCCTCCGTGCTGTGTCATTGTATTTTGATGGCAAGGAGACTACCTACCTGATCAACATTGTGATCTATAGCTTGCAGCAATGATCAAGCAGCTTTTTTCCAACAGGGCAGTTGAACAGAAGTGGATCGGTAGATAGACAGTGACAATACATGGATTGAAATTTGTCCAGTCCCTGCTGAATTAGCTGAATTTCAGTCCATGTATGGCCAGCGTAAGGAAAATTTGTTAGGGGCAGTGACATGGAAGTGCTGCAAGCATGATTCCGTAGTTTAATGTCCTTTTTTTTTTTTACACTTGATTTCAATTTGGGGGGAAAAAAAATGTCATTGCCGTACTGAAGGTGTTTGGCAGGCTTAGCCTTTGGACATAAAGCAGATTTCTATTTTGCTATTGGTGCAGTGAACAGGTTAAGCTCCTGCTTTTAAAAGAATGCCAGGCTTCCATGTTCTGACCTCATTGCTAATCACTAACTTTCACCTGGGAGATTGCCCATTCATTGAAGTTGGTCAGCATGCGCTGTGAAATTAGGGCAATGCTCTCAACAATGTTGGAATTACTTCCACAGAAAAAAAGGATTACGATCTATAATTGGAAGTAAAGAATTAAATCCAATTTCATTATTGAGTGAGATCTGATTAAAAGTAGGTTGCTTTTCTTTGGCTCAGAAAGAAATCCTTTGCTTCTGGTAAATTAGTGTACTGCAGCAATTGACATGAAATAATTGAAGTCGACCAGTGGACTCAGTTTATCACTGCACACCATGTAGTCTTTGTATAGTCCTGAACCATTGCTGTTACATGCCAATAAAAACACCATCTTCTCTTGCAAAAAAAGAAACCATTATTGTGATATCCTTGTTTGGACCTATATTTTTAGATTAGTGCTTTCCCATGCAGTTAATAGCCAGTGTGAGCCTTTTACATACCTCTAAGCTCTCCTTTGTTTGGATAGACATCACACTGGCTCGTTATAATTTCAGAGAGTGGGATTACTAAGGTTCTGCAACTGAGGACAAAAGACTCTAAAAACTATCTCGTGTATAAAGTTGGGAAAATTTACAAAGACCAGCACTGAGTGCATATTTTCCTAATTCATTTATTTTACCCCTTTTTCTGTTCTTTTGAAGTGCATGTTTGTCCCGTGTTAATTCTGCAACATTTCTTCACAGATATTTAACAAAATAGGTAATGAGATAAGTGAGAAGGTGGGTAAATGTAGTGTTAAACGTAATGTACCGTGAATATGTATACAAGTATATAAAAATAACAATAAAGATAATGATTGGTCAAATAGAAATCGATCTCCAATCATACACATCAAGTCCCATTAAGTGAATCAATCCTTGTGAAACAAAGTCCATCACAGACAAGTGGTTATTCCCAGGTAGGTATTGATGAGAAAAAAAATGGTGGGTTAATATGGTGCACTCTGATAATAGCTGTCTAATAATAAACAAGATTGGAAATGAGATTGGGAAGAGGGAGCATAGTCACTGTAAGTTCATATATAATATATATATATATATATGTCCATGTATGGAAATATGATAAGGTGAAGTTGCTGTAATTATAGATGGCTGCCAGTCCAGATAAAAGCTAGAAGAGGCTTTGGGAACAGACAAAAAGAAAAGAACAGCGCCCTGTAATTGCAACAAGTTAACCACTTAAGCCCCGGACCATTTGGTAGCTAAAGGACCAGAGGTGAATTCAGAATTTTGCACTGCGCTGCTTTAACTGTAAATTGTGCGGACATGCAATGTTGTACCCAAACGAAATTTGCGTCCTTTTCTTCCCACAAATAGAGCTTTCTTTTAATGGTATTTGATTGCCTCTGCGATTTTTATTTTTTGCGATATAAACGGAAAAAGACCGTAAATTTTGAAAAAAAATGATATTTTCTACTTTTTGTTATAAGAAAAATCGAATAAACTCAATTTTAGTCATACATTTAGGCCAAAATGTATTCAGCCACATGTCTTTAGTAAAAAAAATGTTAATAAGCGTATATTTATCGGTTTGCGCAAAAGTTATAGCGTTTACAAACTAGGGTACATTTTCTGGAATTTACACAGCTTTTAATTTATGACTGCCTATCTCATTTCTTGAGGTGCTAAAATGACAGGGCAGTACAAAACCCCCCCAAATGACCCCATTTTAGAAAGTAGACACCCCAAGGAAATTGCTGAGAGGCATGTTGAGCCCATTGAATATTTTTTTTTGTCCCAAGTGATTGAATAATGACAAAAAAAAAAAAATTACAAAAAGTTGTCACTAAATGATATATTGCTCACACATGCCATGGTTATATGTGGAATTGCACCCCAAAATACATTCTGCTGCTTCTCCTGAGTACGGGGATACCACATGTGTGGGACTTTTTAGGAGCCTAGCCACGTACGGGACCCCGGAAACCAAGCACCGCCTTCAGGATTTCTAAGGGCGCAAATTTTTGATTTCACTCCTCACTACCTATCACAGTTTTGAAGGCCATAAAATGCCAAAATAGCACAAAACCCCCCCAAATGACCCCATTTTAGAAAGTAGACACCCCAAGGAAATTGCTGAGAGGCCTGTTGAGCCCATTGAATATTTTTTTTTTTTGTCCCAAGTGATTGAATAATGACAAAAAAAAAAAAAAATTTACAAAAAGTTGTCACTAAATGATATATTGCTCACACATGCCATGGTTATATGTGGAATTGCACCCCAAAATACATTCTGCTGCTTCTCCTGAGTACGGGGATACCACATGTGTGGGACTTTTTAGGAGCCTAGCCACGTACGGGACCCCGGAAACCAAGCACCGCCTCCAGGATTTCTAAGGGCGCAAATTTTTGATTTCACTCCTCACTACCTATCACAGTTTTGAAGGCCATAAAATGCCAAAATAGCACAAAACCCCCCCAAATGACCCCATTTTGGAAAGTAGACACCCCAAGCTGTTTGCTGAGAGGCATGGTGAGTATTTTACAGCTCTCATTTGTTTTTGAAAATGAAGAAAGAACATTTTTTTTTTTCTTTTTTTTTTTCAATTTTCAAAAGTTTGTGACAAAAAGCGAAATCTGCAAAATACTCACAATACCTCTCAGCAAATAGCTTGGGGTGTCTACTTTCCAAAATGGGGTCATTTGGGGGGGTTTTGTGCCATCTGGGCATTCCATGGCCTCCGAAACTGTGATAGGCAGTGAGAAGTGAAATCAAAAATTGACACCCTTAGAAAGCCTGAAGGCGGTGCTTGGTTTTGGGGTCCCGTACGCGGCTAGGCTCCCAAAAAGTCTCACACGTGTGGTATCCCCGTACTCAGGAGAAGCAACAGAATGTATTTTGGGGTGTAATTCCACATATGCCCATGGCATGTTTGAGCAATATATCATTTAGTGACAACTTTGTGCAAAAAAAAAAAAAAAAATTATTTTTCCGCAACTTGTGTCAACATATAAAATATTCCATGGACTCGACATGCCTCTCAGTATATAGCGTGGGGTGTCTACTTTCCAAAATGGGGTCATTTGGGGGGGGTGTTTTGAACTGTTCTGGCATTTTATACACAACATTAGGAAGCTTACATCCACTCTTCTAACCACTTGAAGACAAAGCCCTTTTTGACACTTTTTGTTTACATGAAAACATATTTTTTTTTGCAAGAAAATTATGTTGAACCCCCAAACATTATATATATTTTTAAAGCAAAGGCCCTACAGAATAAAATGGTGGGTGTTGCATTTTTTTTTTCTACACAGTATTTGCGCAGCGATTTTTCAAACGCATTTTTTTGGGAAAAAATACACTTTTTTTAAATTTTAATGCACTAAAACACACTATATTGCCCAAATGTTTGATGAAATAAAAAAGATGATCTTAGGCCGAGTACATAGATACCAAACACGACATGCTTTAAAATTTCGCACAAACGCGCATTGGCGACAAACTACATACATTTTTAAAAGCCTTTAAAAGCATTTACAGGTTACCCCGTTAGATTTACAGAGGAGGTCTACTGCTAAAATTACTGCCCTCGATCTGACCTTCGCGGTGATACCTCACATGCATGGTGCAATTGCTGTTTACATATGACGCCAGACCGACGCTTGCGTTCGCCATTGGGCAAGAGCAGGGCAGGACAGGGGTGCTTTTTTTTTTTTTTTTTTTTTTTTATTATTAATTTTGCTTTTTTATTTTATTTTTAAACTGTTGCTTCCATATTTATTTATTTTTATCACTTTTATTGTTATCTCAGGGAATGTAAATATCCCCTATGATAGCAATAGGTAATGACAGGTACTCTTTTTTGAAAAAACTGGGGTCTATTGGA
Source organism: Rana muscosa (assembly GCA_029206835.1). Classification (NCBI taxonomy): domain Eukaryota; kingdom Metazoa; phylum Chordata; class Amphibia; order Anura; family Ranidae; genus Rana; species Rana muscosa. Next base: position 36,148,496 of record CM055121.1, on the reverse strand, counting down.
CCCTAGATCTTTCCTCTGCCCTCAAAGCATCTGACCACACCAAGATCGGTGTGATAAAATGCTTTCCCAATTTCCCAATGGCGCTTTTTATATCCGGGGGGGGGACATTCCCTCCCACTGCTTGTAAAAGCAGTCCAGAGGCTAATTAGCCACTAGGATTGCTTTTAGATGAAAGCCGGCCGCTGGCTGAAAAGAATGATACCAAGATGATACCTAAACCCGCAGGCATCATTCTGGTATAAACATTCAAAGTCCAGCAACATACCAGTACGTTGCTGGTCCTTGTTGGACATGTATTGTAATCTTTTTTTTCATGCAGCCTGTTGGCTGAACGAAAAAAAAAGATTGATCGGTGGGTATGCCCACCATTAGAATACCGCCCTTCATCCACCCACTTCTAATGATGGGCATACATGCACCATTTATATATGCCGAAGCATGGGGGCATCTTCTCGCAAAAGTTATGCCGCGTACATATGGTCAGACTTTTCCACGGGCAAGCCTCCGTCGGAATTTCGACCGTATATACGCGGCATTAGGAGCAAAATTGCTCCTCCGCCCCTGCTGCCCCAATGCTTCGGCATATATGCTTTTTTTTTTAACTGTGGTGGTGAAATTACCTCCTACAGCACTGGAGTCGCAGGGATCAGGCCTGTCTCTGCGAACGCTGCAGTTATGTGTGTTGTGTTTTGCAAGTGACAGTGATCGATCGATACTGCACTTCGGTGGCCTGGGCTGGACGGAGGGGCAAAACGCAGGTGCTAGCAGGTATCTGGGCTGATCCCGCTAACACTGCGTTTTTGGGAACCCTAAACTGTTGGGGACGCTAGTATAGATCTGATCAGATCAGATATTGAGCTGATCAGATACTATACCACTAAGGGGGGTGTATGCTTCACGTGTGGGTGTTAGCGCTACTGGCACTAACCTGACGCTGCCTGGGGTGTGACGCAGACCCTCTCTGACGCTAAAACCTAACTGATATCACCCGCCGGGCGATCAGGGGGTTAAACCTTTATTGGGTTATATACGGCGGGTGCCCTGACACTATAAAAAGCAAACTAACTAACCAGCGTCACCCGTAACACTTATATGATGATCACTGGTGAAAGGGTTAACTAGGGGCAATTAGGGGGTTAAAACCTTTATTAGGTAATATATGGGGGTACCTGACGCTATATAAAAACCTGACGGCGAACCTAAAAAAAAATTACTGGCTACCTATCGGCATCACCGACACTAAGACAACGATCATAAAAACGATTGCTTAGCGACAGTGGTGATAGGGGGTGAAAGGGTTACCTGGGGGGGCGATCAGGGGGTTAAACCTTTATTAGATAATATATGGGGGTACCTGACGCTATAAAAACCTGCGGCGAACCTAAAAAAAATTACTGGCTACCGATCAGCATCACCGACGCTAAGACATCGATCAGAAAAATGATCGCATAGTGACGGCGGTGCTAGGGGGTGAAAGGGTTACCTGGGGGGTGATCAAGGGGGTTACACCTTTATTAGGTAATATATGGGTGTACCCGACGCTATAAAAACCTGCGGCGAACCTAAAGAAAATTACTGGCTACCGATCAGCATCGCCGACGCTAAGACATCGATCAGAAAAATTATAACTTAGTGACAGTGGTGATAGGGGGTGAAAGGGTTACCTGGGGGGCGATCAAGGGGGTTAAACCTTCATTAGGTAATATATGGGGGTACCCGACGCTATAAAAACCTGCGGCGAACCTAAAAAAAATTACTGGCTACCGATCAGCATCACCGACGCTAAGACATCGATCAGAAAAATGATTGCTTAGTGACAGTGGTGATAGGGGGTGAAAGGGTTATCTGGGGGGTGATCAGGGGGTTAAACCTTTATTAGGGGGGGTTAGGGGGCTACACTGGACCTAAAACTAAATGTACTGACACTTTTACAGTCACAAATGTCACTGATTGCAGTGATCACTAAATAAATGGTCACTGCAATCAGTGACACTGTGACTGGGGGCTGGGGGGGGGGGGCTGGGGGGTGATCGGGGGGGGGCTGGGGGGTGATCTGGGGGGGCCTGGGGGGGCGATTTATGTGCCTATGTGTCCTGGTGTCAGTGTGCTGTTTTGTGTACTAACCTGGCATCTTCTCCTGTACGGCGCTCGGTATATGTGAGCGCCCCAGGAGAGATGACATCACTTCCTCCTTCCTGGCAGGCAGGGGAAGCTCTCTCATTCGCCGGGAGCGATCGAGAGGGGGTGGCCGGAATCGAACGGCCGTCCACTCATGCCGGATCGCTCCCGAAGGTAAAACGACCGCTCACTGTAAAGAAGGGGGGTCCGATCGGACCCCCCAACTATACAAAGGCAATCACGTACATATACGTGATTCTGCCTGTCGGTGCCATTCTGCTGACGTATATTTACAGTGGGCGGTCGTTAAGTGGTTAAAAACATATTTAATTTAAAAGGATTAAAAACACTCACATATGAGCAGAAGGTATCAGGCATATCAGGGGTTAAGTTGTTTCATCAATTCGGTCCTCTTGTATGGTGTACACAACACGGGCTGCTGGAAGGGGTCCTCTGTCCTGTAGCACTTCCGGTCTGCACTGCATGTAAACAGTGCCGGCCGGGGGCTTGGACGTGGACTGTGGAGGATCCGTGAGGTCGTCACTTCCGGGACTGAGGTGAGCGGGAGGTGCTTCGGGATCGGGACAAGTGTGTCCCTTCTTCAGGCTTGTATGGCGGCCATCTTAGAAGTGGTAATTTGTACCATAGTGTGAGGGGAAGTGGGAGGGGTTTGTTATTCAACACAGGTAACCACACAGGCTGGGACGTGCTGTGTGCGGCGGCTTGGGAAAATAAATGCCAGACTGCTGAGTGCAGTGGCCGGGAATATAACTGTCACTAATAGGGATTAGTGGAAATTGTTAAAATGACTAAACATGTAGTTCAATGCTGTGCTTATAAACTCTATATAACTATATAGTATACTACATTATCATGGTATCATTCTATTGTTATACTCACATCCAACTTATGGGAACCGATGAGAACCGTACACACACAAATATGTACACAAAATTGGTTAGAAATGGTTAAGGATTAAAAAATTAATAAATGATGAATAAAAAAAAATTATAAAAATTATTAATAAAAAATCAATTAATAGAAAATTAAGAAAATTAATTAAACAATATTAAAATTTGAGGGAGATGGGCATGAGTGCAATTGGGTTACGGGTGATACCAATGTTATGTTAGGATGAGTAAAGCACTGTACACATGATCGGATTTCCTATGCTTTTTAAACCGATGGATTTTTCCATCGGAAAACCGATGAAGCTGACTTCCATCAGTCTTGCCTACACACCATCAGTCAAAAAACCGACCGTTCCAAACGCGGTGACGTAAAACACTCCGATGAGCCGAGAAAAATGAAGTTCAATGCTATCGGTTTTTTATCCATCGGAAAAATTTAAAACATGTTCTATTTTTTGACACCGATGGAAAAAACACAGATGGGGCCCATACACGATCGGTTTGTCCGATTAAAAAAATCCATCGGACTGTTTTCATCTGTAAAACCGATCGTGTGTACACGGCTTTAGTATTGGTTGGTAGTAGCTGGACTGATGGACTTGGCCATTAGTGTACCAATACATACGTACCGGATACTATCAGCAATGGTAAAGATATTAGTACAAGTGTATGAACATGTAGAGTGTATGGGGCAAGCATGTTAAAGAATCACATGGAATACACATGCTGATCGTACTACAGTGCAGGTCACAACAGAATGTTAATTTCAATGCCCTCGTTGAGGCCTCCTGGCGTTAAAGTGTCCAAAGTATATATCCAGTAGTTCTCTCTTCCACACAGTCTCTTATAGCGTTCAGCAGTGGGAAAGGTGTGGGGTATCGGTTCAATGACCCACACACGCAGTCCTGAGGAAAGTTGTTTATGGCATTCCTTAAAGTGTCTGGGCACACTGTGCTTGTCTGAACCCTTCTCTACCAAGTTACAGTGCTCTTCAAAGCGCTTATGCAGTGTACGTATGGTGCGGCCTACATAGAGTAGGCCACAAGGGCATGTAAGGCAGTATACTACGTACTCTGATCCACAGTTGAAGTCAGGAATGGTGAATAGTTTTCCTTTTTGGGTGAAGTCCTTCTGTCTGTGCGTGACATGTGAGCACGTAAGTCAAAGGGGCTTCCTGCATTGATACATGCATATGATATTAAAGAACATGGAGGGAGCACTGGCTGCAGGGCATAGTGGTTTTAGTTTGCTGGGGGCTATTTGGGTTTTTATATTTTTGCCCCCCCCCCCCTATACGTCACTAAGGGTGGACTTAAGGTGAGGATCCTCATTCAGAATTGACCAATGTTTTGTAAATATTTTTTCCATTCTTTTGAATTTATTGTGAAATTGTGTCACAAATCTAACCGTGTGTTTTGTATCTCCAGTATTTTCAGTGTTTGCTTCTTCTCTGGTGGTCCTTACATTATCCTCTAGGTAGTGGTGGAAAGCTTCATTGACAATCTGGTCTGGGTAACCCATTTCTTTAAATTTCGTTTTTAGGATTTGACCCTGGGTGTTGTAGTCCTGTTCACACGTACAGTTATGTTTGAGATGGCAGAATTGGCTTTTTGGAATGTTCTTCACCCACCGTGGGTGGTGGCAGCTATTATAATGTATATACAAATTTCCTGAAGTGGGTTTAGTATCGTTGGTAGCGCAAATTTTGTTGTCGTGGTGAAAAAGTTCTAAATTCAAGAAGGCCAATTTGTTGCTGTTGGATACCGAGGTAAGGGATAATCCCATAGTATTGTTGTTGCAATGCTGGACAAATGGACTCAGGCCCTTCCCAATAATAACAAATGGACTCAGGCCCATCCCAAATAATAACATTATCTATATATCGCCCATAATAGACTATATGGGACATAGGTGGGTTATTGTTCAATATGTGATGTTGTTCCCAATGGCCCATGGTTAAATTTTCGTAGCTCGGGGCAAAATTTGCCCCCATGGCTGTCCCCTGTGTTTGGATATAGAAGTCTCCGTTGGGAACCCACATATCGCTGGCTCTCTTTAGACGTGGTCTCCCTATATACATCTATCCCCCACAATATTGGACTCATGGCTGTACAGGACTATCTTAACAATGAACCACTACTCAATACACGCCAGACCCAATTTCTATTAGAAACTCATGAATATTGTCTCACCCACAATTATTTTGAATCCAACGGAGACTTCTATATCCAGCCATGGGGGGAAATTTTGCCCCGAGCTACGCAAATTTAACCATGGGCCATTGGGAACAAGATCACATATTTAACAATAATCCACATACGTCCCATATAGACTATTATGGGCGATATATAGATGCTGTTGTTATTATTTGAGATGGGCCTGAGTCCTCTATCCCCACATTTGTCCAGCATTGCAACAACAATACTATGGGATTATCCTTTACCTCGGTATCCGACAGCAACAAATTGGCCTTCTTGGATTTAGAACTGTTTAACCACAACGACAAAATTTGCGCTACCAACTATACTAAACCCACTTCAGGAAATTCGTATTTACATTATAATAGCTGCCACCACCCACGGTGGATGAAGAACATTCCAAAAAGCCAATTCTGCCGTCTCAAACATAACTGTACGCGTGAACAGGACTACAACACCCAGGGTCAAATCCTAAAAACTAAATTCAAAGAAAAGGGTTACCCAGACCAGATTGTCAATGAAGCTTTCCACCACTACCTAGAGGATAATGTAAGGACCACCAGAGAAGAAGCAAACACTGAAAATACTGGAGATACCATACAACCGGTCAGATTTGTGACACAATTTCACAATAAATTCAAAAGAATGGAAAAATATTTACAAAACATTCAAAATTGATCCTCATTCAAAATTCTGAATGAGGATCCTCACCTTAAGTCCACCCTTAGTGATAGACCCTTAGTGACGTATAGGCGGGCCAAAAATATATAAAAAAAACAAATAGCCCCCAGCAAACTAAAACCACTACGCCCTGCAGCCAGTGCTCCCTCCATGTTCTTTAATATCATAGGCATGTATCAATGCAGGAAGCCCCTTTGCCTTACGTGCTCACATGTCACGCACAGACAGAAGGACTTCACCCAAAAAGGAAAACTATTCACCATTCCTGAATTCAACTGTGGATCAGAGTACGTAGTATACTGCCTTACATGCCCTTGTGGCCTACTCTATGTAGGCCGCACCATACGTACACTGCATAAGCGCTTTGAAGAGCACTGTAACTTGGTAGAGAAGGGTTCAGACAAGCACAGTGTGCCCAGACACTTTAAGGAATGCCATAAACAACTTTCCTCAGGAATGCGTGTGTGGGTCATTGAACCGATACCCCACACCTTTCCCACTGCTGAACGCTATAAGAGACTGTGAAAGAGAGAACTACTGGATATATACTTTGGACACTTTATCGCCAGGATGGCCTCAACAAAGGCATTGAAATTAACATTCTGTTGTGACCTGCACTGTAGTACCATCAGCATGTGTATTCCATGTGATTCTTTAACATACTTGCCTCATATACTTGTACTAATATCTTTACCATTGCTGATAGTATCCGGTACGTATGTATTGGTATACTAATGGCCAAGTCCATCAGTCCAGCTACTACCAACCAATACTTACTCATCCTAACATAACATTGGTATCGCCCGTAATCCAATTACACTCATGCCCATCTCCCTCAAATTCTAATATTTTCCATTAATTTTCTTAATTTTCTATTAATTCATTTTTATTAATAATTTTTATTAATAATTTTTTTATTAATCATTTATACATTTTTTAATTCTTAACCATTTCTAACCAATTTTGTGTATATATTTGTGTGTGTGTGTGTGTGTATATATATATATATATATATATATATATATATATATATATATACATACATACACACAGATATTCCCTACTATTCGCCATGTCACCATCCTTGTATCCCACGTAATCCCTCAAAGCAGTGATCAGATTCTTTATGAGATTCTATGTTAGTCTTGTCTATAATTATTTACTTATTAATTTTTCTAAACTATGAATATATCTCCCATATAGATACTATTACTGATCCCTATGTTTCCTATCAGTTCCCATAAGTTGCCTGTGAGTGTAACAATAGAATGATAATATGATAATGTGGTATACTATATATTTATATAGAGTTTATAAGCACAGCATTGAACTATATGTTTAGTCATTTTAACAATTTCCACTAATCCCTGTTAGTGACCGTTATATTCCCGGCCGCTGCACTCAGCAGTCTGACATTTATTTTCCCAAGCCGCCGCACACAGCACGTCCCAGCCTGTGTGGTTACCTGTGTTGAATAACAAACCCCTCCCACTTCCCATCACATTATGCTACAAATTACCTCTTCTAAGATGGCCGCCATACAAGCCTGAAGAAGGGACACGCATGTCCCGATCGCGAAGCACCTCCCGCTCACCTCAGCCCCGGAAGTGACGACCTCATGGAGCCTCCACAGTCCACGTCCAAGCCCCAGGCTGGCGCTGTTTACATCCAGTCCAAACAGGAAGTGCTACAGGACAGAGGACCCCTTCCAGCAGCCCGTGTTGTGTACACCATACAAGAGGACCATGTGGATGAAACAACTTAACCCGTGATATGCCTGATACCTTCTGCTCATATGTGAGTGTTTTTAATCCTTTTAAATTAAATGTTTTTAACTTGCTGCACTTAGAGGGCGCCGTTCTCTTCTTTTTGTCTGTTCCCAGGTATTGATGAGACCGGCAGGTGTGTGGAACATCTATGGTGAAATATCATCCAAAATTATAAGAATGGTTACTCTTACCGGATAAGGTGGACCCGAGTGTCAGCGACAATGAGTCAGAAAGGCATGGATATCCAGATCAGCGAATCAGTCGAACAGTTGAAAAACTATAGTTTTTAAAGGAGCAGTGATTTTAATGGTGCTTAAAGTGAAACAATAAAAATGAAATATTCCCTTAAATATCATGCCTGTGGGGTCCCCTTAGTCTGCCTGTAAAGTGGTGAATCTGTGTGATGTATAGAACATGCCGCAGCAATAATGACATTTCTAAAGAAAAAAAATTAATTAAACTTGCTCGCGGCTGTAATGTATTGCTGGCATAAGAACGGCGTAAGTACTTTATTGCAAAAAAGCTCTGAGCTGTCTTCTCCCCGAGCCGTCTTCTCCTGCCGCCGGCTCTCCCGCCGTCGTCTTCTCCCGCTGCTGTGTTTTTTCTTGCGGCCGGTTACCTGCTAAATAAATAAAAAAAAGCTGCTCTTCTGTTGCTGTCTTCCTGCTTTGTGTTGTCGCCCGCTGTCTGGCATCTCTTATCTAGCCATGGGGCGTGGCCATCTGATGACATCACCCGGTCCCCATGTTGATGAGGACAAGGGCCTGATTGTCAGGGCCTGTTGGCAAGGGTGCACCCAGATCCAGGCCCCTCCCTATGTGAATGAGTATGGAGTACATTGTACCCCTACCCATTCACCAAAAAAAGGAGTGTAGTGTGACAAAAGACCATAGCCAGTTTTTGACAAATCCTTTATTAAAAATGTCTTCCTTACCCACTTCTTCCTCCTGTCTTTTCCTTCCCTCGCTTCTTCCTCCGGTCTTCTCCTTCTTCGCCCGCTTCTTCCTCCGTCTTCTTTTTCATCCCCTTCTTTTTCATCCCCTTCTTCCTTCACTTCTTCCTCCGGTCTTCTCGTTCGCCTGCGAGGAAGGAACACAGCAGCAGGAGAAGACGATGGCAGGAGAAGATGGCACTGGGAGAGATGGCGGCAGGACCCCGAAGCACCCCCCATGTTGAGGGAAAGTGGCCTGGTACGGTTCAGGAGGGGGGCACTCGCCTGACCTCCAGGCTGCATGCTCGGATAAGGGTCTGGTATGGATTTTGGGAGGGACCCTATGGCAATTTTTTTATAAAATTTTGGAGTGGGGGGGGGGGGCACGCCGTTTTTTTTACTGGTGTTTTTTTTTTTTTTACAATATTTTTAGTTTTGCCATGGAGTTCCCCTTAAAATATTTGCCAGGCCCAGAGGGCCTGGTAGGGATTTTGGAGGGGGGACCCCACGCCAATTTTGTGTTTGAAAATTTTGCCAGCGTTCCCCTTGAAATCAATACCAGACCCAAAGGGTTGTTTAAGCTATTGTTTTTGTGGTATTTTATCAAAAGTTGGTGCTTAGAGACAATGCACATTTATTTCATGGCTTACCTAGTCCACAAAATCATTAGTAGAGCTCTGAAATTCAGCTTTGGAGTAGGGATTTTTTCTTTAGGTGGTCCCCCCCCCCCCCAATTACACTATATAATCTAGGATAAGCATGTCTCACAACCAAATACTTTTGCATTAATTTTGTTCGTTTTTGCTTACAATAATCCTGACATTTAAGTAGATTTAATACAGGTTTGAAGGACATAAAAAATTAGACACGTTAAACAAATCACATTAGAAAAGCAGGGATACAAATCAAGCAGATAACCATGGCAAATTTTTGTGGCGATTAGAAGTCCTTGCCCCAAACCCCAAAAAAGTTAAATGGCAGGATTATCATAAGCAAAAACTAACAAGATTAATGCAAAAGCCCAAAAAGACAGAGCACAAACTACATTGACACACACACCGCAGGGATGAATTAGCAGGAACCTTATTTTTCATCTAAACCATTACATTGCAGTTGTAAGTCTAACGTGAGATTTCAAATCAATCATCAAACAGCCTTAGTGGGGTGTGGGTCAGGAATTATGCACCCCCCCCCAAAAAACAAAAAACAAACATCTATTTGTAACCCAATATACACACTGCAAAGATAGATCTAGGCCTGTTCTTAGAACAAACACCCGCCACAAATGCAGGCCTTTAAATAACCTATCTAGGATGGCTCATCCACCCAGTAAAGGACACACCCACCAGTGTAATTGATTTTGTCTCTTCATGTAGGCCCCAAGTGCTCACACCTGTTCATTAGGAATAACACTCTTTACAAATGAAAAAATGCATCAGCATAGATATCTGTGCAGGGTAAACCTCAAAATAACAAATGTCCAGTGATCAGTGATCCCAAAAATCTCCAAATCAAACTTGTAAGTTGTTGGGCATGTGGAGGGTCCAAAACAGGAAATGACAACTGTGTGAAGGCTGCTTCACACAAATTGGTGACAGCACATTTGTCATTCATGTGTGCAGGATCACAGCAGACTTATACCTCTATATCTGGCCCAAAACACCACAGTTCTAGATTTGGTGCAAACTAGCCCACACTTGCTTGATTTATAATGTGATTTCATGGGGTTCCATTACATGAAACCCATCAAAATTGTCATCACTGGTGAAAAATAAACTTTTACAGCACAACAGAGGAAGAACATAGAAACCTCTAGCCACTGTAGCCAGGTTGGGATTCGAACCAAGAACTTCAGGGTTGGTAGGCAGAAGTGCTAACCTGCAAGTCCCAGAGGTGCAAAATGCAGATGTACTGTGGAAGGCCAGAGAGCCATTGAACAACCTGTTTCTGGCATATTCCATCTGTTTTGAATGCTGATTATGGCCGATTACTGTCAGCATGCTGAGAGATAAACAGCTGTACTTTTGTGGGTTTTGGCTTGGTAAGAGGCTGCAATTAGTGCTGGTGGGGAAATGTTAAGGCTGATTATAGTCCTTGCCCATGGAAAACATATGACACAATTTGCAATGGTGGTGGAACCCTCCTACACATAAATACTACATTTAGACATAATTTATGTAAGAATCTGAGTCAGGAGTTATGTTTAACAACATAGGGAGAACAGACAACTCGCATATAAACAAAAAGACAGACAAAACGCAAGCTCAACTTACCAATCAATCAGCAACCAACCAAAATCACCTGTCTAACAGTGCGTTTAAAAACAGGGGTTTAGTTGCACGCATTTGCAAATACATGTGTAAGCTGCAGGCCTCGTCAAGGCTCCCTGTGTACTGCAGTCCTAGCTCTAAAATTTAAAGTCTTCTCAGTGGAAGCACATGCATGCTGATGGATAAAGGGCAGATAACTGGAGGGGGCCCACCCTCAAAGGGGCAGGAGCACACTAGGCACCCAGCACATAGAAGCAAAGGTGCTAGTGCGTTGCCTAACCACAATGACAAAAAATGCCAACAATACAATAAACAAATGTCACTGCCCTTATCTATGACTGGTCTTCATAGCAAGGAGCATTGGATGGGCGAATCCCATATAAACAAAAACACAAAAAGACAGACAAAAGCCAAGCTCAACTTACCAACCAATCAGCAACCAACCAAAATCACCTGTCTAACAGTGCGTTTAAAAATAGGGGTATTGTTGGCATTTTTTGTCATTGTGGTCAGGCAACGCACTAGCACCTTTGCTTCTATGTGCTGGGTGCCTAGTGTGCTCCTGCCCCTTTAAGGAGGGTGGGCTCCCTCCAGTTATCTGCCCTTTATCTATCCATCAGCATGCATGTGCTTCCACTGAGAAGACTTTAAATTTTAAAGTTAGGACTGCAGTACACAGGGAGCCTTGACGAGGCCTGCAGCTTACACATGTATTTGCAAATGCGTGCAACTAAACCCCTGTTTTTAAACGCACTGTTAGACAGGTGATTTTGGTTGGTTGCTGATTGATTGGTAAGTTGAGCTTGGGTTTTGTCTGTCTTTTTGTGTTTTTGTTTATATGCGATTCGCCCATCCAATGCTCCTTGCTGTGAAGACCAGTCATAGATAAGGGCAGTGACATTTGTTTAGAACAGACAACTCCTCTACATAAAGTGGCATGTTTGGGATTCAAACCAGCAACCCCAGCATTGCTAATCAGAAGTGCTAACCTGTTAGCCACTGTGCTGCCACATGTGAAACCCTCCTACACATCTTCTTTTGACATATAGGTGGGGGAATTACAGTAGTCAGGAATTATTCTTCTTGATTTATTCTGTGATATTTGGTGGTTCCTGGTGTGTGTGAGTGTAGAATAGTGATGTTAATCTCTTATTTTTGGGAATTACATTTTGATTTCTGATGTTGGTACACATATCACATTTTTTGGGCTTAAATTAGGATCATTTGGAAATAATAAAAAAACACACAATTGTGACTCATTTTAAATTTGCATCAGCAATGGTATTGTTTTTAAAGACACCTTTGTGAGTTTGGGTCAAGATTTTTCTATAATGGACAGCAACAAGTGAGAGATACAATGAAAAATAAATTTTACCAAAACATGAAAACATTCCATGTTCTAGCATTCTTAAAAACAAAATAGATGAAGAAGAAGCAACATTGTTGCAAGGACAATTTCTTTGAGAGAAAAATACATTTCATCTCAATGTGAAAAGTATTTATTTGGGGAGGTTACAATTGCACCATTAGAATCAATGGCTGAAACTTGCATTGGGCTACATAAATCAAATTTTTACTCTCAAAAAAGCTTTTTAACCCAGCGCTCATTTTGGTATTCACTATAACTCTTGCTAAAAAAGGCATGGGAGTAAAAATGAGAGTTGTTTGCAGGTCTGAGTATGCTCAGTTGTGCTGGCACCTAGTTGTAAAGAGACTGGGAATTTATCTCTTCTCAGACTTTTAAAGATATTTCAGTGTTTATAACACTTTTTAACACAGTTTAAAAGCAAATTATCTTTAAGCAATATACCACATATTTCAGTACCATTTAGGCGATCATATCATGCTCTAAACAGTATTCCCATGTGCCAATACTCCAGGTCCAACAAGAGTAAGGGTTTGGGCGCTATCTGTTGTCTGGGAGCTATAGTAAATTCGGTTTTGGGAGTATTTTTTACCCCAGCGCTATTGTGAATTCTGTTTGGGTGCTAATTACCGCGATTGCGGTAATTTGAGCGGTAATTAGTGCTAATTACCGTGTGACGCTATAGTAAATGACCCCCAATATGTCTTCCATGGATGACGCAGGGTGTGGTCCTTAATGGGGTATTTATAGCACCCAAGTTGTGGTTCTTCTTAGATGATGACTTCATTTGATGTTTTTGCAATTTTGCTGAGAGGCTAGGTCTTAGATTAAAAAGTAGGTTGTCCAATGTGTTTGTTTACTCCTGGAGCCAGAATAGGAAACGTTCCATGCACAGCTGAATTGATGTTAGCCCAAAGGCTAGACGTTTTTTTGTTGATTTGATATACCTTATGGGAGAATACTGTACATTACTTCCTAAGAACAGATGTGGATAAGAAACCAGTTGACAATGTTTTGTTAACTTACCTGTGTGTTCTTGTCCTTATAGCACTGAAAAAGTGTGTTTAGGCTGTTATGCTGAGATCCCTGCTTCTTTTCCATTTATTATCCATACAGAGACAAATCAAATGTTTAAATATGAGATTGATAGCTGTATTTGATTCAAATGGGCCTTCAATACCTGTTATGTTAGTGGGACAATAGTAGTGGACATACAAGATTGTGTGTAGCCCCTGAATTATCTTTTTCATATCAATTCACTATAAAAATAGGTATCTTGGAGTAAAAGTTTGGAGCAGCTCATGCATGGGCTGATCATTGTCTGGATAATGTAATGAAGAAGTGTTATTACTAAAAATGGGCAAATTAGTTTGGAATTTCAAGGTACCCTTTATGTTTCACAGAACCTTATGACCATATTGTGCATTACTGTAAGAGCGGCAAGGATGTGGAATTCCCTTCCACAGACGGTGGTCTTAGCAGGGGGCATCGATGGTTTCAAAAAACTATTACATAAGCACCTGAACGAACACAACATACAGGGATATACAAGGTAATACTGACATATAATCACACACATGGGTTGGACTTGATGGACTTGTGGTTTTTTTTTCAACCTCACCCACTATTTAACTATGTACTGTTTAGAAAGTCTGATCTTCCCTTATTATCAGCTTCTTGTCTAAGGTTCTTTTCACATGGGTGGCCAGGGAGTGTTAAAAATAGGTGGTTGATCCATACTATGGTGAGGCACATTGTTGTTCTGCTTTGCACTTTTTACTTGGCATGTCAAATTTGACAGATTGCACCATCTGTCAGACTCACCCATGGAAGTGAATGGGATTGTGTCTCATTCGTAAACCAAATGCTTGGCTTGTGGTTGTGGCACAGTCCCACAATGCAAATTCCATTTTGGCAGTAAAATAATAGCCAAAAGATTGCATATATATATATTATTATATTTTTTTTTGGGGGGGGGGGGGGGGCGCTGGACACTGCTGCTGTGATCAGAGACCTGTGGAACATGTTTTAAAAAACGGCAGTAAAATATTATGTGACTTGTGCTTAATCGGGTAAGGAACAAAATGTATCCAAAGATGACAGTAATTAGGATTAACGGAGCTTACAGTGATATTAAAGTCAGGTTTTTAAAAATAACAAACCTGTTATACTTGCCTGCTCTGTGCAGTAGTTTGGCACAGGGCAGCCCAGATCCTCCTCTTTTTCGATCTCTCGCCAGCGATCCTGGCCCCGCCCTCCTGCCGAATGCCCCCACAGAAAGAAGCTTGCTGTGCGTCTATTCAGATATAGAGCTGTGTCTTGGTCCCTCCCCTCTCTCTCCTCATTGGCTCACTGACTTTAATTGACAGCAGTGGAAGCCAATGGCGCTCTTGCAACATCGCTGGATTGAGATGGGGCTAAGGTAAGTATTAGGGGGCTGCTGCACACAGGTTTTTTATCTTAATATATAGAATGCATTCAGATTAACCACTTAAGGACCAAACCTCTTTCTGAGATTTGTTGTTTACAAGTTAAAAACAGTTTGTTTTTTTTTGCTAGAAAATTACTTAGAACCCCCAAACATTATATATATTTTTTTCTAACACCCTATAGAATAAAATGGCAGTCGTTGCAATACTTTGTCACACCGTATTTGCGCAGCGGTCTTACAAGCGCACTTTTTTTGTGAAAAATAAATTTTTTGAATAAAAAAATAAGACAACAGTAAAGTTAGCCCAATTTTTTTTTCATATTGTGAAAGATAATGTTACGCCGAGTAAATTTGATACCCAACATGTCATGCTTCAAAATTGCGCCCGCTCGTGGAATAGCGACAAACTTTTATTCTTAAAAATCTCCATAGGCGACGTTTAAAAAATTCTACAGGTTGCATGTTTTGAGGTACAGAGGGGGAGTCTAGGGCTAGAATTATTGCTCTTGCTCCACCGATCGCAGCGATACCTCACATGTGTGGTTTGAACACAATTTTCATATGTGGGCGCTGCTCATGTGTGCGTTCGCTTCTGCGCGCGAGCTCGTCAGGATGGGGGGCTTTAATTTATTTTATTTCTTTCTTATTTATTTTGCTTAAATTTTTTTGATTTTGACACTGTTTTCAAAAAATAAATAAACATTGGGTCACTTTTATTCCTATTACAAGGAATGTAAACATCCCTTGTAAAAGAAAAAAAAAATCATGACAGGACCTCTTAAATATGAAATCTGGGGTCAAAAAAACCTCAGATCTCATATTTACACTAAAATGCAATAAAATAAAAAAACAGAAGGGGATCCGATCGCCTCCGCCGCTGCCGACGGCTCGGGTAAGCGGAGGAGGCGATCGGATCTTCTTCTGTGTTTTTTTTTCCGCCTCCGCCGCTGCCGACGGCTCCGGTAAGCTGCGGAGAGCAGCAGGAGGGGGGCCTCTCCCGCCGCTGATAAAAGTGATCTTGCGGTGAATCTGCCGCAGAGACTACTTTTATCTTAAACCAGACCGCTCACTGCTAGCTGCTGCCATAACAAAGATGTCCCTCTTCAAAATGTCCCGACGTATATCAGCGTGAGCTGGTCCGGAAGTGGTTAAAAATATTCTGCCAGAACCACTAACAATCTTTATTTAAAAAATGCATTAAAATGTTGCTATTTCTATCTCCTTTCTTCACTCTTTACCAAGTAATAAATAAGGACAACATTGTTCGATGTCAGACGAAAGCAAGCTATGCCTAGCAGTTAGAGCCGGTTCACACTGGGGCAACACGACTTCCAGCGTGACTTCCAGAAGCAACTCACACGACTTGAGCATGAATCACAGCGAGACTTGGAGGAGACTTCAGCGCGACTTGTGGTCATTAACAACACGACTTGAAGTAAATTCCTTGTGGCTTCTGGGTAAATTCCTTTCTGCTTCCTGTAAAGTTGCCTTCAAAATGAACAGTGATCAGACTTCTAAACGACTTCCATTGAAATCAATGGGTACAAGTTGCCTACAGGTCGCCTAGAAGTCTGATTGAAGTAGTACAGGAACCTTTTTTTGAAGTCGGAGCGACTGCGGTCGTGTACATTAAAACATCTCCATTCACTTCAATTAGTTTTAAAAATAGCGCGACTTGGGGCAACTTGGAGCGACCTGAAGTCGCGTCCGGAGTCGCTCCTGTGTGAACCTGGTCTAAAGCTGAATGTCCAGATAAAGAGTTGTATCATGCAAAATGTCCAATAGTTACCATCTATTAAAAGATTTCCTTAAATGTACAGTGTGCACAGGACAATATATAATGCAATATAACTGCTTAACAGCTTGCGTAAGCCAGCTATTAAAGCTTCTTGGTTCATCCATCCTTGGGGATCATATCCTATCATCAAACTAAATCTAATGCCTCATACACACAATAGGACTTCAAACAAACTTTTCCATGGATTTTTGTCCGAAGGGAGTTGGCCGGGCACACCCATAGCATAAACACGGCAGGACTTTTCTGCAAACTTTCCCAAAACTTTCCCAACATCACGTGTTTTTTCTGCTCTTTACCGCCACCCTTTGGTCAACTTCTGTCATTGTTGGTTGATTTTAACATTGGTTCTGGGCATGCGTATTTGTACACACGATGGATTTCTGTACACACGATAGGACTTTGCACCGTAGGACTTTTGTTGCCAAAAAGTTTGTCTGTTTGCAGAGCGAACTTTTGTCCGATGAAAACCGAAAAAGTTTGTCCGATAGAGCGTACACACGGTCGGATTTTTGGGAAAACTTGCTCATTTTGAAGTTTGTTGTCAAAAAGTCCTACCGTGTGTATGGGGCTTTATAATGTGAAAGAACTGTTCAGTTTTGTAGGATTACTATATCATTGTTCTTCAACTTTGATATGAAATAGCTTTAACCAATGTTACTTATTTAATTGCCACCAGCATTATGGACTGAATATAACAGCAGAACAATTGGCAAAGCAAATAGCATTCTAGCTGCTCCAATAAACTCTTGCAGTGTCACTGTACATTGAAAAATCCAGACAAAAGCAAGCTATGCATAGCAGTAAAGCTGAATGTCCAGGTATAGAGGTGTACCACGTAAGCCTTGCATAGAGGGTATTAGTCCCCAGCATCAATTTAAATTAAATGGATTAAGGTAACATGATAAGTCTCTACCAATTAGTAGGGGAGTGAGTAAATTTAATTCCCAGTATTATTAAAATATCCTCCAGGTTTTTATTATTATTTTGAAAGGGACAAAATGTAGATTGTTTAGAGATTTTCATATTTTGTTTCTATTACAACACTTTGTGCTTCCTTAAGGCCAGTACACACAGGGCCGGCCCTACCATGGGACCCGATGGGACCATTGTCCCAGGCGGCAGGTTCTGAGGGGCGGCACATTGACGCCCATAAATACAGTAATCCCGCCCAATCGGGCTCCGCTACGCCCACCCGCTCCGCTCTTCATCCCACTATGTGGATGGCCCAGCGCCGCTGCTATTAGAAGTATTGGCAGACCATTCGCTGCCATAACCGCACAGCTGGCCGCCCGCCCATCCTCTCCACGGCTCCCCCCCCCCATGCTGCTGACGAGAAAGTCAGCTGACGAACAACAGCGTAAAGGGGGAGGAGCTTTCGGCTGAGCAGAGACCACATGATGGAAGAGGGATCGCTATAGGCGCGGCTGACACTGAGAGAAAGTAAGTGTCACTAATCCCATCTCCACCACCCCTGCCTGTTTCTAACCTCCCCTACCACCCCTGCCTGTGTCTAACCCCCCTGCCTGTTTCTAACCTCCCCTACCACACCTGCCTGTGTCTAATCCCCCTACCACCCCTGCCTGTGTCTAATCCCCCTACCACCCCTGCCTGTGTCTAACCCCTCTACCACCCCTGCCTGTGTCTAATCCCCCCCTACCACCCCTGCCTGTGTCTGTCTAACCATCCCTACCACCCCTGCCTGTGTCTAACCATCCCTACCATCCCTGCCTGTGTCTAATCATCCCTACCACCCCTGCCTGTGTCTAATCCCCCTACCACCCCTGCCTGTGTCTAATCCCCCTACCACCCCTGCCTGTGTCTAACCATCCCTACCACCCCTGCCTGTGTCTAATCCCCCTACCACCCCTGCCTGTGTCTAATCATCCCTACCACCCCTGCCTGTGTCTAATCCCCCTACCACCCCTGCCTGTGTCTAATCCCCCTACCACCCCTGCCTGTGTCTAATCATCCCTACCACCCCTGCCTGTGTCTAATCATCCCTACCACCCCTGCCTGTGTCTAATCATCCCTACCACCCCTGCCTGTGTCTAATCATCCCTACCACCCCTGCCTGTGTCTAACCATCCCTACCACCCCTGCCTGTGTCTAACCATCCCTACCACCCCTGCCTGTGTCTAATCATCCCTACCACCCCTGCCTGTGTCTAATCCCCCTACCACCCCTGCCTGTGTCTAACCATCCCTACCACCCCTGCCTGTGTCTAACCATCCCTACCACCTCTGCCTGTGTCTAACCTCCCCTACCACCTCTGCCTGTGTCTAACCCCTACCACCCCTGCCTGTGCCTAACCATCCCTACCACCCCTGCCTGTGTCTAACCATCCCTACCACCTCTGCCTGTGTCTAACCTCCCCTACCACCTCTGCCTGTGTCTAACCCCTTACCACCCCTGCCTGTGCCTAACCTCCCCTACCACCCCTGCCTGTGTCTAAACCCCCTACCACCCCTGTCAGTATCTAAACTCCCTACCACCCCTGCCTGTGCCTAACCTCCCCTACCCCCCCTGCCTGTGTCTAACCTCCCCTCCCCCCTCACCACAACCGCCGCTGCCTCTGTCTGAACCCCACCACCACTATTACGTGGAAATCTGACTTCCTAATAAATGTAATTTTGTTTTTTATTGTCATAATATAAAATAATAAATGTGGGGGCCTTTTAGTGGGCGTGATTATTATTATTTTTTTTTTGGGGGGGGGCGGTAGGGAGGAGGGGGGCAGCATTTTGATCCTGGGCCCAGGCAGCACAACGTCTCGGGCTGGCCCTGAGTACACACGATCATAAAATTGTATAAAAAATATCGATTTTGAAGCGATTTGTATCTTAATATGATTGTTAGTACAAAGCTTTCGAGAGCCGATCACCACAATTCAACGCAGTTATCCAACAGGACAAGCACAAACTTTCTTCTCATAAGATGCCAGATTGTATGATTTTCGTTTAAAGAGGTTGTAAAGGTTTGTTTTTTATTTTCTAAATAGGTTCCTTTAAGCTAGTGCATTGTTGGTTCACTTACCTTTTCCTTCGATTTCCCTTCTAAATGTATTTTTTCTTTGTCTGAATTTCTCACTTCCTGTCTCTCCTCAGTAAGCTTGCCCCCATCATCCGAGTGGTGTTGAGTCAGCCAGAACAGCTTACTGAACAGCTTACTGAGGAGGAACAGGAAGTGAGAAATTCAGACAAAGAAAACAAAGAAAAAAAATATTTAGAAGGGAAATCGAAGGAAAAGTAAGTGAACCAACAATGCACTAGCTTAAAGGAACCTATTTAAAAAATAAAAAACGGACCTTTACAACCCCTTTAACTACTTGCTTACTGGGCACTTAAACCCCCTTCCTGCCCAGGCCAATTTTCAGCTTTCAGCGCTGTCACGATTTGAATGACAATTGTGCGGTCGTGCGACGTGGCTCCCAAACAAAATTGACGTCCTTTTTTTCCCACAAATAGAGATTTCTTTTGGTGGTATTTGATCATCTCTGCGGTTTTTATTTTTTGCGCTATAAACAAAAAAAGAGCGACGATTTTGAAAAAAACACAATATTTTTTATTTTTTGCTATAATAATTTTCCCAATTTAAAAAAAATATATATATTTTTTTCCTCAG